>VDFB02072274.1:74652506-75043535 GCA_007258455.2 Sequoia sempervirens | reverse complement strand
TTATGATATACCTTAGTGTATGTAAAATTATATATAAATCAAACATATATATCATTATAATTCTATATAAATTTTGACAATCTATCCAAAATATCTCCTTTTATCTAATACAATCTTCTTAAAATTTTGATTGTATTCTATAGCAAAAATCTCTAAATACGGTCATACGGCCATCAAATTTAAGCCCTTCCTCCTACCCCCACTCTCCCTTTCTCTCCCACTCCCTCCATATCTCTCTCTCAAGTCCTAATTTAAAAAGAATATAAATTATATTTATATTAATATTAAAAATTAATTTTTAATAGAGGGGGTTCAATCAAACATCTTTAGAATGTTTGACCAAACCCAATTTAAATCTATTCTTTTATTCTATGTTGAATGGGTTTGGTCGAACATTGGTTTGGTCGAACCCCTATTCGATCGAACACCTGTTCAACCGAACCCACTTATTTTTACCCCTCATCCCTGAGGCACCAAAATTGTTGAGAATTTTGCACTTGGAAGCTCGATTTGAGAATGAAAATGGAGGAGATCGAAACCCAACTAGTATCAGGTTCCCCTCAATCTGAGCTATCCAATGAATATAATTTTAATATGTTTTGATTATATTATCTATTTTTTTTTAAGTTTTATTAAATATAGGTTTTTCACCAAAACAAAACTCTTTGTTCGCGTGGAAAATAGAAGATTATCAAAAAAAATTAAAAATATGAGTGCACTAGATATTGGAGTCCTTGATCCAACAAAAAAAAAAAAAAAATTGATACATACAGTAAAAGTTATGTGTGTATACGGTCGTGTTATGTCTGAATGTAATTGATTTGACTTTGAAACTTGATTAAAGAAAAAATATTCAATAAAAACTATCTAACCAAGTGGGGCACTAGATATCAGAGTTACAAATCTAAATTTGAAAGAATTGGAATTTTATCTTTCAAGGAAAAAAAGTTATGCGTTATACGGTGTGCATCACTTTTTAAAAATGTTGTTTTTTGGAAAAAAACAATTTTCGTGGGAGATGGAAAAAGAAGTGCAATATGATTCCCAAAATTTTGAAAAAAATATTTTTAGAATCTACAGACAAAATGTGACAAGACTCTAGTTTGCATCATCTTCAAATTCCTCACGGTTTAACCGCTATAGGTGCTCGAATGTGAAGATTTAGTTAAAAATAAATAAATCAGTGTCCAGTTTGGCCAAAAATTGTAAACCACTATTGTGGGATCACCCTCCACCTGAAGTTAAGAATTTACTATGTGAATTGTATTTGCACAACTATGTTGTTCCCAATGACCATGAATGGAATCCATTGTTATATATTGGGGATATTCATTTGAGAGCATTAATTCCATGGATTCAAAATGAAATCAGTTGGGGGAAATAATTCAAGATATACAGAGAAAGAGAACTCCATACTCCCCTATCTCTAAGAGTTGAATCAAGCAATCCCATAGATATCTTTTACACATGGCACAAACTTCTTTACAATCCATAGTACAAAAAGAGGATCATTCCTTTTAGGGAGGAAGCATACCTAGAATATGAACAAGTAGTTGCCACTACAGGAAATATAGTATTGAGATATTTATCTCAGAGATGGAATGACTTTCCAGATCAGTTAAAACATGATGAACCCCATTCCATATAAAATTATCATGAAACTTGCAAACAAAGCATTAGGTATATACATCTTGGAAGAAGAAAGCAACAATATTGGCTCCCGTTAGTATTTCAGCCACCTATTCTGTTGTGGCCAGTACCATACCATAGAATCTATCGGTATGATGTAGATGTACAAAGGCCAAGGTGGGGTAGACTGGAAATCAAGCAAGGGTTCTATTGGGATCCAAATTCAGACACTGCAGAGACTGGTCATGGGTAGACACAAATTGGTGATTTCGGAGCTTTGGTTAGGTAAAGGAATTGAGTTCCTTCTACTGGAGGATCAACAAATCATTAGGTTGGGGGGAGATGATGAGTCCAAACAATGACTCATTTTTGTTAGGGTTTATCATATGTTTGTTATTGTTACTATGGGGTTTTAGCACCTAGTACTGATACTTTCTATGTTATTTCCCTAAACTTATGAACTTTGGGCATGAACTTATCCCTGTAATTTTTGATAGTATTAACCTACTATGTGATATATCTATATTAATTTTACATGTGATTGAATGAATGTTATTCTAAGGTGATTATACGGATGTACAATTGTCTTGTGCATGTTAATTTCATAATGCAGGTTCACATTAAGATGCATATATAGATGAGACTTGCAAGGTGGAAGAAGTTCATGCCAACTAGTTGGTTGCTAAAGGAGTCAAAGAAATGGACATTAAGAGGTCAATGGAGGGAAAAGTTCCATCTCGTGTGGAAGTTATAACTTACCTTTAAATGATCATGTCTATTAGTTGAGTAGATTTAGGAGTTGTTGCTATGTTGGATCCTCATTGAGGCAAGTCTGGTTTGACTAAATCTGGTGCATGCATAACCTCCTTCCTCTTTTTCATGCTTTCAATAAATGACATCCTCCTAGTTTGATGGGGTTGACTGCCCAGATAGTTAGGGTTAATTAGAAGCTTTCTTTCTATAAATAATGATCAGATGTCCCTCTTCACAAGGTTGGATGTTCTGATATTGTACTCTCATTTTTCAGTTTCAAGAAATACAATCATGTTGTTATTATGATGTAATCATGTTTTCAATGAATGAAATGATACTTTGATTTGTTTCATCTAAGTTAGTTTAAGGAAGACTCATTCAAGGGGGGCCACTTGGTGAGAATTCCATCTGCTCAATTTAGTAGATACTTTTATGTTCAGTAATTAGTTACAGTCTTAGTAGTTGTTTGTTCTTGCAACCATTGGAACTTCATTTTGTGTCTATTCGTGCAGCCAAGGCAGATAGAGTAACTTCCTATATGTTTGCTAAGATTTTTGTTTCTGTCATTCATTTCAGTTCAGTTCAGTTTTTGATGTTCAGTTTAGTTGTTGATTCATGCTCAGTACTTATGCTAATTCTTTTCAAGCATTTTACTTTCAGTATTGTTTCCTTTCTAATTATAGGATAAGGATGACTACAATTGAGTCCTAGTGCACAAACAGTGCTGACCTATTTCAAGTTCACATCCCTGGGTTGATAATGAAATGAACCTTCATGATGAGCAAGATAACTACTTAGTGTAGATATCTAATCTCTAAGTTATAGCTTTAAGGGCTTAGTTATTGAACCATTAGAGGACCTCCAACAAGTTGCATGACTAACTAAGACCTTGTCTAAATTTAGTGAACCTAGAAACTTACCAAAGGTCAAACTAAATTTTTATATCATCCATCCATTTCATACTACATCTCTAAATCTCAACCATTCACATAAGGATGTTGTCCTAATACATTCCTAAACCTAGTCATTATCCCTCACATGACTACAACTTTCTTCTGAGTCCTAATCCTCATTCAATCCTAGCTATTCATTAATCAATCCATCTTGGCCCTTGATTTCCCTTATGAAAATTCTATAAATGAGAGGCCTCTCATCCCATTTGAACATCTTCTCTCATCCTTCTGTTATGCAATTGAATTTTCTATCTATTTCTTCCATAGCTTAGCTAATCTTCCATCATCATATCATTAGCTATCCATTTGATCTCTTTTTATCTTAATCCTATCATCATGTTGTTGGTTTTATAAGCAACCATATCCCTCCACCAACACATCAAAATAGCACAAGTGGAGTTAGGGTGTGCTCTATTTTAGCTCTATTTGAGGAGAAAAAAGGTGGGTGAAGGTATTGTGTGTGTATTGCATAATTTTCCATTTTATTTACCTTTAATTTTTTTCTTGTCTTCAATAATATTTTGTGTGTAGTTTTGAAATACGTAATATATTCTGATATCCAAGTGATAAAAGAGTTTTTATAGGATGTACAAAAGTAACTTTTTTAAAGTTCTATGTTTTGATTCAAAACATGTGCGTGTACTTCTAACATAATTTGACCTAAATAAAAGTATTATCTATTTCCTCTTGGAGAAATATGTGTATTATGGTGAAGTTTGGTCAAGCTATTTTTTATAATTTTGTAAAATATTTTTTAATTAATTTTGTATTGGCCCTAATTGCTATTTTTTAAAACCCCTAATGTATGATCAACATGATTTGATTTTTTCCATTGTGTAGAGAATGATGTCTAGATTAGTCACATAATTTTTTTATTAAAGTTTAAAATATAAAAGTTATTAAAAAATACTAATACTTGTCATTTCAAGTTTATGAAAAAATTTCTTAAAAAATTAATTAATAAATAGAAAAATATGTTCAATCATAATTTTTTTACATATTTAAAAACTAGACATTATAATCTATAATAAATTTTAATTTCATCAAAAAATTATTAAAAAATGTCATCATCCATATTACTAAAGTCATTTTTTTCTCTTGTTTTTATGGCATCGTATTTGCAAGTCCAAAGCCAAGGGTTTCCAAGCATAATACAAAAGCAAAATCATGAATTTCAAATTTTATGAAATATGTACCCACAAGTTGAAACACATACCCATTCTAAAAAGAATATGTATATGCTATAAATAGAAATGGGTACTCATTTTGAAACAAAAACTTGTTTCATTTTAAATAGGTACCCATTTCTATTTAAAATTGGTACATATTTAAAAAATAAAATGAATATTTATTCCATATGGTAGGAGTTTCGGTTCAAAGCCCAATCCTAAGTGAGTACCCATTCTTTATGAAACAAGTACCCATTCCTATCAAAAATATTCTACTCACGACACATCCACTAAAAGTGGAGTCATTATTTTTTTTTGACCCCATAGGTTTAGTTCATAACACGTTACTTTTTTTCATATATAGGTAAGTGCATGGAAATGTGGGACCAAAATAGGATCTTAAGTGATCAATTTTTTTTCTTTTTGAAATTAGGTAAAATTGATCTTGGATGAGAAATTGAGGATAATTATGCTCAAAATTTGAAGACACGACAAGAACAAGAGTTGTAGTTGTCTAACTCTACTTTTTAGACTACTAATTTCTTTTAAAAATGATGGAGATTAAGGGGTTCAAATAGGGAGGCACACAAAGTGCTCATGCCTTTGGCAACAATGTTAATTTTTTTTTAATATTTCAAAAATTGCATTAATAAAAATTAGCTAACATCATGTAGTTTATGCTTGATCTTTTTTCTAATTTTTTAATGAATATGATTTTATGCTAACTCTCAAAGTGGACACATCTTGAAAAATGAAAAATTAAGCATTATCCTCCCTAATTTTTTTGGAAACCAATCAAAAATCATTTTTCTAAATGTCTATCTAGAATGGAGTCTAGTTTTTAAAAATGGAATTTGTTTCAAATTTTAATGAACAAGTAACAAATAAAACCAAAAAATACCATGCATATAATTTCAAAAAAAATAAAAGCAATAGCAAAAAAAATTAAAGATCAAAACTTTAACATATTTTAAATGTAAAAAATATTATATGATTAGAAAGCTAAGAGAGAGCTCAAAATTATTGTGGTATTTCCTTAATTCAACATTGAAATCTATGTATAAGCTTGATGGAGAGAATAATTTATATTTAGTCATTTTTTACAATTTACAAAAAAACATGATTTTAGATGTAAACATGCAAGACCAAACCTTTGGGTTGAATGCCAAGAAAAATCCATCCCTAAGGGTTGGCAATACCCAAAGCATATACAAACACGAGTATGCTATAGCACACCATGTTATAACAAACTTGCATTTGTATGAAACAAAAATTTATTTCTCCCTATATCTTTATCTCTCCCTCTATCTTCCTCTCTCCTTCTCCCCCTCTCTTCGTAGACCTCTATGTCTATATTTCTATTTTCCTCTTTATCTCTCTCTTCATATTTATCCTTATAGATCTCTCCCTCTCTTTATCTTGATGTCCTTATCTCTCTATCTCACTTTCCCTCCCTCAATATCTATCTCTACCTCTCTCTTTCTCTTTCCATATTTCCATATCTTATCCTCTTTATCTCTTTCTTTATCCATCTCTATTTATCTATCTCTACTTCTCTCTATCTCATCCTTAATCTTTTCCTATCTCTTCTTCTCTCCCTCTCCCTCTCTATATATTGTATTCTCTCTATATCTCTTTGTCTCTCTCCATATATTTTTATACCTCATCTCCTTATGTTTCTATCTCTCCATCTCTTAATATCTCACTCTATATATATTTCCCTCTCCCCCTCTCCTCCCTCCCCCTCCCTCTCTTTATATTGGAAGTGTAGAAAGATGACATATGCCACTTTTTGGTCCCCTTATATACATAACACAAGAACATTATAATGTACTCACATTATGGTGAGCATAAAAGCAAAAAAAAGATGTTGAGTTGATTTGAACTTAGCCTCTGAAAAAACCAACTTGCTACAATCCTTAGAGGGTGCTTGCATTATGGAGCATCATTATCACCCATCATTTCTTTGCCAAATCACCACCAAAATATTCCTATGATGTCCCCAAGGTCGAGGAAGTAAAGTTTCTTAGTGTAAAAATTTGAGTAAATAGATAGATAGAAATAATTCTAAGTGGATTTTGTTTAATTTCCAAGAATTGATAATACCCAACAGTTGATGAAAACCCTCATTCACCAATTCATGAAAACCCCGATGAAGAAAAACTGTAACAAACCCCTATGACAATGCCTCTTCATCCTCCCAAGACGTAAGAAAATATATTAGGGGAAATGGAAATAAGAGAGAACTTAAGGTAATAACTGAAGGGTTGAGAGATCCATCAATAAAAAACTACCATAGATCTACCCTTGCCACTTTAATGGAATTGATCACCTCTCACATAAAATATGTGAGTGGCCAAATCAACACTTGGTCAAACAAGAGGGTAGAATAAAGACAATTTTATTCCCAACAAATCATCCTATGAGAAAATAAAAAAAATATTGAAATCTAATTTGTGTGCATTGTTCACTAACCCACAAACTAATGCACCCCTACACAACACTTGAAAGAGGCTCCCTATCTATTGGTGTCACCACCAAGGGATAAGGAATAATTTTTGGGATAGGTAATGGATGATATTTTATCATCCTCTATGTAATAACAATTAGGTACCACAATACTTTTGAGGAAACTCTATTGCGAGTTTTTCCTCAACTAGATCTCGAACTACTTTGACATGCAGGAGTTCCAGGGTAGAGGTGGGGACTCTGGACAAGATGAAGTGGGGGCACAATGTGCCTAGATGGGGAATTTGTATATAACGAAGTGGGGGAAAAATATGCCCACAACTAAGAATTGAGATCCCTTGCTAGACCAGATATTGAGCATGTCATACTCCTTCCATTGTGAAGGAGGGTTTTGAGTTTGAGACCCTACAGTCCATCAACTCACTGACTTAGAACCTTTTATAGAACACTAGTCCTCTAGCATAAGGTGATGTGGGCGAGTCTTCCAAGTCTTGAAATTCACCTCACTTATGTCAAAATTGTTGGAAATATGTACCTCAAACTATACAGGATGAAACCTCCATGAGAGCCAAGTCGGTGTGACAGCTTCAATGTTTGGCCGACAAGCAGTGTGTATCATTATATTTTGAACAGGTTGCTGTGACCTTGCATAAGTCTTGCCGAAAGGTTACACTGTGGAGTTTATCGCTGTGACAAGGAGTACTCATTATGACCTCATAGCGCTCGGGAGACCTCTGGTCGATAGGCCATTCAATCATGTATCGGGGAGACTCTTGGCGACCATGATCTTTGGTGTAACACGATGGCTTGGTGAAGCATCCCAGCGAACGGAGAAGGTCACGCCGACTGGGAAACATCCATACGTTCTTTGGAGAAACTCAAAGTGGTCAGAGAAACATCTTAGCAACTGAAGGTTGTCTTGCCAATAGCCGATATTGGCATAACTCAAGGCTCCCGGGAAGACATCTCAGCGAACGTTGAAGGTCTCACTGACAGGAACACTTTTTGAAGTCTTTGGTGTAGCTCTTGGCGAATGTTGGTCATTGGTGGAACACGGTGGTTTCGGTAAGAAGTCCTAGCGACTTGGATGAGTCTTGCCGATGATGAAGAGTCTTCGGGATAGCTTAGAGATCTCAGAGTAAAGTCTTAGCGAAGGGCAATGTCTTGCCGACGGATGAACACTTCGGGGTAACCTTTATGTCTCGGTATGAACTCTCGGCGAAAGATGTGAGTCTTGCCGACTTCTACTTGGTGCTCGGTATGTTTGGGGACTTCGGTATAGCCTTGAGTGACTCGCTATGATCTCCTGGCGAATGCAATAGGTCTGGGCGATTGCTTGGTGACTCGGTGTAACTCATGGAGCTTGATAGAACGTCTTAGCGATAACAGAGTCTCTTGGTGACATCAATATGAAGTCTATGTGGCATCGGCGAGATACTGTTAGTGTCTCACTGAGATGCCAGTACATTGTGAATTCTGTTGACCAAGTAAGACCGTCCTATGTGGAGTCTCATGGACAAATAGCAGGAGACGAATGGGAACAGTTGGAAGACAATCAGTTGCGACAGTTCTGTGAGGAAGTTCTACAGACAGAGTTCGACATGGATATACTATGAGATTGTTGATGGTGATCGGTTGGTTGATTCAACAGATTGTTGCATGATTGAAGCAGTGGAAGAATTCTATTATGTGGACTGTAATTGTGAAGGTTTCTGTGCAATTTTGTAAATGGTGAATGCTGCTATAAACAGACACCAGAAAGATAAGTCTGTAAATTGTATGTAATCTCAATTACTGTAATACAAAGTGATTTCTCTTGGTGTGGTGGGTTTTTCTCCCGTAAGGGTTTTCCCACGTATATCTAGTGTTCTCGTGTGATTGTCAAGACTCTGTTTCTATAATTTGTTTCTTAGTGCATCTTAACTTGACTGTAATTGTAAAATTTTAAAGTGTATCTGCATTCTTTCCTAAGGTATTGACGTTAGGAGAATTGTTTTCCGCATCTAATTTTCCTTATAGAAATTATTACCTCCTTTTTGTTTACGGGTTTAAGAATGATCAAGATGTATGTGGCTAGCAGGATGACAAAACTATATTGGATTAAATTGTCATGACAAATGAGTTGTTGGATCAAATATTTGACATTGATAGATAGGTAAATTTGAATAAGGTCAAATTCAATTTATTAAATTTCATTTTTAAATGTAAGATTAACTAGATTACTAGATTTATTATAATAAAATTTCAAGGTCAAATTATTCACCCTACGTTTGGTGGCCTTCCACCCCTTTCTTACATGATGATGTTGATTACATAGGTATGTAACTAGTAAATAATTTATAAATATAGTACATGTGAATAGTAAATGATCTTATATGAATGGTAATTTTAAAACTCAAATTAGATTTTGAATAGGTTAATATTGGGTCTTCGACATCAACACTTGTTAGTCGAAGTAGCCATATATCTTACACTAAGGTAAGATGACTATTTTTTATCATTAAATATTTGTGATATTGCTATTAGGATTCAACCGTGTAGTTTTACGAGTCAAACTCATTGATCCCTATTTCATGAGTAGTGGTTCAGAATAACCCATCTCTCATGATAATGAATGGTCCACTTAGCACTCATTGCATCTAGGTGATGCTCATAGAGGTGAAGCATTGGGCCTTCCCAAGAGGTCACCCATCCTAGTACTACTCCAGCTCAAGCGCACTTAACCATAGAGTTTTCTCCAAGGTTAAGCCCACTTGGCTTGCAACCCCATTTGCAAAACCTTCAACAAGTGTTGTTCCTTATGAACCATTCATTATAAAGCCTCTTAGCTCATTAATTGATAAGTTGGAGGTATTTTTCACAGCGTGTCAAATTGTGATATTGTTATCAGGATTCAACCGTGTAGTTTTACGAGTCAAACTCATTGACCCATATTTCATGAGTAGTGGTTCACAAGAACCCATCTCTTATGATAATGAATGGTCCACTTAGCACTCATTGCATCTAGGTGATGCTCACAGAGGTGAAGCACTAGGCCTTTCCGGGAGGGCACCCATCACAGTACTACTCTAGCTCAAGCGCACTTAACCATAGAGTTTTCTCCAAGGTTAAGCCCACTTAGCTTGCAACCCCATTTGAAAAACCTTCAAAAAGTGTTGTGCCTTATGAACCATTCATTATAGAGCCCCTTTAGCTCATCAATTGATAAGTTGGAGGTATTTTTCACATCGTGTCAAATTGTGATATTGCTACTAGGATTCAACCATGTAGTTTTATGAGTCAAACTCATTGATCCCTATTTCATGAGTAGTGGTTCACAAGAACCCATCTGTCATGATAATGAATGGTCCACTTAGCACTCATTGCATCTAGGTGATGCTCACAGAGGTGAAGCACCGAGCCTTCCTGAGAGGTCACCCATCCCAATACTACTCTAGCTCAAGTGCACTTAACCATAGAGTTTTCTCCAAGGTTAAGCCCACTTCGCCTGTAACCCCATTTGCAAAACCTTCAGCAAGTGTTGTGCCTTATGAACCATTCATTATAGAGCCCCTTTAGCTCATCAATTGATAAGTTGGAGGTATTTTTCACAGCGTGTCAAATTATGATATTTCTATTAGGATTCAACTGTGTAGTTTTACGAGTCAATGAGATATTAGGATTCAACCATGTATTTTTACGAGTCAAACTCATTTACCCCTATTTCATGAGTAGTGGTTCACAAGAACCCATCTCTCATGATAATGAATGGTCCACTTAGCACTCATAGCATCTAGGTGATGCTCATAGAGGTGAAGCACTAGGCCTTCTCGGGAGGTAGCCCATCCTAGTATAGTTACTCCAGCTCAAGCACACTTTTAAACCATAGATTTTTCTCCAAGGTTAATCCCACTTAGCTTGCAAACCCATTTATAAAACCTTTAGCAAGTGTTGTACCTTATGAACCATTCATTACAGAGCCCCTTTCGCTCATCAATTGATAAGTTGGAGGTATTTTTCACAGCGTGTCAAATTATGATATTGCTATCAGGATTCAATTGTGTAGTTTTACAAGTCAAACTCATTGACCCCTATTTCAAGTAGTGGTTCACAAGAACCCATCTCTCATGATAATGAATGGTCCACTTAGCACTCATTGCATCTAGGTGATGCTCATAGAGGTGAAGTACTGGGCCTTCCCGGGAGGTCACCCATCCTAGTACTACTCCAGCTCAAGCACACTTAACCATGGAGTTTTCTCCAAGGTTAAGCCCACTTAGCTTGCAACCCCATTTGCAAAACCTTCAGCAAGTGTTGTGCCTTATAAAATTCTTATAAAATTTGTTTATCTTAAAAAAATGAAACACGAAGATAAGCAATATAGTGAAAGCATGGATAATATTCTAGAGGTTGCAATGCCTTAGGTTATTTCTCCTTTAAAGTCTTTTATTCAAAAGAATGTAATCAATCATTGAATTTTAGTTTTAAACAAACACTATAACATATAAAAAATTATGAAGTGAGTTATTATGGAGTGATGTATATAACCCTATATTATAATTAGTATTAGTTTCAAAGGGCATTCCATAGGTTTTTCTCTCTTGATCAAGGTGTTAATAAATTATGGAAAAATTATTTTTGTAGATTCTATCAATGTTAGTAGTATAAATCAACATCTTTGATTGTTGCTCACCAATCTTAGAAGAAACAAGCTAACTTCATTGAAGTGTGTCCAAGCAATGAACCCAAATGCAAAAGTAGGGAAGAAATATCTTTACCTCTTTTCTATCTATACACTTCTCAAGTTGGGACTATTCCTATTTAAAAATATTATTAATAATTACACATTTTTATTCATTGGTCTATTTTTCAACACTTCTCATGCTTGAGATAGTTATTTGATTGGATGTTCCATTATGCATTATATATGATTTTAGTGAGTAGGATAGATGTGGAAGATATTATCAACAAAGAAAAATGTTGAGTTATACTACCTATGATATATTTTTAAGAAAGAAACAACTAACATGAAGAAAAAGGGGTGGAGTTATAGTGAGTTGGAGTTACAGAGTCATCATAGTGGGTTTGCAAGAGCACCAATGTTGTCATTATACAATGATTGTGATTCTAAGAAAGTGAAAATTATGGTATTTATGGTAGTAGTGATATATGATTTTTATCAATTGTAAGGCCTAGAAGGATACATACCTGTGAATGATATTAAGTGTACACTTCCTATCATGGAAATCAAGATTGTCCTTTTTCATGAAAAGGCTTTGAAATTTTAAGAGTATCATCTTTCCAACATGTATACTACTCTTAAAGATAACATACAAACATGGATTTTATTTTTATTTTTAAGCCAAACCTCATTCTCTTATTCAACATGATTCTACTTATTCATGATCAACCTATTCCACCTTGTTGTAGCCATCTCTATCATTAATTACTAGGAGGATTAGGATTCACATCAACCCATTCCCTATGGCCGAAGGGCTATCTCGGTCCACTATGCAGGCAGAGGATCCTCCCTATTAGTTAATAGGTCAGTGTTAGTTGACAAGGCCCTTATTAAACTATATCAAAACAAAACTATTGAATCCTTAATAAACTCATTTCATAGACTTTCTACCTTGATAATCCCCCTCTTTTATTTGAAACACTTCATAGACTTACTTAAATTTAAAAAATCGAGTATAATTTGTGTGTGTATATGTACACAAATACACACACATAGAGTTAATGACCACACATTTGATAATATACTTGAATTTATGTTTTTCAATCCCTTTTGGTTTAGAGATTTGAATGAATGTACTATTACAATTTTTTAAAGCATGAATTTATTAGTTAACCAATGTGCTACTCAATTTGATATTTTTAGAGACCGGATGGATATTTTATATAGTAACCACATATTCAAAATCTCTTATGTTTTTCAACTTTGACTATATACACTATTACAATATTGTTTAAACCTTGAATTTATTAGCTAAATAATTGCTACTCAATTTCATGTTTTTAGAGAGGGAGGATACATATTTTTTTTATTGGAAAAAACAATAATAAAATTAAATTAGAAGATCAACAACAACATAGTCCCAAAAATAAGAGAAGAACAACAAGAAGGTTGTTACATAACAACAACAAAATGTTGCTAGTCTACAAATAGTAGGCCCAATCAGAATTACAGAGAGGTCAATAAACCACGAGCCAACATTGAACCATGCATTACGAGCAATCTATAAGTACAGAGATTAGAGAGTCTGTGAATTAATAGCATTGGAAACTAAGAGAATAAGCATAATCTGGAAAACTTCCTCTTATATGTAGTGCTGAAAATGTCTCTCCAGAGCAACAATAGAGGGTGGATACATATATGGATGTTCTTAAAGAATATGAATATATATGAATGTGTTGCATCTTTAAAACATTATACATCAAAAAATAGTAAATAGTTAAATATTTCATTTTCATTGTTAAATACAAATAAAACAAATACATTAATTTTCATCATCTTATTTTACTATTCATTTTGCAAATGTTCTACTTAAATTCTTATTAATGTCAAGGGGCATTCTATAATGGCAATAAGAAGTGAATTGTAGTGACACGAGGGTGTTAACAAAAAACTCTCACCATTTACTTTAAATTTGACAGCTGTTTAAACATCAAAACCATTTCAAATTAATCTCTCTTAATATTTTTAAATAAATATATTTCAAATATCTATACTAATTTTAAATATTTCATAATAATTTGTTCATTATGACAATTTGAAGAATGTTAGTGTTGTAATCTAAAACTTCCCATTCCTAAAACATAAGGATCCCTCTTCAATCTAGAGGAGTTTCCAATGTAGTGCTATTGTATATTTTAATTTCATTGCCTGACATTTTGGGCTAAGTTTAGCACAAATGATATTTCTTTACTGTCAGTTGTCATGGCTACGCTTGCTTTTAGAGTACTTTTTTTTTCTGAATCTGTTCACTTACAATGTCTATTCATGGTTGTGCAGTGTGAAATGTGAGGAAAATATATGTACAACATCACAGAGATGGAATTTCTGACGTGGTTATTTTCTCGATGTCTGCACATTTTTTATGTATTTGATTCAGTTTGATAAAAGTGATAAATCATCTTTTTAATCACTCCACGACACTTAATAATTATGTAGGAGGCATAATGCTTTTCTTTGCTGGTTTCCCATGAAAATGAGATGTATAGCCCGCCATTAAAGTTTGAATGCTTGTCACCAGAATATTTAGTACACAGCAAAATGCCAAATATTATGAATGTGCTTGTCATGCAGGCAGACAATCAGTACACAGAAAAACGCCAAAGATTACGAATATGTTTGCCATTGCATGACAAGAAGGAAAGAAGATGACATTGATATTTATGCTTCACTTGGATTCTCCATTCAATTATTTTAGCACTGGCCATCACATACTAGAGAAGATTCTCTCATCTTGCTTTCATCTTTTCAGTCATGTGGAGTTGTCTTCTTAGGTCAACTCTCAATAGTGGGATGGATTAATAACAATGAATGATATTGAAACTAACATTCAACGACCTGTCAATGGTCTATATACATATGATATGGATTTGATTCTTTGTCTTTTGAAAAACTAAAAGCTATTTTATTTGTTTTCGCATATTTAGTTAAGTGCATATTGAATGTTTTGAAATATCATGATAATTACAATACGCTGCACAAATGTGTGCTAAGTTGGTTGACAACTAGTAAAGGCAGGGAAACTTGAAACTTGATTTGGATAGTTTACATTTTGGATTCATTTCCACCCGTCTTGGAATTGAACTAGTGCAATCTTATGCCACTTGGAAACTAACCATGAGGCTATAATGATAATTCAAGGCAAAGAACAAATCTATGAAAGTGTAGATGGAGGTATTCTAATGAGGAGTAAATGACAAATGCAAAGAATAGGTGTAAATAAGAATTGAGCCATGAGCCACAAACTAAATGCAAGAACATAACGCTTATCAATATTTGGTATGAGTTTTCTAGAGTTCTTGGATTATTCAGTAGATTACTTTTGGAATCAATTGATCTAAAAACATACACAGATGATTTTATAAACAATCTTTTGAATACATATCAATATGCTATTTTATATTACACATTTTACCAAAGTAAACACAAAACCAAATGAAAATGACATGGATATACACATTTCACCATTACAATACTATCCTTTCTAAAATTTGAAAGATTTTTTTTTGTTATATTTTAATGAATTATCTCGTGTGACTAAATTAAATATCAACATTACTACCTAGATTACAAGTTACAACTTTGCTTTTATAAGATTTTATATTGATTCTCATTTAGACATTTTATGTTCTAATATAAAATATATATAAAAACAGTTGAAATAAATGATAAATATTATAATAGGTGCATGAAAGGTTATGTAATTGAAGGACAATTTTAAAAACAACTCACTACAAAACTATTTTGATATATCACGTGACTATTGGTCTATTAAGTTGAATGATTCACAAATAATTTACTAGTGATCAAGTCTTGTTAAGTGAGATTCTTGTGACATTTTAAAAAAGATGAGACGAGGATCTTATTCTAAACAACTGACAAAAAAAATACCTTGGAGAAAAACTCCGTAGTTAAGCATGCTTGAGTTGGAGTAGTACTAAGATGGGTGACCTCCTGAGAAGGCCCAACGCTTCACCTATGTGAGCATCACCCAGATGTAATAAGTGTTAAGTGGACCATTCATTATCATGAGAGATGGGTTCTTGTAAACCACTACTCATGAAACATAGATTAATGAGTTTGACTCAAAAAACCTACACGATTGAATCCTAATGGCAATATCATAATTTGACATGCTGTAGAAAATACCTACTACTTATCAAAAAAGATGTCTCTAATTCTTACAACTTTAATCCATACTCCTATTACCAATAAATTGCAAAAAAAATCAGAAATATAAATGAGGTGACCTTAGAAAAAATAGACAGCTCCTAGGAAAACTGTTGAAACTACAACTGTCAGTTCACGTGTGTATGTGGCCCTGCACTTCCTTACTCGTGTGCATACACCTACTCAGAGGAAAAAGCAGGTCCAAAGGTGTGTCTGTACTCAAATATGCAGGATATTATTTTAAATTGGACGGTCAACCTTGCCTTCAAATATGAAATTTAGATAAATGATTAGAAATATAAGTTTTAACAGTTTACTCAAAACTGTTCTTTCTTACAAAATAATTTTAATTATTGATACATATAATGCTTTTCCAATATATCAAATTTTAATTGGATATTTTTTTAATAAATAAAACGGCAATACTGCCTTAAAATTTAACCCATCATTGTAATAGACCATTTCTTTTTGTCTCCAACTGTGCACCTGTCATGGTTGTATCATTGACACCCTGTGAGCAATTTATCTTTGAAAAAGATATGAAACTAAAGTATTGAGCAGTAGGTAAGTAGCACGAGTATATGGGTACTACTACTAATAAATTTGGCTACATCACTTCTCACGTTGAAGTTCAACTAATATTCATTCAAACCTTTTTGAAGTGTAATGACAGAAGTGCAGGCATGTGAAAGGTTCCCACCAACCTGAATGGACGCTGGACGGTGGAGCTTAACAAATCCAGTGAGCTGCTTACCTAGTCACTTTCCTAAGCCTCTGTACCTATTAAATATGTATATATTTTTGTGGGCATGATTGTTGCCAGCTGTTATTAATGTCTGCTACAAACTACAAGAGTCTCTGTAATCATTAAGCGTCTCTGTAATCATTAACTGTATATTACTTTAAGATCTGATTCCATACCTCCTCTTTTTCAGAATCTTTACATTATTTATAATAAGATCTGTTAAAGAGAATGTTTATGATCATTTTAGACTCTTTACTTCTGTCAAAAAGCTGTAATAAAAAGTCACTCCTTAGAACTTTTGTTTTTATATTTCTAGTTTCTGTTTTTTCATAGATGTTAACAGTGATTATATCATTCAGAGTTATGTATATTGTTCTTTAAATATACTTCAAAGTAGTGTTTTTTAAAAGCAAGGTTATTTATTAGTGAAATACAGTTTAAAACATTCAAAACAGGATATAGACAGTTAGTTGTCATGTTTCGATGGATAAGAAAGTTTGATCAAGCTATCTCATTTTGATGATAGATCATAAAATGTAATCTTAACTGAAAAAAACTTCACAATATGATTGAACTATGAATATTTTTGATATTTTATTGAAAAATTTCCTATTAAAACTATTGTAAGGAATGCTCTACATGCACTCCAAGCTTTATGGAATGCATTGAATCTGCACCTTAGGATGGCTTGTACTCTCACACAAATTCTGATCCCAACAGTGCAGACATTGACAATAATTGACTGTGTTGAAATATCAGTCTGATGATAGAGATTAATGATTGAAACATGTGTACAAGGTGGGAGAGGGAGTTTTCTGCACTATCTTGGTGGAGGTTTTAATGTTCCACCAGTTTTTAAAATGAAGTAAACCAATTTCTAAAAATTAAATTGTATGTACTATGTAGTACTCGTCCATAAAATAAGATGTACTCAGTAGTCAACTGTAAGCGGTGCATTGTTAGAAGTTGTATGCCCTATACTACTATCTTTTTATTTTGTATGTACTTTTGATATTAATAATTGTATTATGTTGATGTTTAGTTTGTTGCATTTTATCTATAAAATTATATAATTTTTAATTCTATTATTTATTAATCTCGGAGAAAGAATTCAATAGATAAGTACCACTTCAATATTTATTATGGTCTCGCATAGTTTTTTTAAGATATTTTTATTTATTACTTGTAATATTAAGCATTAGTAGCTCTTATGTTTGTGTTTAAAAAATGGACATGAAGTATCCATTTTCTCAAGTCACATCAAAGAAATAACCAATCACATGGGGGTAAAAGCAAGAAGTTGGGTCCACAAAAATGAGAAGTTTTGGTCAAAACAAAAAAAATTCGCAAGAAACACGTACACGTTTTGGAACAGGTATTTGAGCCTGAATCCGAACGCGTATGCATTTAGATTCGGGTATGAAACCTAAAACACGCATGTGTTTTGCAAAACTATTTATTTTTTAAAATAAATGAC
The DNA here is from genome assembly GCA_007258455.2 of Sequoia sempervirens. Taxonomy (NCBI): domain Eukaryota; kingdom Viridiplantae; phylum Streptophyta; class Pinopsida; order Cupressales; family Cupressaceae; genus Sequoia; species Sequoia sempervirens. Next base: position 75,025,453 of record VDFB02072274.1, on the reverse strand, counting down.
TGGGTGAATCATTTTCATAGTCAATTTGAGCCGCACCCCTGAGGGAGAAGGAAGATCGTGTACACGTTTGGAAGGGCCTAATTGAAGCAATTTTTCACTGCCACCTCCTCCAGGTTGGTTGAATTCAACCATGTTTCTGCATTATATCTTGCATTTCTGTTTTGTAATTGTTATTTAGTTTTTGTTTGTTTAGTTTGTTTAGTTCAATATTTTATAGTTTTTAAATTGCATTTAAAAAACCAAAAACGTCAACGAAACAAAAAACGTTAAATTGTAAATTGAAAACCATAAAAACTAAACCTAAATTGGACACATTTAACTTAGAAATCAAAACCCTAAACCCTAGGTTCCAAAAACCATAGACCTGAAAACTAAAACCCTTAATCCTAGGACCTAAACCCTAAAACCTAAACCTAAAACCCTAAACCCTAAAACCTAAACCTAAAACCCTACTATTTTCACCTTTTAGATAGTGCAACTTGAAAGTACAATCAATACTTTCAACAACCATTTGTGTTGAGAAATAAGCAGATGTTTCTTAACTAGTTCAACAAATCATAGCATAAATTTATGAGGTTGATCTAATTAGGATTGATCATGTTGCTATGTTACACCATTGCCATGTACTCAACTATAGTTTGAATGTTCTCATTTTTTAGTATGGTTACAAGTTTCAATCTCAATCTCATTAGGATTGATCATGTTGCTCTTGCTCATTGAGTAATTTCAATTTGGAAATTGCCCTCCTTCCTTGCTTTATTTTGTGTCCTCCTTGAAATTGGTTCTTAACTTTCACTTCACATAATTTTAGAAGTATCCCTCCTTGGAGGTTTCTTACATTTTTTATTTGACATAGATATGTTTTCACGTCATCAAATCTCTAAATAATTATATAGTAAAGATCTAATTTCTTCCATTTTTGCATGATAAATTATGTACACCAATTCACATGTATAAATATGATTTCATTACAACTAAAAAATTTAGTGAAGTCTTTGTACTTAAAGAAGCCATTTTCAATATGTGAATAGAGCTCAGGCTCATCTTTGTTTATTTAATGTATTGCAATTACCACTAGCATATATCCAATAACATATATCTATGTGTCCCTTTGAATGTCTTCTATTAATTTTATTCTTATCTTTAGTATGCTTTGAAAACAATGAATGAGATTATAAATTAATGTTAGTGTTAAACTTATTTCTTCTTAACTACGTTGTCCCACTATAGAGAACTTGTGTCTCTTATCATGAAATTTGAAAATTTAGATAAATCAATTTATGTCATCGGATTTAATTAAATTCTATAATACTTGATAAATCGACATGTATTCACAATCGATATACCTTAGCTCTATAGAAATACTTATTGATGAATTAGTTAATTAATGATAAGCAACATTTATGAGCTCCATTGAGCACCCTTGTCTAACAATAATCCTAATATTTAGAATCTAGTATATTTTTAACAAATTAAACTACATGGTTTTCATCATTTACCCATTTTGACACTCATTCTTGAGTTGAATAACCTAAACTAGTGGGGTTTCCTTCTATTTTTCCACTTTTATATGCAATAGAAGACACTCTAAACAACCCCTAACCTAATATTAACACCCAATTTGAGAAATCAAAGTTATATATCTATGTGTCTCAGTTTTCATTCTTTAGTCCTCTACCTAGAGAAATTTGGTTCCTTACCTCATGTTCACAGTCTCTATTTACCAATTTTCTTATTTATTTTTTCCAATAATGATTCAAAGTAGCCTCATTGTTGATATCGAAGCCTTTTGTGAGCTCTCAATTCTTGATGTTTTATCCAACTCCTAGTTTATCTTGATGGTGATTTATTTATAAATCGTTAGTCTTCACCTCAATCCATGTGGTTTTATTCTATTTGTTCCTGGACTTGCTATCAATATTTGCACATGACTTAAGTATTTATGTTTTCTTTATTCAATGATTGGGCATGGGTATTTTTGTTTCATGCATCAACCACATGTAGTTGCATATATGTATATTATGTTTCTTGGTTAAATAGTAAAAAGTAAGAGTAGCTATCTTGAATCTTGTTGTTTTTCTCCTTAGTATTGATCATGTTTCAATTAATGTATATCATCAAATTTGGCTATAGTTTAATTATCAAGTGATAGAGCTAAAAATAAGTTTATGGCCTTCTTTCAGGGGATTCACTTAATAAACCAATGACATAGTGTTTGCATTCATAGGGTTCTAATAAAATCCCCTAATTTCATTTCTACCCATTAGACTTATAATTAGAGTACCTCCCTATTTTCATTGAGAGGTATCCTATGCACCTATTTTTCTAGTTAAGTTCTTATATGATCCCTTTAATATTTCCACACTATTAGCCAAGGGAAATTCCCACATATAGATCTAACTCAATTTATAATTTACAGATCCCATTTATTAAAGGTTTAACATAAAATACCTAGATGAATTATGACAAATATGTCATCCTCTAGAAAGTTTTGATGTAGAAGCACTTATACAACTCAACATATGAACCCTTTCCATGTGTACACAAAATGTAATAGTGCATCCTTAGATATTTTAGGTATCTTAATTATAGTATACATATTGATCTAAATTATAGTGGAAATAATTTAGATATACTTGACGATTCTTCTTGGAAGGGTTGCAAAAGTACTAAAAGTTGTTCAATAATTAGTTTTAGGTAATGTAGGTAGGATTTTATTAAAATTGTATGACCTTGGTGTGACAATTATCTCCATTTTTAGTTGCATTATAGTTGGTAGTAACAACGAACCCTTCATATTAACAACCACACACTAGACTCAATTTAATGTGTACATGCTATATGGATTTTTAATGTTATAAATTGAATGTGTCTTCAAATGAAATGTATTTAGAATTTGTGCACGTTCAATGTGATTTTTAAATAACTTTCAAATTGTGTGCATTATTTAATTAGTTTGTTGATATATATTTTTTAATTATTTAACATGTAGTTTCCATTTCATTGTTCACATGGATCCTGAATTCAACATAGGGGATTTTATACTTGATGCACAACCTGAAGATCCCATACATCCAAATCCACCACCACAACAAAACCCCACACCTCCTAACCCCCCACCCCTTGTAGCAGATCAGGCTCAACTAAGAGAGAGCATTAGAGCAAACCTTAATGTGATTTAGGGAAATATAGATCTGATAAAAAATGAGCCTAGAATCCCCCCCATCTCACACGGTTTGCATCTTTGATGCAAATCGTTATCGATTATGTTTGATCTATTGATGTGGACCTAGATAGGTTCCATCAATGGAGAGAAGAGAGGAGACAATTCTATGCAAATGGATTGTCCTATAAAGAAATTAATGACCTTAAAATTACTAAACAAGCCATGTTCCAAAATTTTTTAGCGCCCAAACAAATGAACCAATTCCACCAACCAAAAAATGAATTTCAATTTTATGGTGTAGGCATCTACAGATTGCTGCAAATTTTAGTGATAGATGGTGGATGGTGTTTGAAAATCCACTGCATGGCAATTGTGAGGTGATCCTATAATTTTTGAGAAAGTTAAGGGCTGAGTTTGAGTTGGGTTTAAAACCCAACTATTTTGATATGAGGTCATTTCAAGGAGTTGGGTGTGGCATGCCCCAACATAGATTAGGAGCATGTGTCGATCCTCAACGACGTACTCCGATTGCTCCTATTGTTCCTCCTCCTTCTCCTAGTATTCCTATTGCATTTCAACATCATACAATGTTGTCGATATTAGTGAGCATTAAGTTCTCTTTCAGGACATATCACTCATTAAACTACACACACGACGATTGAAGTGGCCAATAGAGAGCATGGAGGCTCAGGCTATGGGCATACTCAGGCATCCACTTTAGGTGACCCACATGCTTCTAGGACAAAGTCATATATGAATTTACTATATTATGAGGATCATCCTACACAGGTATGTTCATCTTTTGAACTTAAATAATTTGTTTGAAATGTACAAAATTCATGTAAATAATAACATCAAATTATATATATAATATATTATTAATTCAAGAAGTGTTTAGTGTAGATGCATGATCACATGATGCTTGAATCTCAATATGATCGTTTCTATATTTCGAGTGCTGTAGATTTGGGCTCACCTTTTGGTCGGGTACAAACCAATATATATTTTAATTTGTGTGGATATATCTAATTTAATTTGAATTTTTACACATGTGTGAAATGATATATTATATCTAGATGCATGGAGGTCATGCGATACCGAGTACTGACCAACCACAAGTTGTGGTGAGGACGCATGAGTCATGATTAGCTTAGGTGTGTGCTTTCAAAATTTTGTTAAGTTTAAATTAAATACACACCATAGATCTAATTTAATTTGAATTTGTACACGTGTGAATGATCTATACATTGTTGTATCTATATGTAGGGATTTCATGTGATACCCATGGCAGGCACACCTAAGACATCGTCAACAATTATGCATGGGAAATCTCAAGAGCATGATCATGAGGTCATATCATTCGAGGTTGTAAACTTTACTAAATCTCCTATACAATTTTTAGGGACCTTTTAAATATTATATATTCAAGGTTTTAACATATTGTTTGCTTTATATGAATATGCAAGATATAGTAGATCAAGCATTTGGACCTTCTCAAGTGACAGTTATGCTACCTGTTGAAAAAAATGTGCCAGTAGATTCACATGATCATATGGTAATTTATGCATACTAAAAGTCATTTTTACTATATTTACTAGATATTTAATTAAATTTATTTTTATCTCGAGTTTATATTTTAAAGTTTATATGTTTAATTATATCAAAATTTCTAAATAAATTTAAATCTAATTTCAAGTTTCTTGTACTCTTTTACAACATGATGTTGGTACATCTAGTCCACTTGGAACAAAGAGGAGACTTGATTTGATTGATCGCCTTGATAGTTAGATGGTTTTAAATTTTATGGACTATAGATCTCTAGTTTTATTTAAATATATGTGTTGGACTTGACATATACACTTTGACATGTTATTTCATGGACCATTTCACATACATTATATCGATTAATATGATCATGTTTGTGTTTATTTATATAAGTTGACTTTAATATGATGATTATATATGTAGTCAATTATGATCGTGTTATGATCATTTTGACGATTATATGCACTCATGTATGTATAGATATTTTATCTAATTTCCAAGTAATACATGCACTATATAAATTCTTATCTAGAATCAAATTTCGTATGTATCATTTATCAAGTGGTTAGGTGACAAATTAAAACATTCCTTAAATAGTTTAGATCATATTCATAATAAATTAAGGGCAAGTAATTTTAACTATTTTCCAATTCTAGCAAATATTTGAATCACTAAACAAAAATCTATATCCTTGTATGTATAAAATGTATAATCTATACAATTGAACAATTATATAAAATGTGGTAAATACAAGACATGAAATGTATAATCTATAAAATTGGAACAATATATTTAAAAAGCGACTGATAAGTTCAATGAAGTTCATACATTGAAAAAACATATATAATGTATATTGATGTTTGATACAACTATATAACATGATGAAACATATATGTGCATGTAGATACAATTAAAGCTTATCAACTTTTAGATCAAGACCACAAATCAATATTTACATAGTCTCTTGATAAAAAAATTTACAGTGACAATCATGTGGTAGACCAACTTGATGAGAACCTGCAAAAATAATTAATGTAAGTAAAGTAACTATAGTTTTTATGAGTCATTTAACTAAATAATTCATACGAGAAAAGAACAATATATAGTAAAAATTAGAAAATTGGATCTTATAAATTCCTTACAAATTCAAGTGATTTTGTCCATAAGATGGATTAAGGGGACCTAAGAGGATATAGCTTAAGGGGGGTCCTAAGAGAATTCCTTAAGGGGAGTTAAGAGGATGGCTTAAGGGGAGTTGATAGAATAACTTAAAGGGATGTAAGATGGTGGATTAAGGGGAGTTTATAGAATGAATTAAAGGGATGTAAGAGGGTGGATTAAGGCGATGCATGTCATGAACCCTAGGATATGGCTTAATAGATCCTAAGAGGATGGCTTAAGGGGAATTATGAGAGTGACTTAAGGGATGAAAGAGGGTGGATTAAGGGGATGTAAGAGGATATGACTTAAGGGTCCTTTAAGAGGATGGCTTAAGGGGATGCAATAGGGTGGATTAAGGGGAGTTGATAGAATGACTTAAAGGGATGTAAGAGGGTGGATTAAGGGGATGCATGTCATGAACCCTAGGATATGGCTTAACGGGTCCTAAGAGGATGGCTTAAGGGGAATTATGAGAGTGACTTAAGGGATACAAGAGGGTGGATTAAGGGGATGTAAGAGGATATGAATTAATGGTCCTTTAAGAGGATGGATTTGTTGGGAAATGTGCCTCAATTCTTACTAGCATGTAACTCCTAAAGGGAAAAGTTGGTGTGACATTACTGATATCTGGCCTACTAGCTGTTTTGAATCCTTGTGAAATGTTCATGTTGCCGAGACAATGTTGCTGTCTTGTTGACTGGTGTTGTCATTGTGACTTGTGGTGTTTGTTGTAACCCTCTGCCGAGTGGAGACCTCTGGCCGATAGGTTGGTGTCTAGTGGATGTCGGGGAGACTCATGGCGACTAAGTCATCATAGTAACACAAAGGCTTTGGTATGAAGTCTTGGTGATAGGTGGTATGTCTCACCGAACAGCTACACTCGAAGTCATCGGGATAACTTGAAGGCTTCAGTATGAAGTCTTAGCGATGGATGTTTGTCTCAGCGATTGGGTAGTCTGTTGTCGGTATGACTCCTGGCGACTATTTGGTGCTTGGTATGACTTGAGGGTTCGGTATTACCTCTCAGCGATAGCGGTAAGTCTTGCCGACAATTGTTTGTTTCGGTATGACTGGAAGGCTCGGTGTGATCTCTTGGCGAGTAGCGATAGTCTCACCGATGGCAATGCTGAGGTCGATGTGACTTGTGAACATTGGTATGACTCTCACCGATCATGCCGATGGGGTAACTCTTTCCGATAGATGGATGTCGATAGGAATGCAATGGATGTCAGTGGATTCAGTATGTCTCGTAGCATTCGCTATATCATCTTGCTGACTGTTGGAACCTATGCTGATATTGACGGTGAAGCCTTTGAGCATTGGGGAGACACTGCTTGTGTCTCACCGACATGTGAATACATATTAACGCCCTTGACCGAGTGATGACTATCCTATGTGGTGTCTCGTGGACCAATTAGAGGAAGCGAAATTCAAATAGTTGGCAGTTGGTTTTTTGCAGCAGTTGCGATGTTGGAACTTAACTGTCTGCAAGGAAAAATCTACACTGGAATGGAAACTTTCTACGATGGGTAATTGCAGATAAGGATAAACAGAGGATAAAATCAGAATGTGGTAAGATTCAAAGTAATCATTTTGAGTTGGAGTGTCATCGAATTTTGGAGAGCATTTTCTGTAACAGATTGAACAGTTAATGAAGCAACTGTAAAACTGATACTAGAGAGTTGTGTTTCTGCATTGTATGTAATTTGTTGGTTACTGAAATACAAAGAGATTTGGCTTGGTGTGGTGGGTTTTTTCCCGAAAGGGTTTTCCCACGTAAATATGGTGTTCATTTGTCTTTGTGTATTTTTTTGTTTCTATAAATATTTCATATGTGTCTTAATTGGATTGTAATTTGGAAATTAAAATTACTGTCTACACTCTTCCCTATGGTTTTGACGTTAGGAAAGTTGTTTCCGCACCTCTTCTTTCCTTAGAGGCTTAAGGGGATGCAAGAGGGTGGATTAAGGGGGGTTTATAGAATGACTTAAAGGGATGTAAGAGGGTGGATTAAGGGGAGTTGAGAGAATGAATTACAACCCCTACCCTAAACCATAGGACCTAAATCCTAGGAGATGAACCCTAAACCCTTAAAACCCATATAGATTTGTTATTCTAAGCATCTCATGAACCCTATAAACCCTAAACCCTAAACCATAGGACCTAAAGCCTAGGAGATGAACCCTAAAATGTTAAAACCCATATAGATTTGTTATTCTAAGCATCTCATGAACCCTAGAAATCCTAAACCCTAAACTATAAGACCTAAAGCCTAGGAGATGAACCCTAAACCATTAACCCATATAGATTTGTTATTCTAAGCATCACATGAACCCTATAAACATTAAACCCTAAACCATATGACCTAAAGCCTAGGAGATGAACCCTAAACCATTAACCCATTTCCAGTATCTTGATTTCTTGTTTTCCCCAAATCTCATAATATCTTCCCCCAGAGAAATCCCAACAAGAATTTTGCCATAAATTTAACAAACACACATGGCAATTTTCAAGAAAATATCTACTAACCACTCACGGATATTTCTTCCCACTATTAACAAGAATTTATTATATTTAAAGAATTAAAGAATTCAAAATTCAAAATTCAATTTCCTTTTTATTTTAATTCTTATTTAAAATTTCATTTCTCACAAAACATTTAAATTTATATTTGCTCTATTCCCAGAATAAGAGATAACTTTAATCAATTAATTAATTCATTTAATAAAATAATTTTAATCACAAAGATTAAATTATTTAACCAAATTAACTAATTTAATTAATTAAAAATAAAATAAAGCTTTTATTTACAACAATTAAAATTAATTTAAATAAACATTAAATTAAAAGAACATCAATCTATCATTAAATTAACAAATTTTCCTTTCATAATAAATAATCCAAACTGACACAGACAAAACATCCAAAAACACCAATCCTAAACTAACGACATACTGTGACTGGGTTTGAGACTAGACTAGGAAAAACCTTGTTACTACCTCCCAATCAATATTTCCATTGAGTCTTGACATGCTCAGACTTGAGAAACCAGGTGGAGTCGGTGTCATGTACGTGCAATCCTGTAATCAAACAAATAACATACATATATATAATCCAAGTCTCAAACACACTGTGCAAAGAAAATCACGAAAATCACAGGGAACTCGCAAGCGAGTGATGCAACTCCATTCTCCACACCAATACACATCACATCAAACTGACAAAATAAATAACAATTAATCTACCATAAGCATATAGATAGCAATAACATCTGAAGTAAACATCTATGCTAACATAAAGCATGTTAGAAATAATTATCACCATACAATGTATCATCATATCACAAAATAAATCCACTATCGCTCTAAATTCAGTGATCAATACACCAAAACAACATACCAAGGTCCATCAAAATGAAAACATGCTAATAGAAAACATAAGCAAAATGGAGGGGTACTACATCCTCCCCCCCTAGGATCAGGCTTGCTCTTGAAAGCCTGCGAATAGATAGGGATAAAGCTCCCTCATGCGTGTCGCATCCTCCCAAGTAGCAGAAGCCTCATAACTAGGATCCTATTGGACCATCACCTGATCAATGTCTCAACCCCTGAGAACGAGCCTCCGGCACTGAAGAATGGCCACAGGCTCCAAAGCTAGCTGCCCATCCTCTACCTGTAACGCATTCCAATCAAGTACATGAGAAATGTCAGGATGATATGGTCTAAGAATTGATACATGAAAAACATCATGAATACGTGACAAACTGGGTGGTAAGGCGAGTCGATATGCCACAAGACCAATCCTCTCTAGAATCTCAAACGGCCCAACAAAACGAGGCGCAAGCTTAGAGCCTTTTCCATAACAGATTGTACTCTTTCGCGGTCGCACTCGAAGAAATACTCTATCACCAACTAAAAATTGTCGGTCCACTCTATTTGCATCAACATACTTCTTTTGCCTATCTTGTGTTGCTATCAGATGTTCTCTAATACGATCAACCTATTGCTCCATGTCACAAAGCATCTTAGGATCGAGTAACACTCTATCCTCAAGTCGATCCCAACTCAATGGAGTTCGACAAGGACGTCCGTATAATGCCTGAAATGGTGGCATACCTATGGAACTTTGATATCCGTTATTGTAAGCAAATTCTACTAAGTATAGATAATCCTCCCAACGTGATTGTTGGTCCATTACATACATTCTAAGCATATCCTCAAGAATTTGGTTAACTCTCTTTGTTTGTCCATCTGTTTGAGGATGATATGCTGAACTAAAGTTCAACTGTGTACCTAGAGCATGTTGTAATGAAGTCCATAGGGCTGAAGTAAATACAAGATCTCTATCATATATAATCCTATGAGGAATTCCATGCAATCTAACAATGTCCTCCATGAATATCCTAGCTACCGATGAAGCATTATAATATGATCGTACTGGAGAAAAATGTGCCACCTTAGTCAATCTGTCAATAGTTACCATAATGGCATCATGTCGACGAGATGACGTAGGTAATCCAACTATGAAATCAACTGATATAATATCCCATTTCCATTCAGGAATGAGATGTGGTTGCAATAATCCAGCAGGATGTTGATGCTCAGCTTTGACTCTCTGGCACTCAAGACATCTCGACACATAATCAACAATATCACGTTTCATACCAGGCCAAAAATACAATTGTCGAAGATCTGCATGCATTTTCTTAACTCCAGGATGAGCTGAGTAAGGAGCTTAATGAGCTTCAGTCATAATTAATGTGCATAGACCTTCTGAATGTGGTACATACATATGATCTAAATGTCGCAATGAAACATCTGGTTCAAGGGTGTACCCTGTAAATCGACCCTCTAAAGGTCTACCAAATTCAATCTCCGACTTCACCTCCTGATACAATCTATCAGTACGAAGTGCTACTAAAATTTGACCCCTCAAATCTACTTCAAGAGTAATAGCAGAAATCTCATGTCGACGATGACTGAGAGTGTCAGCCACTACGTTCTCTTTTCCTTGAACATATCTCACCTCAAAATCATATTCACACAAGAACTCCATCCACCTTCTTTGTCTAGCATTCAAATTAGGTTGCGTAAAAATATATTGTAGACTACGGTGATCAGTATGAAGTTCGAAACGGTGACCCAATAAGAAATGCCTCCATCTAACTAATGAATTCACCACTGCGGCAAGCTCTAAATCATGAGTGGGATACTTTAGTTCATGATCCTTGAGTTTGCGAGACTCATAAGCGACCACACGTCCATCTTGCATTAGTACTGCTCCCAAACCCTCCAAGGATGCATTAGTGCAAACTAAAAAATCCATCGTAGGATCAGGAACAATTAATATAGGCGCATTAGTCAGCTTTTCTTTAAGTGTTTGAAAAGCCAACTAACACTGCTCTAACCAGAAAAATTTCTTCCCTTTCCTCTGAAGAGAAGTAATGGGGTGCCCAATCCTAGAAAACCCCTGAACAAACCATCTATAATATCCAGCTAGACCCATAAAACTACAAACTTCACCTACATTAGTAGGCATGGGCCAATCAACAATAGCTTGAATCTTTGAAGGATCCACAACAATACCCTTTCCAGAAATAACATGACCAAGGTATTTCACCTCAGTCTGAAAGAAGTCACACTTCTTTAGGTTTGCATACAATTGATTTTCCCTTACGCACTGCAATACCTGTCTCAGATGCTCTTCATGTTCCTTCATATTTCTCGAATAGATCAAAATATCATCGAGAAACACAAGAACAAAATAGTCGAGGTATGTACGAAAGACACCATTCATCAAACTCATGAATACTGATGGTGCGTTCGTTAACCCAAATGGTACTACTGTGAATTCATAATGCCCATAACGAGTTCAGAATGCGGTTTTATGAATGTCTACTTCTGCAATACGCAATTGATGGTAACCATATTTCAGATCAATTTTAGAGAACACATTAGCTCCCTTGATCTGATAGAAAAGATCATCGATTCTAGGCAAAGGATATCGATTCTTTATCGTTACTTTGTTCAATTGACGATAGTCAATACACAATCTAAGTGATCCGTCCTTCTTCTTTACGAAGATGATAGGTGCTCCCCATGGAGAAACACTTGGATGAATAAAACCCTTATCTAAAAGTTCCTCCAACTGGATACGAAGCTCCTCTAATTCCTGAGTAGTCATTCTATATGGAGCTCGAGATATAGGCTCAGCTCCAGGAACTAGGTCAACTCTAAAATCAATATCTCGTTTCGGTGGCATCCCAGGTATATCATCAGGAAATACATTAGTGAATTCCTTGAGGATAGGATGGTCATCAAGAGATATCTCTCAACTCTCTCCTTCTTCTAAATCAGTAACTGTTGTTGCAAACAGTTGACAACCCTGACGAAGAAATCTCTTCAATTGCATAGCAGAAATCATCCACAAAGAGATAGGTCTTTGAACACCTATGATTTCCACTTTTGCACCTAAATCATTAATGTAACTAACTATCTTAAGTTGATAGTCAATCACAGCATGATGAGATTCTAACTTATCCATACCTAAAACTATATCATATGATCCTAAAGGTGTAACATGAAGATCCACTAAGGTAGATAACGTACCAATTCTAAGCTCACAATTACATACAAGGTTCTCTACTACTACTTTCACCCCAAAGGCGAATTCTACCTGCCACTTACCACCTTGCTTTACCACCACAAGACCACATCGTTCAATGATGGTAGGTGAAATAAAGGAATCAGTAGCTCCTAAATCAAAAAAATAGTAACACTAACCCCCTATCACTTACCTGAAGTCTCGACCATTGTGTTCCAATGATCGGCTTGGAAGTTATTAACCACAACATAAACTGTATGAGATCGACCTACATCACCAACTGTAGGCTCAGAAGCTGTAGGTCATGGCCCAAATCCTGAAGAACCTCTTATAGGACACTGCCTAGAAATGTGTCCCTGCTAACCACACGAATAACAACCAGTACCCCTACCAAATCCTCTGCCACTCGAAGGTGCATTGGATTGCTAAAAGCTACCTCTATTGACAGTAGACTGCGCACTCTGAGCTGGCTGATCCTGTCTATTGTGCTTGTTGCGCCACCAGTTGTGGTTCTTTCCTGACTGAGGACTATTACCTTGCTGAGGTTGTGAATTATTATTCTTTTGAGGAGTACACTGCTGCTACTGCTGTCTACCCTTAGTGGGTGTCTGTTGGTTCCTAGAGGAACCTCTTGTCTATATCTGACCACCCTATGGACCAGTACCTGCTATAGGAGCACTGCCTATCTGGACACCTGTATGTCCACCCAATGCTTAAACCAGATTCTCTTCCACAATACACTCTTTCTCCACTACAACTTCTATAGTCTTCGGTTCGAAGACTCTAACTCCTCCACTAATGCGGGCATTCAAACCCTTGATAAAATGCTGTACCAGCATCACCTAATCATCTCCAACTCCTGCATATTGTTTGAGTTCATAAAATCTGTGTTCACATTGCTCAACAAATAGAGCCATCTGACGCAAATTGTGAAACTCATCAGCTCGTCATTTCCTCCAATATTCAGATAAGAACCGTACTTTAAACCTCTCCAAGAACATCTCCCAAGAAACTGACCCAATCTTTAAATGGAGCTTCTGCTCCTCCAAACACCACGAAGTAGAGGCAAAACCTCTCAGATGCATGATGGCACATCTAGCTCGGGTATTTCTACCGTAGGGGTGCATAGCAAAACATCTACCCAAGTCTAATAACTAGGTCTCTGCCTCTAAACCACCACCTGTGCCATCAAAAGTAGGAAAGCGTGCCCTCAACAAATCCCTCATATGCCCTGCAACTAAGGCATCCTGCTCTGTAGTACTAGCAATCCTCCTAGGAGATCTATCACGCTCCCTAACCACCTCCTGATCAAATTCCTACCTCGGACCAAGTCTGGCAAGAACTTCTAGTAAGGGACGCAACTGAGCTCCCTCAACATCTGGCTGTATCATAATCCGTTCCTCACCTGTCTGTTCCAACCAAGGAATCAACTGTTCCACATGTTCGCTCTCATGGGAGCTCTGAGGGGGAGTAACCTGAGGGATTGGCCCACAACCTCTAGTACGACGCCTAGGCATGATCCTACACATAAAACAAAAACGAGTTTTAGATACAAAGTAGACAAGGCTAACAGAAAATGATACTACATACTAGGTCAACCTAATGGGCTCACAATTACCCAGAGCGTCCAGTGTTAGAACCTTGGCTCTGATACCAATCTGTAATGCCCTGTCTTGTAACCTAAAGAATGATGCATTATCTACGAAAGTGTAATAATTTTTTTTTAAATTATAAACATTTACTTAACTAATTGCAAACATTCCCTAAGTAACGCGATGACACACTACTTGAAAATCCCATAGATGACAATAGTATTAAACATTGCAAGTATTTAATTTACATAAACTTAAAAACTTACATTAAATAACATTTAAATTACATCATTGAAAACATAATATACATAAAAGATTATTTCATACATTGCATTTGAAATAACATTACAATACTCATTTTCCAAATGAGGTAGATGAAATAAATGTTTACAATTACATATTACAAATGTTTACCTCATTAACAATTGAGGAGTGATACATATACAAAGTTTCCAATCATACAAATAAGAAAGTACATATATCCACATGCGAGCTTTCCATCCATGAAGTACTTTTTTCCACGAACAAGAACTAGGGACCCAACGAAGTAAGGTGCATGTTCCACCCAACCATGTGGTACCTGTAGGTCCACCCCCCGTGCTAGGAGATAGTAATAAGGTTCCCTAGACATAACCTACAAACCCTAGACACAAGTAAAAACCATAGCAAATCTATACAAGTACACACTTAACTTATTGGTTATATTGCTTCCAGAATTAGGATAATCAAACATGCTAAGTTCACAAGGTTACTATTATTTTAGGTGGAGTGTCATCATAATGTTGCATAGGTTACCCTGGTGTTTCTTCCTAGGTTTCGGCCCCCAACTTGGGTTACCCTGGCAACCTCTTACGAAACCTGGCCCCACATGCAAACTGTTGCGGAATCAAATATCTTTTAAAATAACAAGATATTGATTTTCCATTCCAGACCTTCTCGACTCATCCTCAAGTCTGTACTAGCCCTTGAGTCCATGAACGAGGCATAATTAATCTAGTTAAAGGTTTTAAAACTAACTAATGTGTTGTTTTAGTTTTCACTGATTAGCTAACTCTACATGAGTTACCCAGGCACCACTTTGTGTGCCGGCCCTCACAAAGAGCCACTCCCCTAAAAATAACATAGGGAAACTAAGTCCAATAACTAAGGTAAACAAAGTGCACATAAATCAAAATCTAATACCATACATAGTGCAATGGACAATACATCCTGTTCATAGAACCAGGTGTCTAAAGACCATACAAAGCCATGGGCACTATCCTAGTAAACTCAAAAAAATGAAGTCATTGTAAAATTTAACTCCCTTTAAGAGATTACATCTGGAAGACTTGAAATCACATGAAATCCCCAATTTGCCCAATGAAAAGTTAAAGCAACTTAAAACTAATCAGGCATAATAAACATCTAATTTTAGGATTTACTAAATCCAATCAAGTCAGTTTGAAATAGCAAGAAAATAAAAATAACTTGATTATAGTTCTTTTATCTTACAATAAAAGAAATTGTATCAATTAATCTAATTTTAACTTTCTCAATTTCTCTTAAAAATAAATACTAAATTTTCTCCTACAATCTTTATAGTTTAAAAACTAGTTGATCTTATGCCTTCAAGCATCTAATAAATAATATCTTGTTTAAATGCTAAAATATTTACCAGAAACTAATATATATATATATAAACTTAATAAATCGAAATTCAGAAAAGAAAATGTATAGGAATAAATATTTAGGGCATCCACAGTTTTTACATAGCCAGATTTTTTTTTCATTTTAATCTTTAAGCACATATAGTTGGGGTTTCGCTGGCTGTATACACAGCTAGGAGCTGCTATACACAGTCGTCCCCATATGGGGCTACGGCTGTGTTGGTAGCAAGGCACTGCCCACATGCAGCGCCGACTACCTCCACAGTCGTCGCCCTATATGGGCGGCTGTGGGGTGCCCTGCGACCCTTTTCTTTTATTTACGATTTTCTTAAAAAAAACTTTGCCAGAATGGCAATTTCTCATATTCTAATGTTTACAGAAATTTCATAATATAAAATTCCTACGATTTTGTCAATTCTGTGTAAGGAAATAGTATCTTAATAAGAAATAAATTTTCCCAGAACAATAAAATACATATGTATATATTTGTATATGTATATGTATATACATATATAAATATATACACAATTTTTAACAATAAATAGAATTCTATAATCAAGTAAATTATTTTTCAATAGGGTTCTACAGAAAATTTAAAAGACATCATTCTACACAATTTAACAGAGATTTTAAATTTTCAATAAGAGAGAGTTTTTCAATTTCTAGTTGTCTAAATATTTTCTACAGAAAAAGTTTGGCAAGATTCTTTTCAGAGGTATAACTTCCCCAAATTTACACCAAATTTTGACAGAGAACCCCATTTAAAAATCTACAGGAATTCTTCTATTTCCTTTAAGAATTTACTACTGTTTAACAAATCTTTTGTGTTGCCCTATGATTTCACTATAAAATCTTATCTCGTAAAATGCACAGAGAGGTAACAAATTTCTACAGAAATATTTTCTATTTAATTTCCCCGAGAAGAACAGAGGCTTCAATGAAAATTTTATTTCCTCAGGCAATCTTTTCAAAGAAAACAAATTAAATAAATAGAGAAAAAAACTGTAGCTTGAAGAATTTGTCTGTTAAAGAGAAGCTCTGCCTGTTGCGTGCAACTTCCAAAGCTCTTTACAAACCACCACTTTCCAGAAGAATGCAAATATTGAACAAATAACTATCCGAGGATCTCTTCCAGAAATTTTAAACAAAACCCAAAGGAAATCACAAAATCACAAACTAACACAGTTTTTCAATAGAACTCTGTTCTTTCTCAATTTCTGGTATCTTGATTTCTTGTTTTCCCCAAATCTCATAATATCTTCCCCCAGAGAAATCCCAACAAAATTTTTTCCATAAATTTAACTAACACACATGACAATTTTCAAGAAAATATCTACTAACCACTCACGGATATTTCTTCCCACTATTAACAAGAATTTATTATATTTAAAGAATTAAAGAATTCAAAATTCAAAATTCAATTTCCTTTTTATTTTAATTCTTATTTAAAATTTCATTTCTCACAAAACATTTAAATTTATATTTGCTCTATTACCAAAATAAGAGATAACTTTAATCAATTAATTAATTCATTTAATAAAATAATTTTAATCACAAAGATTAAATTATTTAACCAAATGAACTAATTTAATTAATTAAATATAAAATAAAGCTTTTATTTACAACATTTAAAATTAATTTAAATAAACATTAAATTAAAAGAACATCAATCTATCATTAAATTAACAAAATTTGCCTTTCATAATAAATAATCCAAACTGCCACAGAAAAAACATCCAAAAACACCAAACCTAAATTGACGACATACTGTCACTGGGTTTGAGACTAGACTAGGAAAAACCTTGTTACTACCTCCCAATCAACATTTCCGTTGAGTCTTGACATGCTCAGACCTGAGAAACCAGGTGGAGTCGGTGTCATGTACCTGCAATCCTGCAATTAAACAAATAACATACATATATATATATAATCCAAGTTTCAAACACACCGTGCGAAGAAAATCATGGAAATCACAGGGCACTCGTGAGCGAGTGATGAAACTCCGTTCTCCACACCAATACACATCACATCAAACTGACAAAATAAATAACAATTAATCTACCATAAGGATATAGATAGCAATAAAATCTGAAGTAAACATC
The DNA here is from genome assembly GCA_007258455.2 of Sequoia sempervirens. NCBI lineage: Eukaryota > Viridiplantae > Streptophyta > Pinopsida > Cupressales > Cupressaceae > Sequoia > Sequoia sempervirens. Next base: position 75,007,638 of record VDFB02072274.1, on the reverse strand, counting down.
TATGCTAACATAAAGCATGTCAAAAATAATTATCACCATATAATGTATCATCATATCACAAAATAAATCCACTATCGCTCTAAATTCAATTATCAATACACCAAAACAATGTACCAAGGTCCATCAAAGTTGAAACATGCTAACATAAAACATAAGAAAAATGGAGGGGTACTACATGAGAGGTTTGGTCACTTGAACCTATGTGTACTTCCATCGTCCACTTTGGTTCATGAGACTTGTGCTAAGTTTCTTCCTCCTACACCTCCTACATCTTCAAAGTTAAGTTATTTTTAGCAAGACGTCTTTAGTCTTTCAGTTTCAGTTTTGTGGGATGACTACTTGCCTGACAATGCAAAGTTATTCATTGAGTCACACAGCTGATATTGGGGACACACTTGAGGATATTCACTTCCTCTTCAATGATAGATATGGCCCACCAGTCATCACATCAACATTTCCTTTGGAGGTTGTTCTACTTGCATCTCCACAGTTGTTTGATTTAGCTTCATTTGATTTAGAAATGTGGACCTTTGATCATTCTTCCATGGAATCCATCATGAGACCATTTCTTAGGAGAGAGTTTCTTCTTCACACATCATTTGATATGTTTCTTCCTAAGGGGAGGAACAATGTTTGTCATAGTTGGATCATCTTCAGAATTCTTCTTCGAGCATTCACTTTTGGCAGAGGAGCTTCTACCTTATGGGGGGATTCATTGTATCCTCCTTTCTCTCCTATGGGGATGATCTTGTTTGTAATTATGTGAACGAAGCAACACTTGGGGGTATTTTGAGTCCTACTTTTCTTAGTCACATGTATGATTTCATTTTCTTTTATCTCTCTTTTGGAGAGGATTTTTTCCCATGAGGTTTTCTCCTTTTTCTCCAGTTATGAGAGATTCCAATTGCGTGTTCATGGGTACCTCATCAGGCCTTGTAGCCAAGACCCATTCTACATTCATTTAGCTTCCTTTATCAATAGTTTAGTTTCTCCCTAAGTTGATCTTAAGGGGGGGTGTTGGAGTAAATAAGTCATTATCTGATAATTAATTAATTATCAATGCTTGGATGTTGATGTTGATAATGATGTTAGATAATTGATACATAGGTGTTGATTTGTTTGATAATGATCAAGTCTTCACAATTTTTACATGTGTATTCTAGATTTTAACAATTGATGCAATTGTTTTTTATTGCTTTATCAAAGATGAGTGTGACGATAATTTTACTATGGATGAATAGTTTATTATGGATGGGTAGTAATGGTGATGATTTTTTTTTGGAATTTTTGAATACTTTTGAGCTTTTTCAAGATTATATGAGATTATTTTTAGAATTTTTAGAATTTTTGAGTTTGTTTTTGGTGTTTTTTGGGATATTTGGATTTTTTTTGGATTTTTAAGATATTTGATTTTTTTTTTGGATTTAGGATATTTGGATTATTTTGGATTTTTAGAATATTTGATTTTTGGATTTTCAGGGTATTTGATTTTTTTCGATTTTCAGAATTTTTGGATTTTCAAGATATTTGATTTTTTTGTTTTTAGATTTTCAAGTTATTTGAATTTTTAGGATATTTGATTTTTTTTTGGATTTTCAAGTCATTTGGATTTTTTTGTATTTTTCAGGTTATTTGATTTTTTTGGATTTTTAGGATATTTGGAACTTAAGTGAGTAACAAGAATCTAATCCAACAACCAAGTTTAGGAGGATGCCCCCTAGTTAGATATAGGACTACATTAGTATGGATAGGTATGGTGATGTGAATGGGGATATAGTTGGTACGATGAATGTTAGACACTTAACAAGTTATCGAGTCATGGTCATATACTAATTTTATTATGTATTGGATAGATGGATGGGTAATAAAATAGGTTAAATGGTGTTATAGATAGGATGAATAGTTGGAAAGGAAGTTTTTGGTAGATGATGGGAAAATATTATTCATACATGACACCTGTTTACTAGGTTTTTACCATGGTACCTATCTTGAAAGCACCATCGAAGAGGTTTCCACATAGAGGATGATTTATTTATCTTTACTAATTTGATCTTTTTTTTTATTTTTTTATTTTTTTTATTTTTTGCTAGAATATTCTTATAGGTTAGGTATAGAATCTCTTAAGATGATTATTGTTTATCAGTTTTGATAAAGGTTCTCCTTCAATGGTAGCCAATTGATATGCTCTCGATTTGTAACATGTACTGATCACAAATGGTCCAAGCCAATTAGGTTCAAACTTTTCTTTACCCTCTTTGTTGAGTTGATTCTATTTCAATACGAGGTCACCCACTTGGAAACCCATGTTCTTAATTTTCATGTTGTTGTTGAATTAAAGATGATTTTGATATGCTTGAAGGTGGTTGAGTGTATTTAAACACATTTCACCTAAAAACTCAATCTCTTGTAATTTGGATACTTAAAACTTTTCATCATTGATAAGATTTTTTGGAGATACACTCAAAGAAGGAATTTGGACCTCAATAGGAAAGATAGGTTTGACACCATATATTAAGGAAAATGGTGTAGTACCTTTGGGTGTTAGAATGATAGTTTGATAATCCCACAAGGCTGGGTTTTGTTGAAGATGCTAGTCATGACTAGTGTCATTGACTATCTTTGTGAGTATCTTAAGGATGGTTTTATTATATACTTTCACCTAGCCATTTCCCTGGGGTTAATAAGGCATGGAAAGGTGACACTAGATGTGGAACTTGACACAAAGATATCAAACATCTTGGTTTCGAAGGGTGTTCCATTTTTAGTGATTATGGTTTGAGGTACATACCATACTAAAAATTCAAATAGTTTAGAATAAGCTTGACTATTTGTTTGCCTATGATGTATATTATGGGTATGGATTCTATCCACTTTGTAAAGAACTTAGTGGCGGTAATAATGAATTTATTGCCATTGGAGGAGGTAGGGGATATCTTTCCTATGAGGTCAAGTCCCCATTGTGAGAAAGGCCATGGTGTAGTGATCAATTGTAATTATTTTGTTGAGACACAAATAAGATCACTATGTTGTTGATATCGTAGAAACTTCTTGGAAAACTGATTGGATTCATGTTCCATTGTGGGCTAGTAGTATCCAATCCTTAGTATCTTTTTAACTAGGTTAGGTCCACTAGAATATGACCCACAAAGACCTCCATGTACTTCTTGGAAGGTAGTTGTTGCCTCTTCAAGGTTAAGACATCTAAATAATGTTCAATCAAAACTTCATCTGTATAAGGTGTCACCAAGGATAGTAAAATGGGAGGATCATTGAATAAATGTTTTATCTTGAGTGCTAGTGAGGTGGGGTAGTATGATTCCATGTTGGAGATTGTAATGTCACTTTTCTCCAAAGATATTTTAGCAGCAGATTTAGTGGATTAAATATTAGAGTGAAGATAATTTACAAGTTGCAATATTATTAAAATGGATGTAAATAACCAATGCAAAAGACAATATGTGATAATTTAGTAAGAACCTCCAAAATAGATAGTTAACATGATAAATTAAATACATATCCATATAATTCATATACAACAACACCAAAGCATATAATTAATATTCTCAATATATTTCAAGATCTATGGTTTTAATACTTATCTTAATAATAACACTTGAAAAATCCACTCTCACCCTAGGAAGATGTCAATGGTATTGGCTCTTGCTATGGAACAATCTAGGAGAAATAAGTGTACTTCTCCACTCTACACGAGTACTGGTTCCACTGTAACAATGCTCAACACCCATGCAATACCCAAGCTTTGGCCAAGACCATCTTGAGTGCACTTTTGTACCCTAGGTCGGACACACACATACAGTGTTCCCCTTTCTCCATCTTGTCCATAGCTCACCCACCACTTTCTTCTTCCTTGTTCATGTTCTTCTTCTTTGAATGTTCTCCATTGCTTGAATGACCCCCCTTTCCAAGTCTAACATAAATGCTTATATAAGCCTTAAGGGGTGGTTTCCAAACCATTGCACCCTTTCACAGGCATTTCCTTTAATAATTATTCTTCCCCTTTCTTAAAAGGTAATTTATACATATTCTTTATTAATATCCCTTTTAACTAAAGGATCATAATATCCTTTATTTTTCATCTCCCTTTTTAATTTTTAAAGGGTCATTTCATAACTTTCTCTTCTCTTAGGAAAAAAGTTACATAAAAATTCCCCCCTTGTATATTAGCTATTGTCCTCAGTAGCACAAGATGCATCTCCATCACGAATCAAAGAAACACATGATCAATAATTGAAGATACTATCATTGAATATTTGTATTCTTCCTAATATATCTATTTTATTCTATACTTTATCTACATTATTTGCTTTTGTTAGTTCATAGATCATCCTTTTTATTTTATTTTAAATTCACAAGTAATTTTAATAAAATCACTTTTCCAATCCAAATTATGATGAGAATTATATAGATGTCTTATGAAATATATCATGAATTTAAAATTACAAAGATAATTATAGATTATGTATTTAACCTCCTATCCTTGAACTTTACCATTTTACTCACTCATGTAACTCCTTTAAATTATTAAAGTATTACAATGTGATTACACAATAATTACTATGCATTTCCAATACTATGTGGTCACTCATAATTTATAAAAGCATAATCTAAAAATTCAACATACACTCCAAGATGGTATTCATGCATTCCGGACTACATGAATATCCTATTTTCATATATCAAAATCAATGTACAAATAGAATCTTAGTCTGGCTATAAGGAAATTGTACAAGGTTATTGGGTTGATCAAGACCAATAAAAAAGAACAATAGAGAAAAAAATCCATTAAGCACCTTAAGCAAAAGAAAAAAACAATAGGTTATGACTAGAGATAGGGTACTTGATAAAAATACTAGGTCCCAATTATTGATATGAATCTTCAATTTAACCCTATTTTTTTTCTTATAGGTTTGACAACATTATAAAAGAAACATGTGAAAGATTTGAACATCACATAACCTACTTGCATATCATAGAAAAGGTTGGAATATATAGTCTCTCCCCATGTCTAAGTCTAAGATCATGTTTGGTTTCATATCTTATAATAGTGTGGTGTTATTCTCACCAACTCATTCCAAACACAATGTCCATTTTTCAAGTTTAAGATGTGAATCCAAGGACTTGTGGGTTATGGCTCACAATGTATTTAAAATATATATATGTAAGAAATCATGGTGTCAATTTTAATAAACATATCAAGAATAGTAAAGCCATTTCCCCAAAATAGGCACATAGCTAAATGGAAATTAGTTGACATGATATATCTTTATTATGGAGACAACCTTATTGCATAAGAGGGTACTAGCTAATTCTATAAGGAGTAGGTCAAAACATATTATAACAAGACTAATAAAAAACAATGTTCCTGATTTTTCTTGATCAATGATTTCAATTCCCATATTAGTTCTTTAGCATTCATGGCTTTGTAATATTGTGTATACACTTGTATTATCAAATTTCCTAATTGTAGCCATAGCATAGATGAAGCTAGGGGTAAATAGAACCCCATATATCTATTGAGGATGTACCATGTACAAAAGAGGCAATTTAATTATGTTCTAGTTCTATTGTCTTTCCTGTAGTCATTTTCTGGTTGATATTAACATCTTTGAAATATTGTTAATATTGCTTCCACACATATAACACATCTAGCTCCACATAGTTATATTACCATTTTCCTTTTTCAAAATATTCATCTTAAATCAGAGATGCTTCTACCATTGGATAGTCTATATTTGTTATTAAGTGGCTAATCTTGAAATCATCTAGTAGTTTCTAAATGTGTTTAATTGTACAAGGAGGAAAATGTAATTAGTTTTGTGTCATACCTCAATATTTGTTATGCTCACACCCTTAATCCTTAAATTGAAACTCTAAAAATAATTCTTCAATGGATCTGCATGCTTCCAAGACATAAGGATTTGCACTATATGTTGTGGTGATCAACTTACTCAACATGGTAATAAGGTCTGTATGTTATGGAAAATTATCTTGCAACTTCCTTTAGATCATGAGACTTATCCACAAATCAAAAACATCACTAAATCCTTATATACAAGCCGTGGATCAAGAAAGAAGTTAAATCAATTTGTTCTATTCAATTTACTTAGCCCATATACAGATAGCTACATAAGTCTAACCATGGACTATTATGGGTGTCCCAACAGGTCGAGGAGATAAGAATATCTCTAGCATGCAAAACCTATTACATATTTTCTTGCAGCTGGTAATCAGCTCCATCATTATATGTGGCAATACAAATAGAGCATGCGAGTTTTTACACAATGCCTACAAGAAATGTGGTTTTCCTAAAATGAAGGATTTCATATTATCATTTATAGACTTACAAATATGCATAAGGCGTAGGAATACCATAGTATGCATTTTTAAAAGGCCAAATCAAAACATATGCAAGTCGAGCCAAGAACATCATGAGGCATGATAAACAAAAGGATTCCTTATTACAGTACTAGGCAGTTGGAATTATATTTTCAGTATCATTGCAGGTCAAAGCTAAAACTCTCGGTGTGAGAAAAGATTAAAGATCATTGTATTTTCATAGAGAAAGCCCAATTTTTATTTAGCATATAATTTCATCCATCAAATATGGTATGCAAGATAAAAGGGGTTGGAATGAGTCTCTATGGATGAATCACTGTATATTTAAATTCTAAACCTAGTCACCATGTTTGATGAATACAGATCATCAATTGAGATTGATGTTTGAGGTTGGAAGTGGGCTTATATAAGCTTGCATTGCTCTTGTGTGAGGGTTTCAACCGAACACACTATTGGTGCCAGAATTTTTAGTCCATAGTAGCAATTCAAGTTTGTGAAGGAGAGTCATTACCCTATCTAGGGGAGAGGGCCTAATAGTGGTGTGCATACCAATAGTTGTCATAGTACATGTACATTCAAAGCCTAATATTTTAAAAGTATGTAACTAGTAATTGTAAGAGAGGACCCAATAGTTGAACAAAATATTCCCATTACATTAAAAAAGAAACAAATCGTATGATGCCACATTGACACACTAAAAAACATGACTTAATGCACTAGTATTGGTCTAACTTTTTTTGGGGGTTTATTATGATCCCTCAACAAAAAGCATGTTGATGACACCTTTTTTCTTGGTCTATGCAGGTGAAATGAAATATTTGAATTGTCCACATCCCTAGCCACTCGGGGATATAATTTTTTAATATCAATGTTGCATGTCTATCTGACGATTGTTGCTCACAAAATCCACACGGTAAGTACCTCTTGATGACATGAATAGAACGTCACAGTTACTGTATGGTCCCATGGGGGGCTTGGGTTTCTATTTTCATGGATCAAGCGGTCTCATGAAGTAAAAAAAATTATGCTACAAGATTAATTGGAATCTTTTCCTGAAAATAGCAGCCCCTACCTTTTAGGATTGCAAATTTCAGCAGATGAAATTGAGGTGAGGCTAGAAATTTCCCCTACAACTTAGGAATTTCTTATAAATTTTTTCTGCCATGTTTTTATCACTTAAAATTTTAAATTCCTAAAAAATAAAAAAAATGAGAGAATTTTTATTTATTGATTAATTTTTATCAAAAATACTCCAGTTCGTTCCTTAAATTTTGGAGCTCAAACTTTAAAGTTGAATTGCAAAATTGAATTCATGGGATCGCCAACCTTAAAATATTCCTAAAACATTTCAGTAGCACCCACTGAAACTTTTTAGGAAGTCCCCCTCCATGGGACCTTACCCTTAGAGACATGACCCCTAACAAAAGTTGCCTCTATCTGTGAGAGATGTATTATTTTAGCGAGGGAACATAGTCTATGTACAATCAAGAATGGTTCTTTGTCCACTCTAGTTTACTAAGAGAAAAAATATCACATTAAATATATGATAGTGTGAATATCAAGTGGGCTTGAATGGTTTTTAAAGGATGGATGCATAACAAACAAATATGCATGTGAACACACATATGTGATCTAATATTCTTAATAATGTCAATAAAAAATAAGAATCAACATAAGGGTCTTATACAATCAAGTCTTATGACTCAAAGGTTAGAGAAAGTGTATAATGTTAGGCATACAAAAGGATCATTTTAAACATTAGCTAATATGAATTTTCTACAGATAAAGGGAATTTCAAAGGTATTAAGGCTTGATCATTAGGCTCTAATACCAAATGTAATGCCACTTTTCTCCAAAGATATTTTAGCAGTGGATTTAGTGGATTAAATATTAGAGTGAAGATAATTTACAAGTTGCAATATTATTAAAATGGATGTAAAAAAACCAATGCAAAAGAAAATATGTGATAATTTAGTAAGAACCTCCACCATAGATAGTTAACATGATAAATTGAATACACATCCATATTTAATTCATATGCAACAACACCAAAGCATATAATTAATATTCTCAATATATTTTAGGGTCTATGGTTTTAATACTTATCTTAATAATAGCACCTAGAAAAGCCACTCTCACTCTAGGAAGATGTCAGTGGTACTAGCTCTTGCTATGGAACAATCTAGGAGAAATAAGTGTACTTTTCCACTCTACATGAGTGTTGGTTCCACTAGAACAATGCTCAACACTCGTGCAATACCCAAGCCCTATCTAAGACCGTATTGAGTGCACTTTTGTTACCCCAGGTTGGACACACACATACGGTGTGCCCACTTCTCCGTCTTGTCCATAGCTCACCCACCACTTTCTTCTTCCTTCAATGTTCTTCTTCTTTGAATGTTTTTCATTGCTTGAATGATCCCCCTTTCCAAGTCTCACATAAATGCTTATATAAGCCTTAAGGGGAAGTTTCCAAACCGTCACACCCTTTCACAAGGGTTTCTTTTAATAATTATTTAAATAAACAATTATTCTTCCCCTTTCTTAAAAGGTATTTATACATATTCTTTATTAATACCCCTTTCAACCAAAGGATCACAATATCCTTTATTTTTGTATCTCCCTTTCTCTTCTCTTTGGGAAAAGGTCATATAACAGAGATAGACATAGATGTCTTGGTATAGGGTGAATTGGGACCAACAGTTTCACACACAAGTTCAAATTTTGGGACATCAAATTTGGGTATAAGCAATTATTTCATAAGAAAATCACATTTACAATAATTATGTGACATGTCTAGAAGAGACCTAATTGTTTCCATAGCATCACCAACTTTATTATCAATATTGGGTATCTAGTCAAAGATGATGACATAAAGTACTATTTAAAATTGTCAACCATTCTTTTATAAGGAAGAAATTTATCATTCTTGGTTTGGTAATCATAATTGACTTGTCTAACTACTAGTTATGAGTCACCATAAACTTGTAGTTCCTTGATCTTTCATTGAATTGTCATTGTTAACCCTGCTCAATAAATGATTCTTATTCTTCTATATTATTGGTACAAGGAAAGGCTATCTTATATGATTTGGGTATACAATCTCCTTAAGGAGTAACAAAGAGAATGCATGCTCCTGATCCATAGTGGGTGTGAGATCTGTCAAAGTATAATTTTCGTTGGTTTGTTTGAGTTTCTAAGAGGATTCCCTCATCCAAATACTATGATACCAAAGGATTTTTGATCATAGATACCTGTATCTCGACCAATTGGCCTACTATTACCTATCCTTTTATTGCTTTTTTGTCCATATATTCTATATCAAATTCATTGAGGATCATGACCCATTTTTCCATTTGACTTTTAGGGTTTCTTTTGACAAAAAGATATTTTAGTGGATCCACTTTGGATATAAGATTGATCTATTTGTTAAGCATATAATGTCTGATTTTGTGATGCAAAGATAATAGATAAAAAAGCTCATTCTATTAGTGTATGGTTAAGTTCATAGCCTACTAGTGTATGATTGATGTAGTATACTTCTCTTTCCTTTCTTAACTCATCATGTTGCACTAATAAAGCACCTAGAGCTGCTGAGGTAGCCGATATATAAAGGATAATTGGTTTATCTAGTATAGGAGGCATCAAGATAGGAGGTGATTCCAAATAGTCCTTTTTAAAAAAAAAATCTTGTCGACACTTATCATCCCATTTAAAAGAAACATCTTTGTGGAGTAGATGTGTTAATGGATGAAATTTGGTGGCTAGCTGAGATATGAATATTTGGATGGATTGAAGCTTTCCTTAGAGACTAATGAGTTGTTTCAAGGTCTTTGGTGGAGGAACATTAATTATTGCTTTCATGTTCATACGATATATTTCTATGCCTCTTCTGGATACAATGTATCCTAGCAATTTCTTTGATATGACATCAAAAACACATTTCTTCAGATTGAGTTGTACTTGATACTTTTCCAATTTGTCAAAAATGTGTGCTAAGACATGTGACCTTGCCTTGTTCTAGATTTTTCTAGGAGATCATCCACATACTCCTCCATGATATCATGCAACATATCTTGAAAGATAACAGGTCATTGCTCTCTAATAAGTAGCTTCAATATTGTTAAGCCCCAATGGAATTACGTTCCAACAATAAGTCCCCCACAAACATGTGAAGGTTTTCTTATGTTGGTATTCTTGAGCTATTTTAATTTGATTGTACCCCAAAAAAATCCATGAGGGAGATAATTTTTTGGCTTGTTGTTAGATCCACTATGATGTCTATAATTGGTAATGGAAAATCATCTTTTGGACAAGCTCCGTTGAGATCCCTAAAATCAGTGCATATTCTTATGCTCCTAGTGATATTTGAATTTGGTAATAGATTCGATACCCATTTAGGATAGTCAATTGGTCTGATGAAGCCAACACCTAGTAGTTTATGTAATTTCACTTTCACCAATAGTGCTATTATAGGATGCATTTGTAATGGATTGAATTTGTAGCCCTCGCAAATTCCCCATTTACACCCCCTACCTTAGAAAATTTAAACTCAATGATGCTTTTCCACCTCATCTATCTGTTTTCCACCCACTTAGCAAGTATTTGTAGTGTCAATGGGGGAATTTTTGTTGGGGATGCTAGCGTGGCATGCGAATGCCTACGTAATGCATTGTCATCCTAACAGTATTCCCATCTTTGGAATTTGCAAAGGCATTACACTTCTCCATTGGCGATGAAGAGTAACGACCCTACACCTTTGACTGACCTCGAACGACTCTTTTGGGATTCTATTCATCCTAAAAAAATCTTCTTCATTTATTCAATCTTCTACACACTTCTTGAACTTCACTCAATCACACTCGTTGCTACACACTTAATTTTAATAGCTCCACCATTTTTAAAGCTCGAATTCTACACTGTTGTTTTTCTCTCTTCTTGTTGTGGCAACATTGACATCTATAGGCTGGCAAGCTTACATCTCTCTTCACGTGCCTGAGAGCATCTTGTTTGGGAGGTGATATCCATTTTACTTAGCATCGTCATTTGATTTTATAGCATAGCATTGTTAGCATTGCTTGGAATTTTGTCCATTTTAATACGTTCTTTATCATACTTTCTCTTTCATGGCTATTCTGGTTTTCCATGGAGGTGGGAACACGGAAACGAGGGTTTGACTGCAACAAGCCCCAAAACAGCCTCAACATTTTCCCCCATTCTACTGTGCGTAGGTATCGCATTCGTGTGGAGCTTGAGGGAGGATGGACCGACCATAATTTTAGTTTCTTCCACCTTTGCTCTTGTAAAATTCCATCATTTTAAGTTAAAGTATTATTCTTGTCATTTAAGTAGTTTAGCTCTTTTATGTTTTCCATCATTGCTTAAACTTGTATTTATCAGGTAGTTAGCGCATTCCTTGTCAGTCTTCACTATACTTCATACTCTCTATCTATATGAATTCCAACACCTAACTAGGACACTAGCGCATCACATTGTTGTTTGTCTCCTGCACTGGAGTCCCTTGGCCGAGAGTTACCTAGGATGCATTCCAGACTCAAGAATTTGCGCACCTAGTTTCCTAAACTCTCAAGTTGATAAAAGGAAAATGATATATTAGTTTCCCTTCCTTTTCATCCTCTTGAAACAAAAAAATTGCCTTGAAAAATCCTTAGCATGAGGTAGATTAGGGTAGTTGATTGTTCTAGAGCCTCTCATGACTTGGGGTCTTGAGCAGTTAGTCCCCATCTACATTTTGGTGAACCTAACATGAACTATTTTGGTTTTTTTTGGTAGTCTTTAAAGACTCTTCTCTCATATTCTAGAAGTGTTGTGGGTGTCTGTGTTGTAGGGTGCATAGCCTTGCAACCCAACCTATGACCCCTAGCAACATAGCTAAGAAGGATTCCTAAGCATTACAAAATGAAACCTCAAACAGGTCATTGTCTAAAGGTTAAACCCTTGGGGGCTTCTGAGAAAGTCCTATCTAGTGTATGTAAGAGATGGATTCCTTCCTACATCTACCCATCCCATCTACACAACCTGGGAGCAGGTCTCCTTCTATAACATTCACCTCACAAGATTTTCTAATGAATGCTAATAGAGAACTATCTCGTTTGTACATTCTCACACATATCAATGGGAACATTGTAATTGGAATTCTCCTTGACCCTTCATGTTGGGTTAATGCCATCATAAAGGAGATCATGTTGATAAAATTTTTACATAAGGATGGATATGATGAATCTAAAAGCACTATACATACACATGATGGGGTTTCTATCCCTCCCATTAGTTCTATCACCTTGTTAGTCCTGGTTAGGCCCAAGACTATAAATGCACTTTTTGATATCATCCCGGGGTCCAAATTGTTCAGAGTGAAACTAGGCATTCCCTAGCTAGTTTCCATGAACATAGTCCCCTCGGTGGTCCATAATTTCTTGAAGTTATTTCATGAGGTTTCTATGCATGTAGTCCATGACACCAGTTACAAACTGATGGTGCACATGGAGGATACTCACTTGATCACTTTTGGCCTACCCCTGTTGGTCCGATCCCTCCTAGGATGGATTTAATATATCAAACTTATGTGAAATACAAGAATGGGAGCATAGTGTCAAAAGTGACCTACCCTCCTCCCTATGCCATTTTAGTTAAAACTTCCATGATAGTGCAACATAAGGGTGCCTCTACCACTCGAAAAAGGGAGGATAAGTCTGCTTAGAGCTCTTCTTCCTCTACAGTTCCACCTACCTCTACCTCCCACCTTGCTGAGGTGCCTTCGAATTTTTCTCCTATGCATCACTTGGGGAGTCTGATGGTTCCCACTTGGTGAAAGGCCAAGCATTAGGTATTCAACTTTCTTGTCTTACCCACGGTGCCTCGACTCATCTTGCATGGTAAGGGGAAGGGTCCTCGTGGACCATCTTTTGCATCTTAGTGTATGTGGCCTCCTACTATCCCTACCCCTAAGGTAGCGAATGAGAAGAATCCTATTGCTAAGGCGCTCGAGTCTTCTCCCCCTCTGTTGTTGCATCTGCTTCTCCATCTCTTCCTCATTTTCCTATCTAGGAGTCTCTCTCTGCCAAAAATAGTCGTGATGGACACTCTGATGGCTAAATAAGATCCTTTTGCTCCTTCTCAGGTTGTAGCATCTAGCTCCTGGAGCCATAGAAACTGCCTTGCACATGAGTGCAAGCGTCGGAGGAAGGCTTTGGCTGCTAAATAGGCCGCCTTGCAGAAGAAGGAAGGGGAGTCAGTAGCTCCTGCTTCAGTGTCCTCTACAATGTCCTCCTCTTCCACCCCTTCTACTTCAATTGCCTCCACCTCAATATTGCTTTCGGCTCCCCCTGTGAGTGTGAATGATCTTATCCCTAAAAAGGGTAAGTATTCATTTATCCTTCGACTGAGCCTCCTTCTAATGTCCTTTCTGGACATCCCACCTTTTTTAAAACCCGTGGACATGTTGAATACCTTAGTGGTGTTTGTTGCAGTTTTCTCCTCTTCCTCCTCGCCTTTTGCTTCTTTTATGGGGATATCACATCCTCTGATGAAGTGAAAGATGGAGGATGACCCCACCTCTAATGGGGGTCAGAAGAAGGGTTCACCTTCTTCGGAGACTAGTCCTACATTGGCTTGCATCGTCTTAGTGATAGAGGTAGCTCCGATGTCCCCAGAGTTTATCACTGCTCTCAATTCTTTTGGTGAGGCTAGTAGTGGCTCTCGGGCACCTCCCCCATCACCCACTAAGTTGACACATGGCACTCTTCTAAAGTGCATGTTCAACTCTGTAGATGATATTCTAGCTTTGTCGGTGATTTTATCGAGATTGATGACGTTTACCTCATAGGAACTAAGTGGAGAAGACCTCGAGGGGCCTTCTTCCTTGGCTCTTTTCATAGGAGAGTCAGAGGGTACCCCCCTTTGTATCTCACCCTTGCAGGCTCATCCACCCTCCCCTTATAGCTATCTAGATTGGGAGAACAACAACCTCTTGGTTGATGAGGACTAGGGGATGCCTCTTCTTTATCTGTAGATTAGATTGTGTGTGTGTGTTGTGTTTCCCTGTGCTTGTTTTATGTGTTCCTAGAGGACCCTTGTCACCCTCGTAGGTGCTTGGATACAAGAGTGTTTTTCTTTCAAAAAATATCTTTTATTTGTCACATCATTCTTCTATTTGTTATGCTTTGAATTTTGACAATTAGGGATGATGCAAGGTGTTGGGGGCATTTAGGCTTCCCTTCCATGTTGACTCAATTTTTTATTTTCATTTTGTTTTCATGTGCCTTTCTTCACATAGTCTACTATAGTAGGGGGTTGATGACAATTCATCTATATATTATTATACTTATCTATCTATATTTATGAGTAAATCTAACCCCAAAATATCAGATCCCCCTGTCTCTTGTTCATCATGTCATGGTTTCTCCTTTCTTTTCATCTTTCTCTTTTTTTTCTTGCTTTGTGATGTTCTAGTGCTTATGTGTTGTCCCTCATGTGTGTGACAACATTACCATAGTTACATCTCATCATGTTTCGTTGGCCAAAACATTACTTTCGTTCTTTCTTTTCTCTACTCACGATGTCATGTTCTTCTTATTTTAGCATGCACCATCCTAAGGGGGCGATATCGTGTTTCCTTAATTTTCAAAAGGTGCATTTGGTGGCCAACGAATCCCTTCTTGAAAATATATTCTTTTTTAAAATATTTTTCAACAATCACATTCTTCAACATGGATCCCTTGACAAATTTTTCCTTCATCAGGGATTCATAATATATCTAATCTAGACTTTCCCTCGTGAGGGAGCATTCCTTCTTTCAAATTCCTTGATGAAATGAATCTTTCAAAAGGATTTTGTGATGCTGGAATCATCAACGATTGTTTCTTTTCAAAATTTTTATCACTTTCAAACTGAGCATCCCTTGAGTAGACCCATTTCCTTTTGAAGGGTTCCCAAGGGAGCCCTTTGAAAGCTTCTCCTTCAATTGTTGATTGTCTACATGGCTATCTTCCTGCGTGGATTTTTTATATCTAACATGTTTTGTCTGCGGATTAACATGTTACTTTGTAGGTGCGTCTATGAAGCTTCTTTTCAATTGACATTATAGGACCATGTACCTGTAAGGCCCTATCAGACTCTACAAAGCCTCTCACATCCAACTTCCTTCAGGACCAAGCACTTAGGGGTGCCTCCTTTGCAAGTTTGAGGACCTGTGAAGCACTTACATCTTGCAAGATCTTTTTGTTCAACTATGTAGGACTGAGTACCTATAGAGCATCTTTGTTCACCCTTTAGTAGGTTTACAAATCTGCGGTGCATTTTTTTCAACTCTCCTATGGCCTGAGGACTTGTGGAGTCATCTTCTCTTCATGTGCTTTTGGGTAGTTCAAATTGTGATCTACTTCCTTGACGGTTCAGGCATACTTTCTTTGAACTCTTTTGATCTACTTTACCTCGCATCTGGTAGCACATATGCTCACTAAAGTGGGGGGAAAATGTAATGAAGTGAATTTTTACCCCTTGCAAATTCCCCATTTACACCCCCTGCCCTAGAAAAATTAAACCCAACAATGCTTTTCCACCTCATCCATCTTCTTTCCACCCACTTGGTGGCTATCTGTAGTGTCGTTGGGGGAAGTTTTGTCAAGGATGTTAGTGCGATGCGTAGATGCCTGCACATCAAACTACCATCTTGACAGGATTCCCGCCTCTGGAATATGCAGAGGCATTACACTTCTTCATTGGTGATGAAGAGTAACACCCCTGTGCCCTTGACCAACCTTGAACAACTCTTTTGGGATTCTATTCATCCTGAAAACTTCTTCTTCTTCATTCATTCGATCTTCTAAATACTTCTTGAACTTCACTCAATCACACTCACTGCTACACACTTCATTTTCATAGCTCCTCCACCATTTTTGAAGCTCAAAGTGTACACTATGTTGTATTCACTCTTGTTCTTTTGGAAACATTGGCATTTGCAGGCTTGTGAGCTTGCATCTCTCTTCATGTGTTTGAGGAAATCTTGTTTGGGAGGTGATATCCATTTTATTTAGTGTAGACACGTAAAATCTACTAATTGACATTGCACATCTGATCCTAACTACTAACACCATTTCATCCTAAATCATCCCTCGGTCTAACCATTTAATCGAATAACCTGTATTTGATTAAATTCATGACATTTCATCTTTTAATAAAATAAATCAATTTTATTTGGTTAAGTCATTATCTCTCGTTAATTAAATAAACCATTTTATTTAATTAATTCCTAAATCTCTGTTTTAATTAAGTAATTCATTTTATTTAATTAAATCTCTATAATTCCTCTATTAAATTAAATAAATCAAACATTTATCTAATTTAATCAAATATCACCCCCCTTTGGTTAAAAAAATCAAAAAATTTATTTAACTAGGTCTTAATCGTTTTCACCTCTCTTTGATTTATTTCAACCCACAAATCTAAATCAATTAGTCAAATCACCTAATCCCTTGATTAAATTAATTAATCTTGATTAATTTAATCTCGTCACATGTCCCATCCTCCATCTTTTTCCACTTGCACATGGAAATAGAGTTATTTGATTTATTAAATCTCTATTTATCTTCAACATGACATCTTTGGAGAATATTCTTCAAATTTGAAATTCAATTCTAGGTTGACTGTGTCTTTCCAACAAGGCATTCATTCCCTCTTACAAGTCCTTTTGCACTGAGCCAAGTGGCCATAACTCCATTAATACCAAAGACTTAACCAACAATACTTAGTGATCCATGCATACATTCACATTAATAGATATTTAAATCATTCTTTGAATAAGTGTAATAACCATGAATTAAAATTCAAGGAAAGAAAAGAAGATAAATAGAAGAAATATTTGATTGCTTTGTATTCAAAATCTATTTAAAGTATACAATGGAGAACACTAGCCTCAAATATTTTTCCATTTGTATTACAAAATATGATAGTACTACTATACATTCACCATTACAAAATTCAAAAGATTCTTAGAACCTAAAATAGACTAAATTTCTATTACTTAGACTTGGTTACAAAGACTTCTTTGAGATCAATTTGCTAGAAACCCCATACAATTGGCCTTGAATTCCATTTTACAAGAACAAGGGAGAAAAAAAAGCTCCAGGCCAAATCGTACACATGTCATGTTTACATTTGACAATTACATTTACATCCAAAGGTAGTTATATTTTCCCAAATATGAGGGAGAATTTCACATAAGACAAAAACCATTTCTCATTTTTTGATGAATATTCACCTACATTCCGAAAGGCTCTTCATTCAATGCATAATATTATTTCCATGAGAAATGCACTTGTTCCACGTGCTCTAAAACTTGTAGATGAAAAGCATAAAGTGAAGAAAGCAAAAAACACCAAAGCAACTCCACGTTTGCACTCGATATCACCATATTTGAATTTGAGAGAGTACAATATATGAATATTGATATATATAAGGCCTAATTTGTACTAGTTCTAGGCCATGCATTGCACTTCTCTTGATAAAACATTCATTATTGTAGACATAAGACCTAAATTTAAGTCACCAATTCCAAGTGCAATAGCTCATATGTCTAAGATATCAACATAGTTGGACCTCCATACTACAAATTCCTCCTCCATGGCTAGTAAAATCCAACAATATAATATTCCTTTTTCCTATACAGGCTATATTTGGCTGCCACCTAGTTTTCCTCCTTGTTAAATTCCTCGAGGAAAATCTCAATATGTATGAGCCTATCCATGCTATTTCTCAACATCTCCAGATCCACCCCATCACATATCAATTTTTCTTGAGTGGCTATTACCTTATTGAATTGATCCTTCAATTCTTGTAAAGGTTTAACCTCACCATTCTCATTTAAAATATCAGGAAGAAGATTGAAGCTCCACTCATCAAACCTCTTTACCAATTCTTTGATCTCCATTTCTAGGGGCTCAATCAACCCTTGGGAACTCGTTATGTCACTCACAAACCTTAGGGTTGGAACAATTTTTGAAGGATTATTTGTATCATGCAATGACACAATGGCCATATCACTCAAAATTTGTGCCCTTGGGATCCATCTATCCATTAAAGGAATGAAAATATCCTTATCTCTATAAAAAATTCTTATAGCATCAAACATTAAAGAATAATTGGAAATAATTATAATCAATCTATTAGATCAATTCCTTTATTCAGGTGCTCAAGCACCACAGTCACAATCTTTAAATTTCTCATATGAATGAGCTCATCCTACTACTTACATCTCTCCTCAAAAATTTTCATCTTTTCAAATAAGTCATCCATGATTATCTCCTCTATTTGAGGTGCATTTAAAAAATCTTGAGCTGATTGTGCAACTTGCACATCATTAGATTCAAGAAGTATAGCCTTAGTTTGAATTAGAGGTGGTGAAAGAATTGGGGAAAGTGGGGTTAGATCCCATGGGGAAGGGGGATGAAAAATTGTGGCTTGTGAGGTTCCTAGTTGCAGTGACTGAAATTTCTCCTTCCATAGAACCATCTATGTTTTCATTTGTGAAATATTTTGGTGGCTCACATTATACGTTGCCACCATATCATTGTATTTAGTTCTAAAATTATCCATCTCCACAGTTAGGGATTCAACCATGGCCTTTTTAAATTGAACCACATTAACATTGATTATTTCTACTTCCAAGGTGGATGTATTTGATACTCTTTTTATAATAAATCCTCCCTTGACTCCTAGACCTAGCTCTACCACCTCAGGTTTCTTAGTGCTTAGGTCCAAGGCCTAAATGGCAAGTGTATCCCACTAGGAGATGAAAGTTGATCCTTTCAAGGCTAGTGTGACCTCCTCCTTAGTGTTAAAGATGGGGGAATCATGTCCCCTAACAGTATCAAATGCTATAGCCAATGCCAAGTCCCATTTTGATAATAAAAAACTCCACTTTTCCTAACAAGTTTCCTATCTTCTGCTGCAAAGATATTAAAGTACTTAGTCCTCATTTCCTCATGGAATTCAACTTCAATAATTGCTTATGGAACTTCAATCTTTTCACCTTCCTTCTTCTACAAATTCAATGCATACTCATCTTTCATATCTTTCCAAACAAATCCCTTAAATGCTTGTGTTTTGATAAATTCATCATCATTGATAAAAGTCTCACAAGCTTGAAACCTAATATCCTTTGAGCTATTAATCCCACTCAAATCTGATTTTCTCAACCTGAGGGTTAATGTTATTGGCTCTATTTCCCTTTGATGAGATGACATTCCTTGCCTTATTTCATACTCTATTACTAATATCTCATCATCAAAATTATTTGCAGGGTAGTCAACAAGGCTGATTGATTAAACCCTTTTCTTGTTTATTTCTGGCTCCTTTAGAGATGATGGATATCCTTTTGGTGAATCTAAATCAATCATTATAGGGGTAGAAGAATGTTGTGGTGATAATGGAGGAAATTTTTTCTATGGAGATTATGATTTAGATTCCTCAGTCTGTGTAGGAGTTGCAATGGTTAATTGCTTCCTCACTATGCTCTTCTTCCTTGCATAAATATGCACTTTCTTAGAAGAGTGCTTAGCCAATTCTCCTTTTGTCATATGGGCCTTCCCATTATCTTGTACTACTCTTTCCTCCTTCAAAATTGTAACTACTTTGTCAAAATTTTGAATAAAAATTTCAATCTTCAAAATTAGGTCACTAATATCTAACAAAGCCTCAAAATCAAGGTCTTTAACACTTCTTGCTCTCTCCAACTTTATAAAGACAATCCATTTCCACATCTTATTCGCCTAGAAATCAAGGTCCAAAAAAGTTATGATGAGATCATCAAGAAAAGAATGGGTATTAACATGTTGCCCTCCTTTAATCCTATCCATGAACCAAACCACGAATCCCTTAGGATCATAAATCCTATATGCCCAAAGTTTCATATCATATGGCTTGAGGCAATAATCAACAAAATTCCTCCATCCATTTGTTGTGATGACAAAGACAATAAAGTAGTGTATGTAGGGAAAAATGCCCCCTCTCTCTTCTCACATAAGAAAACATCATCAACATTTCCCAGTTGCCACATGACCTCAAGAAAGAAAATTCTCAATGGAACTTCCCTTGGAAGTATCTAAGGTGTTACCCTTGTATGATAAACCTTGAAAACAATGCAATCCTTATATGGGATTACATCTCCCCAATTTTGAGCAATATTCAAATCAAGCCTCCTCTCTACTGTCCTTAAGAAATCATGTAACTCTATGGGAACTATCGACACATCCATCATTAAAACCCTTCTCAAATTGGTAGCAAAAAGGTTTGTAGCAACTACAAAACTAGTCTTTTGCGCATTCCTATCCAATAGTGGAGTCCATGATTGCACTGGCGTTTCAATACCATCCACATTTCTTTTGAGCTCCATATCTTGACCAAAATAATTAGTGCCTCTATATAAAAACATATGTATGATTTAAGAGAATACCACCAAAACCTAACTTGTTGTCCATTCTTTAGTGCTATCAATCCTTTATGCATTTCCTCTAATATGAGTGTAGCAAAATCATATAAAGTGTTAATGTTTGGGTGTTGAATGTTTGCAGCCATATACATTCAAGAAATTGGCATGATGGAGGGGGATAAAACCCCAAAATATGATAGAGGGAGTAGAATTTATTTCAAAAATAGGTGAGAAAATACTTGATAGGGAGGGGCTCCACATCAAAAAGTCTAAAATGATCTTTCCCTTTCCATTTCTTGCTAACATCAGAAAGTGGGTCAACACTGAAACTCTGAAGGTATTTTTTACCTTCCCATACTCTTCCCTTAGTTTCTTCTCATTTATTTCCACCATGTCCCTACTCCACTTGGTCAACTTGAACACTTTTGCAATTTCCTCATTGGTGACCCACACCATATTCTTCCCATCATGGGTTCTAACTACCCTAACAAGATGGTCATAATTTGCAGCAATGATCTTCAGGAGATCAATGTCTACATACATATTAGGGACCATTAGTTTGGCCATACCCAACCTCCATGGGTTGCAAAGTGGAATATTATCATTTTCTATTTCTGAACCAACCTTGAAAGAGGGTCCATCCAGTATACGATAGGTTCACATCTGTGAAATTGTACATTGTTTATCAACAATGCCAGTTTTGACTCCACGACCATAAAACATAGTTTCCCTTTCACTTTCTCAGTTGTTGAGGGTTTCAATTGGTCTAGAAAGTCTTTGACCTAGAGTCTAACTAGAGGTTTCAAACCAAAGGCTTGGGATTTTGGTACAAAAGCTTAGGCTTTTGGTGCCATGTCTAATGGATAATTTGACCTAAGGCTCAACTGGTCCAAACTAAAACTTTTATGTTTTAAGTAGAGACTTGATGCAATGATTAATAGAATTCTTAATCATGCAATGATTCAAATGAATGAAAAATCTTAAAAAAAACCTAAAACCTAATTAAAATGATGATAATAGAAATTTTAATTGAAACCAAAGTAATTCAAGCTCAAGGAGTGCAAATTTTTCTTACTAGTTTAATGAGGTAGGAAATCCTAATTTGATGATGTCAAGTGTTTCAAACTCTCTGTAAAAAATTATGGATGTGTTGGGAATGATTTTGTAATCAAATATGAGCTTTAAACCAAGCTTTTATGGTAAACAAAGCTCTTAATTCAATAGAAAACCATCAATTCCACCATTATTGTTCATTCGCATGAACCAAAATGGCTCAATGATGTCCTCTTAGAAATATTGAATCTATGTTGTCGATCTCATCTTGATGTTGATTAATGTATGGCTTGGATGGAGTCAACAAAGTTTGAATGTTTACCCTTTTGCTGACTCAACATCCACTGTGGTTCATTTCCACCAAGTGTGCACTTCTTTGTTAGCTTCATGGCCTCATTTCACTTTACAAGCCACTAGAGGATCCACATGTCAGCAACCCGCTAGCCCTTTGGAATCTGTAGGATTTTGATCTATGATCGTGGGCTAGCGGGCAATGACATCGATCAACCCAATGACCTTCAACATGCATCCTCTTTATGCATTTGGCTAGTGATCATGAGAGTTATCATTCTTTAGTGATGGATGGTCCAGATTAAAACATGTGGTGGAACAATTTTTTACATGCTAGAAAAGTCCATTAGTAACTCACTATTTACCTGATCCATAGTCACTGTGAAAAAGTTTATTAAATATTTTTATGCCTTCAATAGTTCAGCGAATGGTGGTGATGATGCCATGTGGCACTCACCTGCCATCCCTCCATGAGCTGCGATCTGACAGTGGATCCTATGAGGGCTAGTAGGGAATAACTAAGATTCATCTGTTAGAATTCATTACAACCGTTGATTTCATAACCTTTTACCATTAGTTTCTTTGAAGAGGGGTAGGACCTACCATGAGGGTGGATAGGTGTCACCCGCTTGCTATACCTTGATCTTTTTTATCATAATATTTTATTCTCATGAGCTAGTAGGAAACCAATAGGAAATATCTGGTGGGACCCTTTGAGCACTCATAAAGGTTTTAAAAAGGAACATGCACTTTTTTATGACTTAATATGGGGTCGTTTGCTTAGGTTTTAATGGTGGATTATGACTTAAGATAAAGTGGAAACATTAAAAGGTTTAGGACCCATTTGATACTTTCACACCCATATAACATAAAACATGATTTATAATGGTTCAACGAGTGACGAGTGACAATAATAGGTGTAAGGGCTAGTAAATAAATGGATTCAATGACTCAAGTAATGACTTGGGGAATTGAGAGCAGGTAATTACTAGTCAACCACAAATTAGAACATATGCAAGGGATTTTACACAGGATTTTCTAAGGGTTTAAGGCATAAATAAAACCATAGAATAGAAGTAGAACCGAAACCCTAAGTCACAAGACGCATCAAAATTAGAAAGATAGCCAAATTTTGCATTTAGAAGTTAGTGGAACATAAACCTTTGAGGGGTTCCACCATGTGCAGCAATTGGTATTAGAGCTTGGGTCATGGGTTAAAACCTCTCACATGCACTAGGGGGATTGATGCAAGGTGTGTTACCCTGGTGTCCTTATGTTGTTCAATGTAGTGCTTGGGTTTGTGGAATGGCTTTTAAACCACCTCCTATGGATTCATTAACTCAGGCGATTGTACTGGGGATTAACAGGTTGATCTTTTGGTGTAACGACAACTATTTGTGCAACACAAGAAACCCAAATTAATTTTTAAAGTGAAGTGGTCATGAAAGTCAATATTTAAAGGGGCTTGAGAGGTTACCTCTTAAGCTTCCAAGGGATTGATAAGGATTTGGTGGTGCTCTCTCCACAATCCCCCAATTTGATATTCTTCCCTTGTCCCTTCTCTAAGATCAATTAATAAATAATGAAATGAGCAACAAAAAATAATGATTCCTTTCTCATTTTCAAAGGGATGATTTATAGAAATTAAAGGTTTGAATTCCTTGAAAGGGGAGTGACAATCACTCTCCAATTCATCTTATTATCACATCTCCCTACAAGTGCTCACACATGTGTGAGACCATGGGGAGAGTGGAGTTGTTCACTCATACCATGAAATCCTACCAAAATGGCTAACACATGTGAGTGACTTTGTGGCTTTTTTAAAGTTCATGAACATGAATATTGGAGAGTGGGGATTGAAAGTGACAAGTCACTATTCCAAGCCTCCATATTTCAATTTCATCATTTCCTCAAATAGAAAATTAATGAGGGCCACATCTTGGTCCAAGTATAAAATGAGGGTTGTAAAAGACACCTAATCCATGGGTACCCACCTAGTGTTATTGAATTTAGAAAAAAAATACATGAGTTAATATATTTATCAACCCTTAAAAACCCACTAAAGCCAAATCCAAAAATGGCCAAATAGGATGCCAAGCCAACAAAAGTCAATCATGTTTCCCTTTTGACACATAAAATTTGAAACATTCATACTCAACCCATATTTAAAAAAAAAATACATCAAATTAAGACTATAGTCTCTATGAATGGACTATAGTCAACGCCACTAGTGAAGTTGAGAAATACCTCACAAAACCTAGTGAACACTTGCAAGCAAAATAACCTATCACGTAGAAGAGAAAAACATAATAATAGTGCTCTGCTTGTCGTGAAGAAAAAAATGCATAAAATATAATTGGATTAATTACAATAAGATCAATCCTTATGAAAGGATATCAAAACCCAAAAGGTGAGTAGTTAATAATTAATAATTAATTAATTATTAATGGGCCTAAGTTTAGCTTAAGTGAAAAATAAAGTAAAGGTGACTTAATTAATTAATCAACATGATTAAATTAATTAAGTAATTAAACTAACTCTAACACACCCCCTTAAGATGAGCTTAGAGCTCATAAGCTTAAAAACTAAAGATGAAATGCACGAAAGAAAAGATGGGTCCCGACAACAAGGCCAAATGAGATA
This sequence comes from Sequoia sempervirens, assembly GCA_007258455.2. NCBI lineage: Eukaryota > Viridiplantae > Streptophyta > Pinopsida > Cupressales > Cupressaceae > Sequoia > Sequoia sempervirens. Next base: position 74,982,848 of record VDFB02072274.1, on the reverse strand, counting down.
CCCAAATACAACCAAATCTTTGTAAAGCAGAGAAAAGGAGAAAACCCAATGGGAAAAAAATCCTCTCCAAAGAGAGATGAAACCATGCTTAAAAAAAACATGAAGGAAGGAAGGCCTCACAAAGACCCCCCAAGGACAACTTCCTTCACCCCAAGCATTGATCACAACTAAAGATAGCATGGTGATGTCAAAGGTGTTGTGAAGATGTAGATGCAACTCGCGCCTCAATAGGAATGTAATCCAAGATGAGAGAACCATCCTGAATCAACTGCCTAATGAAGTGTATGTGGATATCAATGTGCTTCATTCGTTGATGCTCCATTGGATTGTGGGAAATGTGTATAGCACTCTAATTTTCACACCAAAGAATAGTGGGACTATCAGGAGGAAACCCAAATTTTGTAATCAACTATTGAAGCCATAAAATATCTTGACTAGCTAACACTGTTGCTTGGTATTGAGCCTCTGTAGATGATAATGCAATAGAAGATTGCTTCTTGAAAAACCATGTGATAGGACCAGAACCAAGGAAAAAAATAAAGCTAGAAGTGGACTTCTGATCATTGACATCACCAACCCAATTTGAGTCAATGAAGCCAACAATGTGAGGGGCTCGTGATGTGTAGTGAATGCCATACTATGTGGTGCCTTGAATGTACCTCAAGATACATTTAGCTGCTTGCCAATGGCTCTCATGAGGTTCATGGGAGAACCTAGAGACAAGACCAACCACAAAGGAAAGATTAGGACGTGAATGCGTCAGGTACAACAAATTGCCAACCAACTATCTGTATAATGTAGAGTCTACTAAAGGAATAGAGAAATTGGAAGACATAACAACACCTAACTAAAATCGTGTGGGGGTAGGCTTGCAATCAAGCATTCCAAATCTCTGGAGCATATAAAGAGCATACTTCTGCTGATATATGGAAATCCCATCCAAAGATTGAATAACCTATAGACCAAGAAAATAGTGTAGAAGAATAAGATCTATCATCTCAAATTGCTCCATAAAAGCTCTCTAAACACTTTGACTCATAGAGGATGAGCTACCTATAAGAATGAGATCATCAACATATAGCACAAGGACCAAAAGATCACCCTCCTGATGCTGAATGTACACTGTGGGATCAAAATGACAGCATGTGAAGTGAGAGGAAAGAAAAAAAGAGTCCATCTTCTCATACCAAGCCTGAGGGGCTTATTTGAGACCATACAATGAACGTTAAAGTATGCAAACCAAAAAAGTGTCCTACACAAAACCCTGAGGCTGCTCCATATAGATTTCCTCATGTAGATCCCCATGCAAGAAGACAATCTTCACATCCATTTGAAAATGTGTCCATCCCTGTGAAGTTGCTAGTGACAATACAAAGCGAATAGAATTCATCTTGGAAATAGGAGTAAAGGTCTCAGAGAAATTAATACCCTTAACCTAAGAAAAATCCTTCGCAAAAAGACATGCTTTATACTTATCTATTGAACCATCTGCAGTAAACTCGGTACAGTACACCCACTTGCACTGAACCAACTTTCTTCCCTTAGAAAGATGACAAATATCCCAAGTATTATTCTTCATCAAAGAAGAATACTCCTCCTCCATAGCCCCATACCACTAAGGGTGAGCTCTTGCCTCTCAAAACCTCTAAGGATCATTCAAAATGACATGAATCAAAAGACTGTCACCTAATGTCTATGCACGTTGTGACAAGAATCTGGAGGATCACCTACCAAAGATCCAACTACCTCTACAGTAAAGCAGTCCCACTTGGGAAAATGTTGTGTATCTGGTGGTGGTGGGGATGGTGGATCATCATTTGCATCATCCTCAAGAGATAAAAAATCCTCAAGATATGAAGAGGGAGAAGTAGGTAGTGAGGGAGAAGTTGGTGATGAAGAATCCATCAGAGGAAAACACTCATCAAACTGGACATCTCGCCAAAACAAGAACTCTATGGAATCAGGATCAAGAAACCTGTATGCCTTAATATCCTCACAGTAGCCAACAAATATGAGTGGTTGGTTTTTTCTCTCCATTGCTTTCTACTGAGCATCAAGAATAAATGTGCAAGCCTCACTACCAAAAACTCAAAATGTAGAAACATCGGGCTTGACATGGGTCCAAGCCTCCTCAAGAGTCATGTGTCATAATTCCTTATAAGGAATTTGATTCTGAATATAATTGGTACAATTGATTGCCTCAGCCCAAAATGAAGAAGATCCATAGACTGTGACTATATCATACAATTGGCTATCTCACGTAAAGTCCTACTCTTTCTCTCAACAACCCCATTCTATTGAGGGGTGTAAGCTACTATAAACTGATGCTACAAACCATACTTAGTGTAAAAGTCCCTGAAAGCCTGATTAATAAACTCCCCCCGTTATCTGTGTATCCTCCTGATAGAAATACCAAACTACTTCTCCACAAATGTCTTAAAGATCTTGAATGAATCAAAGACAACAAACTTGTACTTAAGAAAGTACACCCATGTATGTCTGGAGAAGTCATCAATAAATGTGAGCACATATTTGGCCCCTGAAAAATGAAGTCAGAAAGGACATGAGATCACTATGTACCAACTCCAAGTGTTCCTTAGCACGTGTGGCTCTACCCGTATGAAAAGAATCCCATTGATGCTTGCCAAGTACATAACCTCGACAAAAACTATTAGTAAAAATAATTTGTGGGATCCCAATCAAAATTTCTTATGTACTCATCTGTTGTAGATATTTGTAATTGACATAGACAAAATGCTCATGCCAAAGCCTACTCACTATGTCTGCATGTGCTATAACAGATGAACCTGAACCATCTATACTCTCAAAGCCATCAAATTTGTATAAGTGGGATGCAAAATCAACACTCCCAGTAGCCACAACCAAATTAGGATCATGTACGTATTGAATAACCGCATTATGTGGTCAGAACTCAACAGTCTTACCAATGCCAGAATGTAAAATCTGATAAATGGAGAGGAGGTTTGTCAAAATTTTAGGAACAAAAAGTACATCCTAAAGACAACCACCATCTAATGAAATAGAACCTAAAACCATAAGTGTAAGCTATATAGAGTCACCAACTACAATATATGAAGTGCCATAATGGGCAAGTGTGGTGAAAAACTCTTGAGTGTGTGTCATAAGGTGAGAAGCACTAAAATCTAAAATCCCAGTGGATCCTGAAGGTAATGATCATGCAAAAGAGCACGACCTTTCCCTGTGTTTTGGGAAGGTGACTGAGGTGAGGTGATGTGATGTTGTTGCATAACCTCCCTTAAATCCTCTAATTGCTTCCAACACCCAGAAACTGGATGACCTTCCTTACCGTAGAAACTGCAAGGATCACCTGATTTCTTCTTAGTATCGGAGGAAGACTCACCAAACTTAGAAGATTTATCTTGCTTAGGGTTGGATTGTGGTTTGGAATTAGACTTCAATGGTGGCTTAGAGGAAATCTCACTACTTGTTGAATCTATCTTAAGCTTTTATTTTTTCTTTTTCTTCCCCTAAGATGTTTGAGCTACCAAAGCTTGATTCTTTTATCCTAGAAGAGAATCCAACTGTGTTAGCTTGGCCTGCTCACATGTCAATCAACCACATAATACCTCGATGGTACACATGGTAAATCATGGACCCAAAGAATCTATGGTGGAATAGAATGTAGAAGAGAATATATGAAATGAACCTTGAAGCTTAGATAGAATTAGGTATATACACTTAGTGTTTTTCTTACCACAACCTTGTAAGAATGATCTGAGTGATTTGAATTTCATCGAGAAATCCTCAATAGGAAAAGAATTAGGTACCAAGGTGGTCAATTCTACCTCAATCTGAAGTACTCTGAACCAATTAATGTTGCCAAAAAGATCATGAAACTTAGTCCACATAGCCTGAGGAGTTGTGCAACCCTCTAGGTGACATAAAAAACTGTCTGTAACATGTAATTACAACAAACCCATAGCCTCATCCATTCTATTTCTATGCTATAGAATCTCAAATAGATGTGTCAACTAAGGTTTATTCTCATCCAAATAGGACCATAACCCCTTTGACATGAGAAGTCTTGACATAAGTGCCTTCTAGGTATGATAATTGTGTGGGGAAAGACGATCAACTGATGAGTGGTTTTCCATGATGTTTATGGTTTTGAAATGTGTTTAATGATAGAGGTTTCTATTTTCTGATATGTATATACATAAAGCAAGAAAAAAAAACCCCACAACACAAAAAACCAAACCCCAGTACAAATTTGAAAGCTGGAAAGTGAGAAAAATAAAATTTAACTTTAGACAATTCCCTATGTACCTCATAAATTTTTTGATGAAATAAACTATAGATTTAAAAAGAGCATTCAAACACCTTTCTAACGCCCATTCATTTTAAAAAATTGGAGTTCGTATGCAAAAGTTACGCCCCCGGGAGTGCAAAAATAAGTTTTGACTTTGACTGGAAATGAATTCTTCAAAATTTTTTTTTAGGAGAAATCACCTACACCACTAGATCGGGCCTGTAACTAGCTTTCCGGTAAAATTTTATTTTTGAAAAACCGAGTTCGTATGCAAAAGTTATGGGAAAAATACCAAAACTGCTCCAAAAAGGTTTGGGGGTTAAGCATGGCAGTTAGGCTAGCCGCTAGCCATTAACCACTAGCGGTTAACTAATGACAACACCCTATAGCACTATGTTTTTTTTAAATTTTTTTCTTGGATTGCATGTCATACCAAACTGTATGACCCATAAATGGAAAAAAATTGCCTCCCGAAGTCACTGTGTCCAATTTCAATGATTTGACAGTTGATTTTAGGGTTTTTGGGTAATTTGAATGTGATGGTGAGGTCTGTTTAGGCTCAAAATGCTCCAAAATTGTAGGTACGCTCTAGAACTGGCAACCCTCACAAACTTGAAACCCTCGCAGATCTTACGTTGTGAATCCAAATTTGATAAAAAAAAGGCCAATCTTGACTGATTTAAGCATTCCAAATGCAATGGTGAGGTCCAATTTGACTCAAGATGCACAAAAATGTTGCTTTCAAGATAGGATCCCTCAAAAAGTGAACAAGAAGCTATAGATCTGAAGCTCTGATACCATGTTGAAGTTAAGAAATACAACCTCACAGAACCTAGTGAACACTTGCAAGCAAAACAACATGTCATGTAGAAGAGAGAAACACAAGAATAGTGCTCTGCTTTCCGTGAAGCAAAAAATGCATAAAAAAGAATTGAATTAATTACAATAAAATCAATCCCTATGAAAGGAGATCAAAACCCTAAAGGTGAGTAATTAATAATTACTAATTAATTAATTATTAATGGGCCTAAGTTTAGCTTAAGTGAAAAATAAAGTAAAGGTGACTTAATTAACTAATGAACATGATTAAATTAATTAAGTAATTAACCTATTACTCTAACAACTAGTATATTCACATTAGGGTTCCCTGAGAGACCTTTGATTCCATTAACCATGGAATTTAACCTACACACTTCATTTCACACATTAATGTATTCATAGAATCCCATACCTGAAGAAATGATTAAAACGTACATGTTCACACACATATTCTCAAATAAATTACTATCATCAATTTTACTAGGTATTTCGATAGAATGCAATTATTCTACTTCCAATTAACATTCCCATCTATATTACTAATCATTAAAATTACACAAGAACACTCCTTAAAATCACCCAAGGTAATCATTAACTTTTCATTACGAAATTTTATTTAAAATTCAAATCATTCAAATTTATCAATGCATTGAAATTCCCTAAGCACGACAACTCTTAATTTATCTTCATTCATAGAAGGACTTAAAATCATAATTATGTCAGTTTACGTGTGCACATTTAACAATCAAAATATATTATTGAGTTACTCTTCTAGGATACCATAAATAAACAAGTGACACAAGTGTCGAGTTCCTGCCGAAAAGCATAATGCATTTAGATTTAGAGGAGAAAGCAAAGAAAAATGTGGTGACTAAACTTAGAATTTGTATTGATTTTAGTTTTGTTTAAATTAGATCAATGAAACATTGATAGGGTCAGAGTTGTTGGATTTGTCTATAGGCAACATAGCCTTGCAAGTTTTTCAGTAGAATAAAATCAACAGATGAAATCCCTAAAACAAAGTTTTAACTATAAATAGAGATAAATAAACTAAATTTTTTTTATGCTAAACTATGCATTTACATGATGTATCATGTGTATTCAATCTCTAGATAATGTATATTAAACTCCCTTTGTTAAAAGTATGAAATTGATAAAATATAAATAAAGGAAAAGCTACAGAGAAACAAATCAAAACAAATTACTCTAATATTAGGAAGAAAAATCCAGTCACTAAAACTTTGGTTACTAGTGGTTCTACATTTTTGTCTTTTTCATTCAAAATTCTACGAACATAATATTGGTGATTAGAAAATGTATATAGTGGGAAGCAAATGATTAACATAAATGCCATTGTTATCTGTTAGGACATCACAACTATAATATATGATGTGACTTGTATTTCTGGAAGCATAAATGACGAGAACATAGTTTTTATCAATTCTAACATGGGAATGCAACAAAATTGGAATAAAAAAATATCAAGTCCAACAATATAGTGAGTAATTAGTGTGTAGTTTTCTCGTTGTTGGCATTCTTCGATCCCTACAGTATCAGTAGTATGCTTAGTATTAGAGAAATAGTTATTGAAGAATTTGAGATAAAGTGTTAAAATATCATATAATAGTTTTCAGATGCAAACAATATGTGTAAGTGACTTCTTGTTCGTATTGATTGTAGTGACCAGTTTTCTCCTTGAGTGTGCCATAAGTGCTGAATTTGTAATAGCATTTTGGACAGTATGCATGAAATGGATTGAAAAATGCATTTGCTGCTCTTAGAGTGCTAAAAACCTATAAAATTTGTTTGAATGTTGTTTGAAGAGTCACAAAATACAAGTTTGAATGTAATTGTTAAAAATTTGAAAGTAGTTACCTTAAATGTTGAGTGTAGTAAGCTATTGAGATTTTCCATTGTTCTTTTGTCGCACAATTTGCATTTAATGCATTAAACATGCATTGAACATAACATTTATAATAACTTCTCATGTGCAAATATACTTGATTCTTGAAAAAGAGACTACGGGGTGAGAATTTCAAACAATTTATCTCTTTTCTTACTAATGAAATTTGATTCTTCGAATATCTATAAAAAATTATGCCAATTGTTTGAATTTGGCTAATTTATGCTGATAAGCAAGCGACCTTTGCAAGCATTTGATTGCAATAATGTTGTTGTCAAAGATATGCACTATTGCAATCATGTGATATGCAATGTTTCACATCACATTAATTAGATTTTCTTACAAGCAAATAAATATTCGGGCTGCTGTGTCGAGTAGCAAAACAAAATTGGGAAAATATACACTCACAACTCTTCAAAGGCATAATTTTTACACACATTGAAAAACTTAAAATTCATTGGAAAGAAAAGAGATGAATAATGCGAGAATCTAACCTTCTAGTTTCTTGTTCAACAACCAAGAATATTTACAATTAGACGAATGATCACAATCCATGAAATATAATATGTTATCCATAAACATGAAACATACAATTGCTAACAAGCATTTCAAAAATGCATAAGCTTTTCACTTTTCAAAAATATTTTAAACAATACAATTTTATTGGACAAGCAACTATTTCGAAAGTGAATTCAATGATTGCAACAGTAACTTGCTGCAACTATATTCATTGTTGTTGATGCTATGTTAATGGTGCAACATTTCAATTTTATAGGTAAGACTTCTATTGCTGGAATTTGTTTCAATGCCCTAGGCACTAACAAATAGTAAAAGTCATTGTTAGAATGCAAGGCATTGGCAAAAACACTTGGTGTGAGGAGATGACTATATCAAAGAACATTACAAAGTCACGAAATATTTGCAACAACAAGGCATTATCAATTGATGAAATGAGTTTGATAGATTCAAGTGCGGTTAGCATGCATACGTGCAGAGAAAATATTAGTTCCATTCTTAATTGTGGGCAATAGAGAAGTTGACATTAATGAATCATAGAAATAAAAAAGCTTATGCAAATTTCAATTGATATAGTTTTATTATATCTATATTTAAATATATAGATAATAAATATTATATATATAAATAATGACTTTATTTACCCATATATATAAAATTTATTAATTATAGAAAGAAATAACATAGATAAATAAAAGAAAAAAAGAAATTAAATTCTACCTAATTCTTATATATATATATATCAAAATAAAAGAATTGTTAAATAAGCAAAAGAGATATTTTTTTAAAGAGAAATACGGTGGAATATACCAAATCTTAACCCTTATACATACTGTTATTTTTAAATTAGTATGATCCTTATTTAACGGAGTGGAGATAAATTCTCTTTTTTGTTAAGGGATTTTTTTTTGTTTAAACGTGAGAATAAGGTTGATGACTTCATGCGAGCCAAAGTGAATGGGCTTAGCATGGGACCCAACATGGAAATTTTCAATACCAGTCCCATGACACTAAAATTACAAAAAGGGAATTTCCTGTGTGATTATGTTTATATTGATTGACTTTGGTCCTTGACTTTGCTTCATAGTTATCTGAGATATATTATGCATCCACATTCTGCATACATGCCACACGTGGAGTAATCTAGAAGATGCAGTTTACAAGAAAGTTTACTTGGCGCCTTGATATGAAAGTATTATTTTTCTTTTGCACTTCTTTCTTTAACAACACACACTTTTTCTCAGAAAAAAAATTACATTTGAGCTACCTACTTTTTAAAACAATTTATTGGGGCCTGCAAAGAGTCTGTAATGGTGTTAGTAAGAGGACTGTTGTTGGGTGGTTCTCTGAAAAAATACATGATGAACTTACAACCAAAACAATTAGATCTACATCTTGCTCTCATCTTTGCATTGAACATTGCTCAAGTGATGGAGTGCTTACATGGAAATGGAATAATTCACTGTGATGTAAAACCTAGTATGGTTTATGTAATCTAATTTTTTTTTTCTGGCTACATCTAGTATTTGTCTGTTGTTTTATGGTTACATCTAGTATTTATCTATTGTTTTTTGGTTACATCTAGTACTTGCCTATTGTTTTCTTCATACAGCTACCTATAATGCAAAGACAAGAACTGCATGCTATACTTAAATTTTTAAATGGATAGGTGTTCATTTATCATCTAGGTGAGGGGTCTTTATATGTGCATGACATTTATATGTACAGTGTATTTGTTAAGGAAAGATAACTAATGGTTTTGAACTTTACTTAAACATGATAAATTATATGGGCTTCTCTACCAACTTTCTCTGAGCAAATTTTTTTAACTTGGTATAATTTACATGGAAACTGATATTGGAGTCTGATTATGGGGTGCAAATTTTAATAAACTATAAATGCAAACAATTGTAGGGTATATTAAATTTGCATGAACATTGTATACACATCAATTACTATAGATCTATAGTGTATCAAGTATGCCCAAGATATCAAAATAACATGCTATACAGACAACAGGTGATAGGTCCAATGTGCTCCTTTAACATGAATGGGATATATCAGCAATTTAGCATACACACATTAAACAACATCAATATAACAACAATGCATAGTAGATGTAAGCATAAACCAAAAAATGCAATTGATGATTTCATTGAACCCAAGAATTTAGTTTTACACAACATAGGATCACAATTTTCCATAACACTTTTTCCATGTTGGTCTTCTAAGCTAAACAAAGTATGTCTTATAACTTCATAAAAAATATGGTTAAAGTCTTCATGGTCATATATTAATCACATTGCAAAATTCCCAAAGGATAACTTGTTGCCTCTTGACTGACTCAATGTAATTGGTTAGGAATAAAAGATCTTCTTGCTGGTTTGAAGATGAATACGCTTTCTATTTCCAAGGACAAATCCAGATCTTACTACAATTTTTTCCTTATTCTGCTTTGGTTGATAATGTAGTGGTGATTCACTTGAGAGGAAAGTCAGTTGCTTTAACTTTACCTTGTTATGTGTCTATTAAATCTAGATGTACATTGTGATTCCCACTATTCAACTTTTTTTCATTTATGGATGTTAATATAATTTCTTTCTACATCTTGGAGATGTGGTAGGCCAATCAATTCTAAAATTGGAGTAGGTTTCCAAAAGTCTCTACACTTTTTTGGCACCCCAATCTTGTATTTTTATCCTTCAATATTAATTTCTTCTTGAGCAACTGTCAATATTTTTCTCGTTTTGAAGACACTCATAAGACTTAATTATGCAAGAAAACATCAAAAAAGGGGGTTGCAAGATGGATTGAAGGAAGAAAATTGAGGCATAAGTCCTCTAAGTGATTTGGTCACTCAGGAAGCTGATGTTAACATGGAAAAAACTTAAAGTATCAATGACCATTTTGACTGGGGCCAAAATAGTCTTACTAATTCTGCTGTGTGCAAAATAACCACTATGAAGTTTGTATATGTCAGGATAGCTTTTCCTGCAACCAAAAACATCCCATATTTTAAAAAATAGTACAGCTTAAGAGATAAAAGGTAACTGAGGTGCTTGGAATTCCCCTTTTTTCTTTGAAGGTTTTATTAACTATCATTTATATAATACCTGCAAGGAGGCCATTATAAAGTGTTCTTCAATAAATCACAGCCTTACAACAATCTATTCAAAAACAGGTTGACAAAGAAGATTGGTGGGTGAAAGTGGTTAAGAGGAAAGAAAGCATTTGCAGTCATGGAAATGGAAAGAAAAGGCATGTCAAACCAAGGCACTAAAATTTCATTTTTTGTGACCTTAAACTAGTTGATCCTTTATAGGCAGGTAACACTTTCTTGTGCAAAGCTTTGGAATTGAATGATATCTCCCTTAAAAAACCACATGAAAGTGTGTATAAGCTAGTTGAGCTAAAAATAAACTCTTTCCTCCAACATAATAATATTTTGATATAGATCTCACATAGTCATAGGTGGAAGAGCTTTGAAAAGCTCATATTCAGGTTATTGCTGCCAGGAAAAAACCATCTAGGCTGTTATCAGAGACTATAGGGATATCATTCATGATTCTACCTCTCTTGTATGGTCATTCCCTGGATCATTAGCATGATGACAAACCGTAGTATTGGTGAGTGATGATGGCCTCTAATCTTGGTGAGTTATGATATCTCCACTACTTGTTAGAACTATAATAGTACTATATGATCTTCTCCATTTAACTTTTAGGATGTTATTAGTTTCAGATCTTATTTTCCTCATTTAGATCCATAACAGCCCTTAACGGGTCCTCTCTTTTGTTATGGTACTTGTGGGTTTCAATTTCTTTTGGTCAAACTTGTAGATAAGGTTGGGTCTGGTTTTGATGGTGTGGCTTGCCTTATTTGGGATAGCCTTAGATCTAAGGTTTGACTTATGGCTTCTGATGTCCATTCTATACATGTGGCTACAAGTTTAGAGGGATCCACCTTCTCTCCAAGACGTCTTCGTAGTGGTTTGCAACCTCCCCTCTTGCCACATCCCCATAATCATACAAGTTGATAGGGACCCATGCCTTGAATTCTATCTTGATTTCTCGCACTAATCCACTATTGGTGATATCAATCTTTTGGGTGATTTCAATGCTCGTATATGGGACCTATAAACACCTATTCATGACATTACACAGGATGGGTTATGTCTTCATGAATTGGATCTTGAGGAATTCGGTTTATAGAGAGCCTTTGTTAACATGAATTCTACACTTATGGCCTATCATGAATTGGATCTTGAGGAATTTGGTTTATAGAGAGCCTTTGTTTACATGAATTCTATAGTTATGACCTATGTGAGGCACCATCTCTGATTGGGTGAATCTTTGAGTCTCCACATTCACTTGTTTTCCCCATTGTGATGATGCAAGCATTGTGAACGATGTTCTCACTAGTAGATTCCTCACCCCCTGCACCTTTGATTTCATTGCTTCTTCTCAGCCCCCCTTTGTTGACCATGTTGTCTTAACACTCACCCTCCATATTGGTTGGCTGAATAGCTGAAAGTGGGGCTTCCGAATTCAATTTTTTTTTGTTGTCGATTGAGATGTGCAGAGTCATTGCTATCTGATGATGATAAACTTTAGTTGGGTTTGAATGTTGGTCTCAACATATTGGCTGAATTACTACAACAAATGGGAATCATATGTCATAGCTATGGTTAACTAGCTATTTTGATACCTCTGTGTTTTTCTAAATTTGCAAGGTAGTTTACTTATTTGTTTAGATGTAGCATAAAAGTTGATATTGAGCAGGAAGGCATATAGTTTCAACTTTTTCTGCGATATGGTCTAAAGTATATTTGTCTTAGTGCATGTGATCCTTTACACATTTGGCATTGTGCATGAATGATTCTAATTGGCTAAGAGACCAATGCACAAAGTTTCATGGGGTCTATCTATTTAATGTCAAATGAAGCACCATGTGGAATATTTGTGGAAAAATTTGTTAGGTTTGCAATAAGAAGTTACTATATAGAAAAGAGAATAAAGAGAAATTTAAGTCAAAATCTTTTAGGCAAGCAACAAAGAAAGATGTTTACCAAAAAAGTGGACTGAATATAGTTGTTAGAGTCATTTATTTTTAGTCATCCCAATTTGCAAGTTATCATTGCCAAATATGTTCATGAAGTAAAGCCACGATTGCAAAGGGGATTTTTGGTACCATTCAGAATCATAGCCCCAGACTAGAAGCAATCTTTACTCCTACTGGAAATCTAGTAGCCGCTACTAGTTGCATAAATGCCATATGGCTGGGTTCCCATTTGAATACAACCATATACTAGATGCATCATGTATTCATTTAAGGATTTGGCCTGTTCTGAACCTACTACTAATACATTTTGTGATTAATAAAAACAAGAACTTCTACATTTGTGTCCTCTAGTCCCTAAGGGGACTGAAAAAAAAGACAATGACGACCCTCCAATATTTTGCAATCAGAATAGTATCAACAGTTGAAACAAAATCACACCTTCAGAAGCTGGCAAGAATTGAAATTCTAAAAAAAATGAAGTGAGTGAGTTCATATGATGCATAGTATCTATATCTTAATGTGCTCAAGAAAATGAAATGATAAATCCAAATTGATATGAAACCTGAGAACTTTTGCAATTGGCAGATTTTTCTAAAACTATATAGTAATCAAATTTTTTAATAGTTATGAGAGTTGTAAGAAAACATATAGGAAATTTAAGCCATTAACATAAGTAAAAGCATGTAGGTAGAATTGTGAAGTAAAGTAACAATTCAGAGAAAAGGCACAATTTTCAAATTCAAACATATAAAGATTCAACAAATCTTCCTTCTGTGAAGTTGAGTCGAATGTTATTGCTTTGAGTTGATAAAATGGTTTCTCACATGTAGTTAAATAAGAGAACAAGAATGCAGCCATTTACAGACTATCACAATTATTGAACACCAGACACTCATTGCAACTTACAATTCAAGTGTCTACTCTAAATCATGGAAAATGGGTTCTGTTGATGTGATTTTTGTGGCCGCACCAATCAACAGAACAAACTAATTCGAAGGCTACTCCATTATCTCTTGATCAAAGAATTTTGTGTGCTAAGATTGCAAGAAAAATTGCACGTTCAACTCCAAGGTTCCGAAATGGTTTGGAATACCCTCAGTCAGTTCATTGTAAATTTTTGTTTATAAGAGGGGACTTACACAGTTGTTCATAAGGTTTGTAGTTGAAAATAGATGGATGATTGGAAGGAACTTTATGCAATGTGGATGATTTTACAATAAGGTATGTTTTCCTAAAACTAACCAGAAAAATACTAAATTAAATGGCTACAGGGATTAGAAAATTTATAATCTATCTAAGGACGGGACGTGGGATCAATTTTTGCAAGCTTCAACCAAACTCCACTCTACCTCACACTGGAAAACTTACACAAAGTTGGTGCAATCTTCAAGGGGATGTCAAGAAATTTTTAAGTTACAATCCGACATCAAGATATCATCAAGACGACACATACCAAGATATGAATTACAACTAAAGTTAGGCTTATAAAATGCTCTAGTTGACCACACAAGGAAAACTTGTCGTTAGCAAGGTGCTAGTGGTATGGACTAAAAATGAAGTTTCCTCAATCAACACCACAAATCCACAGCTAATATCTATTTGCATGAAATGAAAATTATGCTACTTTAAACTACTCTACGCTACTTGGAGTAGAAGGGATGAAGAAACCTCGCTAACTGTTCATAACAAAGACTAATTTCACCATCAATGAAAAATATTTTATTATGAAAGTTTTCTAAACAATCTCTTACAAAAGCTTTCAAAGGAAAACTTTCCTTCTCCACACTATGCTAATCTATCAAACTATCTCTATGCTCTAATCTCTAGTCTGATCTCTAAGCTCTACTGTCTAATCTAATCTAATGAGTACAAATGAGGGGAACTCCCCCTTTTATAGATGGCCAAGTCCAATGGACGACTCAGATTACAATCAAATGAATGGCTTAGATTCAGCCACCTCAGCCCTAACCCTAAAAACTACCAAAATAGGGAGTGGTACAATAAATGAATCAAAGATTCCCACTCACTCCCAAAATAGTAAAGGAAATTAATGGCCACAATTAGTTCTCCAGAAGGTCATCATCCAAAAGTGCATTTTGTGTCTCCTTCTCCCTGGCTGCAAACTCAAAGAACCTGGCAAGCATAGCCTCAACCCCCTGAACTGAGATAGGTGGAATATGATCCAGCTGAAACTCCAACACTGTGACTGACTGTCCGTGTTGTGTGCAATATTTTCTCAAAGCAACTAAAGCATCCTGTGTACTCTGAATTAGGCTGCAGAAAGTTGAAATATTTTCAAAGTTATCTTGCACAAAAGCCTTCACCTCTGAAAAGAAAGGTGGCAACCCACTCCTCAATCCATTAGTAGTCACCTCATTAGGATTCAACCATCTAGAAAAGATTGCCTCTAAGGTATTCATGACTCCATCAATGATGTTTACCATAGCCTTCCTAACTCTGGCTGAATCTGCCTGCGCTGCATCAAAGAATCCATGCCCTATGACTACTAAAGAGTACTATCAAGAAAAATTGTACCTATCACCCTCCTGAATGACTCCTTCATCAATCAGCATCCGCAAAGGAGTATGCATCAATGCCTCCAGACACTGAATAACTTTTCTTTGATAGAGAAAAGCATCACCCTAGGCCTGATCAACTGCCTCCATCCATGCCATAATGCTGGAAGCCTACTGGTAAGCATGAGTAAGGTCTTCCATAAACTTCTCTGTCTCAATACGAACACCTGCAACCCATTTGTTTGCCTCTTGTGCCATTTTCCTCAAATATTCCAAGCTACTAACTGATTCTCCAGATAACTCAGCTAGAACCTCTATCGCCAGAATCTCCTGCCCACAAGGATGAGACAAATGCTGCATGTATCCTATCAATGTCTAATGCTCCTTCTTCAATTTCTTATACTTTCTCTCAGTCCTGAGCAATCTATCCTTAAGCGCCTGATAGGAGTTATAACACTCAATGATTTATGCTCCTGTGGGGTGACCTAACTCCATGGTTGTGATCACATAATTTTTTTGGCACTGTTTCATCTTTATCACAATCAACTCGTGGCACAACTACATGAAGGGTGCGAGAGCCATTCTCATCAGTTGAGATCTTTGAAAATTTCCTAGCACTCTTCTTGGGTGGAGGTGCACTGATCCGACTAAAAAATTCCTCCATCTCAACCACTGGATCAACCTCTTCACTGGGCTCCTTCTCATTCTATTTTTGAGCCAATTAGGTACTACCTGCTATATAACAAATGGCTTCTCCTTTGTCACTTCTACTTCACGGACTTGTTCTACTTCAATTTCATTCTGGTGAGGCTCATTGGCCTCTAGTGGCTGAGTATCTCCTAAAACTGCATCATCCTCTAAATCCATCTCTAACTCACACTAAAAGTGAGAATCAGTAGTAGTCTCCTCATCTTCCTCCTGCTGATCATCTCTAATAGGTGCATTGATGCTCTGACCAACTAATTCTCTCCTTGGTGGCTAATTTTCTTCATGTAACTCCTGGTCCTAATTTAGTGCATTCCTCTGATCAGTGAAAAGTGAAACCTCCTATATGCTTGGAGAACGTTTCTCCAATGGTGTGGGTCACTCTATCACAATTCTTGGAGGCTTTGGCTGAATTGGCTTTGGCCGAATTGGCTCCTTCCTTCAAGATTCTAGACCTCGAGTAATCTATTTCTTCCTGCTAGTAGTGGGTGTCTTATGATTTTCCATCAAGTTGTAAGTCAAAGGAATTGACCTACTCTTCAATCTGCTCACATGCCTTTCCACCCATGCCCTAGTGAAAGTCATGACTAGAATACAAAGTGTGTCGAAATCAATAATCTTTGGCTTTGACCAATCTGGGAGTGGAAGTGGCATGTCTCTCCCTGCCTCATAATTTGGATGGAGAATGTTCATGTCCTCATCCACCTGGTTTGGTACTGGAATGATTTCACACTCCCTGATCATACTCAATGGTAGCCTTGAGAACATTCTTTTTCTAACCTCAGCCTCATCTAATGCACCAACCTAGTAATCCTCAATATTCTCCTTATGCTTGAACTCTTCTGATAGTATCCATCTGATATTGTTGTGTGGGTCATAATGCTATCTGCTGGTGTGGTAGGAAAAATGAAAGAACTGAAGCTCATTTTTAGATTCTCTGGCTGCCTAAAGTGAAGGACACACCTCGTCTGAATTTCCCATGACAATCAAGAAGTCAACTCCTCCCTTCTTCTCTCTTTTGTAAATCTTATCATACGTAACAAGTTGCCTAGATATCTCTAACATCAAAATTCTATTCGTTGGGTACTTAGGCAGTCTATATGGATATGAAGAATAACCTTGAAGCTTGATGTAAGAAAACTTCAAAAACTTAATAAACCAACACCCATGCCTTTCAATCAATTCTTGAGCTTCCCTCGAGATCCTATGATGATTCCTCTACTAAAGTGATCTCATTATATGCATGGTGAAGGCATTTTTGACACACTTGCAATGAGAGGTGCTTTTCAGGCTTAGCTGTGGACAAGCCTTATGAATTTTGAACTAATGAGAGCTGCAACCAACAGGCTCCTTATATGAAATTCCCCTATACTTCATCATACGAGCCAACATGTAAATGATGTAGGAGCCCATGTAGAATGTCTTCATCCTCCTCAAAGCTAGGAGCTGCTTGTGCAAATTGTCACTAACCATCACAACCCAGTTGATGTACTCATTCCCTTCCAACATGAGATTGATGTAATAAAACATCCATGGCTCAAAAATAAATGCTTGAGGGTAGCATCCAACTCTGGTAAGCATCATGATCAGGTAACAATACTCCTGCTTCAAATAATATGATATAATCTACTTCGGCAACTTTGTACGAGAGGGCTTGGGCTTGTTCATCCAGCAAGCATCAATCATCTCCACACATCTATTGAATGTAGAAGCATACATTCGTTCGACACACTCTCTTGTCTTATAAATCATCCTCTCATGTGCTGGGATTCCAAAAGCTTCACCGATAGCTACAGGACTGAGGTTGGCGAATACTTGACAATATGGTGAGAAAATAGACCGATGATTAGGATCATAGCAGTTAGCACATTCCATCATAAGCTCTAGACACTGAACAGCTGGCAGGAAACCAACAATTGCATACAAACCATTTTGAACAATTTTGTGTGAAGTGATTGAGGGACGGTGACTACCAACTCCCACCATCCAACTTTTAAAAGCCTCCATGTTAAAAGACACCAAATTAGTATCAACAACTTGCTTAACTTTGAAGTGAATTTTGACTCTGGCAGGAAAGGCTTGCTTAGCTTCTTGATGACATCCTGTCTGGATGCAACATTGCTATCTCTTCCAGTTGCTCTTACTTCAACCATCCTGCAAAATAATAAATAGCCATCAACATTTAACTTAGAAAAATAATAAAATAACATGGGGCTTCCAGTCAACTTCAAGAATTGAGAAGCTACAACATTATATCTCATATGCAAACCTCGACTTCTCCTTTGGAAACTTTGAACTTTCAACACTTAGAAAGTTTCAACAAGCTTCATCAACTTTACAACTCTATAAGAAATCGACCAACTTCATACTCTCAACAACTTCAAAAGCGAATTAACTTGAGCTTTAGCATTCAACAACTCTCGGCCAATCACTTGCACTACAAATTCAACCTTATAGCTAAAATCAAACTTCTTCAGCTGGTGGAGAAAAATGAATAAACTTTCAGATCATATAGTTAGGTCGAATTCTAGAAGGAAGCCAAGTTTAGCTAATCGATTAAATCTCCACTACTCCACAGTAGGAATTCGAATTTCCCTCCTTTGGAAATTTCAACACTTGTCAACTGACATCTAGAATCTTGACCTTCTAGAATTTCAAAGGATTCATCTTGACTAGCATATTTAGCATTTAAATTCATTTTGAAAACTTTCACTTCAAGTTCACTCTTTAAGAAATTTAATTCACCCGCTGAAGCTCTGACATTTAGTTTTACTCATCTCTGACTCTGGAAGTTTCATTTCACAAAGAATTCAATCAAAATCACCTAGGAAATCTATTTCAAATTCATTGTCTGGAGCATTTTATTTTTGTAAACACATTTTATTTACTTTTCCTTAGAATTTTTTTAAAATTTTCCTCAGGAAATTTTCGTAATTTAAGTTCTGATCAAATTCTCCATCTTGAAAGCCTTGGAAAAGTGCAAAAGACTTTGAAATCCAATCTTTGTCGAAGATCTTCAATACCTAGAAGAAAATTCCCTTTAGAACGTGTCAGATTCATGGGTCTACAAACGAAGGGGTACATTTAATTTTTGTATTTTTGAACCTTAGAAAAATCATTTTTCATCAAATTTAATCCAATTTTTTATCCCCGAGCTTATTTTCTTGCTCTGACTTGAAAATTTTGATCAACCTCACGAAGCTAGCATCCTCTGACTTCTTCTTGCAAATTTTATTCATGCCTCATAAAATATCATTACTCTTTCAAGTCTAGGCATATTTTTCCTAAGGAAGTGAAATTTTAAATATTAACACTTAGGAGAAATATCTCATTAATATCATCAATATTAGGCATGAAGGAGGAACTTGAATTTCACCTTAGAAAATTTTCCCCATTCATCTTCAATTTTATCCCCATCATGTACTTTGGGTGCATTTCATATGTCATGGAGGATATTTTATTATTTCAACGCCTTAGCAATATTTTTTTATTCATCTCACCTTGGGCATCTAGCACATTGAGGAGGAAGACTTTCACCATGCCTTGGTAGCTCTTTTCACCAACTTTATCTTCTTCAACATCAACGCCATGGTAACTTGCTCCTTTATTTTTACTTCAACTTGGCGTATTTCATATCTTGAGGAGGATGGGCGCATATCACATGTGTTGAGGGATTAACACTTCAACTCCTTTGAATCTTTTACTTTTTCTTCTACCTTGGTGCATATGGAGGGGGGGTGGAGGAAATTCCAGACTTAGGCAATTTTCCTCTTCACTAGTTCTTCGTTGGGCGCATTTCATATGTTCAAGAGGATGGGTGCATTTCATACATGGTGAGGGATGAAATTTATGCCTTAGAGATTTTCTTTACTTCCACCACCTTGCATGGGCACATTTCATATGGGGTGAAGGATGAAGCACCAATGCCTTTGACTCTTTCACCTTTCTTGCACATGGGTGCATTTCATATGTGGAGCAGGACGAGACTCATGCCTTAGAAACTTTTAGCAACTCCTCCTTAAAGTGGGCGCATATGGGATGTAGTGGAGGATGAGTATAGCTTCATGGGCGCATTTTGATGCATGAGGAGGATAAAACCTTGACTTAGAAATTTTTTAAACATTTCCACCTTGCATGGGCGCATTTAGGGGTGGTAGGTGGATGTAACTTTAGACTTAGCCATTTTTCCTTCCTTCTGTCAGCTTCTCCATGCCTTGCTATTTATAGTAAGTCTTGAAATTTTCACACTTTTGAAGCTCGGATTGATCCATAATTTTAAGCACAGGACCTTCATGACTTTGTGAGCCCATTCACACTACTATCCTAAGCTGGCCTGCTATTTATAGCACATTTCTTAAGGTGGTTTACTATTTTTAGCAACTGCCTGTTTCTAAGGCCTCCACAACTCTGTTTGACCTAAAATTTGAATGACATGCTCCTCATCAGATGACTTGCCTGTTGAAACTGGTGCCTGATGCTGGTTTACTTTTTGTATCTAGTTTTTGGAATGCCTTACTATAAATAGTAAGTGCTTTGATTGCCTTCAAATTTTATCGGTGGATAGCTTGAAAGATGCTAAACGCAGTGGGATACACCGATTTTTAGAAATTATGACATTTTACCCCTCTTTTTGGGTCCCGAAGATGGAAACCCTAATTTGAATTGCATGCATATCAAATGACCTCCGTTTGACTTTGTTTCTGTTGCACCGCGCCCTGTTTGTGGTTTTGATGCGCTGGGCGGCTGCCAGAGTGGACCTGCTAAAAATAGTAAGTCTTTGAAAACTGATCATCTCACTTTGCATGTCACACCACTGCGTAGCTTTCAAAAAACCCATAAAGAATCACTTGACATGCGATGAAAACTCTGACATGCAAACCATAAAAATAGCCATTGAAGGATGAACTCTAAAACTCACTATCTCACTTTACATGTTATATTGTCATGAAGGTCTTTGAAAACCCATAAAGAATCTCCAGACATGCATCGAAGAATCATGCATATAAACCCTAAAATTTTCTCTTGAAGCCGAGTTGCTAAAAATAGTAAGGTTTCGGTTTTGGCTCAAAATTTTCAAACGAGTAGCTTGACATGTTTTGGATGCAGTGTAACTACCGAAACTTCAAAAATGTTGAAGGAACGCCTTGAATTGCACACTTACTAAAAATAGTAAGTTGTCGAAATCTTATGAAATTTTGCTGGGAGCTTGTTGGAAGCATACTAACTGCAACGTGAAGCTTCGCTTTCAATTCATTTACTTCATTTGACTTCAAATTGACCATGAAAGTACAAACCCTAATTTTCAGACTTGGCCAAAATTTCGTGTTTAAGTTCATAGACGAGCACATCCTCGGAAAGCAGACAACAGAAAGAGAGACAAAAATAGAGAGAAAAAAACCAAAGCGAAAAGACCAGAATGGAGCAAAATTTAGGGGGTCCCCATTTTGAATGGGGTGATGTGTGAAAAGGTCACAACATTTGGCGACTACATGGGAAAGTGTTGAGAAACACTTTAAGAGTTGAACCTTGATGAGTCTTCCTCAAACCATCATGCAGAAAGATACTTACTCAAAAAAGGGGAGAAGATTCCAATATTGGATTAGAACACTTTCATCCGAGACCCTGTGAGTGTGTGCGTATTCATTCCATCTCTAAATAATCAGGACCTCCAGAATTGGCCGCAACAAGTTATATAAATATCTTAACTTCAAAAGCATCTTAGACATTGCCTCGCTGCCAGTTAGGTGTCCATAGCCCCGATGAGGTTGTCGCTACAATTCTCACAAATATTGCTCCACTGCTAGTCGGGCATCCATAGCCCCAGTGGAGTTACTCGTACATTCCCAAAACCAATATTTCATAATATTTCTTTCATTTTTCATTTTCTTTCTTTTTGTTTTTCAGATATTTCTTTTTAGCATATTCTCTTTTCTTTTGATTATCCGTCAATTCCTCATTTGGCTGGCAGGCAATGAAGCCTCCAATGGGTTTGAGAATTGTAGTGGCACTGAAGCAAGATGTAGGATTTTCACTTGCCAAAACCTTTCCCAAGAAAAAAAAATGACTCGAAGTGGAGATAGGTAGGGTGTTAAGATCTTTAGACTCTTGTGTTAAGACACAATAACGGGTTAACCTCCCTAGACGAGCTTAATTGAAACTAGATGATGACAAGAGGGAGACAACCTTGGCTTTTTAGAATATACAAAAATTTTGATGGAAAGAAACCATGTTGTGAAATTAAAACCATCATCACCCCCTTCGCAACCGGAAAACCTAAAATCCTTGCCCATTCCAAACCAAAACCACTTGAGTGGACAACTCAGGGGACAAAACGCCAAACCAAAAACCCAAGGGGTAACAAACCAAAATAGAACAAACTAGAAAACAAAGAAAAGAAAATAGGAAAGCAAACCCTAATCTAACTATATTACAAAGAAGGATCTTGGAGAGAACCTAGGACTAGAAATAATGCTTGAGGAACTGTCCGTTGACAGGCAATGGGACATCCTCTCCTATCAGCATACATAGCCTAAATGCATTATTTTCGAGGATTTCAGAAATCTGATATGGGCCCAACCACAATTTTTCAAACTTGTCATGATCTCCTTTCTTCTCGTCGGCCTTGTCCCAGTATAAGACCAAGTCAGAAATCTGAAAAGACTTGACCTTAGCTTGTTTATCAAACCATGTTTTAACAACTCCTTGGTGTTTTGCCATATTTTCTAGTGCTTCATCTCTTTTCTCTTCTAAGTACATTAACTGACAAAATCTGGTTTGAATTTGATCCTCTCCTTCGAGATACTCTTGAATGAACTATAGAGTTGGGATCCTCAACTGAACTGGAAAAATAGGATCTTGTCCATAAACCAAGTGATAGGGAGATGTCCCCAATGAACTCTTTGTCTTGATCCTGTCTGCCCATAAAAAAAACCTCAACTGTGTGTGCCAATCTTTAGGATTCTTATCTAGCAGCTTCTTGATGGAATTTAGTAAGTTCTTATTTGTGGACTCTACAAGTCCATTCCCCTGCAGATAGTAGTTAGAAGAAAATTTCAATGTGATTCCATACTCAAATGCCCAATTGGAAAATTTCAATGATTAGAAAGCTGAACTATTGTCACATACTAGGGCATGGGGACATCCAAATCTTGTAACAATATTTTCTTCAAGGAACCTGTTACCACGTCTATCGTGCATTGCTTCAGAGCTTGAGCCTCTGTCCACTTGGTGCAGTAATCTGTTGCTATCAAGATATATTTGTGTTGACCCAAAGAGGGCAGATTGATCATTCCAATAAAGTCCAATCCCCATTTTGAAAAAGGCCTAACTTCAATCACTGGTTGTAATGGCATGGCTAGGTGCTTTCCTCTGTCTATAGCTGTCTGAAAAATGTGATAGGCTTTCACATGTTCATAAGTATCTTTGAAAAGCGTGGGCCAATAATATCTAGCTCTCAGAATTTGGTGAGTTGTGGCTAGACTACCTCCATGGCCAGTGCCAAACTTGTGCTGAAAATGTTCCATCAATTGTTTGGCTTGTTTTCCTACACATCTCAAATAAGTGCCTTCATAATTTCTTCTGTAAAGAACTGATCCTTGGAGCATTAATCTCTGACTTTTCATTCTCAAGGCTCTCCATTGGACTGGATTCAAGTGGTGGGGGCATATGTGATTCAACAGGTAGTAAACTGTGTCATCATACCACTCCCCTAGAGACACTTCTTCCAACACGTATGTTTGCTGCACTAACTCTAGACCAGTTGTTGCAATCGTCTAAGCTAAATCTTGTCCTCAAAAAAATTTCATAGGTTGCATCTCTATATCATACTCTTGCAAAGTGGTGACCCACTTGCCTCTTCTTTCTCCTAACTCCTTTTTCATTAACAAAGTTCTCACTGTGGCATCTGAAACAATTGTGTGAACCTTGCTTCTCAATATATAGTGTCTAAATTTCTTAATTTCCTTCACCAAAGCATAGGATTGTTTCTCAATACTGGGATATCTTAACTTTTCCTCCTTTATAGGTGCACTCATAAAAGAAATGGGGTGCTCATCCTTTTCTTTTGTTCTTTGTGTTAACACCTCTACACATGTATGCTCCAAGGAAAATGAATACAAGTAGAAAGGCTTGGTATAATCTGGGATGACCAGCACTGGAGCATCCACTATTGCTTGCTTGATCTTGTCAAAATACCTCCTAGTCTATGGAGTCCATTCAAATTTCGCGTTCTTCTTCAGCATATCATTCAATGGACTTACTATTTTAGCAAACCCAATTATAAACTTTCTAAAAAAGTTAATTTTACCAAAGAACGATCTTAACTCCTTTTAACTACCAGGAAAACCAATCTTTGAAATGGCCTCGATACATTATGGATTAATTGATATACCCTTCTCTGAGATGACGCGACCTAACAACTTACCTTCAGTGACACCAAATATACATTTCTTGGGGTTAAGGGAGATACCAAATCTTCTACATCTCTGAAAAATATTTCTCAAATCTTCAACATGATCTCCCCTTTTCTTTGAAAACATGGTAGGGTCATCCATGTATATAATTATGCATTTTCCTACCAAGTCTCGTAAGGTGATATCCATAACTCACTAGAAGGTGGCTCCTGTGTTGATCAGACCAAAAGGCATCCTCCTGTATGTGAAGGTTCCCCATTTTGTGGTGAATGTCATTTTTAGTCTATCTGCTTGCTCCACCATCACCTGGTTATATCCTGAATAGCCATCCAAGGACATCATCTGCAAACCATTCACAATTTGTAACACTTCATCTAATGAAGACAATGGATAGTTATCCTTTTTGGAATCCCTATTCAAATTACGAAAATCCACACATAACCTTATTTCTCCATTCTTCTTTCTGAATGGAACTAGGTTGGCGACCCACATGGAGTGCCTTCTGGAAAGATGATCCTTGTCAAAAGAAGCTTCTTGACTTCTTGGTGTATCAACAGTTCTAACAATGGATTCACGGGCCTCTGCCTCTGTTTGAATGACTTACTCACTGGTTTCAATGGAATTGTATGTTTAATCAATGAGGTATCATATCTTTTAAAATCTTCATATCCCTAGGCTATCACGTCTGAAAATTCTCTAATGACCTAGAAGATGCCTTCTCTTTCTTCAGGAGTGCAAAATTTTCCAATAAAAATGTTCTTCGCTTGTTCTTCAGTTCCCAAATTGAAAGCTTCACAATCATTTCCTTGGGTACTCTAGTTTCTTCTCAATCTATCAGGATCAAACAATCTTTCGAATTCAACCATGCCTCTTGGAATAACATTTGTCTTCAAATTCAAAATCCCTTTAGCATCAAATTCTGCTTCTTCAGTTTCTTCTTCATCAATAATTTGTGCCTCAAACACCCTTGAGCATGCAAGAAAATCCATAATTTGTTTATCATCATCGAACACATGAAAATTCTTTATATTATCTGGGATTGAAGGTGTTGAAACTAATTCCACTATAAAATTCTTCAATCCATTCATAGCCAAAGGTTCCAAAGAACTAGCAGCCCGTGCGAGAGAATTAGCAACAGGGTTCTTGGACCTGTAAACTTGCTTAATGTTGAATGTATCAAAACTTTCTATGAGGTCCCATACTCTATTTCAGTAGCGGCCTAACCTCTTATCATGGTAGGCATACTGCTTTCTTACTTGTCGGACCACAATGTTTGAATCCCCATAGGCGTGTACAATCTTGGCTCCCTTTTGAATTGTAAGGATCAAGCCATGAATCAAAGGATCATATTTAGTAACATTATTGGTGCATGAAAACTAGAGTCTGTAAGCACCTAAGTATGCTTCTCCAGTTGGGCTAATGAGCTCAAAACCTGCTATGTTTCCTTTCTTTGACTTCGATCCATCGAACCTCAAGGTCCATGCTTGATCTTCTATGAGTGTGCTGGGAGGTTGAACATGTGTTTCTTCTTGATTGCATTCTTCTGGAACCTTTTCTTCCACCACTAGCTGAAATTCGTCATCTTCTACAAATTCCTCTACTAAAAAATTCTTTTCTTCATTAATCTTTTGGTACTCTGCTTGCAATGAGGCTTGCAAAACGAGCCTTGCAACTTGTTCTAATGCAACCCTGCACATGACACAAGTGATCTCAGAGTGAAATGCCTCGTGTATTCTGTACCAATTAGGAATTAACAAATTCTTGACAGAGGCATCCTTACCTAGCTCTACTTCTTGCTTCACACTTTTTTTAAAAAAATATCTAAAATTTTCAAACATTCCTCCACCTTCACTGTCACTCAAATCACTTTCAATCAACACTTCAGTGGAAGTCATGGCATCTTCTAAACACTTCTCTTCATTTGAGCCTTGCAACATCAACACTTCTTGTTTGACAGGCTTGTATGAGCCCAAATCAGTTTCTACAAACATTATTTCATTACCTTTACCATATTCAATGATCATAAATCTGAGCCTTGGTGTTCTTTCGATCTTAATCTAATTGGGAACTCCCCTCCACGGAAGCCACACGTGGGAGAAATCTGTTGCAATGTACCCGTTCAACTTCCTGGCCCAATCTCTGCTTAGCAACATGCCATACCCATCAAGTATGTCAACCACTAATATATCAATATAGCTCTAGACTCTAGGATCAGCTGCCAACTGCATGTGAATGTTGTTCAACTCTCCAACAATTGGAACCTCTATTTTATCTAGTTGGGTTACCTTCTTAGTTGTTTGAAGTGGAACTATACCCAACCTTTCACACACCTTCAGTGGCATGACGTTGCTGGAAGCACCAGAGTCCATCAAGTAATTGTGTAATGATTTTCCAAAAATTCTAACTAATATGAGGAATGGGGCTGGTTCATCTTTCCCCTGATAGAATACTACTGGTTTGTTTCTTTGCTTTGCCACAATATCCTTCTTTTCATCCATTCTATCTATTTGTGCTTGATTATCTTGGGAAATCTTCTACGTTTGTTCTTACTTTTTCTTGTACTCCATAGGAAAATTGAATCTAACTCTCCTTTTCTCTTCATTCTTTGGCTTCTCAGGCTTGCTTGAAGATCCTTGTACCATTCCCACAAAACCTTGAGATTGTTGTGGAGTCTCCCAAGTGTTGAATGGTGCGTGAAGCACCTCTTCTACTACATTTGCGTTCTGCATGGGATGAGACTGAGTGTTTACGGGAAGATTTCTTAACGATCTAGGCACTTCCTAAGAAGCGTTCTTTGTAATAGGGGTCTCATATAAACTTCCCATAATTGTGTCTTTGACCTCTGAAATCCTCATTAATTCATACAAGGGAAGACTGACCTTTATTTTCTTAACTTCTTCCAGCACGTAGGAACTTAGTCTCTTCACATCTTGTCTTAGAAGATTGTCCTTTTGTGGGCATTGCATTTGGTGGATAGGATGTTGGATGGTCTGTTTCCCATTTATGTTTTGCATCACATTTTGTTGTCTGTACTCTAGAGAATCACTAGGTACATTTGGATTATTGCTTGCGTTAGGATTGAGTGGAGTTGTGAAATTTTTTGGGGGAATTGATGACGTCAGTGACTCTTTCTAATGGAAACTCCTCTAATAAACTTTTGGGGTTATTCCTCCAGAAGTTTGAAATGCTTGCACCTCTCTTCTTCCTTCTACCAAAACACTATTGTTGAGAGGTGGAAAAATATTGTTGTCTTGACCAAGAGGCTCCTCTGAATAGGTGTCCTGAACTTTTGAATACACTTGAGCCTTGGAATAAACTTGGGCTTCTTGTGATTGATAGTCTGGTGTCCCCACGAGACCATTTGCTGACACTGGTGGAAATCTGTGATTAATTTATGGCGATGTGCAACTCTGGTACTCAGGCACAACATTGACATCTTCTAGAATTAATGCCTAGTCATATTGTTGCACTGGGACTATATCATATCCCGTAGTTGGAGGATTCTTAGTACCCTCTGTACTCTTTACTTCTCTTTTGAAAATATCAGCAACAACTTGAAATTCATGACATTGGAGTTCTAAATGCTGATTTGTATTATGTAATCTACACCATCCCAGCATGGCAGCTTCTGCCAAGTAAACTCTGTCAGTAGGATGGTTCTATGAAGGTGGTGGGTTATCCAGTGGTGAAAGAACTCCTCCATTATTGGGCCCCATATTCTAGGACCTTTTCTAATATCCTTGGTTATTACTATGATACCCATGACTATTTTCCTAATGATGTCCTTGGTGGGTATCCTGGTGATGCGGAGGATTACCTTGGTATCCTTGATTGGCACGTTGATGTGCCTAATAATTCTTTAGCATGGACTACATCTAATTATTTTGGTTTCTGAGGTAGGTCACCTCAGTTGACAACCTTTTCATTTTTTCTACTAATTCCTTCATTTCTTCTTTCTCCTCTTGAGTCCTTGTTGGCGGTACTATATTCTGGAGATAGACAGGCTTTGTTGTTGGAGTTTGGGACAAAGGTATCCCAAGATGGAGAACTAACTAATTAGATGGTGCTTGTATCTGTCCAGCCGACTAAGGAATTGGATTCAATGCTGGGACCTACCAATTCCATGTTGAGCCAAGTGTCTGCATCTGATTATTTGTCATAGCTAGGCCAGTGTATAGTGAGGGCCCAATTATGTTCTACCCTAAATCTTGACTTGCTTCCATGGCTTTGGCGTAAGCTTGATTCATATTAGCCGAAGTGGGATGAGATTTCACAAACATTATAGTGAAGGGATCCAAGGCTGAGTAGTAGTTTTCCCTAGCATCAACAACAATGTAAGGAGTATGTAGCCTTGTGAGAGCCTTCTGAAATCTATTATTGAACGCATGGATGGGTTCCTTGTCCTGCCTTCTCACTTCTATAAACTGGAGAAAAGCTCCACAAGAGTGATAGGAATACCAAAATTTCCAACGAAGGCCTCCTTCATTTGTTCCCATGACCTTATTGATCCAACTGGCAAGTGAATGAACCAGTGATGAGCTTCCTCTCCCAAATAATATGGAAAGAGTCTGCAAGCCACATCCACATATGTAATTTGTCTATTACGTAGGTGATCTTCAAACATTTTGACGTGGTCCTCAACAGTACGGTTAACATCATTGACCTGGAACTTGGTGTAAAAATGCTCTGAATTCTTCGACATGTCATGGTAATCAGCAAACTCAAGTGGAGACAGATTAATAACCAACCAAGTTGCACCATTGGGAGCTGGTTGACCTCCTGGTTGAGCCATTGCTTGAACTGGCTGTCACCTTTGATAAAAAATAACTTGGGCTCTTTGTTGTTGAGGTACAGTAGCCTGAATTGGTTGTTGTTGAACAAACACTGGAACTTGCACTTGTCTTGGTTGAGCAAACCTTGAAACGCTTGGTGGAGTTTTGAACAAACTTCAAATATCTTCTCCGCTTTCTTCACTTGACTGAACCTTTTCGTTTGAAAATACTTCTTCACTTGACTTAGCCTCTTTACTTGAATGACCTTCTTTCTTTTTTCTTGCTCTTGTAGGTAGCTCTAACTTGATGAACTCTTTGGAAAAACTTGGAGTGGACCTCAAGATTCTTTTCAACTTATTAGGCGAGAACGAGCTGATATGATCTGGGATGTAGCTAATTACTAGAGAGGTGTAGGAGTGGGAGCAAGTGGTTGTCATTGATTCAACAAATCTCTTTCAATTGCAACTTGAATCTTAATAGCCTTTTCCTCTTCTTCTTTTAACACAAAGGAAGTTCGCATATACTCAACGTAGCTCCTCTTTGTTCTCCATGCAAGATTATTCAAGCCTAAGAGGATGTCCTCTTGATCATCGTTGAACCCCAAATTTGGCTACAATACTGGAAAAATATCTCTATGCGGTAGCACCATCTTGATTCATCATAACCTCTTCTCCAATAAACTTCTTTTTTTGATAAAAATCCATTCTTTACTTCAATGTAGTTGTTAACTGCAAGGAACCTTGGAAAGTGACCCTCCTTCTAGCGCCAGTTCCTATTGATGTGATTTTTGTGACCACACCAATCAACAGAGCAAGGTAATCCGAAGGCTACTCCATTCTCTATTCATCAAGGAATTTTGTGTGCTAAGATTGCAAGAAAGATTGCACGTTCAACTCCAAGGTTCCGAAATGCTTTGAAATACCCTAAGTCGGTTCATTGTGAATTGTTGTTTACACGAGGGGACTTACACAATTGTTCATAAGGTTTGTAGTTGACAAAAGATGGATGATTGGAAGGAAATTTATGCAATGTGGATGATTTGGCAATAAGGTACATTTTCCTAAAACTAACTAGAAAAATACTGAATTGAATGGCTGCAGGGATTAGAAAATTTATAATCTATCTAAGGACAAGACACAGGATCAATTTCAGAAAGCTTCAACCAAACTCTACTCTGCCTCATGCTGGACAACTTACACAAAGTTGGTGCAATCTTCAAGGGGATGGAAATAAATTTTCAAGTTACAATTCGACATCAAGATATCGTTAAGACAACGCATACCAAGATATGAATTACAACTGAAGTTAGGCTTATAAAATGCTCCAATTGACCACACAAGACAAACTTGTCATCAACATGCTGCTAGTGGTATGGACTAAAAAAGAAGTTTCCTCGATCAACACCACAAATCTACAGCTAATATATATTTGCATGAAATGAAAATTATGCTACTTTAAACTACTCTATGCTACTTGGAGTAGAAGGGATGAAGAAACCTCACTAACTGTTCATAAGAAAGACTAATTTCACCATCAATGAAAGATATTTTATTATGAAAGTTTTCACAACAATCTCTTACAAAAGTTTTCAAAGGAAAACTTTCCTTCTTCTCCACACTATGCTAATCTATCAAACTACCTCTCTGCTCTAATGTCTAGTCTAATCTCTAAGCACTGGGTG
Source organism: Sequoia sempervirens (assembly GCA_007258455.2). Classification (NCBI taxonomy): domain Eukaryota; kingdom Viridiplantae; phylum Streptophyta; class Pinopsida; order Cupressales; family Cupressaceae; genus Sequoia; species Sequoia sempervirens. Next base: position 74,952,173 of record VDFB02072274.1, on the reverse strand, counting down.
ATCCCATAATAGTGGTTTACAATTTTTGGCCAAACTGGACACTGAAATTATTATTTTTAACTAAATCTTCACATTCAGACACCTATAGCGGCTAAACTGTGAGGAATTTGAGGATGGTGCAAACTAGAGTCTCATCAAATTTTGTCTGTAGATTCTAAAAATATTTTTTTCAAAATTTTTGGAATCAAATTGCACTTCTTTTTCCATCTCCCATGAAAATAGATTTTTTGAAAACAACATTTTTAAAAGTGACACACACCGTATAACGATAACTTTTTTCCATGAAGGATAAAATTCTAATTCTTTCAAATTTAGATTTTAACTCTGATATATCTAGTGCTTCCACTTGGTTAGATAGTTTTTATTGAATATTTTTTCCTTAATCAAGTTTCAAAGTCAAACAAATTACAATTCAGAAACATAACTAAACTTTTTTTATATATGTCAAAATTTAATTTAATTTTTTTTGTTGGATCAAGGACTTCAATATCTAGTGCACTCATATTTTTCAAATTTTTGTTTTGATAATCTTCTATTTTTCCACATGTGAAGAACAAAGAAATTCATTTTCGATGTAAAAACTATGTTTAATAAAACTTAAAAAACAAATACATAACAAAACCAAAACATATTAAAATTATATTCATTGGATAGCTTGTTCTAAGGAATACCATAATAATTTGAAATAAATTTTAAATGAATTCATTTGATCCCCCAAAATCTAAATCAAAAGTGATTTTTTATCAGATTTTGATAGGTGTAAAGGAGACATTTATAGGTATGGTTTAAAACTAGCGAGGTTCTATCCAAGGGGGTTTGATCTAAGGTGATTTGATCAAACCCTCTTCAATTGGAATCCTTAAAATGGAACTTTTTAAGGCTTAAATCATTATATTTTCTAAAAATATGTGATTTCAGCTAAAATTCGTTCCTCTCAGGAATTGTAAACCACTATTATGACAGCACCCCACTACTGTCTAATATAATCTAATGAGTACAAATGAGGGGCACTCCCCCTTTTATAGATGGCCAAGTCCAATGGATGACTCAGATTATAATCAAATCAATGGCTCAGATTGAGCCACCTCAGCCCTAACCCTAAAAACTGCCAGAATAGGGAGTGGTACAATAAATGAATCAAAGATTCCCACTCACTCCCAAAATAGTAAAGGAAATTAATGCTCACAATCAGCCCTCCAGAAGGTTGTCATCAAGAAGTACATTCCCATTCTCCTTCTCCCTAGCTGCAAACTCAATGAACCTGGCAAGCACAACCTCGACCCCCTGAACTGAGATAGGTGGAATATGATCCAGCTGAAACTCCAACACTATGACTGACTATCTATGCCATGTGCAATATTTTCTCCAAGTAACTAAAGCATCCCATGTACTCTGAATTAGGCTGGAGAAAGTTGAAATATTTTCAAATTTATCCTGCACAAAAGCCTTCACCTCTGAAAAGAAAGGTGGCAGCCTACTCCTCAATCCACTAGTATTCACCTCATCAGGATTCATCTGTCTAGCAAAGATTGCCTCTAAGGTATTCAGGACTCCATCAATGATGTTTACCATAGCCTTCCTAACTCTGGCTGCATCTGCCTATGCTGCATCAAAGAATCCATGCCCTGTGACTACTGAAAAGTACCATCTAGAAAAATTGTACCTATCACCCTCCTGAATGACTCCTCCATCAATCAACATCCGCAAAGGAGTATGCATCAATGCCTCCAGATGCTGAATAAATTTGCTTTAATAGACAGAAGCATCACCCTAGGCTTGATCAACTGCGTCCATCTATGCCATAATGCTGGAAGCCTACTGGTAAGCATGAGCAAGGTCTTCCATCAACTTCTCTTTTTCGATACGAACACCTGTAACCCATTTGTTTGCCTCCTATGCCATTTTCCTCAAATCTTCCAAGCTACTAACTGATTCTTTGGATAACTCGGTTGGAACCTCTATCGCCAAAATCTCCTGCCCACAAGGACAAGACAAATGTTGCAGGTATCCTATCAACATCTTATGCTCCTTCTTCAATTTCTTATACTTTCCCTCAGTCCTGAGCAATCTATCCTTAAGTGCCTGATAGGAGTTATCACACTCCTCAGTGATTTGTGCTCCTGTGGGGCGACCTAACTCCATGGTTGTGATCACATAATTTTTTGGCACTGCTTCATCTCAATCACAATCAACTCATGGAAAAACTACATGAAGGGTGCGAGAGCCATTCTCATCAGTTGAGATATTTGAAAATTTCCTAGCTCTCTTCTTGGGTGGAGGTGCACTGATCCGACTCAAAAATTCCTCCATCTCAACCGTTGGATCAACCTCTTCACTGAGGCTCCTTTTCATTCTATCTCTGAGCCAATCAGGTACTACCTGCTATATAACAAATGGCTTCTCCTCTGTCACTTCTACTTCACGGACTTTTTCTACTTCAATTTCATTTTGGTGAGGCTCATTGGCCTCTAGTGGCTAAGTATATCCTGAAACTACATCATCCTCTAAAGCCATCTCTAGCTCACGCTAAAAGTGAGAATCAGTAATAGTCTCCTGATCTTCCTCCTGCTGATCATCTCTAGTAGACCGTGCATTGATGCTCTGACCAACTGATTCTCTCCTTTGTGGCTGATTTTCTTCATGTAACTCCTGCTCCTGATTTAGTGCATTCCTCTGATCAACGAAAAGTGAAACCTCCTATTTGCTTGGAGAACATGTCTCCAATGGCGTAGATGACTTTATCACAACTCTTAGAGGCTCCAGCTGAACTAGCTCTGGCCGAACTGGCTCCTTCCTTCGAGATTCTGGACCCTGAGTGATTTGTTTCTTCCTGCTAGTAGTGGGTGTCCTATGATTTCCCATCAAGTTGTAAGTCAAAGGAATTGAGCTAATCTTCAATCTGCTCACATGCCTTTCCACCCATGCCCTGGTGAAAGTCATGACTGGAATACAAAGTGTGTCAAAATTAGCAATCTTTGGCTCTGACTAATCTGGGAGTGGAAGTGGCATGTCTCTCACTACCTCATAATCTGGATGGAGAACATTCATGTCCTCATCCACATGGTTTGGTACTGGAATGATTTCACACTCCCTAATCATACTCAATGGTAGCCTCGAGAACATTCTTTTTCTAACCTTAGCCTCATCTAATGCACCAACCCAATAATCCTCAATATTCGCCTTATGCTTGAACTCTTCTAACAATATCCATCTGATATTGTTGTGTGGGTCATAATGCTATCTGTTGGTGTGATAGGAAAAATGAAAGAACTGAAGCTCATTTTCAACTTCTTTGGCTGCCTGAAGTGAAGGACACACCTCGTCTGAATTTCCCATGACAATCAGGAAGTCAACTCCTCCCCTCTTCTTTCTTTTTTGAATCTTATCAAAGGCAAAGAGTTGCCTAGATATCTCTAACATCAAAAATCTATTGGTTGGGTACTTAGGCAGTCTATATGGATATGAAGAAAAACCTTGCAGCCTGATGTAAGAAAACTTCAAAAAATGAATAAACCAGCACCCATACCTTTCAATCAATTCTTGAGCTTCCCTCGAGATCCTATGATGAGTCCTCTGCTGAAGTGATCTTGTTATATGCATGGTGAAGGCATTTTTGACACACTTGTAATAAGAGGTGCTTGTCAGGTGTAGCTGTGGACAAGCCTTATGAATTCTGAACTGATGAGAGCCACAACCAATAGGATCCTTATATGAAATTCCCCTATACTTTGTCATACAAGCCAACATGTAAATGATGTAGGAGACCATGTAGAATGTCTTCATCCTCCTCAAACTTAGGAGCTACTCGTGCAAATTGTCACTAATCATCACAACCCAATTGATGTACTCATTCCCTTCCAACACAAGATTGATGTAATAAAACATCCATGACTCAAAAATAAATGCTTGAGGGAATCCTCCAACTCTGCTAAGCATCATGATCAGGTCATAATACTCTTGCTTCAAATCATCTGATATAATCTGCTTCAACAACTTTGTATGAGATGGCTTGGGCTTGTTCATCCAACGAGCGTTGATAATCTCCACACATCTCTTGAATGTAGAAGTATACATTCGTTCAACACGCTCTCTTATCTTATAAATCATCGTCTCGTGTGTTGGGATTCCAAAAGCTTCGTCGATAGATGCATGAGTGAGGTTGGTGAATACTTGACCATATGGTGAGAAAATAGACTAGTGATTAGGATCATAACAGTTAGCACACTACATCATAAGCTCTAGACATTGAACAACTAGCGGGAAACCAACAGCTACATACAAACCACTTTGAACAATGTTGTGTGAAGTGATTGAGGGATGGTGACTGCCAACTCCCACCATCCGACCTTTAAAAGCCTCCATGTTAAAAGAGTCCAAATTAGTATCAACCAACTTTCTCAACTTTGAAGTGAATTTTGACTTTGGTAGGAAAGGATTGCTCAGTTTCCTAATGACAACCTTTCTAGATGCAACATTGCTATCTCTGCTAGTTGCTCTTACTTCAGCCATCCTACAAAATAATAAATAGCCATCAACATTTAACTTAGAAAAATAATAAAATAACATGGGGCTGCCAGTTGAATTCAAGAATTGAGAAGCTGACACACTATATCTCATCTGCAAACCTCAACTTCTCCTTTGGCAACTTCAAACTTTCAACACTTAGAAAGTTTCAGCAAGCTTCATCAACTTTACAACTCTATAAGAAATCGACCAACTTCACACTCTCAACAACTTCAAAAGTGAATTAACTTGAGCTTCAACGTTCAACAACTCTCAGCCACTCACTTGCACTGCAACTTCAACCTTATAGCTAAAATCGAACTTCTTCAGCTGGTGGAGAAAAATGAATAAACTTTCAGATCATATAGTTAGGTCGAATTCTAGAAGGAAGCCAAATTTAGCTAATCCATTAAATCTCCACTACTCCACAGCAGGAATTCGAATTTCCCTCCTTTGGAAAATTCAACACTTGTCAATTGACGTCCAGAATCTTGACCTTCTAGAATTTCAAAGGATTCATCTTGACTAGCATATTTAGCATTTAAATTCATTTTGAAAACATTCACTTCAAATTCACTCTAAGAAATTTAATTCACCCGCTGAAGCTCTGACAGTTAGTTTTACTCATCTCTGACTTTGGAAGATTCATTTCACAAAGAATTCAATCAAAATCACCTAGGCAATCTATTTCAAATTCATTGTCTGGAGCATTTTATTTTTGAAAACACATTTTATTCACTTTTCCTTAGAAAAAAATTTAAATTTTCATTAGGAAAGTTTCGTAATTTAAGTGCTGATCAAATTCTCCATCTTGAAAGCCTTGGCGAAGTGCAAAAGACTTTGAAATCCAATCTTTTTCAAAGATCTTCAATACCCAGAAGAAAATTCCCTTTAAAACATGTCGGATTCATGGGTCTACAAACGAAGGGGTACATTTAATTTTTGTATTTTTGAACCTTAGAAAAATCATTTTTCATCAAATTTAATCCAATTTTTTATCCCTGGGCTTATTTTCTTGCTCTGACTTGAAAATTTTGATCAACCTCATGAAGTTGGCATCTTATGACTTCTTCTCGCAAATTTTATTCATGGCTCATAAAATCTCAATTCTCCTTCAAGTCTAGGCATATTTTTCCTAAGGAAGTGAAATTTTAAATATTAACACTTAGGAGAAATATCTCATCAATATCATCAATATTAGGCATCAACGAGGAGCTTGAATTTCACCTTAGAAAATTTTCCCCATTCATCTTCAATTTTATCCCCATCATGTACTTTGGGCTCATTTCATATGTCATGGAGGATATTTTATTATTTCAATGCCTTAGCAATATTTTTTTTATTCATCTCACCTTGGCGCATCTACCACATTGAGGAGGAAGAATTTCACCATGCCTTGGTAACTCTTTTCACCAACTTTATCTTGTTCAACATCAACGCCATGGTAACTTGCTCCTTTATTTTTACTTCAACTTGGCACATTTCATATCTTGAGGAGGATGGGCGCATATCACATGTGTAGAGGGATTAACACTTCAACGCCTTTGACTCTTTGAACTTTTCTTCTAGCTTGGCGCATTTGAGACATGTAGAAGGATGGGCGCATATGGAGGGGGGGTGGACGAACTTCCAGACTTAGGCAATTTTCCAGTTCACTAGTTCTTCCTTGGGTGCATTTCATATGTTCAAGAGGATGGGCGCATTTCATACATGGTGAGGGATGAAACTTATGCCTTAGAAAATTTCTCAACTTCCACCACCTTGCATGGGTGCATTTCATATGGGTTGAAGGATGAAGCACCAACGCCTTTGACTCTTTGACCTTGCTTGCACATGGGTGCATTTCATATGTGGAGCAGGACGAGACTCATGCCTTAAAAACTTTTAGCAACTCCTCCTTAAAGTGGGCACATATGGCATGTAGTGGAGGATGAGTATAGCTTCATGGGTGCATTTTGATGTATGAGGAGGATAAAACCTTGATTTAGAAATTTTTTAAACATTTCCACCTTGCATGGGCGCATTTAGGGGTGGCAGGTGGATGTAACTTCAGACTTAGCCATTTTTCCTTCCTTCTGTCAGTTTCTCCACGCCTTGCTATTTATAGTAAGTCTTTAAATTTTCACACTTCTGAAGCTCGGATTGATCTGGAATTTTAAGCACAGGACCTTCATGACCTTGTCAGCCCATTCACACTACTATCCTAAGTAGGCCTGCTATTTATAGCACATTTCTGAAGGTGGTTTACTATTTTTAGCAACTACCTGTGTCTTAGACCTCCACAACTTTGTTTGACCTAAAATGTGAATGATGTGCTCCTCATCAAATGACTTTCCCATTGGCACTGGCGCCTGATGCTGGTTTACTATTTTTAGCCAATTTCTGGAATGCCTTACTATAAATAGTAAGTGCTCTGATTGCCTTCAAATTTTATCAGTTGATAGCTTGAAAGATGTTGAACGTAGTGGGATACACCGATTTTTAGAAATTCTAACATTTTACCCCTCTTTTTGGATATTGAAGATGGAAACCCTAATTTGACTTGCATGCATATCAAATGACCTCCATTTGACTTTATTTCTGTTGCACTGCGCCCTGTTTATGGTTCTGATGTGATGGGCAGCTGCCAAAGTGGACCTGCTAAAAATAGTAAGTATTTGAAAACTAATCATCTCACTTTGCATGTCACACCACTACGTAGCTTTCAAAAAACCAATAAAGAATCACTCTACATGCACTGAAAAATCTCACATGCAAACCCTAAAAATAGCCTTTGAAGGCCCAAATCTAAAAGTCACTATCTCTCTTTGCATGTTATATCGTCGCAAAGGTCTTTGAAAACCAAGAAAGAATCTCCAGACATGCATTGAAGAATCCTACATATAAACCCTAAAATTTCCTCTTGAAGCTGAGCTACTAAAAATAGTAAGCTATCGGTTTTGGGTCAAAATTTGTAGACGAGTAGCTTGACATGTTTTGGATGCAGTGTAACTGCCAGAATTTCAAAAATGCTAAAGGAACGCCCTAAATTACACACTTACTAAAAATAGTAAGTTGTCGAAATCTGATGAAATTTTGTTGGGAGCTTGTTGGAAGCGTACTAACTACAATGTGAAGCTTTGCTTTTAATTCATTCACTTCATTTGACTTCAAATTGTCCATGGAAGTACAAACCCTAATTTTTAGACTTGGCCAAAATTTCACGTTTAAGTTCACAGACGGGCACATCCCCGGAAAGCAGACAACAGAAAGAGAGAGAGAGACAAAAACAAAATCCAAAAGACCATAATGGAGCAAAATTTAGGGGGTCCCCATTTTGAATAGGGTGATGTGTGAAAAGGTCACAATAGGTTCTTGGTTTAGTTTTCAATATCTTAGCCTTGTCCCATTCGCTCATTCACCCTGTTTGAAAACATTAAGATTTTCTATATTTATGATGTTTTGGAGGCAGTATCAATTAGCCTAGAGAAGCCTTCAACAGTCACACTAGAATATCAAAATCTGATGGGCTACAATTTTAGAGTAACAATTCAATTTTAAAATTATGGTTACTACTTCCTATATTGTCATTAGGAATAAGGTTTACACTCCCCAACAATATCACTTTAATGCATTTTGAATAATTCATACATATGTTGTTTTACATTGAATTAATCAGTTGAAATGGTGAGCTAAAAAGGCACGAAAGACATAATAACCTCAAGCATCTCTAGGGACATGCCAATGTTACTTGCTGCTAGCAATAAAACCTATTCTGTGTGTGCCAGTGAAATTCAAATTACCCAACAATCCTCTGTTCAATCAATAATTGCCACTCATAATGGACAAAATTAGACCCCAAATTCCCAATCTTGTACAAGAACCTAATATGAAAATTTAATTGCAAATAATAGGACTCACCCAATGTCTATAAGCAACAACTTCTGCTGATGTGTTTTGGGTCAAAGAACTAGAACCAAGCCTAATTTGTTTTACAACCTCAATCTGAACTACCTTGGGATCATCATTTACACTTAGCACCATGGCTAGCTATATTTGATACTCTTCTTCCATTGTTGGATCATCAACTCCCATATCCCCAACATTTGTAGATACTAGTTCACTTCCACCCATATAAAAATTCCCACTTGGGGTTGTAGACCAAATGCCATTTCTAAACAGAACTCTAAAGTAAATAAATATTCTTTTCTTTTCAATAAGAACTTTCCAACAATTAAATATGGTCTACAGGAAAACTAACAACTTTGGACCTAAAATTTTATGTCCAAAGGTATTCCAACCTCTTTCCCACAATTCCAACTCACTAATTGATCAACCATCATGTTCATACAAAAATAAATAAATTGTAACTTGATAACCTAAGCACAACAATGACAACATCAAAATGAATAATTCTAGAACATTCAAACTTCCATCATACAATTAGTATGACCTTCCCAGAGAAGTGACAAAATTCTGATAAGTTATACTGGTGGCTACTAAAAACACCATAATCAAAGCCTGAGCTATTCCACCTTGTCTCCAAGAAACATAACTTTGAACTTAAGCATCCTAAGACACGGGCTAGCGGTTGATCCTCAAGTTGCAACAACTAAAAATTAAAAAACAATTATAATTTTCCCAGCCACAGAACACTATTTCTGCCTCGCATCCCTCACCCCTACCAAACTAATCAAATTATGCTTGAATTTTGAAGTGCTTGATCTTACTTCATAATGGTGAAACATCTCTGATAAGATCACTATGTTAAAACATCACATATCTAGTGTTATCAAGTCGCAACACTAGATATGTGATGTTTTAACAATGAAAATACCAGAACAAATAATTCTGCTCAGGTATCTCGGTGGCTACTAAAACACTAGAATCAAAGCCTAAGCCATTCCACCTTGTCTTCGGGAAACTTAAATTTGAACTTAAGCATCCTAAGACACAGGATAGCAGTTGATGCTCAGGCTGCAAGAGCTCAAAATAAAAAAAACAATTATAATTTCCCCAGGCACAAAACACTATTTCCACCCCGCATCCCTCACCCCTACTAAACAAATCAAACTATGCTTTAATTTTGAAGTGCTTTAGCTTACTTCATAATGATGAAACATCCTTGATAAGATCTCTATGTTAAAACATCACATATATAGTGTTATCAAGTTGTAACACTAGATATGTGAGGTTTTAACAATGACAACACGCGAATGAATAATTCTAGACTATTCCAACATCCATCATACAATTAGTATCACTTTCATAGACAAGTGACCAAATTCTGCTTAGGTATCCTGGTGGCTACTAAAAACACCAGAATCAAAGCCTAAGCTATTCCACCTTCTCTATGGACAACTTAACTTTGAACATAAGCATCCTAAGACACGGGCTAGTAGTTGATCATCAAGCTGCAACAACTCAAAATAAATAAAAATTGTAATTTCCCTAGGCACAAAACACTATTTCCGCCCCGCGTCCCTCACCCTACCAAACTAATCAAATTATGCTTTAATTTTGAAGTGATTTTGAGCTTACTTCATAATGATGAAACATCCCTGATAAGATCTCTATGTTAAAATATCACATATCTAGTGTTATCAAGTCATAACACTAAATATGTGATGTTTTAAAAATGGCAACACCAGAATGAATAATTCTAGACTTTTCCAACTTCCATCATACACTTAGTATCACTTTCCCAAAGAAGTGACCAAATTCTATTCATGTATCTTTCTGGCTACTAAAAACACCAGAATCAAAGCCTAAGCTATTCCACCTTGCCTCCGGGCAACTTAACTTTGAAATTAAGCATCCTAAGACACGAGCTAGCGGTTGATCCTTAGATTGCAACAACTCAAAATAACAAAAAACAATTATAATTTCCCTAGGCACATAACACTATTTCCACCCCGCATCCCTCACCCCTACCAAACTAATCAAATTATGCTTGAATTTTGAAGTGCTTGAGATTACTTCATAATGATGAAACATCCTTGATAAGATCTCTATGTTAAAACATCATATATCTAGTGTTATCAAGTCATAACACTAGATATGTGATGTTTTAACAATGACAACACCAGAACAAATAATTCTAGACTATTCCAACTTCCATCATACAATTAGTATCACTTTCCTAGAGAAGTGACCAAATTCTGCTCAGGTATCTTGGTGGCTACTAAAAACACCAGAATCAAAGCCTAAGCTATTCCACCTTGTCTACAGGAAACTTAACTTTGAAGTTAATCATCCTAAGACACATGCTAGTGGTCGATCCTCAGGCTGCAACAACTCAAAATATAAAAAAATAATAATTTCCCCAAGGACAGAACACTATTTCTGCCCCTCGTCCCTCACCCCTATTAAACTAATCAAATAATGCTTGAATTTTGAAGTGCTTGATCTTACTTCATAATGATGAAACATCACTGATAAGATCTCTATGTTAAAACATCACATATCTAATGTTATCAAGTCGTAACACTAGATATGTGATGTTTTCACAATGGCAACACCAGAATGAATAATTCTAGACTATTCCAACTTCCATCATACAATTAGTATCACTTTCCCAGAGCAGTGACAAAATTCTGTTCAGGTACCCTGGTGGCTACTAAAAACACCAGAATCAAAACCTAGGCTATTCCACCTTGTGTCCGAGGAAACTTAACTTTGAAATTAATCATCCTAAGACACGGTCTGGCGGTTGATCCTCAGGCTGCAACAACTCAAAAAAATATATATATAATTTCCCCAGGCACAAAACACTATTCCTGCCTGCATCCCTCACCCCTACCAAACTAATCAAATTATGCTTGAATTTTGAAGTGCTTGAGCTTACTTCATAATGATGAAACATCCCTGATAAGATCTCTATGTTAAAACATCACATATCTAATGTTAGCAAGTCGTAACACTAGATATGTGATGTTTTAACAATGACAATAGCATAAAGAATAATTCTAGAATATTCAAACTTCCATCATACAATTAGTATCACTTTCCAAGAGAAGTGACCAAATTCTGCTTAGGTATCCCAGTGGCTACTAAAAACATCAGAATCAAATCTTAAGCTATTGCACCTTGTCTATGGGCAACTTAACTTTGAACTTAAGCATCCTAAGACACATGCTAGCGGTTGATCCTCACACTGCAACAACTCAAAATAAAAGACAATTATAATTTCCCCAAGCATAAAACACTATTTCCGCCCCTCGTCCCTCAACCCTACCAAACTAATCAAATTATGCTTGAATTTTGAAGTGCTTGATCTTACTTTATAATGATGAAACATCCTTGATAAGATCTCTATGTTAAAACATCGCATAACTAGTGTTATCAAGTCGTAACACTAGATATGTGATGTTTTAACAATGAAAACAACAGAACGAATAATTCTAGACTATTCCAACTTCCATTATACAATTAGTATCACTTTCCCAGAGAAGTGACCAAATTCTGCTTAGGTATCTTGGCGGCTACTAAAAGCACCAGAATCAAAACCTAAGCTATTCCACCTTGTCTACGAGCAACTTAACTTTGTACTTAACCATCCTAAGACACAGGCTAGCAGTTGATCCTTAGGCTACAACAACTCAAAATAAAAAACAATTATAATTTCCCCAAGTATAGAACACTATTTGCGCCCCTCGTCCCTCACCCCTACCAAACTAATCAAATTATGTATGAATTTTGAAGTGCTTGATCTTATTTCATAACGATGAAACATCCCTGAGAAGATCTCTATGTTAAAACATAACATATCTAGTGTTATCAAGTCGTAAGACTAGATATGTGATGTTTTGACAATGACAACACTAGAACGAATAATTCTAGACTATTCCAACTTCCATCATACAATTATTATCACTTTCCCAGAGAAGTGACCAAATTTTGCACAGGTATCCTGGTGGCTACTAAAAACACCAAAATCAAAGCCTAAGCTATTCCACCTTGTCTTTGGGAAAGTTAACTTTAAACTTAACCATCCTAAGACACGGGCTAGCGGTTGATCCTCAGGCTGCAACAACTCAATATATATATATATAATTTCCCCAGACACAAAACACTATATCTGCCTTGCGTCCCTCACCCCTACCAAAATAATCAATTTATGCTTGAATTTTGAAGTGGTTGAGCTTACTTCATAATGATGAAACATCCCTGATAAGATCTCTATGTTAAAACATCACATATCTAGTGTTATCAAGTTGTAACACTAGATATATGATTTTTTAACAATAAAGAAACTAGAACGAATAATTCTAGACTATTCCAACTTCCATCATACAATTAGTATCACTTTCCCAGAGAAGTGACCAAATTCTGCTTAGGTATCCTGTTGGCTATGAAAAACACCAGAATCACAGCCTAAGCTATTCCACCTTGTCTCTGGGCAACTTAAATTTTAACTTAAGCATCCTAAGACATAGGCTAGCGGTTGATCCTCACACTGCAACAACTCAAAATAAAAAACAATGATAATTTCCCTAGGCATAGAACACTATTTCCGCCCCTCATCCCTCACCCCTACCAAACTAATCAAATTATGCTTGAATTTTGAAGTGCTTGAGCTTACTTCATAGTGATGAAACATCCCTGATAAGATCTCTATGTTAAAACATAACATATCTAGTGTTATCAATTCGTAACACTAGATATGTGATGTTTTAACAATGAAAACACTTGAACAAATAATTCATAACTTTTCCAACTTCCATCATACAATTAGTATCACTTTCCTAGAGAAGTGACCAAATTCTACTCAGGTATCCTGGTGGCTATGAAAAACACCAGAGTCAAAGCCTAAGCTATTCCGCCTTGTCTCTGAGCAACTTAACTTTGAACTTTATCATCCTAAGACATGGGCTAGCAGTTGATCCTCAGGTTGCAATAGCTCAAAATAAAAAAATATATATAATTTCGCCAAGCACAAAACACTATTTCCACCCCGCGTCTCTGACCCCTACCAAACTAATCAAATTATGCTTGAATTTTGAAGTGCTTGAGCTTACTTCATAATGATGAAACATCCCTAATAAAATCTCTATGTTTAAACATTACATATCTAGTGTTATCAAGTCCTAACACTAGATAAGTGATTTTTTAACAATGACAACACCAAAACAAATAATTCTAGACTATTCCAACTTCCATCATACAATTAGTATCACTTTCCCAGAGAAGTGACCAAATTCTTCTCAGGGATCATGGTGGCTACTAAAAACACCAGAATCAAAGCCTAATCTATAACACGTTGTCTTTGGGCAACTTAACTTTGAACTTAAGCATCCTAAGACACAGGCTAGCGGTTGATCCTCATGTTGTAACAACTCAAAATAAAATAAAAATTATAATTTCCCCAGGCATAGAACACTATTTCCGCCCCTCGTCCCTCACCCCAACCAAACTAATCAAATTATGCTATAATTTTTAAGTGCTTGAGCTTACTTCATAATGATGAAACATCCCTGATAAGATCTCTATGTTCAAACATCACATATCTAGCGTTATCAGGTTGTAACACTAGATACGTGATGTTTTAACAATGACAACACTAGAATGAACAATTCTAGATTATTCCAACTTCCATCATACAATTAGTATCACTTTCCCAGAGAAGTGACCAAATTCTGCTCAGGTATCCCAAGTGGGGGCTACTAGAAACACCAAAATCAAAGCCTAAGCTATTCCACCTTGTCTTTGGGAAACTTAACTTTGAACTTAAGCATCCTAAGACACAGGCTAGCGGTTGATCCTCAGGCTACAACAACTCAAAATAAAATAAAAATTATAATTTCCCCAAGCACAGAACACTACTTCCACCCCGCGTCCCTCACCCCTACCAAACAAATGAAATTATGCCTAAATTTTGAAGTGCTTGAGCTTACTTCATAATGATGAAACATCCCTAATAATATATCTATGTTAAAACATCACATATCTAGTGTTATCAAGTCATAACACTAGATATGTGATGTTTTAACAATGACAACACCAGAACGAATAATTTTAGACTATTCCAACTTCCATTATACAATTAGTATCACTTTCGCAAAGAAGTGCCAAATTCTGCTCAAGTATCCTGGTGGCTATTAGAAACACCAAAATCAAAGCCTAAGCTATTCCAGATTGTCTTCAAGAAACTTAACTTTGAACTTAAGCATCCTAAGACACAGGCTAGCGAGTGATCCTCACGCTACAACAACTCAAAATAAAAAACAAATTTTAATTTCCCAAGGCATAGAACACCATTTCCACCCCTCTTCCCTCACCCCTACCAAACTAATTAAATTATGCTTGAATTTTGAAGTGCTTGAGCTTACTTCATAATGATGAAACATCCCTAATAAGATCGCTATGTTAAAACATCACATATCTAGTGTTATCAAGTCGTAACACTAGATATGTGATGTTTTAACAATGACAACACCAGAACAAATAATTCTAGAGTATTCCGACTTCCATCATACAATTAGTATCACTTTCCAAGAGAAGTGACCAAATTTTGTTAAGATATCGTGGTGGCTACTAAAAACACAAGAATCAAAGCCTAAGCTATTCCACCTTGTCTTCGTACAACTTTACTTTTAAATTAATCATCCTAAGAAATGGGCTAGCGGTTGATCCTCAGGCTGCAACAACTCAAAATTAAAAAAAAATTATAATTTCCCTAGGCATAGAACACTATTTCTGCCTCGCATCCCTCACCCCCACCAAACTAATCAAATTATGCTTGAATTTTGAAGTGCTTGAGCTTACTTCATAATGATGAAACATCCCTGATAAGATCCCTATGTTAAAACATCACATATCTAGTGTTATCAAGTCGTAACACTAGATGTGTTATGTTTTAACAATGACAACACCAGAATGAATAATTCTAGAGTATTCCAACTTCCATCATACAATTAGTATCACTTTCCCATAGAAGTGACCAAATTCTATTCAGGTATCGTGGTGGCTATAGTTAAAAACACAAGAATCAAAGCCTAAGCTAGTCCACCTTGTCCCCATGCAACTTTACTTTGAACTTAATCATCCTAAGACACATGCTAGCACTTAATCCTCAGGCTACAACAACTCAAAATAAATATATATATAATTTCCCTAGGCACAAAACACTATTTCCACCCCGCATCCCTCACCCCTACCAAACTAATCAAATTATGTTTGAATTTTGAAGTGTTTGAGCTTACTTCATAATGATGAAACATCCCTGATAAGATCTCTATGTTAAAACATCACATATCTAGTGTTATCAAGTCGTAACACTAGATATGTGATGTTTTAACAATGAAAACACCAAAACGAATAATTCTAGACTATTCCAACTTCCATCATTCAATTAGTATCACTTTCCCAGAGAAGTGACCAAATTTTGCTCAGGTATCCTAGTGGCTACTAAAAACACCAGAATCAAAGCCTAAGCTATTCCACCTTGTCTCTGGGCAACTTAACTTTGAGCTTAAGTATCCTAAGACACAGGCTAGTGGTTGATCCTCATGCTGCAAAAACTAAAAATAAAAAACAATTATAATTTCCCCAAGCATAGAACACTATTTATGCCCCTCGTCCCTCACCCATACCAAACTAATCAAATTATGCTTGAATTTTGAAGTGTTTGATCTTATTTCATAATAATGAAACATCCTTGATATGATCTCTATGTTAAAATATTACAGACCTAGTGTTATCAAGTCATAACACTAGATATGTGTTGTTATAACAATAACAACAACAAAATGAATAATTCTAGTCCTATTCCAACTTCCATCATACAATTAGTATCACTTTCCCAGAGAAGTGACCAAATTCTGCCCAGGTATTCAGGTGGCTACTAAAAACTCCAGAATCAAAGCCTAAGCTATTCTACCTTGTCTACGGGAAACTTAACTTTGAACTTAAGCATCCTAAGACATAGGCTAGCGGTTTGTCCTCAGGCTGAAACAACTCAAAATAATAAACAATTATAATTTCCCCAAGCATAGAACACTATTTCTGCCCCTCGTCCCTCACCCCTACCAAACTAATCAAATTATGCTTGAATTTTGAAGTGCTAAATCTTACTTCATAATGATGAAACATCCCTGATAAGATCTCTATGTTAAAACCTCACATATCTAGTTTTATCAAGCCATAACACTAGATATGTGATGTTTTAACAATGACAACACTAGAATGAATAATTCTAGACTATTCCAACTTCCATCATACAATTAGTATCACTTTCCTAGAGAAGTGACCAAATTCTGCTCAGGTATCTTGGTGGCTACTAAAAACACCAAAATCAAAGCCTAAGCTATTCCAGCTTGTCTTCAGGCAACTTAACTTTAAACTTAATCATCCTAAGACATGATCTAGTGGTTGATCCTCAGGCTGCAACAACTCAAAACAAAAAAAATATAATTTCCCCAGTCACAAAACACTATTTATATTTCGCGTCCCTCAACCCTACGAAACTAATCAAATTATGCTCAAATTTTTAAGTGCTTGATCTTACTTCATAATGATGAAACATCCCTGATAAGATCTCTATGTTAAAACATCACATATCTAGTGTTATCAAGTCGTAACACTAGATATGTGATGTTTTAACAATAACAACACCCGAACAAATAATTCTAGACTATTCCAACTTCCATCATACAATTAGTATCACTTTCCCAGAGAAGTGACCAAATTCTACTTAGGTATCCTAGTGGCTACTAAAAACACCAGAATCAAAGCCTAAGCTATTCCACCTTGTCTCTAGGCAACTTATCTTTTAAATTAAGCATCCTAAAACATGGGCTAGCGATTGATCCTCAGGTTGCAAAAACTCAAACTAAAAAACATTTATAATTTCCCAAGTAACATAACACTATTTCCACCCTGCATCCCTGGCCCGTACTAAAGTAATCGAATTATGCTTGAATTTTTAAGTGTTTGATCTTCATAATAATGAAACATTCTTGATAGGACCTCTATGTTAAAAGATCACATAACTAGTGTTATCAAGTCGTAACACTAGATATGTGATGTTTTAACAATGACAACAACAAAATGAATAATTCTAGACTATTCCAACTTCCATCATACAATTAGTATCACTTTCCTAGAGAAGTGACCAAATTCTGCTCAGGTATCCTGGTGGCTACTAAAAACACCAGAATCAAAGCCTAAGCTATTC
The DNA here is from genome assembly GCA_007258455.2 of Sequoia sempervirens. Lineage (NCBI taxonomy): Eukaryota > Viridiplantae > Streptophyta > Pinopsida > Cupressales > Cupressaceae > Sequoia > Sequoia sempervirens. The sequence goes on along the minus strand of VDFB02072274.1, from coordinate 74,934,514 downwards.
CACCTTGTCTCTGAGCAACTTAACTTTGAACTTAAGCATCCTAAGACACATGCTAGCAGTTGATCCTTAGGCTGCAACAACTCAAATTAAAAAAACAATTATAATTTCCACAGGCATAGAACACTATTTCTGCCCCTCGTCCCTCACCCCTACCAAACTAATCAAATTATGCTTGAATTTTAAAGTGCTTGAGCTTACTTCATAATGATGAAACATCCCTGATAAGATATCTATGTTAAAACATCACATATCTAGTGTTATCAAGTCATAACACTAGATATGTGATGTTTTATCATCCCACCAAATTGCTAAAGAATGCAATTTCCAAGGAAGACTATGTAGCCTTCACCAAAGGGTGCATTAGTTTTTAGAAAGAAGGGGGAAAAGGCCAACATAGATAATGTTCTTAAAAATAAATGCAAGAAGTAAAGTAAGAAAGGACAACACCAATAGAATTCTTTGGGACATAGTCCTTTAACAAAACTAAATGGTAGATTATATCCAAACCGTAAGCTACTTTGGATAGGGCTTTTAAAACAATCTAAAAAGGAAAATCTAGTACAAGAAGAAAAGACATTAAAAATGGTATCACTTGACAACATTTAACCTTCTCCTGAATTCCAAAAGAATTATGGACAGGAAAAGAAGAAAAGATATATTAAAATGAGAATGATAAAATGTGATCATCTAACCATCTCCCTGAGTCCAGAATATTAATGGGTAGGAATGGGATGTCTTTCAGCGTGCTGCACTGGATCAAACCTTGAGGGAAAGTAGTTCACCTGCAGTTAGAAGAAGCAACTCCATCAAGAACAAATCTTTCCATGACCTACTTTATGAAAATAAAATATTCCCATGATCTACACTATGAAAAAGAGTCTTCCCATGGCCATTTAATCAGTAATAGTAAATAAGTAGGTACCTCCTCATCTCTATGCATGAAGTTCATGAAACCCTCATGGTGATTATTGTGGTTTGCACACTTGGGAGCGTTGGTTGGGAGCATCAAATAGTTGGGGCCTAGATGATGCCTCTGTGTATCCACATAGGAGAATATCCTAGTCTGAAGGAGCTTATCATCAATGTAATAAACACCAGGAATGACCACAACAGGGGAGAATGCAAGCTACTCATAACTAAGGACTACCAGGACATTGCTACCTATTTCAGATCGATTCCATCCCCTTGCTCTGTTTCCTGACCCTCTCCATCATCCCATTGAACATACTGTCAAATTCAAAATTCTTTAGCAATGCAGAAACAAAAAGTGTTGCAGAGGCGGAATAACTATGCATCCTTGAGCAGGTTTGTTGTTCATTGCTGTGTCTATGTTTTTTTCCGTGAAGGTTTCTGTAGGTTTCAACAACTTCTCCTATGTATTAATTCTAATGTTAAGGGAAAATTATTATAATAACTTAATTTTTCAAGTTTTTTTCAAATGAAAAATGAATTATAAAGCTACTTTGACCAATAGAAAAACAGATAAATAATTATTTTTAAATATAAAAATGCGTTCTAAAATACAAACTATGAAAATAGAAAGAAATATATTTTAAATATGTAATAAGATTGGTTAGCACAAGTTAAAAAATAAAAACCAAATGATTGCAATAGTAACCTGCCTATCCGCAGGAACTAATAACTATTATAAGGTGTCAACAAAAATATAGTCAAAACAATTGTCTAGGATAATTCCATCAAAGAGTGGGCCTCACAACTTACATTTGGATTTCGAACAAGGTATAATAAGGGTTTGTATCCACATCTATCAATAAGGATAAATGTCTACAAGGCCATACGTAAGGTGGACCCTTATAGGAAGGTTAATTATAAATATGTTTCCTTGATATTTGTTTCTATTCTTTATAAAAAGGGCTCTTAGGAGTCCTTCTATAGGATTGCTTCTTTATTTGAATAAATCCTCCGTCTCTCTTTGAATTTTTAGGGCTTATCATTTCTTCATATTTCTAGGAAATGGAATGTAACTGTGTTTTCCTGTTAAATGGGTTTCAAAGGAAAATCATCATTGACATTTTTTTGTGTATGGTTGCTATCTTTTGATAAATCCTCTCAACTTCTAGTTTACTCATAATTATCAAATTACAAAAGGAATATGGGGTTCTACTTTTTTAGAGGTTAGTTAAATTTGACTTATTCTAGATTTTGTGTGTAAGCCTTTTTCAATTTTCTCTCTTCTTCCTATCTTAATGACTCTTGTTTTATTTAAATATCAAAGTTATAAAATATAATCTATTTTTTTACTTAAAAAATATTACCCAAAAATAATTAAGGAGCATAGGGAAACATTTTTAATATTTAGGCATTCATGTTCAAAAGATAGATCTATCAGTGTAGAAAAAAATTCATACACTTGGTTTAGGATAAATCTATGTTCTAGCATAGAACTAGGATTGATAGATAGAAACATTCTACTTCTATTGATAGAAAAATTCTATAAGTGTCATATAGGAAGTGAATCATTCTTTTGTCTAAGAACAATATACAATGATCTATCATAGTTACTTTCAATGCCTTAACATTTAACTTATAAAATTTTACATATGATCCTTGCTCTCAATTAATTAATGATTAAATATGTACAACTTATTCTTCTAACCTAAATTAAGTTTCAATAAAATTAAATATTTTTCTTTACAAAAAGGTTCATTTTATTATCCTTCAATTAGATACATGTTTTTATAATTTATTGTTACATATTTAAAAATTGAATTGAATAATAACCATGATATTTTCATAATACAAAATAAATTTTCTTAAAATAATTTTAGATTTAGATTTATTATGTTAATATTTTTAGAATCAACATTTTGAGCACACTTTCCCATCCATCATTAGGAAGAGGATAAACATAGGATAGAGTTAAGATAATTCTCCTTAAAAGATTAGGAGGGAGAAAAGGTTGAAAAAATTATAGAAAAATTTGAATACAATCTTAATACTTAAGAAATAGAAATATATTAAATATTACTAAAATATTATTTATGACAACAATAATTATAATTATAAGAACATGGAATGGTTTTATAATTTTAATGTTGTGTGATTATTAAATATTTAGTATTAAATTAGTATTGATATTACTTTGAATATATTAAAATACAATAGAATTATAGCTTAAATAATTTAGAAAAACATTAAAACAAATTTAAATTAAAGAAATAAAGATATTTAAAGATATTTCAATATTCTAATACTCTAGTTGTATGAAATAATCAGGGATTTAATCGTATAATGAGGGCACACCTTTCATGAACGCTATAAAGATGATTAGGGGAGCATGTTTCAATAGTTGTGATAGTAGTTGTTTATATAATGCCCAATATTTTTATCAATATTGGACCAATAGTTGTGACTTTAAAGTTATTAGTATTGATGATAACTACCCATAATTAAACAAAACGTATTCATTTGATCTAAAAAGCAGCCAATCATGTGATTTCACATCAACGCTCAATAAAACATGGTGTGAATTCACAAGTATTGGTCTCACTTTTTTTTGGGGCCTTTTTGGATACCTTGACAAAAAGCATGCTGATGTGGCATCATATTTGATGATGTGGCCCTGAAACCTTAGTTATAAGTAGGAGACTTGCCAAGTAAGTTGCTGTAAAAAATTGGGAGTGATTTGAAATTTCCACCTAGAATAATTAGAAGCGCTCCAAGGAGAAAGGAAAAGGTCTCGAGAAATTGTCGTAAGCACTCATTGTCATCACGCCGTATTCACTAGAAGTATCACGGCATATTTGATTTTTTAATAGTGAATAAAACTGTTTATTGTAAAAATATTTTATAATCTTACTTATTTTGATGGATTGTAAAAACATAAATACTTTTATTTTTATTTTTTATGAATAATAAATTAAAAAATAAATTACAATCTTATTTTTGTAGAGAATACATATTGTAAAAATTATGTACACAATGCTAGAAGTAATAGGATGACATTTTACATTTTATACTTTTTAGCTACACTAAAAGTTGAACGATCCTCTACCAGATGAAATGAATTGTTATTTTCATATTGTTAAATATGTACACTATCATTAAATGGAATAAGTTTTCACTAGTTTTTTGTTTTTTGATTATCCAAAACTTATTCATTTCGCAATCTTTCTTTGCATTGTATTCTTGAATTGGACATTGGTATCAAGAAAGACAAAGAACTTTTCTTGAAGGAGAAAAAAAAAAAATTAGTTTTTCATTATTCATATTTTATAATAAGTTTCATTTCTTGCCTCACACTAATAACTTGGCCTTCTTCTTTTCATATGTTTCTAAAAACACCAATGAAGGAATTTTTTGAAATAGAAGACACTATTGATGACATTTATTGAAGTAGAAGGCACTAGTCAAGGAATTTTCTCTAAAAGAAGTTATTTTTAAGGGAATTTTTTATTGTTTTAAGTGACTTTTACATATTAAAGGTGTTTTCAAATGTGTATTTTGGTATTATAAGGATTTTGTTTTCTTATTTTATCCTTGAGTCTTTCATTGTCTTTAGCTTTTCTCATACTGATCATTCCCACTCTTTAGTCTCTATTTTTTCTTCAAAATGTATCTATGTTTTGTGTCATCTAAAAATTTCTTACGTTTAAAATCCCTTGTTGGCCCATGAAGAGCTTCTCACAACCCCATTAACTCCACACAAGGTTGTCATAACCTTGTTGAGCTAAGAATGTACTATTGCAACCTCTTCAGTTTTTTAAATTTCAAAGTTTGTATCAAGGTTCTAGAAATTGTGACAAATTTCAATGAAGTGGCTCTCTTTGAAGATTATTTCCCATTTAGGTTGAATTTGATGATTTGACATAATTTCAAAACTCACATCGATGCCTAAAGGATATTTTCACAACCCCATCAACCTTCGATGACGTTTTTGAAACCATTTCAAAACTTGAAAGTCTATTCAAAACTTCCATGAAGAAGCATCATGGATAATTTTAGAGTTTTATGCTTAATTTCAAGGATGCATGTGCATATACTTCCTCTCAAAAATGGAAGGAAACATTTCATAAAGATACTTTTACTTGACAAGGTTGTTATAATCCATCTATAACTAATAAGCTACTTATAACCAAAACCAAAACAAAGGATATTCTCAATGGTGGCTCAAAACAAATAGAAGAATTTATTTTGTACAAGAAGACCCAAATTGGTTAAATTTAACAATTTCTTTTGAAAACTCCTCAAAAATCTAACAATAAGGTTTAAGAAAATAATATTTCAAACAAAGCCAACTATTATTATATATGGTAGGATTACACATGTGCCAATATTTAAGGCACTAGTAGTGCACTGAGAAAGCTCAAGAACATTGAATTCCATCCAATATAAAGCCAATGTAAAGTATAGAGAAACCATTCTAATGAATGATTGTTGAGAGATAACAAAAGTGTGAAGGTGAAATTGTTAGAGTTTATGTAGAGAGAGGTATATAGAAAGGATTTCAAAGACCAAACATAGTAGAAAATAATTTCAAATATAAAGGTACATAGTTAGTGTCACTCTCATAGCTTTTAAAGGGGAAATTTTAATTATTTAAGTAGTTTTTTTTTTAAAACATACCCACAATAGAATTTCCTACTAAAAATAAAAATCCCCCCATATTTTTTCATCTACATGTTGAAACACTTATCTTTTCTCCTCTATAATTTTATGTTGGATAAAATAAATTAAAAATAGCTTAGGTATATATTTTTTTGGTTGTGAATGCACACTACTTGAAATTGGAGACACAAGTTAGGGCATTTTAATGTTGATGACTTCTTGGAGAAGAATGGGCAAAAACAATAGGTCTCGAATTACACAAAAAATGGTAGAAAGTGTGTTGTAACAATCAATTGGATTTACCATTGCCCTACAATGCAAAAATATAATATTGCGGTATATCAATCATTAGGAATCTTAGAATTCAGATGTTAAAATCATGGATAATAGGGTAATTGGTAAATTGGACAAAGAGTCTTTTAACAGACTCCTCAAACACTTTAAATAGAAGTATTCATATAGATATCTCTACCACATTGAATTACCAACACTTTATTGAGAAGGAAAGTGAATGAATCAACACAATTACAAAGTATAGGTTGTCAGTCTCAAGAAAGGAGAAAACACAAATTCTTGAAAAATTACATAGGTCACACTTCATCAGCGATATCTTAGACATTGTGCTCCTTCATATATTAATTGGCAATGGGGATGTCCATAATTTTGAAGAATGGATGTACTATATTATCATGGTCATTACCCATAGAAATAAATTCATCAATTGGGGTTCCATAATTAGTGGTAATCTCCACAAATAGATCACCCTTGATTTGAGCATAATAAGTCTTTCTACATGTCTTCATATTTGTTCTATGTTGTTTCAAACATGAGAACTTGGTTAGGGTTAGTTCCTATTGGAAATTTTGATGAGGCAACCCAAATTTATGGCCACTACTCATAGATGCAGCTAGAGAAAAATTATAAAAGTTTAAGAAGTGTGAATGATTCAAATGTCACAATGTATGTGGTCTCAAAACTATAGGTGATATGAGCATGAGTCCATCCTTAGAAGTTATCTAGTTGACCAACACATATGACAGTTTATTTATGCTATCGAAAGGTTTTATTGACATCAAAATTGAACATTTTTATGCTATCCTAGGTATGTGAGTAACAAATTATTTTTAATTCAAGTATGTAGTAAAATTGGTGAACTAAAAAAGATGTAAAGGAAGGAAGAAAGTTGGTGTAGATTTTTTCAATTAGGAAATCTCATTATTATTGCAAATAAGAGTATGGGTGTTGAAGGAGACTCTTGAAAATCCAAGTGTTGGTTTATTTTTCTGATGTACGGTCCAACTTAATCTTAGAACAATCAAAATGAATAACGGTTCTTTTTATTAATTGTTCTAAGGGTTGGCTAACAAATAGGAGAAGGGTTTTACACTTATGTCCTCTACACTTGAGGCTCTCCAAAAACCTAGGAGGGTTGTCCTATGAAATATTAAGTAGGATTTCATATAATGGATACTAGATATTGCTTCTCAAGTATATATATTCTCTCTTCTTCACGAACAAGATTTGTAGATAAAAAATAGGACTTAATTCTTGGAGTTTAATGTAGGTATGTGTTTGAGAGAATGCAAATGACCTTAGACAATAAATATTGCTTAAGGAAAATTTTGTTTTTAAATTTGTGAATCACGAACAATATAACTTGAACTTTTTCTTAGACTAGTACCTTACACCTAGGTCATAGAGTCAAGGGAAACACAACTAAAAACCTATACAATCAGTATTAATTCCAACTTAGTTGAAGCTTAATGAAAGTGCGTTACACTATTACCCCATTAGAATTCTACAATCAACTCTACTTAGTAGTCCTTATATGCACCTAAAACATTCAATATCTCTCACAAAGAAAATTAATTTAGTTCTTGAGTAGAATCCATGAAAGAAATATTTATTCATAGATGACTACAAAGATGACAAGAAAAAGATCCTTGATCAATTTTTATTCATAAATGTTAAAGATAGATACAATTAGGAGAGAGTTACTTGCAAAATTTCCATATGTATTTGATACCATGAGCTAGTACTATCTTACAAAATTTTTAGTTATGTTGACATCCTTTTCTAGTATACCCTAGACCAGACATATACAAATAATTTACAAAAGTCCTTTGCTTACAAAATTTCAAGATCTTGAGATAATGGCCTTGAATTCCCTTTTATAAAAACAATGGAGCAAACAAGCTTCAAGCCATGGAAAAATGTCACAATTTAATTTGACAATCACGTGCTTAATGGATTAGACAGAATAAGTTACAACCACCCACATAAGGAGAGACAAGCATTCTATTGCAAGGCAAGATAGTTGCATATGTCATTGAGGAAGATTCTTGTTGATCCCAAAATGGTGAAAGAAGAAGGTTGAAATAAAAGTACTTTGTTGAGCCTTTCCATCACCTTCAACACCTCTGATCATCACATCCAAAGAAGACAAGCATATCTTCAACCATGAAGAAATGGGGAACATAACACATAACACACCTTTATTATCATGCACACTCTCTTATTCAAATTTTCTCAAAAATCACTTGGAAACCAAGCAAATCAACTACATCTACAATACCTATTCATCGCAGCCATATAAGACATCAATGACAACATTGATGACAATAACACCACAAATCCTCATCAAGACTACAACACATCCATACTAGGGATTGACATCAATGTGACATCATACCACAACACAATGCAACACTCTCCAACAACTCCATCCATCTCCACATACAAGGGGTTGGCATCAATGACAACACTAATGACAACAACAATAATCTTCAACAATCTCCCTCAACAACTCAAGTTTCCAACACTTCCCATTATGACATGTAGTTTGGTTGAAGAGATTGTTACCATATATGAAACAATTATAGAATGGTTCATGTAATATTATATTATGATAATTATAGCACTATATAGATGAGTAAGATTGCAATATTTCACAATAGAATTAAGCATATTGAAATTTAGGACCAATACCTCAAAGAGTTGGTTTAACAATGATTAGTTGAGCTTGTCTACTACTTTATAGAGGAACATATAGTCAATATATTCATGAATTCTCCTTCTTGTGATCAATTTTTGAATGGTCTCATAATATTGTATTATGATCATTACAAAACTGAATAGATGAGTAAGAATACAATATTTCATAATAGAATTAAGCATATTGAAATTTAGGATCACTACACCAAATAATTGATTTAATAATGATTAATTGAGCTTGTATACTACTTTATAGAAGAACAAATAACCAATTTATTCATAAATTCTCTTGCTTGTGATTAATTTTAAACACTTTATAATTTGAGTTGAGTTGTTCTCAATATCCTTTATGAACTAGATAAAATGAACTTCATAAGAATAATTAACATTATTTGAAAAGTTCTTTTAACTCTTTATTTTTATACAATGTAAACATAACGTACATATCATTATACTAATTAGGGGAGAGGGCCCAATAGTCGTGCGGGGTCCAATAGTCGCGCACTCAATCGTAAATATAATACCCAATAGTTGTGATTTGACTACCCATAATTAAACAAAATGTATGCTTTTGATCTAAAAAACAACCAATCATATGATACCACATCAGCGCTCAACTACTCATGATGTAATGCACGAGAATTGGTCTCACTATTTTTTTGGGCCTTTTTGGACACCTTGACAAAAACGCATGCTGATGTGGCCCTGAAACCTTAGTTATAAGCAGAGAACTTGCCAAGTAAGCTGCTATAAAAAATTGGGAGTGATTTGAAATTTCAACGTAGGATAATTAGAAGCGCAAAGTTAGGGTGCACGACTACTGGGCCCTCTCCCCTATCGATGTTCTAAGCCCTTCATAATTCCCGTTTTAGTTTTATTATGGTCTCACATACGACAACACAAATTTATGATGGATGGATATGGATGTATGGAAGCATCTCTTAGGAGGTGCATACATTAGGGAGAATAGCCACATATGTCCCTCACATGACGTGACATTATTGACTTTGTAAGCTCTAAGGTCTAATCAATATAGGCGACTCTAAGGATTTTTGACCTATATTAAGATGGCCGCTGCTGTGGACAATTCGATCGTGTGGTATGCTTTGTTTAGAAATGTCGGGCAGGCAAATGAATGAAGACGCGTTGATTCAAATGCTGTCGTTATGCTTGGCAGTGGCATTCACCATAACCACTGCCAATGCAATAACGAATGAGACCAGTTCTTATTCTTCTAAGGTCTTTGCTTTACATAGCCCTACAGTGTACGGAACGTCTTCTGTCGTGAAAGGTCGTATGCCGCCGGAGAATGATGCTTTATATCAGAGGGACGTGCAGGGTCTACTATCTTTCAGAAATGGCATTACAGCCGACCCCACCCAATCGCTCTCCAGCTGGACTTCTACTAATGCAGAAAACTTGTGCTTGTAGAATGGTGTCCGGTGCAGAAAGCGTTCCAACAGAGTCGTGGCGGTAATTTTGCCTCACTTGGGACTGGAAGGTACCATTTCTCCCACCATTGGAGCCCTCTCCTTACTGCACACTCTGAATCTCACTAATAATTCATTCACCGGAAGGATTCCACCTCAGTTTGGCCAGCTGAAAGCCTTAAGTATAATAGACCTTAGTTATAATGGACTAGAAGGTTTCATCCCCAAATCTCTCTCAAACTGCACGCACCTTCGGCGGATTGGACTTTCTGTAAACAACTTGACCGGGAGCATACCTGCAGAATATGGTGGTCTGAGCAAGTTAGAGCATCTCCGTTTGTTCTCAAATAGTCTGACTGGAAGCATTCCAGTATCTTTGAGCAACTGCACACATCTTCAAGTGATTTCACTAGGAGAAAACAATTTGACTGGAACAATACCACCAGAATTTGGCCACCTCGGCATGCTGGAGAGTCTCTATTTGGAGCATAATCATCTGGGTGGAAGCATTCCAATTTCTCTGAGCAACTGCACCTCTCTCCTTGAATTGAGCATTCACCACAACAGTCTCACGGGCTCCATTCCTTCTGTTTTGGGTTCGATAAAAGGTCTGCCATTTCTCTATTTTGAGAGCAACTCGCTGACTGGTAAAATCCCTCCTTCTCTCAGTAATTGCTCTGAATTGTACTTTATTGCATTTGGTTACAACAGCTTGACAGGGGGCATTCCCTCTGAACTGGGTAGGCTGGGCAAGTTAGAAAGACTTTACCTGCAGTATAGCAATTTAGTGTCTCAAATCCCAGTATCTCTAGGCAATTGTTCGTCCCTTGAAGTATTGTTTCTGTCTGGTAACATGCTGTCTGGACCCATACCACCTGAACTAGGAAAGTTGAAAGAGCTTTTCCAGATATCATTGTATAACACCATGAATCTCACTGGCCATATTCCACAAGAATTAGGAAACTGTAGTAATCTTGACTGGATTGATATTTTAAGAAACCAAATTAAGGGACCACTACCCATGAGTATGTCGAAGCTTCCTATAACAACCCTTGCTTTAACTCAAAATCGTTTTGAAGGGAGATTTCCATATGCCGTCTTGAATATGACCCAGTTGACACTTTTAGATATTGGTTTAAATGAGTTCAACGGAGCCGTTCCAGGCGAGATAGGAAATCTGAACAAGCTTACCTTTTTGAGTCTGGGTACAAATAGATTTACAGGTGCCTTACCCAAAGGAATATGCAATTTAACCAATCTTGAAGTACTGTACCTTGACACAAACAATCTCAATAGTGAAATTCCACTGGCCATAGGAGAGATCCAATCTTTGAAAACGTTGCATATGTTCTTAAACAGTTTTACCGCAACTATACCTGAAAGCATTGGTCAGCTCAAGAATCTTAATCAGCTTGTCTTCTACAGCAATAACCTTTCAGGTGGCATTCCTGAAAGCATTGGTGGGTTGATTTCAGTACAGTTATTAGATGTATCTGAAAATCAGCTTACGGGGACAATTCCGCAATCCATAGGGACGTGCAATAACCTAACTGATCTGATACTGACCCACAACCGTTTTTCCGGAAAAATTCCAGCAACACTGGGTAACTGCACAGCCCTAAAGAGGCTAAAGCTTTGCAGTAACTCATTCCATGGAGATTTAGATATTGAATTGCCTTCCTCTATGGAAGTTTTATCTGTTCATTCTAACAACTTTTCTGGGACCCCGCCTGCATCGTTGGCCAATTGTAGACAGCTCAAGCTTCTTGATTTCGGCAACAATAGATTGACAGGTGAGTTTCCTTCACACTTGCTTGAAAATTGTCTAGAGCTGAGAGTTATATGTCTTGGTTCAAATGAGTTTAACGGGAATATTCCACTATGGATCAACAATCTCAGCAGATTGCAAGTGTTGGACTTATCCAACAATAAATTTTATGGAAAAATTCCTTTTGCTCTGGACGGCCTGCAGGGATTTAGAAACCCTGAAATTTCACAAGTGAATGGCAGCACACTCTATGAGGATCTACCGATGGTAGTAATGAAAGGAAACGCGTATTCACTAGAATATGTGCTGGCAACAAACACCATACTTGATCTGTCAAGCAACAATTTAAATGGGGAAATACCGGCAAGCATCGGGAATCTGTCTAAGATGAGGTTGTTAAATCTAAGTGGAAATCATCTAAAAGGTGGGATACCGGCATCTATGGGGGAAATATCAACTTTGGAGCAGTTAGACTTGTCCCGGAATAAATTGAGCGGACAGATACCCGAAGAATTGTCTAAATTGTACCTCTTGAGCTATTTCAATGTTTCATTCAACAGTCTGTGTGGGCATATACCAGGAGGACCACAGTTTGCAACTTTTGATACAATATTTTACCGTGGAAACCCACCTTGTTTGTGCGGCTACCCTTTTCCAAAGTGCAGAAAAGTAACATTGGTTCCACCACCACCACCATATGCGAGGAAGTCAGTGTGGAGCAGGCTAGATGAGCATGTCTCAGTGCTTGCTGTGGGATTGGGGTGGGGTTTTGGATTTGTTGGAACAATGTCAGTCATAATATGGGGGTACAGACTTTGGCGTTGTATTAGGACCCTCAAAATCAAAGGTTTTTATGGAGTTACAGGTTCCCAGACATGTAGCTCGAGTTTGAACTATAGCCCTCGTTTCACATTTCACTCATCCACATCCACATCAACACCCACTGGTTAGTTGCTCTATCTGTTCTTTATTTTCAAATTGTTTAGGTTTCATCTCACTTCTTGGAAGACATAGCAGTTTTGTTTTGTGATCCAAAATAGGAAATTATTGTTTATATTAATGCTTCTGCCTGTAAGTTTCATGCAACAATCTTTGTGGCAACGCAGTTGGTAATAGCCGATGAAAATTTGGCACTGGATTCAGTGGAACAAGTGTGTGGTAGCTGTGTGGGATAATAAAACATGGGGTTTCAGGATCCGCAGATCGGTTTCCCGTTAGCCGATGGTTGCTGAACTAATGGGAGGGACATAAGAATCCCAAGTATTATGATATGTTCTACCTTTTATTTTCTGCCCAAGACTACTCTGAAATGTTTTAGTTTCTTTAATGGACAAAGGGTATTATGATATAGTTTAGCTTTTACTTTAAGCCAATAAAATGATGTGATCTTTTATTTTCTTTTGAAGTTTAATAAAAGTATATATTTTATTTCAATATGTTAAAAACTATGCATTTTAAATCATATCATTTTAAAAAAAATTAATTGAGGAGACGGGTCAGGTTTAGTTTGAGGTTTTTATAAAACTATGGTAATAATAGTGGGTTCTATTAAACTATAAAATTATGTCATAACATTATATGTTTTACCATTTTCATTGGAGGGTTTTAACTTCAAAAGCTTGAATTATATATCGTATAGATAATAGATATATTATGAATTAAAAAATATATGGTTAATTTAAAAAAAAAAAAACAATTTAATTTTTAAGATTAATGAAAATATTAAATTATGTGTTAATTTTTAAATTATATTTTATTTAATTCTAGATATATTTTAAAAATATTTAAAGATTCATTTTCATTGAATAAATAAAATTAAGTAATATTACAATAAATATTTGTTTTTAAATGAATAGATGGATTTAACTATTAGCAACATATTTATATTTTTAATATATTTAATCAACATAATAGTCAACCTTTATTTGAGGTAATTTTGTAGAATAGTTGTTCATATCAGTTTCAATATATATAATATATTCATGCACTACAATCTTGTCTAAGATAGTCTTGGGTGTACCTTATATCTCACGTTGAATACACATTATGTACACTTTCTTTGCATGCATATTCACTATATTCCATGGATAACCTAAGTTCTTAGATGTCATTTACAAAGTGTTTGATAAATGTTTTGCTTTATACTATATTAGGGGGTGGTTTTCATACTATCACACACTTTGGTAATAAATCAAATTTTGTCTTATTTTTCTCTCATATTTTTTTAATCTTACCATAAAATTATTTTCAAAATATTTTCTAAAGGTAATTACTTATGAATTCCTTTTACTTCTTTCTAAATATGGGTTATTACTTATATTCTTTTAATCTCACTATTAATTCTTAATGGTGGGTCATTTATATGAGACAATAACTTTTTTCTCTTTATTTGAAGAAGTATGATAGCATTTTATCAAATAACTAGTTGATGCTTAGTAGCAAAAGTCCTAATTGTATAATAAATCACAAAAAAAATAGTAATAAATGAAGGTTCACTATTTATACATTAACTTTTTCTATGTGGTACTATTAACATTAAATCATGTCCATTTAAACACCACTTCATCTATAATTCTCTCTCTTGAGTTTTAAAATATTTCCTCAATAATAATTTTTGGATTAATTTTAAATTCAATATTAGATTCAATTAAATCCATTTCCAAACAATAAAATGAATAGAACTATAGATTCACTTTTGAGAAATATCAAATAAAAAGAATTATGTATAACTTTACAAATGTGATGGGAATGGAAGTTTAGAAGTTAATTCACCTAATTTTTAAACAAATTATTTTTAGGTTTGTCCCTAAAAAGACACTAAAATTTATAGTTGTATTAGGTTTCCTAATACAATGTAGTAGACATATTTTGGCAATGTCATGACCCTAACTAAAAAAACTATTATGTATTGCAAAATCGGAAATAGGGTGCCCCACCTTTTAGGAGATGGAGCACATGGGTAGGGTCCTATTTCACTCTTGTTTCATTCAAGGGAACCTTAGAGATCTCAATCTAATGATAGAATGAGTGAAAGAGATATTGCAATAGAGTATCTTAGGGTATGTTTAGAGACTAAAATGGGGTTCACCACCAAGATAGGGATTGGAAAGACAAGTAACATGCAAAACCTAACTATATGACAGAATATGAAATTGAAAATTAAGATAACAAACTAAGAATGAATAGAGGTGTACCTGGAAGAATGATGAGGTCAAAAAAAACTCCAAAACCCTGAAAACCTACTATTTGATGCCCATTGGGACTCATACGCCAATCTATGTGATTTAGTCCTAGACTAGGGTTTTTGTACCAAAACGAGAATCTCACAGAGTTTGATCTAAATTCATTGAAATCTAAAAAATGTGCTATACTAGAACTTATACACCACAAGTGGAGTATCAATCCCACTCTACTTTTTTGGAGCATCGAGACCTAAATCTTCTCTCCAATCTCTGCTCTTCCTTCCTCATTTTTTTCTGGGTCTAAAACTATGAATCATGACATGTAGGTGACTTTCTATGATCTTGCAAGTGAGGTGACAACTTGATAACTTTTCTCAATCTTGTCACCCAATCTTCAAAGGATCTTCAAGCTCCAAGACACCTAGATATCCAATCACACATGTAGAGAGAGAGAGAGAGAGAGAGAAAACTTGTTGATTGTTAGGAAATGGGGGTTTTCCTTGGTCAAACCCCATTTCGGTAATTAAACCTTGTGATGAAACAATGAAATATGAAAATGAATCATGAAACATGAAGCATGAACAATGATACCTTGAATGATGTCTTGAGATGTAAATCAACAATCTAACATGAAGTGGATATGTAGAATGTAGATCTTGATCTTGAATTGGATATGAAATAATGCTTGCAAATTGATCTTCAATGCTACATCACAACACTAGCTCAACAACATGCTTGATGCATTATGATCTTGACATGATAATGGATCTTGAATTGTTGCGACAAATGATGAAGAAATTTTCCCTTGAATGCCTTAGAAATTCTCTTGTTGATCTTGTGAAGTCTTGTAATCATAAACTTGTGATTAGAAATGCTCTCTTGAAAGTATTAGGTGAACGTGAGTGAAATAACCTTGTATTTCTACTTATTTATGCTAAATTTCTCAAAATTACAACACTACAAGCCAACATGAGATCTAGGAAGATAAAATCCCATCAAAAATTGAATTTAAATTAGGTCTTGACTAGAGTGGGACACATACACTCAAGGTGGTGTAGGAGTACCAGTGGCTCAAAACTGGGGCACACACTCCAAGACATGTCTTGTTTAATGTGAAATTCAAAATCATGCCACAAGACCTAGGTGAGACTTATATGCCCAAGGTAGTGTATGAGTCCCAATCCCCTAAATATGGAACACATGACTCAAAACAATGAATTATGATTTTTCATTTGATAAATGTCAGAATTATCTATGGAAAAATGCATTTACTAAGGCTTGTGGATGCAAAATAGGACCAATTAATACATAGATAAGCCCAATTAATTAATGAATCCCTAGATTAGTTTGAAAGTGTTAGAATACACTTTACAACACCCTAAATAAGGAACCATTAGGTCCATTTAGTTTACAAGGTTATTAAACTTAATGTGAAGGTGTAAATAAATGCACTTTACAACACTAAATTGAGGAAAAATTATGTCTATTTAGATTAAAAGAACCCTAAACCCAATGTGAATGAACAAAAAACATTACAACACTACATCAAGGAAAAAATAGGTTCATTCCAACATTAATTATTCCCAAATTAGGTGTGAAAATGTAGAGGGATACATTTTATGTCATTACATTTAGCCCCCATTTTAGTGAGAGGAACTTGCTTGAAACTCACACTAAAGTAGAAAAAATCACATCAAGAGGGGTCCAAATGTACCAATGCTAGCAAGATAGGACGACAATGACCAAGAGGGTTGTGCAAGCCCCCGAGATCAAGATCCTATGGAAAACCAAAATAGGCACAAAAGAACATGCACAAGGTGTATGATATGCAACAAAACAAGATGTAATGTCAAAGACATAAAGATGAAAGGAAAAGAAAGAAAAGGTGGATCAAGATTCGACCATTTGTCCTACATGTTGTGGATCAGATCTAAGTTGTTTTTCCAAAAATACACACTCACTCTAAGGAAATGGAACTTCAGGCTATCCGTTGGGTGAGTATCCCAAAGGGGTGGCTTACTAGTGGAACATAATGTCCACTATGCAAACCAAATGCAGCTCACAAAGGCTAGTGGAACCTCAGGCCATTCAATAGGTGAGCCCCTAGAGACACATACACACATGACCAATATGTGCTCAAAGAGAAGAAAGTGGCTATGGGAAAGTCATTCCTAAGTTTAGCTCCCATATGTACAACTACACCAAAGCTATACCTCCTAATAACTTTGATAAGGTGCCACACAACAATGAACTTCAAGGTCCATGAGGCAAGAAAAGATTTGTATTCTTGAAACTCATGAACAAACAAGATGGCACCACATGCAAGAAAAGTGTATTATTCAAGGTGGCCATATAATGATTATTGTAGATGTGAAATAGTGTAAGGTACGTTCAAAGATATTTTCTTAGTTCATGTAAGGTCTCTTCTTATGGTCCAACATTGTGCCCAATGTCTCCAAGAGAGGACAAGTCAAAGAAATATTGTGCTCTCAAAGGAAATCAAACCCAATGACACCACCAAGAAAAGGAAAAATCACAAGAAAAAAGAAAATTGCATAGTGAAACATGAGTGTTGATGTATGCCCCCACTTTAAAGCAGTTGCTAACACCATTGTTGTGAGAAGTCACTTTAAAGTGGAAGAAGATGTGAGAGGTTATTTAGAAATACTTATGCCAAGTCATATGTTCCCAAATGAAACTACGTCATGAATGAGTATGTCACATGTGATCCCACTTAAGCCATGTCATCCACATCCCAAGCTTGCTCTTATATGTACATGAAAGGCGGTCAAATATCCAAAAGATACAATGACAAGTGACATACAAGGACAAGGCTAACAAACCCCTTGTCCCCACTTAGTGCAAGACAAGGATGAGCCTAGGTGATTGATGAAAAGCATGCTAGAGTGAAAAATTAGTATCAATTAGAGGAATTAGGTGCCTCAATATAAGGAAGAGCACCACACTCCTTAATATGGTGAATTTTATTATTTAAAGCCTTACATTCATTAGTAGAATGACTATGAACTCTATGATATGCACAAAATGAACTCTTATAGAAGAATTTATTTCATGTTTTTGGAGGGAGAGATATCAAATGATCTTGGAGGAGTCTCAACAAGATACTCTCTTGATTAATAGTAGAAGATGTTTGTTTAATTTGTGACAACGATATCTCTTACTAAGTACAAGGTGTCATACCTACACAAGACTCTTTAGATAGCAATATTTTGTACTCTTCTTTAAAGGAAGGTGTAAAACCTAATTAATTCAAATCGTTAGTGTTTTTCTTGATGACATTGATATTAAGATAAGATTTCTCTATTTCTTTCATTTCTTTCAAAGGATAATAATCAAGACCACTGGTATCTATTAGTTTAGGATGTACTATTATTAAATTTGGCTTAGAGGAATCTTTTGTAATAGTGTTGACATTGAGTGTGCACGCCATATAAAAATGGACCCTTGTCACTTTCATGGCCTTTTAGATCTTGTTTCATGGTATTTGATATATTTTTCTTTGATTTTATGTTGTAACATGGCTTGAACATGCATATTTAGGTACTAAAATTCAAATAATGGGGTGATCCCATAATAGTGGTTTACAATTTTTGGCCAAACAGGACACTGAAATTATTATTTTTAACTAAATCTTCACATTCGGGCACTTATAGCGGCTAAACTATGAGGAATTTGAAGATGGTGCAAACTAGAGTCTCATCAAATTTTGTCTGTAGATTCTAAAAATATTTTTTTCAAAATTTTTGGAATCAAATTGCACTTCTTTTTCCATCTCCCATGAAAATTGATTTTTTTCAGAAAACAACATTTTTAAAAAATGACGCACACCGTATAGCGCATAAATTTTTTTCCATGAAGGATAATATTCTAATTCTTTCAAATTTAGATTTATAACTCTGATATCTAGTGCCTCCACTTGGTTAGATAGTTTTTATTGAATATTTTTTCCTTAATCAAGTTTCAAAGTCAAATGAATTACAATTCAGACACAGTACTGTATAGCATGTAACTTTTTTGTATATGTCAAAATTTAATTTAATTTTTTGTTGGATCAAGGACTTCAATATCTGGTGCACTCATATTTTTCAATTTTTGTTTTTGATAATCTTCTATTTTTCCACATGTGAAGAACAAAGAAATTCATTTTCGATGAAAAACCTATGTTTAATAAAACTTAAAAAACAAATACATAACAAAACCAAAACATATTAAAATTATATTCATTGGATAGCTTGTTCTGAGAAATACCATAATCATTTGAAATAAATTTTAAATGAATTCATTTGATCCCCCAAAATCTAAATCAAAAGTGTTTTTTATCAGATTTTGATAGGTGTAAAGGAGACGCATTTATAGGTATGGTTTAAAACTAGCGAGATCCAAGGGGTTTGATCTAAGGTGATTTGATCAAACCCTCTTCAATTGGAATCCTTAAAATGGAACTTTTTAAGGCTTAAATCATTATATTTTCTAAAAATATGTGATTTCAGCTAAAATTCGTTCCTCTCAGAAATTGTAAACCACTATTATGACAGCACCCAATGACATCTTGTGAAGGTGTTGTAAGATATTTATACATTATTCTACATTCTATTCATTACAATTCACCTAAAAATCACCTTTTTACACATCATCGAGTCCTAGTTTGAAGTGTTGTAAAGTCTTGTAACAAGATTTCACGATTTTCTAGGCACCAATTTTCTATTTATCCTTTCTTATGACTTATTTGACCCCTTTATGCCCTTGTATGCTTTAATTAAGTGTATTTTTGAATATAAGCCTGATAAAAAACATTAAATGCAACTTAATTCCCAACACTTTTTTTTAGGTCCTAGGTGGGACCCATTCACCATGGGCGGCGAATTAGTCCCCCTTGGCCCCAAATTCAAATTTTTTAAATTTTCCTTTTGGTTTTTATTTAGAAACACTTGATGTCAGTTTGTGATGAGGTATGAATGGTAAACTAAGGCACACGTGTGCATAAATAGGAAATTTTCACCTCATTTTACATCTCCTACAATTCTTCAACATTCATACATCATATTCAAGCATTGAAGCATCTTACAACATCAATTCAAGCAATATTCAAGTAGTTTGAAGCATCCAGTGACATTACTTCAAACTTGCATTATCAAGGGTTTGACTTAAAGGTATACAGATTTATCAAGTATTTATGTGTTGAAAAGTGGAGGACAAGTCAACTAGGTGTTTTAAGTCAACTCATTCCTATTTCAAGCTTGGAGAAGGTTTTTTGTTTGTTTCCTGCAAAATTGACTTTGACAACTCGATATGTAGATATTTCTAGATCTGGTGTTGCAGATTTTTCTCCCAATTTTTCAAAAATTTGGGAGAGGACTATTAGAGTAAAGGTTTTAACTTAATTATGTTAATTAAGTTACCTTTATTCCTCTCTTAAGATTTCACTTTAAAGTTTGCATATTGTGACATTTAATAACTATATTAATTATTAAATGTCTACCTATTAGGGTTACTTTTAGGGTTGCACAATCTCCTTTTATAAGGATTGATCATTGTATTTATCCCTCTTTGATTAATATAATTTTGTCAATGCAATCTTTCTTGAAGCTTACATAACACCCTTGTTTTTTTTTGTCTCCATCTCTTCCTTTCTGTGATAGGTTATTTGCATGTAGGTGATCTTTTAGGTCTGTGCAGTTGGATTTCTCAACTTCTACATGGTATTAAAGCTCCAAACCTGCTGCTTCCTGTTCGTGTTTTGAAGGATTTTTTGGAACTTCAAGGGTTTGGGGTTTTCCTTTTTTGATCCAAAGAGGTGGGAATTTTCAGTGCATCTAGGGTCAAATCAGATCTCTCCATTGAATCCAAAGCTACTAAAATAGTCAAGATCGGCCTTTGTTTTGTCAAATTTGGCTTCTATTTGTCAAATCTGTGAGGGTTTGAAGAAAGGGATTTTTTGCCAAATCCAGGGGTACTCAATTTTTTGGAACATTTTGAGCCCAAACAAACCTCACCGTTGTGTCCGGAGTGGCCAAAAACCTAAAGATGGACTATAAACTCGCCTATATTTGATCCAGTTGATTTTAGAGGAAATTTTTTTTGCCCGTACGATCCTGTTCGTCGTCTACATGAATTTCGAGGTATTAAAAAAAATTCATAAAAAAAAATATTGTTTTTTCATGCGTGAATTTTTTAAAACAAAATTCATTAAAAAAATATATTAAAAACCTTTTTTTAAAGGTTAGGAGGAAATTTTTTTTTTAAAGTTTTGTGGGGTGATGTAACCCTTGCGTAGGCCTGTATGCAGGTATGGTCGTGCGCAAACCTGTGTAGGCACCCGTACCTCATATGGGTGTGGTGGGGGTGGGCCCACGTGCCCCCCTCACCCAAAATATTTTTTTTAATAGTTTTTTATTAAAAAACTCATATATTTCTTTTATTGTTTTTTTTATATAAATTTTTGTTTTTCTGTATATGCCTAAATTGTGCATTTGCGGTGATGGCCCTTTGACCGTAAATTTCAACCCCGCGAAGTGATGACATCATCATTATATCAGCAGTACGGTCACTATACCCTGGCCCCTTTGACAACTTTTTGGCCTCCAAGGAGCTATTTTTTCTTTTGGTCGTAACTTGGGCATACGATATCATTTTTTGGCAAATGAGATATCGTCGAAAAGTTGATTCCATCAAATTTCTAGTGGTGTGGGTCTCATCACTTAATTTTTCTATTGGTACATTCTACAACCAAGTGAAGTCAAAGGAGTTGTTTTCAGTCTTGAGCTCGTAACTTTTGATCAGTTTCTCCCTTTTTTGTGATCTCAGCAATGTTGGAATTGTATTTTAGAGCTCTTTAGTTCCATACATGCAATTTTCCCAGATTTCACTCCAAGTATATTTTATTCAATTTTCTATGTTTTCACACTATAGTGAATTACTTGGACATATTTTCTCTTGGGAACTTCTTCTTTACATGGGCTGCTTTGTTTTTGGCTATTATTCATGTATTTCTAGTTTTTTGTCCTTTTTGAGAATTTTGAGCATCTTTTGTAAGCAATCTTTTCTATGTAAACACACTTAGATAAAGTGCCACACTATTGTACATGTATTTTGGGGATTTTGCACATAAGGTTGTGTCATATTTTGTACTCGCACTGTATTATAAAGTGCCATGGTGGGGTTGTGTAGTGCCTTTGTTTTTTCTAGCACACCTTTGTCTAGTGAGTGTCCCTCGACAACAACAGTGGATCCATATGATTCCAGCCTCATGCATGTGTGCTTTGTTATGTGCACCACTTTTTTAGTTGTAGGTGCTTTCTTGTGCACTTTCAGATGTTGTTTCTTCTCCTTCATGCACTACAAGGTGTTAAACAACATTTTAGTGTATCTGTTAGGCTCTCCCAGTCAACATTATGGGGGGTATTATACTATTCATGCTAATGGTTCCTTGGTTTCACCTTGGAAGGAATCTTCCATTCTCCATTGATCAGTGTTCTTTAGACTATTGGTACTTGTGCCATCTGTATCTTCATTCCAGATGTTTTACCTTTGTTTTCCATCTAATTCAAGTAGTGTCATTGGGGGGACTCATGCAAATTGTTGTCTTCTTGATCCTGATCATCCTATCTTCAGAGGAGGTTCTTTGACACCATAGCAGTAATCTTTTGATAGTTGTTTGTAGTTTCTTTTGCTTCAGTGATTTTCTTCATGTCTTTCATCTCTTTTTGGAGTAGACTTTTTCCCATGAGGTTTTCTCTATATCTCCACTTTACAAAGATATGGTTGTATTCGGGTACCTCATCAGGTCTTGTTGCCGAGACCCTTATTTGCTTTCATGTATTGTAGTTACCTTTTCTTTCTTGCACATGTTTTTAGCTGCACTCTTGCTCATCTTAAGGGGGGTGTTAGAGTAAAGGTTTTAACTTAATTATGTCAACTAAGTTACCTTTATTCCTCTCTTAATATTTCACTTTAGTTGCATATTGTGACATTTAATAATTATATTAATTATTAAATGTCTACCTATTAGGGTTACTTTTAGGGTTGCACAATCTCCTTTTATAAGGATTGATCATTGTATTTTATCCCTCTCTCTGATTAATATAATTATGTTAATGCAATCTCTCTTGAAGCTTGTAGAGCACCCTTGTTTTTTATGTCTCCATCTCTTCCTTTCTGTGACAGGTTATTTGCATGCAGGTGATCTTTGGGGTCTATGAAGTTGGATTTCTCAATTTCTACAAGGAATGATTCACCACAAGTGGTGAATGAGTCCCACCTTAGGGCTGAAAATTTTATTTTTGTCAAATTCCAAATCTGAACAAACATAAATTTTTTTCCAACAATTTTTCACCAAGAGTAGGACTAATTCACCACCCTGGGTGAATGAGTCCCACTGTGAAAAATTAGTGATTTCAACCAGCATCCACAACATTCTAGATTCATCAGATATTGTCCAAGTGCATTCCATTTCATCCTATTCCTTTCTATTTTGTATATTTTCTTCATTTATTTCATTGTTTGCATATCATAGTGTGTTTTCAAACAATAGCTAAAATTTCACTTTTGCATTCATTTTCATCCATTTAAATCAGTTAATTGCATTTAGTTTACTCCATTTAGTTTGAAAAATAATTCACATAACATTATTTGAATGAACCCTTTATATTTTTGGGACCTATCTCTCTCCTTTTAGGTGAAAAACCCTAGAAGAGCTAGAGAAGTACATAGAACCCCAAAAATCAATGGTTCATTTTGGTGAACCCACATTTTGAACACTTTTCATTTATGATTTCATTCACATATTGCATCTTAGTTTACATTTGCATCAACATTCAATTAGGACATTGTTTTGTTTATGCATTCTAGGACTTTTCATATTGGATTAGTGAAAACTTCATTGAGATTTCATTTTTGCATTGCATCTCATTAAAAAAATAGAAAATATACATTCTGCATCATTAGTTGCATTCTATAGAAAATTAAAATCATCTTAAATTTCTGAAAAATACAAAAAAACTTGCATACTGGTACTCATTCGCCACACTGGGAAAATCAACCCCTCTACACTTTTTAGATAGTAGTTTAAACATCTTTCTAGCATTTTTCTACATTACAATTTCCTATTCTTGCATTCTATTTTACTTTTGAGACTCTCTATTTTTACTCATTTATTGCATATTAGTTTATTTGCATCATGGCATTTTCTTTCAATAGGTTTTCAAATTCACTAAAATCATTGGTAGACATGTCCAATTGTGCCTTTGGCTGTGACCCTAATTACATTGAGCTACAACATGCTCCTTCAACTCCTCATGATTGTCCTCGTCATGGTGTAGAAAACATTGGAGAAGATGATGTTAGCATGAAGAAGTTCTACAATGACTGCCTTGATAACTTAGAAGCCAATGCAACCTTTTATCCCTCCATGAAGTCACAAGATCTTCCTACTGTTGCACCTCTTGATCACTTTGCATATTTACATCTTGAAATCAATGATGGACCTAAGGTTCATCCTTCAAGTGGATCTAGTTCCTCTGACCAAACAAATTTACACCCCTTTTATGATCACAAAGTCACAAATACTTCCATGAACCTTGAAGCAACATGTGGTAACAGTTTCACTATTCTAAGTAAACAAGGTTGTAACACAAAGCATGAACATAACATTCATCAAATTATTGAAAAAACACCAACCAAAGCAAACACAAGAAGACTAGGATATCAAGATCCTTCTCATCCTAATAGACATCCTCTTCAACCTAGGAGACTTTAGGATGCTAGTACAATGAACTTGAATGCTCCTCCTGACTTGAATATTCTCCATCCACGTGAACAACCATTCTCTCCTTCTAATAAAAAGGATGTTAGGAACCCCATGGGTACCCTTACTCCTTCTATTCATGAACAAGGAGAATCTAACAAACAAAAATGACCATACAAATTGAAGAAGCTAAAGTTTCCTATGCATCCTCCACCTGAATGTGAAAGGAGACTTCCACTACTTTGAAACAAAGGTCTTATACTATTACCACCTTCAAATAGGTTGGTCATTCACCCCAATTATTCCAACATACCATATTGCAAATATCATCATATCCTAGGACATCAAACGGAAGCATGTCAGACATTGAATGAGATATTGGACAAGTATCACTTCATTGATACTAACTACTTTCCTATTATCCCTTAAAACAACATTGCCTTATCATGCCATAGTTGAATGATTTTTCATTCTCACTATTGCATGATTCTCTCAATCATCACCATTGGTTCATGCTTTTTTCCCTCTTGTGGACTCAAGTAGATGTTAACCTTTGTCCTTGTAATGCATTTGTCTTTGTCTCTTAACTATGTTATTCATTTTCCGCTTACCTTATTAAGATTGAGAAACCAATAACTTAGTTAATGGTTGACTTAAATTTGTATTACTTGTTCCTTTTTGTTTTTCTTTCATGTGTGTATCGTGTTCCCCCATATCGTGTGTTTGATGTTCCCTCTCTTTGTACACTTCTTCTATTCGTACCTCTATTCTTTTATTTGTTGTGCATCCTTTTCCTTTTATCTTTTTTTTTGTGTTTCCTTTTGGGGATGATGCAAAGCGTAGAGACATCCTATGTCTCTTCCATGTTGACCCAAAAGGTCCTTGTCTTTTTCTATTTTTTGTTTTGTGTTTTCCTTTTGGAGATGACACAAAGTGTAGAGACACCCTATGTCTCTTCCATCTTGACCCAAAATGTCCTTGTCTTTTTCTCTTTTTGTTTTGTGTTTTCCTTTTTGTGGATGATGCAAAGCGTAGAGACACCGTATGTCTCTTCCATGTTGACCCAAAAGGTCCTTGTCTTTTTCTCTTTTTTTTTTTGTTTTCCTTTTTTTGTGGATGACGCAAAGTGTAGAGATGCCCTATGTCTTCCATGTTGACCCAATTGGTCCTTTTGCTTTTTACTTTGTCTTTTCTTGTGTTTTCCTTTTGGGGATGACACAAGGCATTGAGACCAAAATGTCCCCTTCATGTTGACCTAAAATATTTTTCATTTTTTTTTCATTTTCTTTCTTTTCGCTTGTGTTTTCCTTTTGGGACGATGCAGAGCGTTGAGACCACAATGCCTCTTCCATATTGACCCAAAATGGACTTGCTTTTTCTTTTGTTTTTACTCTCTTTGTGTCATTATTCTAGTTCTATGTGATTTGGGGAATGATGATAGTTCTGAGCTCTTTCATAAAAACATTGTAGCAAAGAGCATACTAACCCCAAATTCATAGATCCCTTATGTGTTTGGTGTGCTATTTTTTGGGGGCAACTCCCTTTCTTTTTTTTCATTTTCATTGGCATGATGCAGCCTAACTTCGAAACATATGACTTGGCATAGGGCTTTCCAAGTTGCCTCTCATGTCTTATTTTCTTTTTGCTTTTCTTTCCTTCTCTACTTTAAAGTAATTGCTCACAGACTAATGTGTAGCAATTCCTTTAAAGTGGGGGGCATACATTACCATTAATTCATTTGCATTCTTGGTTCCTATTGTAGCCTTGTCATTTATATGATGCCTTTATTACTTTGTGGATGGCATTGGGTATGGTGTCTTTCATAAGTGTGATCTATCTTAGCATGTTACATTCCTCTTGGTGGTCTGATGCGACGCACTGCATCCCCTAAGTTGTGAATATACTATTCCTTGATTGGTCCTCTCTTGGAAGTCTACATTACACACAATGTTCCCTAAGTGATTGACCTTGCATGAACTTAACAAGGCTCCTTTGAACATCTCTTGCATTACATTTTAAATTTTACATTTTCGTATTTTATATATTGTACTTTTTTTCCACCTTGCATAATGCAACTTGCATGATTGTGGTTCCCTTGATTTTTGTTCATAGACATTCTTTTTCTTTGTGGTGACTTGTTAAAGTTATCAGGAGGTATAACTTTAATATGGTTGAGAAGGAATTCCACCTAGCGGCATGACTTTTCCCCATAGCCACCTTTGTGTTTGTGAGTGCATACCAATTAGCGTATGTATCTTTCCTTTTTAGGATTTCTCACCCCATGAACAGTCAAAAGTTATGCGGCCCTAGAGTTAGTACATTTGGTCCTTCTCACTCACTGGACCATCATGTGTTCTATCACCCCAAAGTGAGTACGCATTCTCAATCAGCCTAGATCTAATCCACAGCTAGTTGGATAGATAGTCGAAGCTTCATCTGACTCTCAACACTTGTGTGTTCCTTTGTTCTTATGCTTAGTTTTCCATGTGATCTTCATCCCAAGGGATTGATCATCCCTCTTGATTGTTTTCATTCCATCTTTCTAACATAAGTTCATTTGAACCCTCCTCTCGATGTCCATGGCTACTTTGTGTGAGTTTGAAGTAGGTTCATCCTCTCACTAATGTGTGGGCTAAATGTATCATAGAAAAATGGCCCCTTGTCATTTTCATGGCCTTTTAGGTCTTGTTTCATGGTATTTGATATATTTTGATTTGATTTTATGTTACAACATGGCTTCAACAGGCATATTTAGGTACTACAATTCAAATAATGATGTCTTGTGAAGGTGTTGTGAAGTCTTGTAAGACATTTCTACATTCTTCTAGACTCTATTCATTACAATTCACCTAAAAATCACCTTTTTACACATCATCAAGTCCTATTTTGAAGTGTCGTAAATTCTTGTAACAAGATTTCATGCTTTTCTAGGAAAAATTTCTCTATTTATCCTTTCTTATGACTTTTTTGACCCCTTTATGCCCTCATATGTTTTAATTAAGTGTATTTTTGAATGTAAGCTTGATAAACAACATTAAATGCAACTTAATTCAAGTGACACATTTTTTAGGTCCTAAGTGGGACCCATTTTCCATGGGTGGTGAATGAGTCCCCCTTGGCCCCAAATTCAAAATTTTTAAATTTTCCTTTTGGGTTTTTATTCAAAAACACTTGATGTTAGCCTGTGATGAGGTATGAATGGTAAACTAAGGAACAAGTGTGTATAAATAGGAAATTTTCACCTCATTTTACATCTAGAATTCTTCAACATTCATACATCATATTCAAGAATTCATGCATATTACAATATCAATTCAAGCAATATTCAAGCACTTTGAAGCACCCATGGGCATTACTCAAGACTTGCATTATCAAGGGTTTGACTTAGGTATGCAGATTTATCAAGCACTTATGTGTTGAAAAGTGGAGGACAAGTCAACTAGGTGTTTCAAGTCAACTCATTCCTATTTCAATCTTGGAGAAGGTTTTTTGTCTGTTTCCTACAGAATTGACTTTGACAACCCAACAAGCAAATATTTCCAGATGTGGTGTTGTAGAGTTGTCTCCCAATTTTCCAAAAAATTGGAGAGGATTGATTCACCATAAGTGGCAAATGAGCCCCACCTTAGGACTAAAAATTTGAGTTTTTTCAAATTCCAAATCCTGATAGACAAAAACTTGTTTCTGCTAGTTTTTCACTAGGAGCAGGACTAATTCGCCGGTGCCCTAGGCGAATGAGTCCTATTGTGAAAAATCAATGATTTCAACCAGCATCCAAAACATTCCAGATTCATCAGATATTGTCCAAGTGCACTCCATTTCAATACTATTCCTTTATGTTTTGCATATTTTTTTATTTACTTCATTGTTTGCATATCATAGTGTGTTTTCAAACAATAGCTTAAATTTAACTTTTTCATTCATTTTCATCCATTTAAATTTGTTAATTACATTTAGTTTACTCCATTTAGTTTAGAAAAAATTGCACATAATATTATTTGAATGAACCCTTTGCATTTTTGGGACCTATCTCTCTCCTTTTAGGTGAAAAACCCTAGAATAGCTAGAGAAGTACATGAAACCCCAAAAATCAATGCTTCAGAGTGAAGGCTTGCTAGTTTCTTTCGAGGGACAATAACTGAGACCACTTGTCTTTGATTGCGTGTGAGACTCTATAGGGACATATATACCTTGTTCTCTAGGACCATGCATCCTTTTCCTCTATAACCAAGTTGTTTCATAAATTCGTAACCTTTTCCATAAAGGTTTTTCATTGCTTTTGGATTTGATGGTTGTTCGTAATTAAGTTCATCAAAGTTTATTGTGTAATTTATTGTATTTTGTTATAAATTTTTTGAGGTGGATGCTTTTGAAGAGTTGTCTGAATTTTGTGTGGACATTACCGCTTTTTATTTTCCCTTTTCAGATTCTTTCTTTATGATCTTGTATTCTCCCATGAATGTTGGTGTGAAATCTAAGGAACCCCAATCATCTTCTAATAGTTTTTTCTCAAGTCTCTGTTATTTCTAGTCAAAGTCAGATCTTCTTTTCTAGAGTTGCCTTTAGTGTTTTTGGCATAACTTTTTCCTACGATGTCGAAAATGGGAAAATGAGATATTTTCAGAAAGATGGTTCTGAGATCTTTGCAATGGTGCAGGTGGTTTCTAGATTTTATTTTTTCCAAAAATCCTTCTTCTTAGTTGTTGTCCTTTTTGGACCTTATGGGCTCACATTGCATATTTTTATCATTTGTAAACGCACTGAGATAAAGTGCCTTTGTATTGTACATATATTATGGGATCTTCCACATCACTTTATGCCTTATTATACTCGCACTATAATATAAAGTGCCATGGGGGTTGATTTTTTCCTCTTTTTTTTCCTCATACCTTTCTCATGTGTGTGTGCCTTGGTTTGTGCACCCTTTATATCTGCTTGTACTTTCATGTTTGGACATTCAGATGTTCTTGGTTCTTTATCATGCACTAAATTCAGGCATTCAATTTCAGTGTACCTTTCATACCTCTCCTTTTTCAGCATTATGGGGGTTGTCTACTGTTGATGCTAATGCTTCCTTGGTTTCATGTTGGAGTGAGCTATGTATACATTATTTGTTCCTATGTAGTAGGTGGATGCAGTGGGTGGTTTCCCATACATTTTGGTGAGATGGAGCACTTACCATATGGACACTCTTGCATTCCTATTTTTTAGAGGTGACCTTCCATTTTCACTTGATCAGTTCTTCAGACTATTGGTACTTGTTCCATCTGTATCTTTGAGTTCTTGATGTTTTCCTTGGTTTGCCATCAAATTTGAGCAGTGTCATTGGGGGCACTCATACAGATTCTTGTATTTTTTATCCTGATCATCATATGTTTCAGCGGAGGTTATTCTTTCAACATTTCAGTAGTTATTCTTTGACAATGTTTGCAGCTTCTTCATGCTTTTGCGGTGTTCTTTTTGTTCATCGTTTGTTCCTATCTTTTGGGACAACCTTTCCTTGTTTGGAGGCTTATTCATTCCTTCACTTTGCTTTCATCTCTTTTTGGAGTGGATTTTTTCCCATGAGGTTTTCTCTATTTCTCTGCATTGTAGAGATCTTATGTTTGTACATGGGTACCTTATTTGGCCTTGTTTGTTGGGACCCATCATGCCTTCTTTTTTAGGGTTTTTAGCTACTCCCTAAGTTCATCTTAAGGTGGGGTGTTAGAGTAATCATGCATTAGCTAATAATTAATTAATATTTAATTGATTATTAGTCTAATTTATTCTCATACACTTAAGCTAAACTTAGTATATTGCTTTATTAATTGAGTTAATATTAGATCATTATGTCTCATCTCATGTGATGTTGAAAATTATCATGATCTGATCCCTTTCTCATTTAGGGCTTAACTCTTATAAGCATTCAACCCTCATTGTAATTACTCAAAGAATATCTGGAGCTTTCATATCTTCTTGAAAGTCTAGATTGCTTCTGAAGCTTTTTCTTGTTGAAGAATATTGCACATATTGTTTGTAAATCTCTTGCGTGGAAGGTGTATTTGTTTGTTGTTTGATACCATGGCTCATGGTTTTGTGCTTGTTTCACAATTCTAACAAGCTCACTCCTCCCATTTTCCTTGAGTGCATGTGGTTGAAGGTGATTTCACTCCATCTTCCTTTTCTCTTGCATTATCGTTTTAATATCGTAGCATATTGTTGTTCAATGTATTGCTTGGTGTTGTTGTTGCAATATCTTTCTTTATCACATTTATTCTATTGTTGCTATCTTGGTTGTCTGTGGAGGTGGAAACACCAAAGCAAGGGACTGATTGTGGTAGTCCTCTAAACATAGCCCCAACATTTTTTCATCTTTTATGTGAAGGTTGTTTGTCAAGTGAAGACCTTGAAGATATCAAATCGTGGGTAGGAAGGTGCACTTTCCTCACCCTTCTTTGTCATTACACAATTATATTAGTCATAGTACTTCTCTTGATCATTCTCTTATTTTCTTCCTTTCTATTTTCACAATTACATTAAACTATATCCATTAGGTTGTTAGTAAGTTTCCCTTGATTTCTATCTGTACTTTACGCTTTCTGTTTGTATGGATTCCAACACCCCACTGAGACGCCAGTGCGTCATGCTGTCGTCCATGTTCCACATTATAGTCCTCTGAAAATGAGTTGCCTAAGTTTTAGTGTAGCCTCTGGAAACTTGCTCACCTAGCTTCCTAAAAAATTGGGCTTGCTAAAGGATAGCAACAACTTGGTTGTTCTTCCTTATAGCCTCTAAACTCCAAAATCTCCTGAAACAATTCCTTTAGCTTGAGGTAGATCAGGGCAACCTATTGTTCTAGACCCTCCCATGACCTGGGGTCTTGAGTAGTCGATCCCCCTCTACATTTTGGTGAACTTGGCGTGAAACTTTTCAATATCTATTTCTTTGTGTTGAGGTTCTTTCTCTTGTGTCTGCATAGGTTGTGGGATTGTATATTGTGATGCTTTATGAGCTTCACAACTCAGTCTAGAAATTTTGGATACATAGTTAGAAGAAGTGTATGACACTTAGAATTTATGGATTTTTCAAGGGTCACTTCAACTCTCGCTTCCCAAGAGATGGCACTGGCAGTAGAGATGAGTTTCTTTGATGAAACCTCTCACGTCCCTACTTCTCTTGTTTCTCCTACGAATCCACCTCTAAATGAGGATGAAGCTATCACTATTCCCACATAACACCTCCTAGCTTTAGATAGGAGGTTTTTAGATTTCAGGAACCATTTGGGAAAAGATCAAAACACGGCTACGACCACTAGAGTTGTTAATGAAATCATATATATGCTAGACAAGGATCAGACATGCATAGAGTTCCTTCATGGCCTCATTGACTTAACAGAGGGATATGTCCCTTTATACAACCCTAGGTCAAGTATTACTTGAGGTCATGTGCTCGATGCTTATGAAAGACAAATTGGCATCTCGATGCCTATGACATCAATATGCATGGCTAAAATAGGACCTTGCATCAACATCTTTGCTCTTTCTCTACCTCCTACTGTCAAAGCGAGTAGAATACCTGTAGGATTCAATGTCCTTCCTCCTAGGGGAAATGATAGCTTTGATGATGGGATTTCCAATGAAATGGGGGCTAGTGGTTCTAGTATATCTGGTGCTCTTGGTGGCTCCGGTGGTGGTCACAGTGGTGGCTCCACATGGTGGATTCGATAGTAGCTCTGGAAGTGGTCTCAATGGTAGTTATGGTGGTGGTTCCACTAGTCCTATTTCTTCATCTGACCTTGTTTTGAATTCCCTGCTACAAAATATGGGTCAAATGTAGAACCAGTTGGTGAGTTTGTCCCAAGCTTCTACCCAGCCGATCTTTCAACCTTTCTTCCAACATAGCCCTTTGTCGGCGGTGATTCTAAATACTCCCATCCCCCAAGGGATGGAGATTCCTAAATTTGAGAAATATAGTGGTAAAGGAGACCCTCAAACACACATGTCAACCTTCAACGCAATGTGTAAAAACTTCTTTCACCATAATGCCTTGATGGCCAAATTATTTCCTTGATCTCTCAAGGACACAACACTAGAGTGGTATTGTTCCTTTCCTGGCAACTCTATCTTCTCATTTGATCAACTTTTTAATTGGTTTCTCTGGCAGTTCCAGGCTAACATTGGGTCGAAGATGGTCTTTCATACCTCATTCGATGTAAGCAGGGAGAGCATGAGAAGATTACTAGTTTCATTACTCAATATCAAGCACTCTTTTCTCAGATTTCTTACCCGTTACCTGACTCTGATGTGCAGAAGGTGTTCATTGGCAACTTGCAGAGACCTTGGTAGGAGAAGTTTTCCTTAATGAAGTATCCTTCTTTCATGCATATGTGTGTTGCATTACAAGAATACCAACAAATGGTCATTCGGTTCAAGGGATCTTCCTCATGCTCCCATCCAGAGGGAAGGTCTATTGTATCAATTTCAAGCAAAGGTGAATCTGTTGTGAATGTAGTCGCCGTATCTAGTGACAGGGGCCTCAGGCGCAATAGAAAGTTCACAAAGTTGTCCGAATCTTACTCTTTTATTTTGAAGAAACTGTTAAAAGATAAGGTTATAACCTTGGAGGATCCTCAACCTCTTAGAGAACCTTACCCCAACTAGTACGATGGAAATGCATTCTGCTAATACCATCATGTCCATAGGCATGATACTGAACATTGTATGTGCTTGCATCATGAGATACAAGATCACATCAATAATGGTGCCATTCACCTTGATAGTAAAAAGAAAAATATGAAAAATTATGTGGCTAAGGAAAATAGTGAATTATAGATTTATATGGACCCATTTTTGTCTCACTCTACAAGTTTGATCATTGACCCTTCTAGTGCTTCCCCCGAGGCCTCAGAGTATGTAAATAAGGTTTCATTTACTCACGTTTCTCCTCCTCAACATGTGACTAGTTCCATAGATATAACTTTTACATTGCAGGATCTTCCCATGAATAAGAAGCCCTCTTCTCTATATATTCCCGCTCATGTCAATGGCAACATTGTGATAGGAGTCCTCTTGGATCCCGTGAGTCACATGAATATTATCACAGAGGAGACTCTTCTACTAAATTCTCTACAAAGGGAGGAGTATGAATAAAAAAACCACACTACGTACATATGATGGTCTCTCTCTTGCTCCTTATGGTTCTATAACTCTTTTCGTCCTAGTGGGACCTAGGGATATGAATGCTACATTTGACGTCACTTCAGAATTTGACTTATTTAGAGTGAAGCTAGGCATCCCATGGCTAGTTTCCATGAACAGAGTCACTTCCATTATTCATAAGTGTTTGAAATTATCTCACAAAGGTGTAGTGCATGTCGTGCACAACACTCGATATCAACCAATGGTAGATCGCGTGGGGGTTATTCATTAGATCATTTTTGGCCTGCCTCGGTAGGTTTGCTTCCTCCAAGAATAGACCTGCTTTATCAAAATTATGTTAAGTATAAGACCGGAAGCAAGGTGCGGTTGAGAATGACCTACCCCGTAGCATAGCAGTAAGCTATCTCTTCCTCCCAAAAGGGGAAAGGGGAATTTTTCTCGTGCTTAGGAGCCTTCTTCTTCTTCCTTTGTAGTTCCACCTACTTCTACCTTCTATCTTGATATGGCACCTTCGATTTCCACCCCAATGCACCTCATGGGGAGTCCGATGGTGCCCGCTTGGTGAAAGGCCAAGCATTAGGTGTTCGACCTTCTTGTCTTGCCCATGATGCCTCAACCCATTGTATATGGCAAGGGGAAGGGTCCACGTGGAGTTGCCTCTACGTCTCGACCTCCACGACCTCCTACTGTTCCTACCCCTAGGGTGGTGAATGGGAAGAGGCCCATCATTGAGGCACTTGAGTTTTCTTCTCTACCGGTTGTTGTGTCTATTCCTACATCTCTCCCTCATATTTCTATCCAAGAGTCGCTCCCTCCACCGACAATGGCTATGATGGATACTCCCATGGCTAAATAGGAGCCTCCTACTCCTCCTCAAGCTACAACTTCCAAATATCAAAGCCGAAGAAACCACCTTACACGTGAGTGTAAGCATTGTAGGAAGGCTTTAGCTACTGAGTAGGTTGCTTTGCAGAAGGCGGAAGGGGAACCGATAGCTCCTGTTTTGGTGTCTCCTAATGTGCCCTCCTCTTTTTCTCCTCTTGCTTTGGTTCTCGTCGCCTTGATCTTGCTTCTTTCTCCTAATCCCTCATCATTCCCTTCCATTTCAAGAGCACACCCATGTTCTCTTGACCTCCATCTCCTCTTGAGAGGGAATCCCATCACCTAATCATCAATCTTTCCTTCGTCGTCCTTTTCCATCCTCCCATTGATTGGGGCATCATTTTTTATCCTCATCCTTTCTCATCCACTATATTAAATACAGTTGATATAATTTTAGTTTGCAACATCATATCAAAGAGGGGAAAAATGTAGACACCTAAAATCTAACCTTACCCAATCACACCTAATTTTAGCCTATCCTAAGCCATTAATTAAATAAATATATATTATTTATTTAATTATTCCCATTCTTTCCCATTCTTATCCTAATACTTTAATTAAATAAATATTTTATTTATTTATTTAATTTCCTTTTATCCTATATTTTGTCCATCTAATCCTAGCCATTCATTTGTTCACATGGATCAGAATATAAATGTGTCCTCATGTGACAAATTTCACTTCACATGTCTAACTAACTCCTTGCCTAGATTCATTTAACTTAGACACTTATGCAAAAGTAAAACTATCTTTTTATCTTATCCACTCATCTCATTTAACCTCTTAATCCTAGCCATTTCCATAAGGATTTTTTTCCTTATCTCAATCCTAAACCTGGATCCTATCTATCATGTGATACTTTTCATACGATTACACATTGATCCAAACCCTAATCCTCTTTCAATGTTAAGCATCCATCATCAATCATTTCTAGCCATTTATTTAGTCTCTTCAAGAGTATATAAAGAGGCTCTCATCCTTCATTTTTTAAGTCTCATGTATTATTGCACCTATATACTATCATTTTGATCATATCAAGCCTATCAAGCTTATCATTATCATTATCAAATCATATAAAGGTTATGGTAGAGCATTAAGAAATTCACATATCAACATCAAAGAGAAAATCAAATGGAATAAGGGTGCACTCCATTTCTGCTCATCAAGGAGAGAAGCAAATATTTTAGGTGAAGGTATTACACTTTTTATTTCTTTTATCTTCTTTTGTTTTCCTTCAATATTTTCTCAACCTCTTTAGTGTGGAGTGAAATCTGGGAATTATAACATGAAGATTGGTTATACACTAAAAGAAGAAGCTATTAAAAAATAGAACTGATTGATCCACCTCTATTGGAATAGTAGACATCTCCTCAAATTTGGGATCTTTGCTTTAGCATCTTTGCAAAAAAAATTATAAGTGAAAAAATGAGAAAGATTGGTTTCATGGGCCCAAACATGTGTATACTCTGGAAAAAAGAAAGAGGAGACTATTAATTATATCCTTCTACATTGTGAAGTTACCAATTTTATTATTGGAGTTCAATGATGAGGAAACTAAAATTTAAAAGCCTATATACCCTATCTATTAACAATGTTTAACATGTGGCCAATCTTATATAAACATAATTTTTTCAAATATTTGAGTTGCAAGTCCATCCATGATCATACGGGAATCATGGATAGAGAGAAACAAAAGAATATTCCAAGGAAAGGAAATGTTAAAGGTAATGTTGGCTTTAAATATAGAGAAATCTATAACAAAAATAGTGAACAACATGGCAAGAAATCTAAATCTAAAATATAGCTCTTTTATGACCTGGGATGGAGAATTAAGGAAGCTTTGGTCTAGATTGATTGTTCCTCATTCATGGGGTTCTATGGAATGATTTGATATTCAACTAAAAGATGATTCTTGATAGGACCCTCCTAGACATGAGTGGGTTAAATTCAATTTTGATGGGGTGTTACAAAGGAATCTATGCCAATCGAGATTTATATATGTTATAAGGGATCAAGATAACAAGTTCCTGGTGAGGGTTATAAGAAAACTTCTAGAAGTAACAAATAATGATGGTGAGTTCTAGGTGACTTTGTTAGGGATTAAATTATGCAAGAAATTGAAAATTCAAAGGGTCCATATCAAAGGTGATTCCCTAATTACCATAAATGCCATATATCGTAGGGACACTCCAAAATAGAGATTGAAGAATTTTTTATTACTAATTTGGAACCTGTTAAATACATTTGATGACTTCTACATATCACACATATACATGATTTAGATAATGATGTGGTTGATCAATAGGAAAATTGGGTGATCGTGATGGAAAGTAATGATTTATACTTGGAATCAATAGACACAAGGCATGCGTTCCACCCAAACCCATAGAGGATGAGGATTGAAGTGTCATAATAACATTTAAGATGAATAGAAAGGTGTTCAATGAGAAAAAGATTATAGGGAAAAATGTTTCGATGAAGTACACATTTTCATGGAAGAAAATGATGGCAACTCCATTACATATGGGATAAAAATGATATATCTATATCTAACTCGTAGTCACATTATGAATAACACAATATGTTTAAGGGAAAATAAGATGCAAACAACAATTTTAGGAGGTATTTTAAAATTAAGGCTATAAAATGTCTTTAGGATGAAGGATTTGATGGTCCTACATGCCATTAGAATGGTCCTAGGAGAGAAACACATGAGCTCAACAAATAGATATCATGTGAATATTGATATAGAATCAATATTTTTAGTTGTGGTACTAGATGTAAGGGAGGAAAAGGCCAATGTGAAGAGAATAATGGAGGCCTTGGTTTGGCCATGATGGTGAGTGGGAATGCAAAAATACCTAAATATTATTATGGTGGGCCTTGGATTCCATCTAAACATTGGGTCTTGGCCAAAAATCTAATTGATTTTCAACGGCCTATGGATTTTGTTCATTATATGGGAGGAAACATTGGATGTTGATATTCAAAAAAATTAGGCCATGTGGGGAATTGGATTTCTTAAGATAGTTACTAGTTACCCTTATTATTGAAGTTGATTGGTCCTTCACCCTAGAGTACTTAACACCAAAATTGCAAGCAAAAGGGGAGCATGAAGGATAGAATGCCTACTGACATAGGGTATCTTTTGTTACATATATGTATATTAGGATGAATAACATAATACAATGTATTGCAATGTCATATAGTTAGAGATATTTTTTCTTTGGTCCCTAGTCTAGTAGTTAGAATGCTAAAAATGGGTATGTGGTTCCTCCATGGAGCCATATGATGTTGCAGTATTTTGATACTATGTAATGGATGTGACCCCTTTGCACTTTCATCAATAAAAATAAAATAAAAAATTGTATCACAACATTTTAATGATTGAACTTCATTAAAGTTAAATTATTCAAATTCTTTGAAATGTATAAAATTTAAAAGACATAAAAAAATAACATTGTATTGGTCTAACTAATTGTATGCACCACCATTTATAATATAAATATAAAATTAGATTAATTTGTTGTTATTCTTACAAGATTTATATTAAATATCATTTGCATTACTTAAACATTGAATAATTCAAGAAAAAAAAGTCAATGATAATTTACACCTCACCTATATAAAAGTGATAAATAATTATCTTAGTTAACATTTAATTATGGGATCATTTCATATAATCTACTTTACTTAAACATCAAAAGTTTCAATGGTCAAACAATCAATAACAATTTAACACATGTAATCCGAGTCATAAAAAATGATAAATAGTTATACTAAATTTTATTTATGAAATTTATTTTTAACCATTAACTATATATAAAGAAGAATGATGATATGAAGCAAGCTATAACTCTAATGAGAGAAGGTTTAGAGAGAAATAACATGCAGATTTATGCTTTTTATGGAATTCATGAGGAAAATCTTTTCACCCTAGCCTAAATTGAGAGACTTTGAGAAGTCATTGAAACCATCAAGCTCATGATTTTCATTCTAGGCTGAATCATATTGTAATTTTTTTTTTTGTTTAATAGAAAGGAGTTGTCCCCTATAGTTGTGAAATATTACACATAAAAATGAGTAATAAAAATTAACTTAATATTAATAAATGTGTTATGTATGTATATGTATATGTACATGTGGTGTATACTGAATGGTTTACATAAGTCACATGCCTTGAAATAAAGTTGTATAGTATATTAACATGTATCTAGAAGAAATTTTATGATTAAAGTTATTTAAGTTGGAATAATATTATAATATTTAATTATTATTTAAAAACTTCAACAACATAACTTGATATTGTATCATAATATTTTATTGATTGTATTTCATTAAAGTTCAATTATTCAAATTCTTTGAAATTAATAAAATATAAGATATAAAAGACTATTATAGTATTGGTCTAAATAAATTTGTGTGCCACCATTTATAATAAGTATGAGATTAGATTGATTTGATATTATTCTTACAAGATTTATATTACATGTCATTTGCACTACTTAGACATTAAATAATTCAAGAGAAAAACATCAATGATAATTCACCTCACCTATATAAAAGTAATAAATAATTACCATAATTTATTTTTATTACGAGATTATTCATATAATCCACTTTACTAAATCATTGCATACTTCAACAATCAAATAATCAATAACAATTTAACACATAATCTTGATTAAAAAAAACTATTCTATTTTTATTCATTAAATTTACTTAAAATTTATTCAAACTAACTCAAATTTCATATCAAAATATTTTTTTATATACAACAGGGTGTCCCCACGACCCAGCCCAGTGGCCCATCAACCCATATCTTGGGTACCTGGGGCGAGACTAGTCCCCTGCGGGTGAGATCCCCCACCCACAAGAATTCTCACCTCGCAAACTCGAGAACGGAATCGAATCCGAAACCAATAAAGAGCAAACCCACTGCCCAAATCAATTCATATCAAAATATTACATAAAATGATATACATTCAGTTCAAACTCTCCCAAACATATTATATAGAATTGTGTACATGCACTTACACATTTGAGAATGTGAACTGCTTTGATGAACGTCCTTTACTATATTGCATACATCATCTCTGAATTGACTATTGTAAATATCTACACTATAGCCCATCATGCACTCTAAAACTTTACACTTGAGTCACTGTACTCTTGGGAAGAATTTTATATTCACAATGTGCCATGAATAAAAGACAAGAATCTTAAAAGATAAATGTCCAATCTGCCAAGGAAAAGTGCATTGGAGGACTCATATAATATGAATACGTGATCATTATTTATATAATGTACATTCCTCTTTACTGTAACCTCAATTCAATAGTTGAATAGGGATGCCAAATTTAAATTTAAATTTAAATTTAGATTCCCACACCACCTTTTGCTTTAACAGTTGGCATTGGCAGGACAGTGAAGAGATAAAGGGCTTTGTAATCTGTTTCAGATAACTTTTACCCACAAGTAGACAAATCCAGAAGATCATCCAAACCCATTTCGATGATCAAATCATTCAACTATGCACGGCTTGGATTGAGTTTTGTATGCTTTGAACATGCTCCAATAAAGTTGGTGAAAAGACCTGCATCATTTTTTTTATTCGTATTTGAATCATGTAATTGCCTTTTCTAGGTATGATATAATACCTAAAGCTTACTTGGTAGGTAAATTTTTTAATTCCCTGCATCTACGGCCTTTTCCTTTATATATATATATTTTCTTTGAAACTTGCTGATTACTCTTAATAAGTCTGAGACTATATTGAGGGAAAAGAAGATTACTTTTTTCTCTTTGAAACTTGTTGATTATTCTTAATGAGTCTTTGAGAGATTATTTTGCCGAAAAGGAAGCTACTCTGAGACTTTTAAATCGTTGTGTAATGTGTTGTTTTTATTGGATTAAGCATTAAAAAAGATTTTGTATTGGGTGTGTTGATAGACAAAGTCAAAAAGTCAAAAAATATATTTATGAAAAAAATATCTACATTCATTTACAAGATGGAAATATCTTTGATAGTCATAGCTATAAATAAATTTAGAAAAAATAATCTAAGAGAGTTTCACAAAATATCTTCAATCCTACAAAACACAATAATCCTTGAACCAAACAAGATGCACAGTCCCAATAAGCTTCAAAAAGAAGAAATTAAGCCCTATCATGATGAGTCAATTGGACAAGTTGGATTTAGCCAAGGGAAAAGACCCCCAATCAATAACATTCCAATTACCATCATTGCCAAAAGTCCATTTGACCAAACAATCAAAACCACCATATTCCATTTCCTAAGAACATGGACAAAAGAAATGAAATGAAAAATAGGTGTAAGACAACGAATTTTCTCAACTAGAGAAGTCAACTTCCATGAAGAATCTATAACAACCCCAGTGTTCTGCTCAGAAAAATTTCAAAATTTTCACCTTAAGTGAATAACCCATGATGCCATAGCTTAGTAATAAAAAATTTTCTTTCCATAATCTAAATTATATGCACATTTGAAATAACACTATTTCCATACTTCTATTGCATTTCATTGTAATATCAAAAATCTTTCCATGACATAAATTTCATTTGAGTAAACTAAAGTTTATCATTACATCCTTCTATATAAATGGATACATGGTACATACATAGCTCTTCTAAGCTTCATCTGGTAATAGATATACAAACTATCTTGATGTCGTTGAGATGGTGCATACATTTTGGATGTCCTCGCTCATTGGTGCAAACACTCCAGTTGTCCCCAATGCTAGCACAAACATCCGCAAACCTTAGTTGCCAACTGATGAGGAGAAGCATCACTCAAGCACTTTTCCGCCAACCACAGACTCAAATGCGGTCCCCCACACATCTGTCACATATGACAAGATGGCCCTACCCTTTGCCGAAGAGATTGGTTAGTAAACCTCATAATAATAGCGTATCTGAGCTTAGTGTTGTGTTCTACAAACTAGAACCTATTCATATGGTCGTCATTCTACGAGTATGAAAATATTGAACTAGAATGCATTAAAGGAACACAGTGAACTGACAATGTAAACAATGACAACTTACACTACTTTGGCCAAGGTATTCTCACTTAGTACTTCGAGTGATAGTCATCCTATTCACATACACTTCTATAGCTTGGTTTGAATTATGACCATTCATATACTATGCTTAGGTAATTCCTTCCATAGGTAATCATTAACCTCAGAAATATCCTATTCCCCTTTTCCCAAAACACAATGGTATCTCTACCCATAAAGCATAAGAAAAAGTTACTCCCTTCAATGGATATTCTAATCCACTCTATAACATATGAGCTTTTCTAGTCTATGAATTAACTTTGCATAGACAAGCTATTTGCTTCAAAAGATAACCTAGTCTCAAGTATAACTTTATAATCTAAAGTTTAGCTACATAAGCTTCATTTAATCATAGATTAAATATTCATAAATTTCTGTCTCTGAATTCAGTAATAAATAAATGGTTCTCATCAAGAGTATATCCATGTAAACAGATGTCCTCAATCAAAGAATAATCATATCAATAGATGATTCCATTCGAGAGCTTAATCTCCTTAATAAAAGAGTTTGTTCAAAAGAGTAGAATATTTTCAACAATATGACTTCATTTCAAGGGTGTAAAGCAACTAATCAAGTAGCAACTCTAACTCAATAGGTAATCCCACCTATGTCTCCATACACATAGTATCTCATAAACTCAAGTGATTTACTTATTCACATGGGTGAGTCTCAACCTTAGTATACCCTAATCCTAGATATAATCAATAATCAACAATCAATGTAATCAAGTAGGTTAACCTAAACCTATGTGTTCCAACAAGAACAACATACAACTCATCCAAGCAAGTTATTCTTAACCTATTGGTTCCAATGGTTTATCAAGTAAATATTCCAACCTAATAGGTTAATCTTAACCTAGGTTTTAATATACTTCTCAACCCAAATAGGTTACTCCCAACCTAGGGTTTTATCCAGTAGTTAAGCAATGATCAAGTGACCATACTAGTAAGGATTAGCAATGACTCATCCTATCATTTCTTTCAAACTGTCGATGCACAACTAAACCTTATCATTTCTAAGGTTTCCTAACATCATAAGCCAATAGTGTCAAGTCACTTTGTAACATTGATACGTCTCACATTATGAATAACCCTTAAGCTATTCTTGTTTCATCATTCCTAGTATACTTATACTAATGAAAAATAATCCCTCCTATTATGGAGTAAATACAATCACTTTCATAGAAAAGCATAAAACAACTTCTTTTCCCTTTTCAAAGAAAATTCTATGAATTCCTAATACAAGTATTATCAAGCAGTACCAACAAGCATTCAAATATCATTCTTTCATAAATAAAGAAAAATAAGAGAAGACTAGATCTTCATGCCTATAATACGCTTAACCCAATTGACTGACTTGTTGCACAGCTTGCTAGCCTTCACTTTTCCACTCAAAGTGACACTTCACTATGTCCTTTTTCACAAGATATCTCAATGCTCTCACAAAGTAACTCTAAACTCTCACAAAATAGCTCTAAGCTTACTCAAAATATTTATAGCAAAAATAGATTTGCAGAATATTGTGTCCCAAATGAGAGTGCTACCCCATCTTTTTATATAGAAAGATGAGACATTACATGCAAAATAAATGGTGTGTTAGTCGACACCTCTCTACATGCAAATTGACTCACTTCATTCAACTAAAAGGTGGCAGAAATCTAAGTGTAAACCCAACATAGTATTTTACAGATCGGCCCTTTTAGTTGATAGCAACTTAAGACTAATTCAAATGTGCACATGCCCAAATGATGACAATTGATTTGCAACCAAGATAGAATTCTATAGAATATAGAGATTTCATATGTTGGTGCCATGTTGCAACCATCATTCCTATTCATTTGGCACTATTTATCTCTTTGAAATAGTCTTCTATTTGCAAGCTACACATAAGCTAAGTTGACTTGGTCATAGTTTATTTTATTGACAGGGATAAGGTGAGCCGACTCCCATTTTATAGAATTCCAATAATGCTTTGACCAGAACATTATTTGCTATTTCTATTTCCTATTTCCATGTGTTTGAAGCACTTTATCAATTAGGCTTAAATATTTCCGTTGCTTTATATAAAAGCGTTCCAAGTTGAAGTAATTCACTGCTATAATTTAGTGATACATTTCCAAATGGTATCGACTATGGTTTACTTCTCATATCGACCTTTATTATTGCACATTACTTGCATATAGATCAACCTTTATCTTATGTCAATCATATGTATTAATCGACCTCTATTTAAATTTGTATATATACATGTACATACATATATATGTTAGTGAATAGCCTTAACGCTATCACTCACACACACACACACACATATTCCTCTATGTACATGTACATGTACGCATTCATATATTGATATATATGTATGGACATTTTTGTTTGTCACACATATGTATGTATCACCAAATGTATACATATGTATGTATGTATATATCTTATACATATATATACATTTGATTGCACAATCAAGCACATACACAATTACTAATTATTGATAGGAAACATATGTGATACATATATACTTATACACATACATGTCACATTGTCCCTACGATAAAACCATACTCATAAGCAACCCATTCATAATTGTGCATAGGTACATCTACCTATGTACTCTTGTGCACATGCTCCTCCATGTGTAGGGTCTATTGTTGACACACATATGCATACATATATATATTCAATCATGTGTTCACCTCATCAATCAAGCATAGTAACATAAGGAAGAACTCATAAGCTCCAAACATATAAACATCATCTAAGAATGCACTCAATAGTAATCAAGACCCTTACTAATGCAAACACATCTTACTAAAGTATGACTTACAATTCCCAATACTATGACTGGACTCAACCATTTTATTGTGAGTGTGTGTATGAGCTCAGATAGGTTTCATTTAGGGTTATCTGACCAATCACTTCTCCCAAGTGATACTTCATGTCCCTTTCAAAGGATTGAACCTGTCCCTGC
Organism: Sequoia sempervirens; assembly: GCA_007258455.2. Lineage (NCBI taxonomy): Eukaryota > Viridiplantae > Streptophyta > Pinopsida > Cupressales > Cupressaceae > Sequoia > Sequoia sempervirens. The sequence continues at coordinate 74,889,741 of VDFB02072274.1, read as the reverse complement.
AACCAACTTAGCACATTTGCAATGGTAGTTAGGCGTTCATAATAAATTCACATGCATCATAACTTTAGTATATTCATATAACAATCAATGTAAACATATTTACTCTTTCAAAGCCATATTAAGAATTTATCAACACTTTCACATAATACCTATTTCAATACTTCATTCTTTTAGAAAGAATATCAAAATCATGATTGCATTTACCATCCTATTTACCCGTGAAGGTAAAAGTAAATCAGTAACAACAAGACGGGGTGTGACAGAATCAATAGACTTCCCTAATTTATTCAAGAGAAAATCAAGATCATTGAATCTATCTCACAAATAACTTTCTTCCACCTCAATTTGTGAGCTTTTTTCAATGCCACAAGAATAGTATAGGCCTTCATTTGATTATTAGTGCAACATCCCATGGAATTAATGAAAAATAATTGATCAAAACTTTAAATATCATGACCTATTCCACCAATCTATGTAGCCCTTTGGATTACCCCTTGAAGATCCAACAATATTAATTTTAAAGAAACCAAGAGGGGGACGTGACTACTTACCTATCGCAATCACCTTCTTAGTAGTCTTCAATTGAGCATCATTTTGAATTTGGGAAGCAAAAAAAGGGAAAATTTCTAGAATACATGAAATATAGAGTCAAATGGGGAAGAGATTCTTCAAAGGGGAACTTGGCCTCAATAGTTTCCTTGGCTAAACTATTTATTTTTTTCCAAACCTAAACGATAAGGCTTTGATGATCTTGCAAAATATGATGATTCCTCTCCAACCAAATTTGTCAAGGAATAAAAATAGAGCCAAGATCCTAGGTAGCAACTAGAAGAGAAGATGACATAGGAGGATAGCTCATGATTACTGAAAATTCAAATTAAAAAATGACATGAATAATAGGCCTATTCCATAATCTCCACCATAATCTCTAGATGTCTAAGGAAAAACATTAAAAGAAAATATGAGTAGTATTTTTTCACTAATGCCACACATAACACATTTAGATGGTTTGAGAAATCCTCTCTTTATGATATTATCCCAAGTGAGACATTTATTTTGACTTAACGAAGTTTATATTTTTTATATTCAAGGTAAAATATATTTATTAAAATGATATAAATAAATTATATTTTACAAGTTTTAGATTTATAAATGGCAAGAGTCATGATGAAAGCAAGAAGATGAAAAATTCAATAAGGTTTTCCACTATCTCGAAATCAATAGAATCTAAAGTAATAGAAATAATCATAACCATTGAAAGATTGAATCCCCTTATTCCTTTTTAATATGATAATTATAATCAACTAGAAAATATGAGAGGATTTATTAGAAGACAACTTCCCTAATTCAGAGACATTTCAAAAATAATTTTTCTTTTGAAGCTCATTTGACAAAGCAATCTACTACAACATTTCATTCCCTAGGAATATGGGAAAATGAGATAGCCCTAAAATTCAAAGGGAGGTAAAGTATCTATTCCACTAAAGAAGTAATCCTCTAGGAGGTAAAGTATCTATTCCACTAAAGAAGTAATCCTTTAGGAGGATTTTGGACAATCTTGTTTGTTTAGAAGAGAAATCAAGATCAAAGAATCTAATTCATAAATAACCATCTTCCAACTAAACTCACAAGTTTTCTTAAAAGCCACCATAATAACTTGGATTTCTATCAAATTGTTAGAACCAATACCCATAACATAATTGAGAAAACAAATAATAAATAAAAAAAATTATGCCATCAATTAAAACATATTATCTTTAGGAACTAAGATATGTAATTCAAGGAAAGTAGTTCTACTTTGTTATTTTTTTAGAATAAAAATAGAAGTGTGGAAACTAATTGAGAGAATTATAATGAAAATGTCAATATAGTCTTAAAAAATTATAAAGAAGGTTTTAGTATTTCGTAGACAAACTTTTTTTATATGAGGAATACAACCACCATAAGAATGTAGAATTTATTACAATATAATATATATACAAATGGAGATGAATTTGCTCACACATTTTCTAATATCTTTAATAAGTAAAGTTGATTATTAATCAAAGAGTTATTATTTTTTAAATAATTTGTTTTTATTTATTTATGTTGTATATATTATAATAAGTAAAGTTGAAATGGTGAATATTTAGATGAATATAGGGGACCATTGTCTTCATCTAATAAATAAAATGTTTTTTAATTATATTAAAATCAAAATCAAAATGGTGGTAACACTAAAATAATATTATTAACAATTTGAAGAAGGTTTATGCCCCCTCATGAAGTTTTGAATCCCTAATTATGGATGCAATTGAAATCCTAAAGTCCTTCAATGAAGTTTATATCTCTCATATTCTAAGGGAATGGAATGGACTTGCTGATGTGTTTGCTAATGTTGGTGTTAGGGGTTCTAGGGAGTGGGATGTGGATGACCCCCTCCCCATTGAGGCCATTGCTTGTTTAAATCATGATTATCAAAACTACTAATTCAGATGGTGGCTTTATTATTTTCTAGGCTCACATGTCTATAATCATGTCGTAGCTAATTGCTTGGAGAGATGGTGAGCTAGATTTTGATCGGGTTGATGGTACCATGAGTATTCTTCGTATGAGGTGGCGTTCTAGGATCATTATTTCTCTCTACCATAATGTCATTGCCACACGGATTGTGGGCATGTTTTGGATTTCCTTCTCAAGGTTTCTTTTAATCATTTGCAAAGTTATCAAGCTCCTAAGTTTTGCAAACTTTATGACAATGGGAGGCAATAGGAATAGAGTGAAGCCCTTTTCATGTGATACTGTTAAAAAGAAGGAGGTTTGGCGTAGGTTGCAGAAAGGTGGGCTCACTCCATATTTGGAGAGGCTGCATGGAAATAACCCACAGGCCACGACCTTGTTTGTCAAAGGTTGGAATAACAGGATTTTGAAATTGGGAGGCACTGAATTTGATGTTAATGAGGATTTCATTGCAAATATCACTGGTCTCTCAATTGAGGGCAAGAAGGTCTACATAGATAAGAAGGAATCTAAGGCTGCCATGCAGATTTTCTTCAAAGGAGACAAGGAAAAAGAGCTTAATCCTACCAAGAGTGGTGGGTAACAGCGAAGTTCTCTCAAAGCCCTGTGGGGTGATGTTGCAGAGGAATTAATGAGGTAAATTACTTTAGAGGGTAGGTTTTCTGCTGTGAATGCCTATCATTTTGCTCTTTTGAATCATTTTTTCCATAAGAATAAAATTTCCTTTCCATATTATCTCTTAGTGTCTCTAGAGTTTGGTCTAAAGGACCATAAAAGGAACCCTAAGAATCATGTATTGCATGTTTGTCCTATTCTGTTAATTTTGGATTATGCTAAATCCTATGAGGTCCCTAAGCCGCATGCTATTACACCTAAGGGTAAGAAATAGAGGTTGGCCTTGGAATATGAGACAGTTTCAGAGGATGAGTTGGGGAGTTTGAAAGGGAAAAAGAAGGAGGTTCTGGAGTAGGAATCTGAAACGGAGGAGGATGAAGATTTTTTCCCAGATTCTCAGGCCTCTATGGAAGTGATGTCGCAACCTCCTGCCCAGGGAAAACCTTGTAAAGGGATTTGGATTCTAACCTGAAGGATTATGAGACCTATAGTGAGGATGAGGGTGGTGAAAACCCCATTAAATCTTGGCCTCGTGCTCCTACTATCTTGAAGGAGAGGATTGAAACTACTGAAGATGTGTCTTCACCATCCCCTATTTTGGGGACCAAGAGAAAGAAGGTTTTGAAGGAGGGCAGTAAAAAGAAAATGGTTTTTAGGTCTTCTAGCATGGTGCAAGATGTGCAAGTTGTGTCTCCTCATAAGTTGGTTGGTGGGCAGGAGGTTGTGGATTCTCTGAGGGTGGACTTGGAAATGTTGAATAGGAGGAGGTCGATGGATGAGGACATTGTGAGCTCTTTGCATAAGATTCATATGCCAATGGATGGGGGTAAAGCTAAGGAGGTTTCTGTGAGCCAGGATAAGGTTAGTTCTTCCTAGGAGGGTGATGTTGTAGTAAAGGATGTTTTCAACTTTGATTAGGAGGATGTGTCCAATGTATTAGATATGGCTAAGGAGGGCTCCACTTCTCTATTTAAAAATTTTAAATGGGTATTTCATGAGCTCAACATGACTAATGTTAAGGTTAGGGGTGCTATGAGAAAAGTGGGAGAATCGTTAGTTCAAACTCAAGTTGATGAGTTGTATGACTCTTTGAAGACTTTTCTTGATACTTTTGCTGAGGAAATGTTGAAGATGAAGCAGATGGTTGAACAAAGAATCCTGACCCTAGATGAAAAAATGAAAAGGATTATTGTCAAATTGGAAAAGGGTGGGGATGGGACTAATTCTATTGTGAGGCATGAGTATAAGGGCCTTTCTACTCCTTTTGAGAAGGCCAAAAAACATATGGAGATTACTCTTGTTGAGGATGTCAGTGCTGGTGAAAGGCAAGTGGAGGTGAATGTTTCAGTTGACAAGGTTCCTGGTGTGTAGAATGTTTTGATTAGCAAGGTAAATGTGGTCAGGCTCAGTGCTAGAACTCGTAATAAAACCAAGATGCAGGTGGGGATCCCAGCTAAAGATATGTCTAAAGTCATGGATGAACATCAAAAGGCTATGGAGAGTGACATGGAAGCTACAAACATTTTGAAGAATATGCAGTTTTTTTATTTTTGTCTTGCCTTTTTTACTACTGTTGTGATGATGGTTTGTTGTGTTTTGGCTGTTGTTCGCTCTGTTTAGTTATATTTTTCTTCAGTTTCTCTTTTTGTAAAGGGTTTCGGGGCCCCTTCAAAACCTGTTTACCTCTAATCAAAAACACTAAAATAATATTAAGATCATTTAAATCAGTGATCTTAAATGTCATTATTAGATTTGGGAAGTTAAAAAGATAATGATAAATTAGAAATGAGTATAACTATAAGTGACTTTAGAAATAAAATTACATATAATCCAAAGTCCTTAGAGATATTAAAAGTCACATCTAGTAATGAAAATATCATAGATGACAAATTTCTAGTTAGAGACTTCATTCTAGGCATGTGGAACTTTATACATTAATTTTAATTAAAAATATTTTGTAGAAATTTAATTAGTATTAACACATGGAAAATGAGCAAGAAATGATGGTAAGAAATTAGACTAGATAAATCAACATTGTCAATCTAGAGGTGACCTAAACATAGAAGAAAGGATTTTCATGGGGTATGGTGGCTATTAAAACAAACAAGTAGAGAATTTACCTCATGTTTCATTAAGAATTTTATATATTTTCCAAATCCATAATAAAAATGATATAAATAAATAAATAGAATCTAATCATTTAAAGGAGAGAATGTAAAATTAAGAAAGAAAGAAGAGAAAATTAATTGGTGATAAGGTTGTCTGACATTCCTATGGGATGGATTCAAAGTATGGTTACTAAATATGGAATTCCTATCTATGTCTTTAAATCCATAGGCATATATAATTTGTATTATATTTAACAAAAATATGTTGAAGTGAATACACGAGAAAGAAGTTGCAAATGGGAAGAAGATTTCCAAATGCATCAATTACTACAAAATTTTATAAATTTCATATGGTTTCAAAACCTCACAATGGTAGACACAATCATTTGCTCTCACACTTACTCATACAACTTGAATATTTTGTAAATGGAAAGAAGATTGCAAAATGCATCAATTACAATAAAATTTTATAAATTTCATATGGTTTCAAAACCTCACAATGGTAGACACAATCATTTACTCTCACATTTACTCGTACAACTTGAATATTTGGGTTTTATGTGGATTTTTATGTTATATGTCTACAATGGCAAGTGGGTGTATGTGGACAATGCAAGAAACAAACATGTACATAAATTGAAGGAACAACTTATAATCTTGATTTTTATTATCTTTGCTAATTAACGCATGGAACATGTACTTTTAAAAGGAAGAAGGATTTATGTAGGAAATTTTTGTGAGCTTCTTTCTTTATAGTTATAACCATGATTAGGGATCCTTTGTCCTTCCCCCTTTGCACTTGGAATAGAATGGTTGTGTTTATTTTCCCTATGTGTAGTGAAATTTGTGTTCAAAGTGAATGGAAATTGCAATAAAACCCAATCAACAAAAAAAAAAACACTCAGATAAGGCATAGAAAGATCAAACCAACATAATGAGCCTCATGTTGAGTAGATTTTCCCAAGAGTTATCGATCAGATGTGTGCTCACTAGAAATTCTGGTAGCATAATGGTACTCCAATGAAAATGAGTGAGTTTTTTGATAAATGGTTAAGGCTTGGATATATAGGATCTGGATAAAAATGGATGAAGATCTAAAATTTGTTGATGGAGATCAAGGGTTGAGTGTGATTGGGATCTCTCAACTCATGAGATTGTGCCAAGTGGCACAATGAGAGGGCTTGAGAGGGATATTGTACCCTTACAAGGTCCATGTGATTGATGTGATGGGGAGAGTTGACCCACTTAATCATGGATTAAGTGTGTACAAGTGCTTAGTGGGTAGGTTAGGTGGGGATTAGGATTAGGATTAGTGCAAGTGGGGGATTTGGTGGATGTGACACACGAGAAGGATTAAATAAATAAATAAGATTTATTTATTTAATTTATGGGATAGAAGGGGTAAGGTAGGATAGATGTAGATAAATACTTAAATTAAATCATTTATCTTGGGCTAGGACTTAGGAAAATAGAGTAAATAGAGAATACTATTTAATTAATGTAAATTATGGGGAAATACATGAAATGAGGATAAATCGACCAAATGTGGTCAATTCTAGGTGTCTACATTTCCCCTCTTTGATATGGTGTTACGAAGTGGCATCATTTCAAAGAAGATTAGAATATAGGTCTAGGAAGAAGATGGTTAGATTAGGGAAGATGCCCCAATAATTCAAAGGAGTGACCAGAAATAAATATGAAAGGAGTGAAGATGAGGATTAGGATTGAGGATGCCCCATCGAGAGAACAGGTGGGTTCAAGAGAAGACGGTTGTGCTCTAGAAATGGATGAGATGGTGTAGGATAAATGAGGAATATGGTTCAAGATGATGGATAAAAGGCAAGATGAGAAGATGAAGAGATAATCAAAGGGGGGATGGTAAGAAATCAAGAAAAAAAGGAATCAAAGACAACCATGATGTTTCCCTGTCCATCCTAAAAGCCAAGATTTATTGATGATGGATGAGGTGTTGTTGATGTGGGAATGATATATCCCAGAAAATCACAAGGATTTGGAATGATGCATCCTGATGATGATTAGAGTGTTGTTGATTAGGAATGATATATCCTAAACCAACACAAGGATTAGGAAGGATACATCCCAATGATGATGATTGGAGTGTTGTTGATGTAGGAATGATATATCCCAAAACAACACAAGGATTGGGAAAGATACATCTTGATGATAATGGTTGGAATGTTTTTTATGTCAGAACACTATTTCCCAAAAAAATACAAGGATTGGGAAGGATACATCCGAATGGTGATGATTGGATTTAATTCAAGGCTTGCAACAAGGCTAGGAATGCAACCAAGGATATAATTAAATGATTTGTGCTAGATTGCATGGATTAGGATTTGATTGTGATGGGAGATTCCTAGGAGCAATAGAATTGATGGAATGAATGAATATGATGGAGGAAAATATGCTTAGGATAACAAATATATATTATCCTAAAAGGATTGACGGGATGATGAAATGATTAAGAAAGATGAAAATATGTTTAGACTAACAAATCTATATTAGCCTAAAAGGATTGAAGGGATGATGAATTGGTGAGAATGGATGAAAAGATGATTAAGCTAACAAATCTATATTATCCTAACAAGATTGAAGAGATATTGAAATGATTAGAAAATAATGAGTATGGAAAATATGCATATGATTATTGCAAGAGAAAGATGAGGGGATAGATGAAGGGATGGATTAGGATTCATGTGCATACAAAATCTAGGATTAAGTGGAAGGGTGAAAAAAAATAAGATAGGTAGATTGGAGATAGAGATGAAGGATGAATGGATTATAAACATATAGGATAAATGGATGGGGTATTTGGAGTGCCAAATTAGAAATACCATGTAGTGAGAACTTAATTTGATATAGCATAGGATACTATGCAACAAGGTATGAGGAACCCATATGACTTCGTATCACATGCATAGGATTGACTCAATAAACAAAAAGGTTAGTCTAACATCTCACAAATTCATAGGGAACTTTGGTGGATACAATGTTGGAAAACCACAAATAGAAGGAATGCCCCAATGGAATATAAGATCTAAAAGGATCTTGATTGAAACAACATGAGACAGACCAATAAAAAACAAGCAAAATACAAGAATTTCCCCTAGTTTTACCATTCAAAGCACACCATGATCTGATGGATCATGGAGACCTCGAGTAGGTAAAGTAGGAAGATGAAAAGAAATATAAACAAAGATTCTAAAAGCACCAAATAAATAACTAGAATCTCAAGTACCTTTTTCCATAAGGATGATGGGTGGGGTTGATGTGGTCTAATTTGGGGAACAATATATCCTACGAAGACTAAGGATGTATGTATTGAACACAAAGCAATGTTGAGAGGGGGGTGAGTCAACATATACTAAAATTAAAACATTCCCATTTGCAGACAACACATCACATCACATGAACTGAAAGAACAATAGAAAGGAAATCATGCACCAAACCATAACACCAAAATTTTAACATGGAAAACCCAATGAGGAAAAAACCACGATGAGAGTTAACTCACAATATAAAAGCTCATTTTTTAAAGGTTTTATACAATGTAGTTTAAGGTTGATTTCCTATAGACTTGCACACACTAAAGCAGAGACAACTTCAGGGGAAAGATACCAAGGACCTAACGAGACTCACTGTCTCAGAGTAGGGTACATGAAAATTATGATAAGAAAACTAAAACTTGAACTACTGTAGATGAGGCATCTGACTTATGTTGATATTACAATTCCATTTTTGCATATAAATTACACCATCATACAAATTTCAGACACTTCATATTTAAAAAATTTCTTAATTCACATCCAACACACATCACTCTTCACAAATGATTTGTCCTATAAATATCCTCCGCAATAATACAAAACCTCCAATTAAGTTGGCTAAAATATGACCCTTAGATGTAACAAATGATATTGCACATGTCGACATCAAAACATATCCAAAGTGAAAGAACTTTGATTGTGGATTAGCATAGGTTATGTTTGAGGCCTGAGAGAACTTCCATACATTCTCCAAAATAATATTAATTGATCAGGATCGACTGCAAATGAAGAAAACAAGTCATGTCGACCCAATTAGTACAAGTACCATCAATACTATTACTACTAGACTTCACACAACTGGGGAGATACCCAAAAAATATGTAGATCAAGATATGAACAATGTTCTAAAAGGATTTGATCATTAAATGTTGGTGCAATTGAAGAAGCTTATTGAAAATGCAGAAATAGAGAATTCTTGATCAATTGTAACACATTGCTAATTGGAGATTAAGCTTACGGATCTCCAACACACTTGACACTATCAAATATTCTATATTATTCATTATTGATCATGTCCTCAAATCTGCAAGACAAAACCTACATCTATGGAGGAATGTGGAGCATTCTAACCAAACTTTATCATTGCATTACACTATTAGGACACAGACTGAAACATTGTCAACTATAACTTTGATTATAGAAAGTGTGAAGAATTATTCTCTAGATATAATATATTCATAGCCTGGTCATCATTTCATTTGAAACATAATACAAAATCTTGCACAATGGATGGATGTGGACCAAAATGTTTTGATACTGCCATAATTTATACATAGTTAGTGCCTTATCCAATCTTCTTCAACATGTGATACATAAATCCAAAATGATATCAAGGTAGACATATTGCAGACACTTTAGGACATGATTATCATCCTCCACAACATACTTAGATCATTCTTCCTTATGCTACCTTATAGACATGCCCCAAATCATATCAACTTATGGACCAAATAATTCCAAAGTATGTACATACTTCAATAACACATCTTGACATCAATGAAAACACTTATTGCCAACAATATCTCTCTTTCTCATTGATGGAAATAAACATATGCTTCTCTCCCCTTTTGACATCAAGGGCAAAGGGCATGATGTCATCTTATTTATAATATGGTATTCCCCAACTCATATGCTTCTCTCCCCCTTTGAGTATCATCCTCTGCAACATACTTAGATCACCATATGCTTCTCTCCCCCTTTGAGTATCAAGGGAAAAGGGAAGATGTCATCTTATTTATAATATGACATGCCCCAACTTATATGCTTCTCTCCCCCTTTGAGTGTCATCTTATTTATAATATGGCATGCCCCAACTAATATGGAAATAGACATGTGCTTCTCTCCCCCTTTGAGTATCATCCTCCGCAACATACTTATATCACCATTCTTCCTTATACTACCTTATAGGCATGCCCCAACTCATATCAACTTATGCAACAACTAGCTCTAGAGTATGTACATACTTCAATAACACATCTTGAAATCAATGAAAACACTTATTGCCAACAATATCCCCCTTTGTCATAGATGCAAATAGACATATGCTTCTCCCCCACTTTGACATTAAGGGCAAAGGGCATGATGTCATCTTATTTATAATATCTCAAAACTGTGAGAGCTCCCCCTTACTATATACTCCCCTTGAGATGGAGATTCCCAAAAAATGGATTCTATGTATAGGAATAGGTTCAAAAACCATAATGATATTGCAAACTTCCACAAAAATCTTCACAAGGACAAAATTGTCTTACTTACATCTTTACATCATCCATGGAAGAATGAATATTCTTATGAATTGAGCTTTTAGTTGCTCCAAGGTTGTAATCCATTCTATTGTTTTTTAGGAGAGTATATGATTTTGACATTCAAATTCTATGCACATTTATTCAACCTCATTTATTTTACTAGGATTTTTTATTTTCTAGCCCACTTTTACTACTTTTACCTGTAATCTAGATAGTGATGCAAGCCACATATTGACTACCTCTCTTAACAAGTTGAATTGTTACTCTAAGTGATCTCTCTAGCTCAAAAGCAATGACAAATATACATGAATATTTTCAACTTGTGTCCTAATAGATCCATCCATATCTTTCGACAAATCATAATTTTTGACCAATAGTGTAATTTGTAACTCAATTGAGTGAATATGACTTTTGATGTCTTTGGTGGAGTTTGGCCACTTCAAATAGAATTGATAAAGAGTTGTTGCTTCATTCACACAATCCTTAAACTTTTCTATTTTTTCCTACAACTTATTGTGCATCAAGACACCTATCAAAGGCCTTATTTATTCTTTTATCTTTTATTTTTCTCAAGGCATCTTGTTCTACCTTTTTCTCCAAGAGAGAGGTGTGATCTTTGAAAGAATTTATTAAGAGCTTTAACTTTTTTTTCGGAGGTAAGGAGAGACATCAATATTTACTTCTAGTAATCCTTCCTAGATAATCTTCACAAAATTATCAATCAATTCACTTTTCCTTTCATGTTCTTATAGGGTTTCCTTCCTTGCGGAAGCATGTAGGACATCACCAAGTTGCAGCTTATGTAAGGGAGAAATGCATGACAAGTCAACTTGTCCCTTAGTGGTGGGTATGTACAGAAGTTGAGGCATAACTATTAGTTGATATTGCATCTGTATCCCTAGTAGCTCTTTGAAAGAATCTGATGAGGAAGACCCTTGGCTTACAGAAGCCTCCTGCTTCTCTGTATTGACCTCATTTGAATCATGAATTTTTTTAGGATTACCTGAACTATCTTTTTCTCCTCACTTTCTTTCTCCTTTTCTTCTTCCTTTCCTTCTTCTTTTCTTATTACCATACTAGAGATAACCTTTCCTTATTTATGTCTAGAAATTCCTTTCATTTCTTGCATATCTACTTTTATCAGGGAAGGCACATTATGTTCTTTGTCAGAATAAAAGTTCATTGAAGGTGAGCTCCTCATTTTATTTTGATCATCTTTACCTTGTGCATTTGTGCTTTCTGGAGGAGTAGTCTCCTCATCCTGTTTAGTATTTACAACTTGCATATCATCTATAGATACATTTTCTTCAAAAGCAGATAGATTCACAATATGAGAAGTCACATCAGGCATGTCTTGTGTATCAAAGATATCTAGAGGAGTTTGATCCTTGATTATTTCAGCATTCCTTAATCCTTCTAATATTTTTTCTATCTTTTCAATTGTTTCCTTTTCCATCCTTTTTATTTTCTTCTTTGTCCTTCCCCATTAGAATGTTTATTATTTGTTTTATTTTGAATTCTTGAGCCTGATATTGGGATATTTTAACTCTTTCATCATGGGAGATAGATACCCCAAACTTTTCTAGTGCTTGTTACCTCATTTTGGCTTCTTTAGCAACAACAACATTCCTTTTTTTGTTGAGAATATCTGAAAAACTTACCAAAAGATGATCACGATTTCATTAAGAGTCATGTTAAAAAAAATTATATATATAATGATTTCCTTTTCAATTATGTTCTTGTCATCATGAGATGATTCATCATAAAGAGCAAAAAATTCCTTCAAGGCATCATGTTGCATAATTTCATTAATGGTAGCTTCAAGATGTAGAGGCACATGTTTGGAAGTATCTAAAGGAGACTCCAATGTTTCTTCATTAATTTCCTTTTCAATGGATATTTACTCTCCTTGATTTCTATTCTTCTTTCTCCTCTTCAAAACATAGGATTTCATCTCTTCTTCTTCAACTTCCTCATCAACAACTACATTTGCTAGAGTAAACTTTTCTCTTGTTGCTTTTTATTTAGGTCTAGACTTCTTTCTTTTGCAATTTTGGTCTTTACTAGAACATTAGTAGCATGTCTATTTTTGCTAGGAGGAGTTTGGGTATGTCTGAAAGCAATGGTAGTGATAGAACCAGATCTACTTGTCCTTTTAGATGTTGGCATAGCAAAAGTGGCATGAGATGCTTCTGTAGAACCTTTGCCAGTCCCAAACATCTTTTTTAGCTCAGACATCATCTTTCCTATACATTATTATTTTCCTTGTCTATTTGTTGGTTATTTCATCATATGTACCAAACCTTCAACTGTGATATCCTTAGGTTTGTTGAGAAAAAATTCAGCATATACAATTCAATTTTCTCCAAAAAGTTGATAGGGTAGCTTGGTAATCTAGGAAGTCCTTGGTTCAACAACTTACATGTAATAGTTATCTTTTTCCACCATAAAAGTGATTTTTTTTTATATTTCTCCACAACTTGTGAGGGTATTTTCTCCCTCTTATACATCTCACTATTGAAGGTTTTAAAGAAACCCTAAAATGTTGTGTTGCATTGAGTGTCATCTGGAAAGCTACGTATATGATCCTTTATTTGTTGTGCAATAGGAATATTCTTTTTCCACATCATATTCTTAAAACCAAGCATCTCTTTCATGAAATAGAACATGAGACAAATGATCAAAATACCATATCGAAAGGTGTAGTGAGATTCCTTGGTTTTGTGTAGATTTTCTAATAGTTTTGTCAAAAGAGCTCACAGAGATCATAATATTTTCCTTCCTCTACCATTTGATGAGCAGTATGGATGGTAGTGGTTGTACTTGATCCTACTCTGTTTGAGTAGTATATCTTGTATGCAATTCCCATTTTTGCATATCAAACCCCTCGATTAGATATGTCATTCACAGTAAGTGCCCTTTTGTAAAATTTAGCTCTAGTGAGCCAAATGACTTCTTCATTCTTGACATATTCTAGTGTAGGTAGTGGACCACAATCCATTCACAACCCTGATAGATTATTTTGTAATTATATGGGGTTGATCAAGCCAAAAGATGTCCTCATGCATTTGACTTAGGGAAAATTTGACCCATCCATCTTCATAGCCAAAGTAGGGAAAATCCCTCCATACATCCAATCCTTTCGTTCTACATTTTCATATTTTGGTTTGAGCTGAAAGTCATTACTTAGGATATTATTGAACCTAAACTTTTTCATCTTTAGATGATCATATTTATTTAGCTGTGAGTGAATGTAGATGTAGATATCTTTAGAATAGATCACATGGATTACAACATGGGAGAATGCACCTTCCTTGTCGATCACAGTTGATATATACGAGTGTTTCTTGAATTTTGGCCTTGGTATATCCACATCATCGATAACAACAAGAGCAACCATGATATATCTTACTGTTGCTATGGTTTTGATGGGCTCATTGTAATCCTCATCATTTAATTTATCAATCCAAAGCAGTGTCCATGGCTGTATGCAAAAGAGAAAGTAGAAAACTTGATTGACAGTCTATTCTACTTGCAAAAATAAATCCTATTTGCATGAAAGGGAACTAATCTAAGGAACAACTACAAGAATTGAAAAGGCTAAACTACTTCACACTTGTTGGAAATGAAAAGATTTCTTGGATTCAAATTTAATCTAGAAATCTGGAATTACATTGTTGGAAAATGAAACTAGATCTATCCTATTTCCTCAGGCTGAAACAAGCCTTTCTAATCCCCTCTTTTGAGATGTGATGTCCCAGAACAATACCCTTTGTCATCATTATTGAACTTTTTTCATGATTTAAGGACAACTCATGATCTTTACATCGCTGCAAAACCTTTTCTAAGTTTTTAAGGGCCTCCTCAAATGTTTTTGCATGAACAGTAAAGTCATCCATGTATACTTCAACACACGTAGTGGTGAAATCTGCAAAGATAGCAAGGACTGCTCTTTGAAAATTGGCAGGCGCGTTACACAGTCCAAATGGTAAAACCGTATAAGCGTATGTACCCCAAGGATAGGTAAAAGTAGTTTTGTCTTGATCTTTAGGGGCTACTTGGATCTGATTATATCCTCTAAAGCCATCAAGAAAAGAGAAATAATTGTTTCCTGGTAGGTTATCAAGTACTTGGTCAATGAATGGCAATGAGAAATGGTCCTTCTTTGTGGCTTTATTCAATTCTCTATAATCTATGCACACACGCCATTTACCATTTTTATTTGGTACAATAACCAATGGAGAAACCCACTAAGTGTTTTTCTAAATTTTCCTTCAATTCTTTTTCTTGTGTTGGGGATAAAGATGAATTAATGTCGAGAGGTTTATCTCCAGATACTTGAATTTCTTTAGTTCCATTTTTAGAATCCAAGGAATTTTTAACAAGTGTATTCAGAGGACAAGAGTGTTGTTGATGCAAAGTTGCTTGAAAATTTCCTTTCTCAATTGGATTATTGTTTTCCAGAGTAAACTCTTGTTCTTCACACTCTTCAATATGTTCAACTAAGGTAACCATAGCTAACTCAACAATTCCATCACCCTCTGATTCTATATCCTCATCAACCCAAAGTTGAGTGTTTGGTTGAATTGATGGTTGTGCTAGTGGATAGAGTGATAATTCTTTTTGTTTTTGACCATTTGAAATATTCATACTTCCAGATCTACAATCTATTATGGTAGCAACAATAGCTAACCATGGTTTTCCTAAGATGATTGGATAACCAGAATCTTTCTTTCTAGTTTTAAGAACCAAAAAGTTAACTAGATAATCCCATGTGTCAATGGTGATCATGATTTCTTCTATACCTTCAAGTTTGGTAGTAGATTGGTCAGTTAACTGTAAAACAGTTTTTGTTGGCTGAATAGTTGTCATTCCTATCATTTTGATAGTATCAGATGTGATAACATTTATGGCAGCTCCTAGATCAATTAGAACATTGGATATCTCTATTCCATTAATACTCAGTTATTACAGGACTACCAGGATCATTATATTTATGTGGAAGCAATCTTCCTGATAATACATCAGTGATTTTTGTCCCTATTTGAATTGTGGAAGGTAATTTCTTTTTCCTCCTTGGAGTTTTCATGCAAAGGAATTTAACTAACTGATTTATCTCTAGCATGTCTTTAATGGCCTGTAACAGTGGTATTTCAATGTTAATCTTCTTCAACTCACGAAGAAGTTGAGAATCAACTACATTCATGTAATTGGGTTGAGAGATTTCAAGAGTGAATTTTTCTTCCTTCAATCTCTTAGGATAAGGTGCCTGATTGACGTTTTGTTCTTCTTCCAAGTTTCATTTTTCTGCTGAATTCTCGTTATCTTCCCCACTTTCTTGAACTTTTTCTGCTGGTGTAGATTGAACAGTTTGATTTCTCAATTGAATATCATTAGCATCAATAACGTTCAAATTAGGGGGATTTGCATCATTATAGGTATTTCTTGGATTTGCAACTGGTTGAGCTAGTAGTTGAGGTTGGTTCACTTGGTCATTAGTAGGATTGGGGGCATTGATTGTTGGAGGCGTTTGTCCCTAGGGATGTTTTTGCCCCTTATTTTTCCATGGTTGGAACTGCGTCTAATTTTATTGTGATGAGGGCTACTTTGACTGCTATTGTGGTTGTTGATTAGCTTGCCATTGTGAATGGTTCCATTGGGGATTCATCGATTCAGGTTGACCCCAATATGTAGGTGGTGGTTGTGGCTGATATGGAGGGATCCATTGGTTCTGGTTTTTCCAAGGGTTCTAATTCCAGTTAGATGTAGAACCATTTTGTCTTTGATAAGCATTGTACCCTATTTTTTGAGGTCGTTGGCTGACATAATTAAGCTCTTCTTCTATGAAAGGTGGTTTCTTTAGATTGCTCTTAATCCCAACCAAAAGATTATAGGAACTTGTTGAGTGTTGTTTCTCACAAACCTCACAGATATCAACTTGATTCAATGGACATTCTCTTCAAAGGTGTTTTCCCCTACACTTGGAACAATAAATAGGCAAAGGTTCAGTTTTCTTATCTCCTTGCATGTTGAGATGAAGAAGTAAATCAGTCTTCATGTTTGCTAATTCCTCCATTACTTCTGACACATTAGTAGTATGAGCCTTGTTTCTTCTGGAGTTTCTTGTTCCTACCCTAGTTCTAGAGTATTTTCCACATATTTCAACAATATCATCCAAGGAAAGCTTGTTAATGTCTCCCTTCCCCATTAGATTCAAAGACTCTCTTGATTCATCATCAATTCCTCTCAATAAAATTGTTTTACTAATTTCATTATCCAGCCCATTAGTACACCTCTGGTGCACAAAATGGAACCTATCAACATAATCCTCTAGACTTTCATCCTCCATTTGTCTTATTCGAAACAATTCCTCCTTCCTATCCCTTACTCGACAGTAATCTTGGTATTTATCGAAGAACTCAGTTTCCATTTGCTGCCAAGTTCCAATTGTTCATGCTCCCAAACCCATGAACCATCATAAAGCTAACTCTTTCAAGGTAGAAGGAAATAACTTCAACTTTTGGTTATCATTTGTGTAATCATAGGTCTGACATTGAACTTTGAATTCAAACAGAAATCAATCAGGATCCTCTAAATTTTTTCCCCTAAAGGTAGGCAAAACCGAGGGTGAAATATTCTTCATAGGAGGCTCACCAATCTATCTTTCAAGATTTATAGGATATGAAAAGGTCCTATTTGTTAGTGGATGTTATGGTTGGTCACCCATTTCTTCTTCAGGTGAAATGGATCTCTATTCTCTTCTTAATTTTCGATCTGATCTTCTTGATTTTTGATCTGATGTTGTTGAATAACTTGTTCCTGATCAAAATCAATATTTGATGGAAGAAACCTCCCTAGATGGTCTCTATTTCGTCTCATCCAAAATTCAAGTCTATATTCCTTATCAACACTAAGGCTTCACACTTAATAGCCAGATCTTTTAATCTCGACAACGGTGCCAAAAATGATGGGCAATGTTGTTGATGTCACAACTTGCATCATTTAGTCAATTAATTATCGAACCAGGTGTGTCTTAGAGCTATATGCGATAAGGATGTTTGTCACAAAATTTTGTGGGGGGGGGGGTTGCACTGTAAACAGTTACTTCAGGTGTTGATTTGGCTCCTTCGGGAGCTTTTAGGAGCTCTTAGGAGCTCTCAGGAGCTAAACTTCAACGACTAACTCCTAAGGATTAATTCTATCTTATCTCCTAATTTAAAGATCCATCAACTTATTTCTAACTTCATTTTACTTGATTGAGACCGATTCATGGAAAAGAATAGCATTTATCTTAATCCTTAACTAGAATTTGAAATCCAACTTTAATTCTAATTTACTTCGAAAGAAATCTATCTTAAGATTTGCTGGAAAATAAATGTTATTTTAAAGAACAAAAATAAAATGCAAGGAAATAATGATTAATTTAGAAAGCATAAATACTAATTTCCATGAAAAGATTCCAAAAAAAAATTAGTTTCATCTTTCCGTAAGTTTCCATCATTGCTTCAATTCAACTTAACAAATAATTACCAAACTTAATTCCTACAAACAACATCTAAATCTGATTAACTCGATAAACCTTACAATGAATCTAACAAACCATTCTAATCATGATGAAATTTAAACTTAACGGCGATTTAAACACAATTGCTGAAAATGATTCATACAAACTTAACATTCTAGATTTAACATCTAACACTCCAGATTTAATATTAATGAATAGAAATAACATAAACTCAAAAAATACCACACAAGATCATTTCCTTTGGTTGAGTGGTCCCTGCTCTTCCTTCGGTAAGATCTCTTAACAGAGTAATTTGAGTTAAATTCTTATCTTCATTCAAATTGATCAAATAGGGATGCAAAACAGAGTATTGCAACCATTACAAGATTTTTGTCAAAAATGATCTAACTCTTTTCTAAATCCTAAAACATGGATATTTATAACTATATCCTATTGAATTCAAAACATGGCATCATCTGCCAAGATTCAAGGCATCAAAACTAGAGATTTAAATAAAACTAAAACTAAACTAAAACAGGAATGAAAATAGACAGAGAGAAATTCCAGATCAGTGTTGGGACTAGAAGTTCCTAAACCAACTAAAAGAAGTTGATTTGGACTTTGGTGATTCATCATTCAGCTGGGCTGATCAATGACGTGATTGTCTTCATTTGATTGAATAGGGAGTTTAGCTTTATCATCAGTCATCAATCTTTTAAATACCCTGAATAAAACCCTTAAGAAAAGGATATTGTTAATAAATATTTAACTAGCTCCCTTCGAGTGTATTTTCCCTCTATGCGTCGGCCTGCACATTGCAAATTCGGCTCGGCATTTTATCTAGGTTCTGCTCTGCTGCGCCACGTTTTTACTCCTCACAACCCCGAGTCTCTGCATTCCTCGGCATTCTAAGAAAATCCGCTATGCTTCCATGTGTTGTGGCTACAGGATACTTTTGGTCATGTTTTCTTGCTGCCTCATCGGGCCCCGAAAAGCTACCACGAAGCCCTCATTCCTAAAAGTTTTTGGCGGGCCCCACAATTGCTATCTGCGGTATACACTTGCTATGTGTCCGCTATTTGCAAATCTTTCCGCATAGATATGAAGTAGCAACCGCGGGCAGCGAAATGTTGCCATGCATCTCTTTTGCGTTCGGTTGGTAGTCATTCCCTCCATTCTTGGTGAAGTGCTCCACCCATTCGACACGTGTAGCATTAATGCAAGTCCTCAGCGGTGAAAGGAAAAGGTTCATACAGGCAGCGAAAGGTTGCCACGTGCCTAGCTAGCAGATCTCATATTCAGGCGATGGACTAGATGAACTGAATGATACTATTGGTCGCTGCGTGTCATAATCATTCACATAGGAGGGTGACACTTGTCTGATCGGGCCTTGCTGAGACCACTGCCATCATTTGCAAAAGATCCACCTATGCCTGGAATGACTAGATGCTTTGTTCCAAATTGATTCTATTGTAACGACCTTGGGAATATTCTGATTCCTGCATCATTGCCAGGGATTGCGAAATCTTTTCGATTGCTACTCTCTGAAGTGGTGGAGGTTTTTCCCTGCTATATATAATTTTCTTTGTTGAGAGATAAGGGTCTAGAATTTGAAGGAAAATGCTAGTTTTAGTAAAAGATGCCAGGCCTTTATTGTTGTTTTATGTTATTGAAAAAACTCTCAGACTGTGCCAATTGTTCGACCTTTTTGTTTTTTATACTATTTGATCAAACTGTAAACTATGCTTTTTATTGTCTGGGCATTTCATTTAAGAACTTCTATAAATGTTGAATGCAAGTTTGTTGACCTAGACCATATCTAATGACTCTTCTTGGTGGTAGGAATGTGTGCAATATTATTTTATGTCAATAAATGGATTGTCTATGCTATAATCTTAAGTTTCTGATGTTCTGTAACACTACAACACCATTCAGGCCCTTAGATCTATGATTTATCGTGCATATCATTAAGTCTTGGTGCATCGCCTTAGGTTAGACTTTATTTTATTATATCTGTTTCATTTTCCCTTTCCAACCCCCCATTATAGAAGAAGTCGACTTCTCTAAAAACCCGGAGGTCACTCAGTTTAGCGCCAAAGGTCCCCCATAAACTGAGTTTCCCATAAGACACTATTACCTTATCAAATTTTGGCGTCAATAGTTTGTTCTTTTTCTGGCATGCCCAGTGGGACCAAGCTTAAATGAAATTTCCTTTTAGAAGGGTGTATGAGCCATCGGCCTGTAACTAGATCCCAAACCGCAGGAAACCCCAGTTTACTAGTACCTCCACTAGGAACAACACGAGTCGCAAATCAGTTGGTAAACGTTCCATTCCCGCCACCCGTTTCTCTCACCATGTTGCCAGCCACCAACAGGAATTATGTAGCATGGGACGCTGGAAGTCCCCTAGTAGCACTGATAGCACCTGCTGTCTGAGGCGCTATCCCAATTTCGGCCCTGAAAGCTATACCCAAATTTACTGGAGATGGCTTAAGAACACTAGCAGAACATTTGCAGGATGTGGTGGATGTGTGTCTGGTACATGGGATTACAACGCAGAATGTAGCTCTAAGGCTTCTCGCCGCATCTTTTAAAGGCAAAGCGTTGGATTGGTACTGAACACTGTCACCTAATACTATTCGGACCTGGGATGAGCTCAGAGATCTATTCTATGATAGGTTCTCAAACGGCGGAGATCGTTCTTTATTATATTATCAACTATCTCTAATAAAATGAGCCCCCCAAGAGGCTCTGACAGACTTTAATGCCCAATTTCACGTAAATTGGCAGAGGATTCATGTTACTATACGCCTGACTCCTGTGTTGGCATTCATATTTTATCTGAAGTCCATCAATTCTGACATTTTTGTGATGATCAAGTCTTTGGGAGGAGCTACTCTACCAAATGCTTACGGTGTCGCTATCAAAGCCGAGAATCATTTAATAGATTGCGGAAAGTTTCCTCCTCGACCTATTATGCCGATATTCCTTGAAATATCGATCCCTGTGCAAGAGGTGGCGTTAACTAGCACGCCCGCAACTACATAGTTAATGTACACATATGCGGCAACCCCACAAAATGTAGCCTCCACATCAAGTTCTTCCAAGGATGAAATGAGCGACCTTAAAGAGATGTTGTGAACCATGGCGAATGATATAACCACTCTTAAATGGAACCAATCAACACCTCTAAAGCCTGCATATCAAAACTATCAAGGTGAGCAGTCCTCATATTAGCAGAATCAGTACCAGGGCGTGCCTCGCACTAATCCACCAACTCCGATCGCAAACCAAATGGTGTCGATGCCTACTCCGCTGACAAGCGCGTTGCCAAGCTCGAGTAGGGAATTAACCACAGGTCAGAACAACATTATTGATGATATCAATCTATGGTGCTTCCATTGCAGCGATAAGCATATGCCCCGGAACTGTCTATGTGGAAACTTACAACAAAAGGTGGCAGAGCAACGTAGCCAAGGCGTGGCAATAGAACATGGAGGTTATATATATGCCTCACCACAAATGGAGAGTGTGGTTCTTACTGTGCAAATGCAAGGAATGTATTTAGAACAAGAATCCAATGCAGGGGAAACATTCCAGCGGGCGATGGACATTGCATTCACCGAACTAATCAATAAGTTTATTCTAATTTATTTGAATGATCTTACTATGTTTTCTAAATCTAAGGATGATCATTTTGATCACTTAGAATTAGTTTTTCAAAAGTGTCAGGAGTTCATAGTTTCCCTAAATTCAAAGAAGTGCGTATTTGGAGTACTGCAAGGCAAGCTGTTAGGACATGTTGTATCTAAGGAAGGGGTTTCAATTGACCCCGAACGGGTGAAATTTATCAAGGAACTTCCCCTTCCGATGAATAAGAAAGGTGTTCAGTCTTTCCTGGGCAAAGTAAATTTTGTTAGCAAGTTTATTTTTTACTTTGCGGGAATAATTAAGCCGATCACCCTGATGCTGAAGAAGGATCAGACATTCAAGTGGACAAACGAAGCTCGAGAAGCCTTTGAAAAATTCAAGGAAGCTATTTCCACAACTCTGGTATTGGTTAATCCAGATCAATCTAAGGATTTTATAATCTATGCATTTAGTAGCAAGTCCAGTATTGCTACTGTCCTAACCCAAAAAGATGATGAAGAAAAGGGGGAACATCCAATAGAATTCTACTCCCAGACCCTAAAGGAATATGAAGTGAATTATAATTTCGTCGAAAGGCAGGCCTTTGCAATAGTGAAGGGACTTAAAAAGTTTTGCCATCTAATTTCCTGCAATAAGGTGCTTGTGTATGTCACACATTCCAGTGTGCGTGAATATATCATGGAAGGGGAGATCATAGAAAAAAGAGCTAATTGGATCACCAAGATCCTGGAATATGATATTGAGGTCAAACCTACTAAGACTATTAGAGGAAAAGGACTGTGCAAATACATGGCACAAAACAAGGAGATTCCTGCCACAGAGGAGAAACCGAAGCTCGTCTTGGTAAATGAACCAGAATAAGAGGGTTGTTGGTTGACTGATAGGATGAGGTTCATGCAAACCAGAAAGTATCTGCTAGGTCACTCATCCCAAAAATGGATATATTACCGGCTACAAAATTGCGGATATGAGCTAGTAGAGGGAGTCATTTTCAAAAGGAATTTCAATGGTGTTCTCCTGCGATACATTACTTCGGAGCAAGCAAAGAGGATCCTTGACGCGTTCCAAAATACCGATGCGGGTGGACACTTCTTTGCTAAGACCACCACCATTAAAATCATGTGTCGGTTACTACTGGCCTACACTATTTAATGACTCCCACTCTTTGGTAAAATCTTGCAAAAAATGCCAGTTCTTTATTAACAAAAGGAATTATTCTGCAATGGCTCTCAAACCCATAGTGGCAGAAAAACCGTTTGCACAATGGGGCCTGGACTTCATCAGGATGATTAACCCAACTTCTAGTGTCGGACACAAGTGGATTCTGACCACCACAGATTACTTCACTAGATGGACGGAGGCTGTTCTGTTGAAAAGCGCAATAGAAATCAAAATTGTAGATTTCCTTGAAGAGCTAGTGACAAGGTTCGATCCTCTAAAGACTATCATTTATGATAATGCTAGAGCTTTCCTAGGCACAAAGGTATGTCACTTCGCATTAACTAATGGCATATTCCTCAAGACATCATCAAATTATTACCCGCAAGGAAACAGCCTAGTGGAGTCAACAAACAAGAGCCTAGTCCAACTCCTTAAAAGGATTGGTTCGGAGCCCCAGAAGGAATGTCATAAAAACCTCTGAGCAGCGCTCTGGGAAAACCGGATAACTCCTAAGCAAGTCCTTAAGACTTTTCCTTATGAGTTGGTATACAGGAAAGAGGTGATGTTACCTATATCTATAGAGATTTCGACACTCCAATTGTTGAAATCCCTCGAGATAGAACAAAATGGCACCATGGAAGTCTGGCTTGCCGAACTATTAGAAGTGCAGGAAAAAGGGGAGAATTCTCTAATAGCCATGACAAATCGTCAACAAGTGGTCAAGCGATGGTTTGACAAGAAGGCTTCCAACCAAGGCCTAAAGTGTGGAGACTTAGTACTAAAGTATGATAAAAGGGCTGCTAAGCCAAGTCAGCATGAAAAATTTGATAGCCTATGGGAGGGTCCTTTTAAAATCATTCGGTGCAAGGAGCATAATGCTTTCGAGCTAGAAAATATAGAATAGGAACCCTTAGGAATCTCGGTTAATGGGATTCATCTTAAGATGTTCCATTAGGTGTTGAGTTCTATTTTGTATATATGTGAATAGTGATTTTATTTTATTTCCCTTTCTTTGGCCAGTCTTTTTCGAAATTGGTTTGTGCTTCTGTGGAATTAACCCATTATTATGGAGGGTGGAATAGCACGATTGCTTTACATGAAACACACCCATGTGCAGAAAAATAACACATATGCTATAAAAGAGCCCTTAAAATTGAAATACAGAATGAAAGTTTTATAGCCCATAAAACTGAAATGCAGAATGAAAGAAAGAGCATGGATTTTCTTTATAAGGATATATATCTATTTATATATATATTCTTTGGCTTTTTACATTACAAAAGGGATGGGGAAGTCATAATCCAAAATATACAAGTATTCGAGCTATTCTTTTATATATGCAAAATGATAGCCTTTTTTAGGCTTATATACACACTAGAGGGCAGGTGGTCTAGGCAACACCAAGAAATAGAGAAAATGGGGAGGCAATTTTTTTGGGGGAGAAGAGATGGTTTTTTCATCCCAGGGTATGAGAGGCAACAATTGATGCATCAATGGAAGCGTTTACCTCTTCCTCGTCAGTAGGTTCTTTGGCAATAGAAGCAGCATCATTCGGCACAACTGCCATTGGCGGGAGAAATACCAGGTTCCTAAAGTCAGTATACCAATCTACGTCATAGAAAGGTATCACGTTGTAACTACAAAATGGGAAGTGCAAGGCCTGGGTAACCCTCTGCTGATGCTCGTCGCGTTTCTGAAGGCGGAATCCGCTGAGAAATATCAGCCAAACGACTACAGCTTCTTCCTTGATAAAGCAACGGAGCGTTGGCTGACGACAGACCTAATCCATATGCGACGTGAGCAACAACCCCACCAAGGCCATTCAAGTACTTTTTGGGAAACATTTCTTTGAACATCTTTAGGATGAGAGGCCTTAGGATGTTAATGTCTAACATGGATGCCATGAAGTGGGAGCATATGTCAGTGTTCACCCAATACTTGTCCTCATATTCCATGCAGTCTTTACCCAAAACCCATTTTATGGCTATCAGGACCAAGGAATGCTTATTCTTGGTCATCCTTTTTAGCCTCCTGGTAGAAACCTCCCCTAGAAACGTTGTTTGTGACTTATATGAGGTTAGATGAACAAGAGTGTCCATGATTCTAACACTATGCCTATGCTTTTTAGCTATTACTGAAATTTACCTCACCTAACCTATAAGAAAATTTCCTTAAAACTCTGCTAACAACCTATCGCTACTCAAATGCTAAGTATGATTTCCTCACTATTTACCGGCCTATTTATAGAAAAAATGACAAGACGCATGCTAATCTGTTTCGAGAAAACGTGATGATAACTAGATGCCAACTTGAAAGGTGTGCCTATGTTTGCTCATATTTTCAGGCCAGTTGCATCTGTGGAGGTATGACTCAATGCGTGCTAGATTAATAGGAGCTAATTAATTAGCTTTAAAAAGGTGGCGCTCATCGACTGTAAGCCGCATGACCGTAGGCTATTGTGTCATCTC
Organism: Sequoia sempervirens; assembly: GCA_007258455.2. Classification (NCBI taxonomy): domain Eukaryota; kingdom Viridiplantae; phylum Streptophyta; class Pinopsida; order Cupressales; family Cupressaceae; genus Sequoia; species Sequoia sempervirens. The sequence goes on along the minus strand of VDFB02072274.1, from coordinate 74,864,142 downwards.
ACAGGCATTTCCCAGAGCCCAAGGCAATATTCATATCTTTTCAGGCTGTGATCGTTTGCTTTGGCATAATCATTTTGGCCAGGATATTAATTACCAGTGCATACTAATGCAAGGTTAAGAAATAAAATTTATGGCTCAAGTTTCAAGGAAATCACAGCGTATCATACGGTTGCCAAATGCAATAATAAGCTTATGCTGCCTAAAAATGGCAAGTAGTTCATTTTGCACAAATTGAAAAATTAACGGTACATGCCAAATTAAATGAAAAAAGCATGCTTTTGTCTACCACCTTGAGGAAAGATAAACAAATATTGCATGAAAAGGCTTAATAATTCAAAGTCTTCTCACAAACACCAAAGCTAAAGGTGTAGAGTTGTTTTCTTTTAGCGTATCCAGAGGCGAAGAAAATTGCAGAGTCCATAACTCACAGAGGTCTTCATAAAAAGATAAAATGTCAGAGAGTTCATCTCAGCCAACACAAGAGGAAATTAGCTAGGAGTTGTTTACGGCCATACGGTCGTTAGATGGTGTATATATCTATGAATATTTGGCGTACACTATGCCTGGTATACCCAGCAGGCCGAAGAGGGCCTATACAATAGAGCTGAAAAGGCCCAAGGATTGCAGAAATAGGAAAAGGGTTGAAGAGAAATGGGATAATATCTATGATCCATGGCTCGCAAAAAACCCTAAGTCCTTAAGAGAAGAAGCATGTGCAAGGTTGATGGCAGCAAAGGTGGACAAACCTACAACAACAAAAATTTGGTACAGTGGTCTTCCACAATACATGGTCCCACTGGTGCACTACTGCCCGGAGATAGTTGATGCTGCCATCCAACATTATAACCCTGGTACCCACTACATCGAAGGCCGAAACTTAAGGGTTCACATCAGCCCACAGGCCATTTGGAATATGGTATGCATCTCGGACCCAAGCAAAAGAAGAGAGAACATTGAGTCATTTTACCTTAGCAAAGGAGAGAAAACATCGAGGGCAATGAAAAATAACTCAAAGTTCTTGTTGGAGGAGACTGGTAGGAAAGGCATCTCAGCCGCTAAACTGCCAAGTATTCTATTGACGCGTGGAGTGTTACACGAAGATTTGTAGGATGCCATGTCCATGCTAACTTTTGTGTGCGGTCGAGACTCCGATGAGATGGTGGAAACTTTTCAACTGGGACCAGCATTCCAATTCCGCAAGCAACATGATACCTTCTGGTATGATTTTGCTGAGTTCATGGTAGAGGAAATGATACAGAAAATTAATAATTACCCGGCAGAGGAAAAGTTTAGGTTTCTTTATTTCCTGGTTCACATGTTTCTGCATCATAACCTTGATTTCTTCGCCCGATATTTTCCATTATCAATTTTTGATGAACGAAATAAGAGGAACCTAGTGTCCACGTGGATGACTTTTCTTTCTGCATCATATGATTATTATGCATTTTTAGACTATTTTATAACCCTGGTCTTGCATGATTTAATCAAAAAAGGTGACATAATTCAGCTCAACAAGGAGCAGACTGGATATATGTAGAGTTTCACTCTCGCCTGTGACTAGTTCTTAGGAACGAATTTCATGATTCTTCGGATGCGGGGCTTCACTGGCCGACCTTTCCTACTCACAGCCTATGTCACAGATAGGGTTCTCACACTAGAAATGTATCGACAGGTGTGTATCATTGATTTTACCTTTTGTAGCAGCAAAAGTGTCAAGAAAAAGGGATTCTTCTCTTGTCCAAAGAATTTCAAGTCGGTAAATCTGATAAAGAAACAATCAAACCAGTTATTGGTGGATAAACTAGCTTATTTAGGGTTGGTGTTGGTAAATGATAAGTGGGAATACAACCCTTTCAATGACTTACCAGAGCCACATATGAAAGTTACACATGTTCCTCGACCTTACTGGGAGAAGCGGCGTAACCCGCGGGTAGACAAGGATGAAAATTTTGTTGAATTGGCACGTATTCCTATGCAAGATACTAGAGGCCCATGGCATAAGTTCTACTTTGTTGTGACAGTGGCCCAAGATAATGTCCTCATGGAGCGCACCATGTATAATAAGTTGAAGAAGGATGAGGAGTGACCTACTGAAAAAATAGAAGCTTTTTGGAAGTATTGCCAGGAGACAGGGCTATTAGATGCCCCTTACAATAGTCTGAAGGATGAAAAGGAATTTGAAAGAAGGTGGACTGAAGGCCACCCCAGCCCAAGCTCTATTAATAATAAGAGTGGAGACCCGGAAGGCGAGTCCAAAGAGCAGGAAGAAGAAGTGGCAACATCGGCCTCCTCTGCACCGAAGGAGAAAGTCCCCGGACAGCCCGCCTATGTGGCCACGAATGTGCACTTTAATATATCAAGGGCCTCATGTACACTCACTTGGTCCGCTAAGCTAGCCAGATTATCACTATAGGAAACACCAATAGCTGCCGAAGCTCAAGACACTCCACCCGTAAAGCGACAGCGCACAGAGAGCATTCTTGGAGAAGGTTCGCAGGAACTGGCCGGAAGAAAAATGCTTGCAGCTAGCCAGGAGCCTGAGGTTGAGGAGGAGTCGCTGACGATTATGGAGCCACCATTGACCAGTCAATAGGTAATATTCGCTCCTTCCCTTGCTTCTCATTCCCTAGTATTTTCCCCTGCCTTCACTATCCTTGCCATGAGTACTGGCCCTATGCCTTCCACTTTTACGCTAGCATATTAAAGAGGTTTCACACAATTTTCGCAGACTGCTCCACTCATCTTTACTCCTCCACGGACCCTAACACCCATTGCTTCTGCTCAGACTATCCTTGCCTCGCTTTCTGAAAACATACCCCCTACGAGTGCCCCTCTTTTTTCTGCTATTACTACAGATCCTCTTCCATCACAACAGGCTGACACCACATTGACAACTCCTCCATCATCCCAACCTATGAGTCTGGCGGTTGATTAACCAATTCAGTCATTACAAGTGACTAGCCCTTTTATTGGGCCTCAAGCCAAACTTTGGAATGTGCCACACTTCTCCCCACAAACTGTTACTCTCCATAAGAAAAAAATGCCCGCGCCTATGAGAGTTACCTATCCCTATGCCCTGCCTTCTAGTGCTCCATTCGCAGGAGGACTAGTTTCATCGCCAGCTGAATTTATAGCACAGATTGATTGCGGAAAGGAGGCACACACAAATAGAATGCGAAAGCGCAGGGAAAAAGATGATAGCGCTTCTGTTGAGCCAAAAATATAGACTCTTTATGATGAGGCTCGACAGGAATTGAAGTTTGCAACCATGTACCCGAGGGTAAGCAAGCCTTAGGGGGAGATGCACCCGGAATATTATGAGATATATGTAGTAGGGCTCGACATGAAGATGGCCCGACCACAGGATAAGGTTGAAATCATAGAGAAAATGCAACAGGTAGTCATTTCTGACTTCCTTAAAACTGACCGCTAGCTAAAGAAGAAGGATGAGCAGCTTAAAGCGACAAGAGAAAGGGTTATTTTTTGGAGAAAAATGAGAAATATTTGGAGGTAGATGTTGCCATTATGACGGAAAGGGCACTGACAGTGGAGGACGAGAGGAATAGACTTCAAGGTGAACTTGCGAAGACTCAGGTTGCCAACCCTGCCATGATAAAAGAGCTATAGTCTAAGAATCAAGAGATAAAACAGAATCTGCGACTGAAGAATGAAGAGTTGGAGCGACTTCACCTTGAGTATAGTCAAGTAATGGCACAGAGGAATGAAGCATTGGAGCACCAACAAGCCCAATATGAGCAGAGAATACAAGAAAAAAGGCTAAATTTAAGGGCCTAAAAGCTCAAATAGAAGAAGAAATCCAAGAGACAAAGTCTTCTCTAGACAAGAACTTAGCAAATCACTCCCGAGCCAAGGAGAATTGGAATAAAGAAATGAGCAGCTTTGCCGAACAGCTAGCATCCGAGAAAAAGAAAAGGGGAGAATTGGCTGAGGCCATTATTTCAAGAGACGAGGAGATTGCTTCTCTTAAAAGCTCTCTCCTATCTCCCCCTACACAGCCAGACATCATTTTTTTGGTTAGGCAGTTGTACATCTCGCACTGGGAAAAGATTAAAGATTTTTTCCTAACACTGCAGCCTACCCTCCAATTCATCGCCAAGGCATCAAAGTTGAGCCAGGAGACTCATGATACGATTGAGAAATTCCCATGTTTCATCTTAGAGAAGGTTCTTGAAGCAAAAGATCTACTCACCAAGCTATACTCGGTCTCTGATGAAAACCTTGCCAGAGTGGGTATTGAAGATCGGGATGCTGCTGCTCAAACAAAAAATAAGTTCATCCATTGCCACTCTTCCTTCTAGTGCACTAAAGCAACCGCAGCTATTCTGAGCAAGACACTGGATAGCATATAGGGAAGTTTCTCTGAGTTAAGCAGGATGGGTTTGCCATCCCCGTTCCTTGAAGATGGCTCTATTGCCACGGCCGAGTAGATTGGGGAAAAGATAAAAGAGAAGGAAAATGATCTGAAGGATTTCAGGGATTTCAGTCATCCTCCCATGATGACTGACATTGAGGGAGTGATTCATCCGCTTGCATAACTACTATTTCATTGTGAAGCAGGGGCCGGTTTACCCAATGCGCTGCCTCACAAGGAAACTATTGATCTAAGTGGAGTGCAGGAGAATTTACGCAGCATGGTCAAGCCATCTGAGGATGAATGGTCGCCTCTATAGGTGGCTCTTTCTAGTCTCTGACTCCATTGCCCAATAAAATGGCGCTCTGGCCTATAAACCAGAGAAATTTTGGGTTCTCTGTTCCTTAGTCGAAAAGCCCCTGATAATCACCAAAAGTTGTTAAATATTTTACTAGATCCCTTCGGGTGTATTTTCCCTCTATGCGTCGGCCCGTGCATCGCAAAGTTGGCTCGACATTTTATCTAGGTTCTGCTTTGCCGCACCATGTGTTTACTCCTCGCAACCCCAAGTCTCTGCATTCCTTCGCATTCTAAGAAACACCGCTATGCTTCCACGTGTTGCGATTACGGGATACTTTTGGTCATGTTTTCTTGCTGCCTCTTTGGGCCTCAAAAAGCTGCCACAAAGCCCTCATTCCTAAAAGTTTTTGGCGGGCCCCACAGTTGCTATCTATGGTATACAATTGCTACGTGTTCGTTATTCACAAATCTTTCCACATAGATATGAAGTAGCAACTGTGGGCAGCAAAATGCTGCCACGCGTCTCTTTTGTGTCCGGCTGGTAGTCGTTCCCTCCATTCTTGGTGAAGTGCTTTGCCCGTTCGACACGTGTAGCATTAACGCAAGTCCTCAACAGTGAAAGGAAAAGGTTCATACGAGTAGCGAAAGACTGCCATGTGCCTAGCCAATGGATCTCATATTCGGGCAATGGACTAGATGAACCGAATGATGCTAGTCCTCAGCAGTGAAAGGAAAAGGTTCATACGAGTAGCGAAAGACTGCCATCTGCCTAGCCAATGGATCTCATATTTGGGCAATGGACTAGATGAATCGAATGATGCTATTGGCCATTGTGTGTCATAATCATTCGCACAGGAGGGTGACACTTGTCTGATCGGGCCTTGTCGGGACCACCGCCATCATTTACAGAAGACGCACCTGTGCTTGGAATGACTGGATGCTTTGTTCCAGATCGATTCTATTGTAACGGCCTTGGGAATATTCTGATTCCTACATCATTGTCAGGGGATTGAGAAATCTTTTCTGTTGCTCCTCTCTGAAGTGGTGGGGGTTTTTACCTGCTATATATACTTTTCTCTGTTGAGAGAAAAGGGTCTAGAATTTGAAGGAAAACACTAGTTTTAGTAAAAGATGCCAGGCCTTTATTGTTGTTTTATGTTATTGCAAAAACTCTCAAACTGTGCCAATTGTTTGGCCTTTCTATTTTTTATGCTATTTGATCAAACTGTAAACTGTGCTTTTTATTGTCTGGACATTTCATTTAAGAACTTCTATATATGTTGAATGCAAGTTTGCTGACCTAGACCATGTCTAATGACTCTTCTTGGCAGTAGGAATGTGTGCAATATTATTTTATGTTTAATAAATGGATTGTCTATGCTATAATCTTAATTTTCTGATGTTCTGGAACACTACAACACCTTTTAGGCCCTTAGATCTATGATTTATCATGCCTATTATTAAGTCTTGGTGCATCACGTTAGGTTAGACTTTATTTTATTATATCCGTTTCCTTTTCCCTTTCCAACCCCCCATTATAGAAGAAGTCGGGTTCTCTAAAAACTCGGAGGTCACTCAGTTTAGCGCAAAAGGTCCCCCATAAACTGAGTTTCCCATAAGACACTGTTACCTCGTCAAATTTTGGCGTCAACAGATACCAATTATGACAGTAAAAGATTAAAACTGCATAATTATCTCATCAATATCATCACAAAAGCAATACATTTAATATAAAGCATTACTTCAAATATATCTACCAAATTAGCCAAACATAAAGGAAAGTAAGTAAATGTATTAGTCTATAGTCTACCACAATCATGTTAATTAACAAAACTAACAAGTCTTTTAAACATAAAATGACTTATATGAAAGTATCTCTAAGCCCCTCATTAGGTTTTACAAGTAAAACCTAGATAAATACCTTTGAACATTGTTGTTAGGGTTTGTGCAAAACTTACTGTAGACATCCAAATTTGACCACTCCCATATGGTCAAATCCACCTCTTTTATCCACCTAACTTATTTAATTAATCACATGCCATCTTTGGCATGTACTCCAAGTCAACCTTTCATAAGTGATTTCCCTTTTAAGCCTTGACCTCTTCCCCATGTGAATTTAAAATTCACATTTATTCATTCAATGCATTTCTCTTCCCCATGCAAGTTGTTGGGAAATTCTAAATTCCCTCACTTGTCACATCAATCACATGGGACAAGGGTTTCCTTTATAAGGACCATGTCTTATCCACAAGGTGCTTCTCGTTGTATGAATTTAAAATTCACATTTATTCTCCTAACAAAATAAAGCAAAGTGGTTAGGAGAATAAATGTGAATTTGCATTTTTTTTTGCATCTTTTAGGATAGGTAAATAACGCTGCATCACACTTACTAACCACTTTTTCCACTTCCTTAGCTCTTGCACTCACTTGAGATAGTTTAATTAAATTCAATTTGATCAAAATGAGTTAAATACACCTCATACTAATAGTAGTTGCTACACAATAAATGTATGTTTATTTAGCAACTTTTATGAGCTGTGACATTGCAATGATCCATGTCTTTAGGACACCTTCAAACAAATATTTTTTGCTTCAAAAACATGACCAAACAAGTTCATATCCTAGTTTACCAATATGCTGAAGATTTCAGCATCTCAAGTATTTTAGGGGTATGATAAATTCTACAATTGCAACTCCCCTTGAGACAACACTCTCTCTTTAGTTATCAAAAAACCCATATGCACCATGTTGAGGTACAGATTCATTCCTTACTTCACATTCTTCCTCCTTCTGCCAAACATTGTTCATCTCTTTCCTTTGTTGACTAATGGCAAGCTTCCTTTGAAGAGCAGAAGACCTTACATTCTTTCCCTTATAGAATCTTGCAATGTGTCCTTGTCTATTGAAATTATAGCAAATAATACTGGCTTATGGAGCATAATTGCTTTTTCTCACATTAGATCTACCCTCAACAACTTTATGACCAAACTTGTTGCATGAGTAGAAATAACCATAGAAAGAGTAAGAGGTCATAGCATAATTATTCCTTATTTCCTTACTTATGCATCCATTAGTCTTGTGGAAAAATTTATTGTAAGCATAGCACTAACCATTAAATGATTGAGAGTTCATACCATTATACCTTGGAGGCCTAAGATAATTCAAACTTATCTTGCTTTTACACTCAATTACCTTATGACCAAATTTGTTGCATGCATAGCAGTTACCTTTGAACCCGATTGGATCAGTTTGGGAAATCTTCTTGAAATTCACTTTCTTGTTTCAAATAGATGTGAAATCACCTTCTTTCTTGTTGTCTTGATTTGTCTTTGCATCTTCAGAGGATGTTTCTTTAGGATTTTTTGTGCAAAATTTCTCCTCCTTAGTCTTGGATTGTTCTTCTGCTTTGAAGTTGTCATACAGATTTGTAGATGCATTAACCATGAGACTTTTTCCCTTTTCAAAACCAAGTCTAGATTTCTCTTTTGAGGGTTTTTGAGAGATAATTAATTCATTAATAATTTCAGAGCCTCCTATCTATTTTAGGCCTTTGTCAATTTGATCATTGACCTTTTCAAGTTATTTTTTCAGGGATACAATCCCATCCTACAGCTTTAGACACTTAGCAATTTTATCATTGAGCTTGATATTTAGGAAATCGTCAAGCCTCTTTCCTTCTGCAACTTTGGCTTTTAAATTTGAGATCAATTCTTCAAATTCTTTGGTTTTCATCTCACATCTATTACCACCTTCTATTTGAGTTTTTGGTTTGCAATTTTTTTCTTTTGATTCTTTAGCTTTTGCCTTCAATTTATCTATTGCTTCTTTTGATTTTTCCAACATGCACTCATATTTGAAGTTTTTCAACCTTGCTTCATCTAGATCTTCAAGAGAAAACCATATTTCTCCTTAAAAATCTACTTCATAGTCTTCTATACTGATATCCCAACCTTCAGGTTCTAATGATTCTATATCTAGTTCTGAAATAAACTTATCATTCATTTCTACAATAGACCTCGTGTGTTCAAGAGTAGGATCAACCTTAGTTGTTAGTCTTATTCAAGGAACTTGGCTCTGATATCAATTGTTGAACAAAAATATGTGTTGAGAGGGGGGGTGAATCAACATATATTAAAATTAAAACATTCCCATTTGCAGATAACACATCGCATCATGAACTAAAAGAATAATAGAAAGGAAAGCATGCACCATACTATAACACTTAGATTTTTATGTGGAAAACCCAATGAGGAAAAACCACAACAAGAGTTAACTCATAATATAAAAGCTCACTGCTTAAAAGGTTCTACAATGTAGTTTAAGGCTCACTATCTATAGACTTGCACACACTGAAGCAGAGGAAACTTCAAGGGAAAGATACAAAGGCCCTGACGAGACTCATTGTCTCAAAGCAAGGTACATGAAAATTATGATAAGAAAAAAAGATTTAAACTCTTGTAGATGAGGCATCTGACTTATGTTGATATTGCAGTTCCATTTTTGCACATTTTACACCATCATACAAATTTTAGATACTTCATATTTAACATTCTACTTAATTCACATCCAAAACATATCACTCTTCACAAATGATTTTTCTTTCTATAAATATCCTCCACAACAATATAAAACCTACAATTAAGTCATCTAAAAGACGACCCTTAGATGTAACAAATGATATTGCATAGGTTGACATCAACACATATCCAAAGTGAAAGAACTTTGATTGTGGATCAACACACGCTATATTTGAGGCCTAAGAGAACTTCCACACATTCTCCAAAATAATATTAACTGATCAGGATCAACCACAAATGAAGAAAAAAATTCATGCCAGCTTGATTAATACAATTACCATCAATATTGTTATTGCTAGACTTCACACCATCGGGGAGATACCAAAAACATCATGTGGATCAAGATATGAATAATTTAGTTAATTTGCAATATCCCTACAATCTCTTGCAAAAGGATTTGATCATTAAATACTGGTGCACTTGAAGAAGCTTATTAAAAATGCAAAAATAGAGCATTTCTAATCAACTGTAACACACTGTTAATTGAATATTAAGATTGCGGATCTCCAACACACTTGATACTATTAGATATTGTGTATTAATAATTATTGGTCATGTCCTCAAATCCACAAGACAAAACTTGCATCTCTAGAGGAATGTAGAGCATTCCAACCAATCTTTATCATTGTGATACACTGTTAGGACACATACCAGAACACTGTCAACTATAATTTTGAATGCAAAAAGTGTGAAGGCTTGATTCTCTGGATATAATATCTTCATAGCATAGCCATCATTTCATTTGATGCACAAGAAAAAATTGTGCACAACGAATGGATGCAAATCAAAAAGTTTTGATACTGCCTTAGGGTATACACAGTTAGTGCGTTAGCCAATCTTCTTCAACATACGATACATAAACCCAGGATGATATCAAGGTAGACATATTGTAGACACATTAGGACATGAGTATGGTTGATGTGATTGATATTAGTTTTTTTCCCATCTTATTTTTTAAATAATATTTAATCACCCTACTTAAATGTGTTTTTGATTAAAATTTGAAAGGATACTGAAGTGAAGGTGGGGAAACTTGGTGATTTGTATTTCAAAAGATTGGACTCTAGTGACTTGAGTTCATAGTCCCATACATTAGAAAGTAACTCTAAGAATGAGGCAGAAATGTTAAAGACCACCTTTTATTTTATGGTTGGAAGTAATCTATTAATGAACAACCCTTAATTCATTGTTGAGGGGAAAATAGTTCATTTTAACAAGCAATGTTTAAAATTTTAACATAGTTATATACACACTTATTGTTTTCTTACTTATGTTGTACAAGATTAGTAAAGGTTAATTTGAGACAAGTATTTACATGGAAATATTGAATAAACGAATATTCTAGCTCAACTTATTGTATGGATTGAAGTAAAAAAATGATATCTTTTTCAAATGAATACACCTTTAAGGTATGTGGATAAATTTTAGTTAGCAAATGATTAACATGTATCAAATCTAAGCATATATAATTAAAATCTCTTTGTGGGTCACAAGGTTTCCCTTATACAATTTAAAATATAGTGCCAAAAATCTCATAGAAAATGTGTACTCTAGTATGTCATGCCAAAATATTATTTGTTTTCTCTTGCAATAAATCCTTTCTAGATTTATATAGTATGTTTTTTAGCCTAATTTTGACTTTATTTAGTTATGCCATGATGACGTGTAGGGAAGGCCCCAAGAAATATTGGAGGAGGAAGTATGTATTTGAGTAGTGATAGGTTGATCGTAAGTTGATAGGTATGGGATAGTAAAGGAGTATATGATTATTTGAGGTTGGGAAATAGGTTGTGAAGGAGTGGCAAGGGTGTTGTGGACATGGGAGGTAGAGGTAGTGATGGATGAAGTAACAGGAGAAGTATTGAAGGAATGAGGTTGATGAAGGGGTGTAAACACCATAGGATGCGTAGAAGGAGGGCTAATGAGAAAGGTAGGGAAATATGGTTGGGATGGAAGGATTATGGAAGACATATTAGAATGTGAAGAGAGGGTAGCATTATGAGGAATGCTAGATTCAAGAAAATTTTGGCTAATACCTTAAGCATATCTAATCAATACATGACTTTCTTAAAATTAATCGAACAAACTCATCAATTATTATATAAGATTTAGCGTGATCATATAATTTAATTATGCCTTGAGAAATTATAATTTATAGTTTATTTCGTTTTTTCTTTATAAAAAATCAAATATCTTCTATTCATTAGAGTATATAAAAGTGATCAAATTTTTAATAATTATAGTGTTTGATCTCCTCTATATACTTTAATCACTACAAGAAAATTAAGTCTAAGATTACACATTATAGAAATAAAAAACCTCATAAACTTCTTTGAATTGCAACTCTAAGAAACAATACACTAAAAGTTAAAAGATAAAATGAAAAAAATGCAAAATAAATCTCAAATCTAAAAAATAAATAAACAAATTTAAAAATTATCACATTTGAAAATGAAAATCGAAAGAAGGGGGCAAAGTATCAAGTTGAATATGACCAAATACAATGTTCTCTTATAATAAAGTGTCTTATATTGGACATAAAATTATTCCAATATCTCTTCCTTCACTAAAGGGAAACCCATTAAGAAATAAAAGGCATATTATGTGAAATAACAACTCAATAAGAGCCAACAAAGTCAAGGATCGTTTCTAAACAAAAATAAAATAAAAAGGAAAGTCACGGATTGCTTTATATAATTTATTCTTTAAATATAAATTATATAACACAAAGGGAACAACTTTGTAAAGCTAAGATCTATGCAATAAGGATCCAACTACTCTAGAACTGTAGCAATATATATTTTTTTAATATTTTAAGATTAAAAATATATTTTAGAAAATAATTTAAAAGCCAAGTCTTTGTTGTTTGCCTAAAGATAAAATATTAACATATTTATATAAATTTAGTATGTAGTTTATTGAAGTACTTGTTCAATGTTTCTATATAAAGTAAATGAAGGTCACAAGTTAAACATAGGTTAATTAGGCTTTATTTCTCTCGAATGCATATAAGGGAAATCCTTAAAATATATATTTAATGTAATATAGACTCTTTTGTATTGTTACTAATATTGTGTTATATTGTGATTTGTAAGTGTAATTTATTTTGAGTAAATAGGGGTTTCGATAGGTTAGAATTATTGTATTTTAAATCAGTTAACAAGGTGAATAGTCTGTGTATCTATTAACAAATGAAATGTGAGAAATTTTCACTATTAGAAAAATATTTGTGTTTTCAAATCTTATCAATTGTTAACATGTAAATTTGTTAACAAAAAAAATAAAAAGTAATTATTGGCAATCTGATTGGTTAAGGAGGTTTGAGTCATTTTTGGGGCCTTCACACCATTTAAGAATAACAAGTACTTCTCAAATAATAAAATATTGGTGGTTTAAATGTATTATGTACTAGCGAATGCTTTTCAAATAATAAAATAGTGGAGGTTTAAATGTTTGTATACTAGTATAAGGTTATTTGGTACATTTAATAATATATTTATGGACATGTAATAATAACAAGGCATTAATGGAAATTGCTCAAGATCCAAATTGATACATGTACCTTGCAATGAATTGGAAGTTAGATTTTTTCAAGGTTAAATGAAATATGTTTCGTTTCAAATATAAATATGTGAGTTTTTTAAGGCAAACTCTTTGTTGAAGGTAGTTCAGAAAGGACAGTTGGATAAATCTCACATTCTCACACTTTAGAATTGAGGCCCACTACTCCATTTTGCAAAATGAAAGAAGAATATGATACAAATGTGAGCCATTAGTTGAAGAACATGTGTCAGGATCTTTCAAATTGGAAACTTCAAGTCCTTTCTCGGAAATGAACTTGTGATACAAAGAGAAGTCACCCATTTAAGTTGAAAAACATAGAAGCATAGGGAGCTACTCTTGACAAGATAAGACGCACATCATTATCTTGCAAATTCACAATTTTATATTGTCAACATCATAAGGCATAGAGACACACACATTGAGACATAGAATTTTATCACAAGATGGTGACTAGAAATATACTTTCATAAATAAACCTATGATCAATTAACATTTAGCAATGAAATAAAAATGTGACATGTGGATTCTAAGCAGGATAAAGTAGAGACCACCATAAAAGCTTGTCAATCGTGGCTTAAGGGATTTTAAACAATGGATACCAAAACAAGAAATGTCTTTCATTTTTTAAAGTTGCATGATTGCAAGACGACTCCAACTATGTGCTATGTTAGTGAAGCTATGTGAAATATTTTCAAATATGTGCGCTATCATTTCAATACTTTGCAAGAATCGCAATGGCATAGATTTTGGATATGTAATGATTATGTTAATTAAATTTGTATTAAATATAGTGTGTCAAGAATCATTATAGAAGGTACTTGTATCTGTGTAATTCATTACAATACATGAAATATATTTATTTCTTTCTTGTAGAGCGTGACTTTTACTATTGCAAGATGTAGACTAATAGATGGTTGTCATACAAGGAATAGACATCAATTTTTTTTTGGACACTTGCAATTACTATGTCACTATTTTTATTAGCATTCCTATAAAGACTAGTTTAAGGTGAAAGACGTAGCTATTACAAATACTTGTCTAAAATGAAAAATTTGAATGCACTATTGTTATATGTGAAGCATGCAAAGTTTATTGTCAATAGGAAAGATATTCATTTAGATAAAATGCGACTATACAAAAATTATTATCCCTTTTTAAAAAAAAACTAATCTATTTAAGCTATTATGTAGGACATTTCGGGGATTTGTTGGCTCATTTAGATAATCACAAAAATATATTTCAACTTCACATATTTGAAGGCTATAATTAAGATTTTATGGAATTTCTAGAGGAGCTACTTTGCTTTCATATTTTGAAAAGACTTACTTTAAAAGAATTAATTTTCTTTTATGTGGTTTGTTGCAAATGGTCTGTAGCATTGAAATCATTATAAAAAATCATATGTTATAGCTCTAATTTAGTACATATCCATGACATCAAGCTTCTACAGTTTTTTTTCTCAAATGGAATTGGTGTCACTAAAGTATGCACCCTTGCTGAGTATAGAATGCAACTACCTTGTGAAACATGGGAACTTTTTCAAGTTGTAGATCACCTATAGTGGAAAAGAACCTCTAGAGAGGAATGATTCCCCTTGATTTTATCACCTAAACTAAACTATTCACTGATGTCAACTGCAGGGAAAAAGGTGAGAGAAAAGCATAAAATGAACTTGAAAGACTAGGAAGGTGATGCAACAAAGTGTTTGTAACTTGCACTACTATTTTAACACAATTTCGCAACTATCTAGCTAGTATTCACGCAACTCAAGGGTTTAACATGCTCATGCATAAGTATTTCATAAGAATTTTGAAATGTTTACAATTTAAGAAGGAAAACTAAGTGTATTTTTACAAATAAAGTGTGTAGACCTTAGTTACATAACATATGAATTGTATAAGACATATCTTTTTATGCTTAAAGGTGCTAGAATGAGACAACATATTGAAGGATTTATACATAAAAACCACAAAAAATGTATCAATCACTTATATACACACAATAAAATTAGCTATTGAGAAGTCAAAATCACTAAATTTTATTGAAAAAAGTGTTCTTACAGCTATATGCAAGTTTGAAAAATGTATCTTCCTTCTTGAAAATGTGTTACAAAAGTTTTCTTAGTAGTTGTGAATGAGAAAATTGGAGTTACAATGCTATGTTTTTTGCTTGCTAAAGCTGAAAAACAAGAAATAACTAACTCCAAATATTAACCTAAGGGTCCTATATCTCATCCCAAGCATAGGAGTGCATATAGGGACTCTTAGGATAGCATTTGGAGATAGTTCTTTCTTGTTTTTGAGCTTTAGAAAGAAAAAAACATAGCATTGTAACTCCAATTTTCTCAATCACAGCAACTGAGAAAACTTTCGTAACACATTTTCAAGCATGAAGATACAATTTTCAGACATGCATACAGCTGTAAGAACACTTTTTTCAATAAAATTATATGATTTTTTTTTTCAATAGTTGTATTTATTGTGTGTATATGAGTGATTGATACATATTTCTATGGTTTTTATGTACAAATACTCCAATATGTTGTCTCATTATAGCACCTTTAAGCAGAAAAACATATGTCTTATATAGGTGATAAGTTATGTTACTAAGGTCTACACTCTTTATTTGTAAAAACACATCTGATTTTCCTTATAAAATTTGTTGAGCATGTTAAACCCTGAAGTTGTTTGAATACTAGCTAGATAACTAAGACTTTATGTGTCAAAACAATAGTGCAAGTTACAAAGACTTTGGTGCATCACCTTCCTAGTCTTTCAAGTTTATTTTATGCTTTTCTCTCACCTTTTTCCTAGCAACATCAATGAATAGTTTAGTTTAGGTGATAAAACCAAGGAGAACCAACACTCTCTAGAGGTTCTTTTTTACTATAGGTGATCCACAATCTAGAAAATTTCACATGTTTCACAAGGTAGCTAAGTTCTATACTCTGCAAGGGTGCATACTTTAGTGATAATAGTTGGTGGCACTCTTTGAACTATTGCAGCTCAAAACTTGTCCATTCATTGTTGATATTTGATGTATATGTCAACAATATCTTCCTTTGGAGGAAAAATATTCACACACCTGGTGACTCCAAGTTCAAATCTACTAGCTCAAGTAGACTAAGTGCTAGTACGTTCAATTTATAAAGAAAATAAGCCTAATTTACTTTCATTTCAAAGCATTTCTAATCAATTTTCTAGCTTTTTTAATGTTTTAACATGTCAAAGTTTCATGGATGATATGTATTTTCACCTTCATTTCATGAAAATGCTACTCATATACCCTCCTATCAGCCATACCAAACATAATAGATTGCTAGTTTCATCCCAAAGAACCCTATGATAGAAGGTTATCCACATATTTATCATGCCTTCCACCCACCCACCCCTACTCAATCTTCTTGGCAGCCTTTTAATCAGTCTTAAGAAGTCATTTTTATGCCAAACCAGCATTGTTACTTTCCTAGCTAGCCTCAAAATGTTGATAGTATGGGGATTAGTGACATAAAAGAATATTGCTAAACTTCAATAAGCAGTTGGATGATATCAAGAGATGGCAATAATTTAATTTGCAACAAGAGGAATTGGATTAACAAGCCTACCATTACCAGCAGTATATAGATACATAGAGGAAGAAATATGAGGAGTCTCTTGCAAAAGATATTTTGTTACTTTCCCAAGTATAAAGGTTGGAATCCCAATCAACCTCTTGCATTCCAAATCATCCTGCAAAAGAGGAGGTTCCTAAGTACAAGTTTCCAAGCTTCAAGAAAGATAAGCCTCCTAAATACTCAAGCATGTGTTCTAAATTGGAACTGCCAAGTTTTGGAGGTACTTATCCATTGCAAGAATTTGTGCTTGAGAAAATTCAACCTACTATTCCTCAAGAAGAGCCCCTTCAAGAGATTTTCCTACCTCAAGAAACAAGAGAAAACTTTTGAAAACCATCCATCAAATCAACTTTCTTGTCCTAGCATCATTTCCCTTTATAAAGGAGGACCTATTGTTTATCAAGTTAGTTGGTTTAGTAGGAAAGAGGAGTTTTTTGAGGTAAAATAAGAGAAACTTGTAGCTGATGAACCTCCAAATGGTCTAGAAAAACTGGACTTGCTACAAGGTGATGAGAATAATCAAATAGGATAGCAAGTTGAAAATAAATTTAGAGGGGTTGAATGTGAAGTTTTGATTGAATTTTTTGATAAATTTCCATTTTTTTTTTAAGATGAAGAAAAAGAATCTACACTTTGGTTTGATGAGTTTCCTTCTTTCATTAAACAAGATGAAGGAGACATGCACATGCTAACACCAATATCAACTTTGGGAAAGTTGGAAGATACAAACAGTCTTGATAAGGTATTGGTATACTAAGATTAAAATGGGGATAATGTTGTTTTGAAGAGTGTGAATATTGACATATGTGAGGATAATAAGATGGAAATTGATGAAGACATTTATCCAGAATCATAGAATACTTTTTTCCAAATCTTGATGCGAAGATCATGCTTCCTGAATCAAAAAATTGAGCAGTACAAAATAGAAGAGAATGTTGCCATGTTTTCATTTGAACAACATGAACCAAATAATTCCAATTTGCATAATTTTAAAGTAGTCTAGAAAGAATAATCTAGCAATGATAATTTGAATTTTGTTCTTTCAAGGGAGTGTCCTATTAGACATCTAGCTAGAAGGGAGTCCAACAAAGTATCAAAATTCATGCTTGCACCCAAGCATGAAATTACAACTGAGGAGGATGTTGAATATGTAGTTGCGACTGAAGAAGGTTAGATTCAACTTACTTATCCAATTCAAAACAATAGTATAAGGGAGTTTATTTACATCATTCATGAAGTATTACAACATTTTATTGAATATCTATTTGTGTCTCATATCCTCACAACAGTTTATGATCATGTAAAGCATCCTATGTTGGTCAGAAAGGAAGTTATTTTGCAAAATCAATTAATGGATTTATTTGAATACCACCACTATTGGTTAGTATAGGTTAGGATAGGTTATTTTTTAGTCAATAAGTGTTGTTGCACATAAGTTTTAGGTATATTTGCATTCATCCAAGTGTTGTTGCACATCTAGTAAGCTATGTTTCAATCTTGCTTTGAGTTTTCTTTAGTAGTTTGAGTGAGTTGGATGGTGTCAAGCACTATTTTGGGAGTGCTTCAACAGTATTTAAGGTTTGGTTTTTAGGATTCTTTCAAGTTTTTTCATGACTCTATCCCCAATGAACTATGCAAGGCAGATGGTCACCATGTTTAGCAAGCAAACATTTATGAGAGGTCACCAAAGATGTTGATATTTTTATCACCATCAATATCAAAATTTCTTAATTATCTTTTCAAGGTTTTAGAAATAATTGAAATTTATTGTTAGGTGCCAAAAATTCATCCTCCCTTAAAAAATTCAAGATTTGTCTACATTGAAAATCAAGAAGAAATTTTAGGGCTTTGTTGTTCGTTGAAAATCAAAAGGAGTTTTTCATCTTGGTGTGAGGGCACATTGCAAAATTTTTAGGAGGCTATTCACTATATCTAGCACAAGACCAACATTGTGTTTAGATCGTACCCACAACTTGCAGATAAAGTAATGGCACGTTAAAAGGATCATGGTAAGGTGTATGACATGTTGGACAAAAAGGCAGTGCCATGTTTGTTCACTCCTAAAAGCCCTATCACTATTAAGAGGAGACATTCACAACCTTTAAAATTGTATGCATTATTGGGGGATTGTAAAAGGGAAATGTAGGGTCTCCTATGATAGTCAAAAGATCACTTCTGGTTAATAAATGTATTTTTTTTATTCTAATCCTTTGGTAGTGTTTGAAGTTGAAATGTTGCATGTGGTTAGCCAAAAAGGGGCTATTTGTGAGGGTATTGTTCAATGGTTTTGTATAAATTATAGTATGAACTACTCTATTCTTTGGTCTCTTTAATATCAATATCCTTATTTGTTTTTTAACAAGATTCAATTTCTATCAAAATATTGTTATTGTCATAAGAAATATAGTGAGAGTGATTTTTCCTTGGGATGCATCAAAGGACAGTGATAGAGATGAGTGACAGAGTTGTAGATAGTATATTGATGTTGGAAGTTTTGTTTATAAGTCTTAGATGACTTGCAAAGTACATGAGTTCTCAGTCATATCCTGATGCCTCAATATTCTAGAATGTTATGGGTAGTTTTCAAGACCATCATATCCAAGCACATGTAACATTAGCAGTGTTGAAATTATGTGAGGACACCAATGGAGGAAGGATTTTATCCCTAAGTTTATCCAAAGAGTAAATCTATAGAAGGTAGGGATAGAGCTAAGAACCTAAGAAGAATACTTTCATGAAGTCTCAATAGTCATGCATATAGAGGCTTTTAAGCTGAAAGGGATAGTTTATAGGTGTATAAAAAAAATAACTCAGAGCCTTCATGAGCATAAGATATGGTGGCAAGTTACAAAGCATGATTGAGGATCTTTAAGGACAAACCTATGCACATTGAGGGGGTCATTTAAAGATCATGAGGTTCACATTCATTATCTAGTGAGTGACAAGGGTGTGACTTTCAAATAGATAGGATTTTAATGAAAATGTTCAGTTTTGGGTGTTTGACAAGGATGAAATTGTGTGTGGGAAGTTTGAGAATCTTCAAGCTGGGCTTAGACTTTATCCTAAGAGAATTCATTGTGATGTAAAACTTAAGTACTATGGTTTTTTTTCTCTTAAAGGATCCCTTATATAGAGTGTCAATAGTGAAAAGAAAGAGTATGCACTGGTAACTACATTTATTTACCATCCCATCCAAGAAACCATAGATAGGTAATGGTGAGTAATAGGAGTCTTTTCAAGTGATTTCCATGAGAAGACAAGGTTTGATGGTCTTTATTTCTATTAGACTGATTGTAATAAATGTGTAGGATAGTTTTAAATGTCAATGACAGTACTATATCACCAAGGACTTGTAGCACCAATAGTATAAACAAATAAGTACAAAGAAATAAGCAAGAGAGTCTAGATTTGTAGGAACTAGTGTTAGTAATTGGCAATTGGTGGAGTGTTCTTACTCTTGTTTTGAGAAGGGTGTGGATATAACATTGAACATGGATGAAATAACTCCTCCCCTTAAGCATCCTCATCTAACCCCAATTGAGTGTATTTTCATAAGTCCACACATGTCAATATATGCCAACTCAAGAATATTGCCTCTTTCGCAAAACCTTATATGGGCTTACCCATGATGCAACCTTCACATGTTCAAATTTCCTAGCAATAGAGATAGACCTTGTGCCATAAGATTATGAACACCAAGATCTTGAAATCTTAGATGTCATAAATGACTAATAGAGTCATTTTTTGTCATGATGAGTGTTACTCTACTGAAACTGTGTATACAAGCTATTAGCATATAGGGATCATCTTTCTCTTTCGTAGGTTCCCAATATACATATTCTTATCACTAATCCTCATCAATAATATTTTTGTTACCATCTAGTAGCCTAATGGAAATGCCTCCTACTTGTGTTATTAAATTTTTTCATCACAAGCATTAAATTTTAATGATAGTTCACATGTTCACTTAACTCATTGAACTATTCTTTCTTGTGTTGCATATGCCTTGAGACATCAAAATCAAAGCAACCTTCCTCTAGGGTGACATTTGACATCAGTTATCCTAGAAACTAGTGATTTTATTCATTCTTATTGTCTGCTAATGTTGGAAAACCCAAGGTGAAACTTGCAACAATAGAACTTAATAACATTTTTGAAAATTCAAAAAATAATATTCAAGATTACCATAAAGAGATTATGTGATTGAAAATTCCAAACATGAAAGAAAAATCAGTAATACCACAAGTCATCAAACACAAGTGACATAAGATATACGTGGAGATACCCTTACATGAAAAAACTCCACACCCAAAGAGATCCAATGTTTGTATTAATATTCAAAGGAGGTACAACAATACAATACTTCCTCTTTTTATTCCAACAACACTTCATTGCTCTAACAACCTATAAAAAAACTCTTCAAAACACCATCTCAAGGCTCTAATATATAGAATTTTGTGGGATTGAATATCACAAATGGTATCCCAAAACAACAAGAAAAACCACCTAGAAAAACCCATGCCCCCCTTACTGGACAACCTATAAACATGGCATAAAATATTAAATAATCACATGGCCTTCATATGGGCACCTAACCCACAACCAATTAGAATTGGTCAATATCGAGTGCTCCATAACTCTTTGACGGCTCTGATGACTTCATGCAAGAATATGCACCAACATGCAAAACTAGGTGCCCAACCATGCAAGAGCATACAAAACATGCAAATAACATGTAAGGACATGCACGGCAAAGTGGTCCCCACTCAAAAAGTTGGGCACCCAAGAGGAATATTCTTCTGGGATGCCATGTATCTGTCACCATAGAGGTTCACCTCTTTGAATGCAAATACAATTTATCATAGGAAAATAAATAATAAATATTTTGTCGGGCTCATGTCCTCTAGAAATTTTTTTAAAGAACATGGAGACACACAATTATCAACTTAAGATTGCAATTATAATGTCACCTATCCTAATAGCTAAGTTCCTAGAAAGTTTCTTAAGGATTGTCATACTTATTCCCACTGTGATTCCTCTTGGAATCCCTAGGTTTGTCATAGTGGAAGAATTTTTTATAAGAGATAGTTCTTGAAACCTAGAAAATAGTGTTCTATCCTTTTGGGAGATGAAACTAAAGGGGGATTAGAGCTCCTCCACCTATTTCACTTATGTTTCATTAGAGGAAACCCTAGAGATCTCAATCTAGGTATGGAATTAGGAAAATATATCTACAATAGGGTGTCCTAGGGATGTGATTAAAGACAAAATAGAGTTCACTACCAAGAAAAGGCTTGGAAAGAAGAAGATGGGTGCAATGTGCTAATTTAACTAAATGACCTAGGAAATGAAATTTAAAATTAGGAGAATAAACTAAGAATGAGCAGAGCAGTACTTGGAAGAAAGATGTCAAAACAAGCTCCAAAACCCTAAAATTCTACTGTTTGATGCTCACTGGGACTCATACGCTAGGCTAGGTGATTTAGTCCCATACTACAGTTTCTGGGCAAAAACTAGAACCTCTTAGTGACTAATCTGGATCTATTAAAATCTGGTAAAAAGGTAGTATTGGGACTCATATGCCTAGCCTATTGCAAAGTGTCCCTTTTTGTCACAAAGTGTCCCAGGAGTAAAATTTTGAAGTGAAACTTTGTGAGCCTCTGAATATGGATCAAATAAGCACTTTCCCACTGGTTTCATGTAAATAGGTTGGATATCTTGCTCTAGATTTTAGTTTCTATGAGTCTTGACAACTTTTCATGACAACTTTGATAACTTTTGCAACTTTGTCATTTTGGTACTTTTGAAGGCTTCTAATCCACTTTTTCTTCAACCTATAAACCTGAAATCACACAAAGAGAGAGAGAGAAAAAGTGTTGTTTTGTTAGGGAATAGGGGTTTGTCTTGGTCAAACCCTATTTTGGTAATCAAAACTTAATGATAAATGAAGCATGAATGAAATGAAACATGAAACATAAGATGAAATAATAAAAACTTGTTTGAAACCTTGTATATTTGCAAAAAAAACATGAAGTGGCTTCAATGGATGTAGATCTTGATCATGATTCTTGATGAAAGATAATGCCTTTGAATACTCGAATTGATCTTGAACAATACATCACAACATTAGCTCAAATCCACATGCATGATGCATCAAGCCTTTGACATGATAATGGATCTTGTTTGCTGCAAAAATCTTCTACAATATGCCCTTGAATGCTCTTGTGAAAGTACTCTTGATTGCCTATGAAATTCTAGGATGGAAGTATGTGAAATAACCTTGTATTTATACTTGTTTATGGAAAAATTCCTAAAATTACAACACTACAAGCCGACATTAGATCTAGGATAATAAAATTTCACCAAGAATTTGATTTAAATTGGGTCTTGGTTAAAGTGAGACTCATATGCTAGTTGTGGCATATGAGTCCCAGTAGCTAAAACCCAGGACACAAATTTCTAGGAGTGTCTTATTTAATGTGCAATTTGAAATCAAGTCTCAAGACCTAGGTGGGACTCATATGTCCAAGGTGGCGTATGAGTCCCAGATCACCAAATTTGGAACACATGACCCAAAACATTGAATTATGATTGGTTATTTAATAAATATTGGGATTATCCTCAGAAAATGCATTTAATAAGGCTTTTGGATGCAAAATAGGACCAATTAAGGCATAAATAATCCCAATTAATTAATAAATCCCTAGATTAGTGTGAAAGTATTAAGATATGCTTTACAACACCCTAAATAAGGCACCTTTAAGTCCATTTTATTATTAATTATTCATTCCCAAAATAAGTGTGAAAAAGGGATACTTTTTCCTACACTACAATTCTTATGATGTTCTACATACCTATGATTAGAAGAAGATAGTGGGCCTTGGATTAATATTGTGACAACTGACAAAACTCATGAAGGTATAAACAACATGATGGTTATAAAAGAGGGAAAGGACAATATTAACATTTTAAGGGGTAGTTTTCTACTTTGTTAGGGCAGTGTACAAGCACAAGGTTTGCATGATGAAGATAGTGATATCAAAACTTATAGTAGATATTACAAGAGGACTGTGGATAGAGATATGTTGGAGACTATGGGTTTCATATGGACATCACCATAGTGACAAAATTTTCATCTTCGAAATGATAGTCAACAAGGTTGCAAACCCATGATAGTTGGGAGAAGCATTCGAGGTGTTGGTCAAGTATTTGTAATAGTACTTGTTTCCTATTGAATAATATCTGAAGAAAATCATGTGTTTGAAAAAATACAAGTCTCTTCATAAACTTCAAATATATAGAGATAAGATTACCATGATAGCCAAACACTTTGTTATGGAAAAGCATGAAATATGCAAGGGCCATTCCTTAGCAAGATAACAATAGGGTGATCAAATTGTGGGTTTTCGTGAGGAATAGGAAATACACATACCTAGCCAAGATGATAGTAATAAAGACAGTGCATGAAGGATAGTCCAAAAGGCAGAGGCAATGATGAACACTTCCTTTGAGGCGGCAAGTCAGACCCATGGTGACAATGTTAAAAGTACAAGAGGACAGTGTGAACCACCAGTGTAAAGAGACCAAACAAGGTCTTTCAAAAATGTAGAGACAGTAAGATCAATCACTCATAAACTAACAAAAGGAGAGTTGAGGATTGTGAGGACTAAAAAGGGGGAAAATGTAATTGAAGGCATTAGTGGAAATGGAAAATGTTGAGCATCTTATTTTAGAGGTTCAAGATGCTATTAGATTTTAGATGTTGATGGATGAGTTACAATTGAAGATGAAGAGTAATAGGGATAATCTAGAAATGACACCATTTGGAAATGAATGGACAAAAAAGGTAAACTTCAAATAGAAACAGTTGATATGTATTAAAATAAATTTTACGAGCTAAAAAATGATATTAATGTTTGTCATATAGAGAAGAAGGACGCAACATGGAAACTCTTTGAAATGATAAGTGGAACAGTTGACAGTGATATTAAACCTAAGTGGCACCTCAAAGGTAGGAAAATAGTCATAAGTAAATATGCAAACCTATGAAGCAAATGGATAGTCAAACAAGATGATTTACACATGTAAAGGAAATTTTACTATTGTATAAAACATTCAAAACCAT
The DNA here is from genome assembly GCA_007258455.2 of Sequoia sempervirens. Lineage (NCBI taxonomy): Eukaryota > Viridiplantae > Streptophyta > Pinopsida > Cupressales > Cupressaceae > Sequoia > Sequoia sempervirens. The sequence continues at coordinate 74,839,591 of VDFB02072274.1, read as the reverse complement.
ATCCTCTGCCTCAAGGAATCAATTTCCACTTCAAAAAAATCATAAAACACATGTCGTATTTTCATGTTGGGGTAGTTTTGAGAAAGTTTATGGTCATTATGGAACAATTAAGGTAAAGTAGAGCTTCTCAAGAGTAGTCTAAAAGCATCTAGGAGTAGTTCAAACACTTTCCAAGGATCTACGAGAATAATCACCAACTGGAGCACTTTTAAGGGGCTTGAATGGGTCAACCAACTAACTTTAAAGAGACCAAGTCAACAAACAAGAACTTCTTGGGCATGCAAAGTAGGTTGGCCTATTTTTTAGCCTTGTAACTTAGTCAAATTTAGTCCCTATATGCTCTCCTATGCTCGGGATGAGATATAGGATCCTTAGGATAGCTTTTTCAACCAGTTATTTCTTTTTTTTCTCTACGGGCAAAAAAGGATAGTATTATAACTCAAAAAAATAGTTCTTGCTCATTTTGGGCTATGTATTGTAACCTATGAAGGTTCTTTCTAGCAAATAATAAGCATTCTAATATTTTTAGACCTATATGTTTTTGATAAAGTAAGCAACATTTACAGGGCGTTGTACCCTTCACATAGAGCCACAAGGGCCAATAAAGTTCAAGTCCATAAAAGCATCAAAAAATAGAAAGCCAAAAAACACACACAACGGAACAACAACACACAGACGAACAACGGACCAACAACAAACTATCTAGTATCTTCCCAGTTCTTAGACAGAAGATGGACAACATCATCGCCCACCCATTCCTGATGGTCTTCAGTCTTTTTCATGTCCAATTCGTCCTTCATCACCGCCAACAGGGTACTCATGACACAATGAACCAGCTTGACCGTGAAGCGGGTCAAGCCATAAATTTTTTTGTCTAGTTTCTCCATTCTTTCTTTCAACATATTGAGCTCCTCCTCACCAACAACAATGTTTCCGTGAACAACCTGCTCCTCATCCAGAGGTTCCAAAGAATGAGAGGAAGAACCCTCCTTCTAAACTTTTCCAAAATAAGGGATGGAGCCAAGGCCTCTCGCAAGCTCCTCCTCCTCACCATCCAACACCTCCTCAGCCCTGCTATCTTTGCTATCTAACAGCTCCTCTTCCGTATCCAGATCTTTAAACCTTATTTTTGTTCTTAGCCATCCTACCTGAGTGCCTAATGATGGCATCACAACCAATAACCACCGTCTCTACAACCACTGTATCCCCCATAGAGTCCTTGGTAGCCACATTTTTTCCTTTGCTCGAAGGCTCCTTTAGGATTTTACCTTCCTCCTTTCCTTTCCTCTTCAAGGTGAGCTTGTTGGGAGTCTTGGCGGGGGTAGACTTGAGTTCACACAGACTAGCTGCCACACTAGTCTGGGCCACTTCCTCATTTCCTTTAAGTTTCTTTGCAATGGGTTTGGGTTTTAGCGAGTGAGCAGGGGCTGGGTGATTTTTTCTAGCAGAGCCTTTAGATTCAGCTAGGGATAAGTTGGTCAAAGAGGGAAGCTCAATCTCTTCAATGCGAACAATCGAGATGGGTTTAGGCGGACACAAAGAAAGGTGGAAGTGGTAGAGCCTTAATATGAGGCCCTTGTGAAAAGGCAGGGGTGTAGGGTCATTAGGATTCAAAGCAGTGGCCTCCACACATTTCTCAACAAAATTTTCAAAGTCCATAAGCAGGAAAAAAGGAAAGCTTAAAATAAAATTTTATGCCTAAGGTGATTCAATAGAGGGAAATGGTAGAAGTAATAGGTCTTGTACCTACCTTCCAGTGTCACATATTTCATCAAGGAAAGGCACACCAAGTTCCATGGCAGAGGGAGGGCCTCGTGGTCAAAACTTGACTGGTTGCACACTAGAGCTTCATTCCCACAAAGAACTTGTTCATAATTTCATTGTCCTAGGTTTTGGTGTGTTTCAGATGCTTCATACTAGTGCACTGGAGACCCGTCACCTACGCAATCACTTTTTCATCCACCATAAAGGAAATTCCACCCACAGTCACATGGTGATCTTTCCACGAGTTAACAAACTGAGCAGACAGATTAGGGTCATGACCCACAAGTCTCTCCATAAGAGGAGCAAGACCACCCTCGACAAAAATGTGCCAAACAAGCGGATCCTTGTAGAATTCACTGCAGTTATTCAGCTTCGTTTGTACCCTATCACCTCCCATAATGCCACTCTGCACATTGGATATCCAGGAACTCTAAGAAAAAACAAGGTTAGAGAAAATAGAAAGGTGAAAAATCATTCACACATTAAGGATTTTAGGCCAGAGATGATAGTTTTTGATTATCAAGGCTAAGGACAGATCACACGTATGAGCCAGCAAATTCCTAAAAGAAATCTTAGCAGAATCATAAATGAGGATCTCCGCATACAATTGTAATATTTTCAGACCTATATGTTGTTTATAATAAGCATTTTTTGATTAATAAAGACAAGTTGTTTTTACCATCTCAAAGTTGTTTCATTGTGAAAAGTTCTTCAAAATAAATTAAGTTGTGAGAACATTTCTAGCTCCATCTAAATTTTATTCTACATATCAAACCTAGTCATGAAATACTTATACAAGGGACATATGAAATTTTGGGTTGTTTGTGTTACAATTTAAATTGTTGATCATGTTGTGTTTATTTAAACAAGTGTAGATCAAAATTCATTTGGTGTGTCACCTTATTAAATCTTAGGTTCCATTTCATGTCACTTCATATCTCTTTTTTGTACAATTAGTAGTAGGTAGTTTAGTTTAGGTGATAAAACCAAGGCAAACCAACCCTCTCTAGAGGTTCTTTTCCACTATAGGTGACCCACAACCTAGAAAAGTTCCTATGTTTCACAAGGTAGTTGAGTTCTATACTCAAAAAGGGTGTGTACTTTAGTGACAATAGGAATAATTGTCGATTGAATTTCCTATGGCATGTTTTATAGAGGTTAGTATGCTTTTGTATTTTGTAATTTTCATTATTTTATTGAAGTAAAATGGTCAAATTGTTTATCATGGTTCATTTTTTGTTTTTGACTATTTTCTTCAAAGAAAACAAGGGAATTGGTAGAATTGAGCTTGCCACTTAGAAAGTTGGATAAATTGATGTTGTTCAAGGATATTTTGAAGGTTATATTGCATTGTCGGGTTCCATTTTGAGTAATTGTCCTTTGTTGAAAATAGTCAAAGTTTATATGTATTATGGCTTGGATAATTCAAAGTTTCTTCTAGATCTTGGACTTGTAAATCATTTCCTAGAACTACAAGGGTCATTCCTAGAAACTAAATTATTACTATATGTATCTCCTTAATTTCTAAGAAAGGGGCTTTCAATTTGGATGCCAAGTTCAAATTTTCTACTTATTGATGAGATAGATGTTAGAACTTTCCAATTTGAGACAAACATTTTATGAACAAGAAGTACTTTATAAGAGCAACTATAGTTGGCAAGTTTAATAGAGAATGATCAAATTTTATTTTCATGCATGATAATTGTATTTGCATGCTTTAAACTATTTAATTTTAGTTTTCTCAATCATGTCTTCCCAATGCTTAAAAAATATCTTATTTTATTTGAAAATAATAAGTATATTCCCCTTCTATATTGTTTGTCTAATAATTAAATTTTTACATCAAGTTTGTTGATTTAAAAAAAGAACCATTTTATGAGATTGTGGAGGATTGATAGTTATTCATGGAGGATAAAAATCTTGTCAGTGAATTGATTAACCAATTCCAAAGTAGCTTCCATGGTTACAAAATTATAATAGTCCAAAGATCTACCCCTATGAAGGCCTTGGATAAGGGCCCAATATATAGCACCTATGGTAGGTTGAAGGAAATATTTCATCTTTCATTTCCCTCCATTATCATAGAGTTTTATCTACTATTGGTGTGAAATTATATTCACATTATCATAGGTTAATTAGGGAGTCATAATGAGGAATTTATTGTCCTTTATTTAGTTATCAATATTATAACTTAGGATAAGATTGTACCTTTCTTCTTTTTTCTTTTTTTATTCTTGAAAAATGTGGATTGCTATCTTTTTCAATTACTTTTTTGGTAATTAATGCTTACAACTTGAATTTGGTTGTGATTTTGTCCATTATGATGATTTTCTCTCTTGTAGAAGAAATACTACATAAGAATTCTTGGTTCTAAAATATACTTATTTTTCTTCCTTCCTAACTCCCTTCTCATTCCATTCCCCAACCCTTCAATTTTCTTCCCCTTAAGATCACCAACACCACCCTTATACTTACAATGGGATTTCAAAATCTCATGAAATGTATATAATTTATACCTTGGAAGTCAATAAACTTTGTCCCTTTCTTACCCATCCTAGAAACCTCTCCCTTACCAACAACACCACCCCTCTTTTTAGTAGAAATTTTCACAACCTCCTCTTAACATAGACTCTGCCTCCTAGGATTCATCATTCTCCAACTCCAACTCCATGGTCTATTTTCAACCTCCTAATTTTTATCACCATTAGGATTAGGCTCATTTTGAGCTAAGCTAGAACTACTCTTAGAGGAAGAGTCCACAACTATTATAGCACTTTTACTCATTTTCCTTAGGGGTGGATAGACCACCAAGTTATGAGATCTTACAAAATTAATGATCAAGAGAATTGAGCCCTAGTGTAATGGGGTAGACCCATAACCCATTTTAAATTATGAAATTGAGTTATCCAAAGAAGACATCAATTAAAAGGGGAATTTGTTCCTACTTATGCTATTGATGTTATTCATGGAATATATTTCTATTATATTGTAGGTTCCCATGAAGAGTGCATGGAAAAGGATGTTACACCCTTAATCCTATAGTGTACATAGGGTTATGAGTAATCAACATGTAGCTACCTTAACTCTTAATTAAGTTATATAATCATTATTATAGTATATATAGGTAGTTATGTCATCATAAGTGTTATATTTAGGTATCTAAGTTAGCTTGATCCATGACTTAATTATGTACATATATGAGATATAGGTAATTTTATTATTCTCATATTGTGCAAATTATGTTCTCATTGGAGATAACTGGAGGTTTTCAACTTAAAGTGGTTTGTCATTCTCAATTAATAGATCAAGTATTTATAGCATATTTCTTTTTATATTCTTTTTTGTGCAAGTTGTTTGATTGAAAGTGGTATCATGAAGACAATGCATTTTTTCACTCTTGGAGGGGAAGTGCATATCTCTCTAGTTTTGAGAAAAAACTATTTTTTAAAGGATTATTAAAGATAATTTTGGAGATACAACAATACAAAGTATAAGGAAATTGGAGTATAATTTGATAATAACTTAAAATATTGATAAAGAAAAATAATCCTCACAAGGATACCTATGCTAAAATCTTATAGATTAGAAGAAAATAATCCTTGGACTTGACGAACGACCCTTTATCTAGAAGTCGGGATGGGAAAAACCTAGGCCGCTCATTGGACTTGTATGTTAAATTCTTATCACGCTTGTGGTCCTTACTGTTTGCATTTGATCTTTCGAGAGACACGTTGTTTTTTCCATTAATCACGACATTCCTTACATGGCCACAATTCTTAGTGAGGTAATCAGGTGACCAAAAAAACATATTTGCCCACCCCCCTGAGAGCCCTCCAAACGAACTTGGTGGGGTTTCTACATAAAAATGCGCACTTAATGCAATTGGAATCGCCATTGATGTTAGCGTAATCGCCAAACAATTACTTAACCAAACGATGTTGATGTTTACGAAACGGAAAGTGCAAGAATTATACAACACAGCGCCGGAGCTTCGAGAACTCCGCAACAAAACGTATCGATATGGACAGTGGCCAAGCTTGTTAACCTCCTTCAATTGACAGTATCTATTTAGGAGTAGTTGGCCATACTATGAGAAATCAGAAAGGGCAATATTTAGATGCAAAATAATGTTTTACGTGGACAGATGTCGCTAATGTGGTCTCTTTTTCTGTGAGTACCCCACCAAAAGTCTGCAATGAGATTAAGAATTCACCATCCTTCACTTAGAGCAAGCTTGATACGAACAATAAATAAAAGTACCACAAATTTTCGTCATTTCTCTACGAACAATAAATATAAGTACTACGAATTTTCCTCATTTTTCAAAGTTATACGAGTATAGATATTGGGATGTGAGGATATGCCGTCTATATTTTAAATGATTTGATTATGTATTTTAAGGATGAGTAGGTTTTTATTTTATTTTATTTTTTATTAATTGACATTCTTAAAAAAATACTTTCTACTAATTGTTTAATGAGTTAGAGGAGTTTTATAATGAACGATTTATAAGATACAACAATGGTTAAAGGTTTTGCAAATGCGGTATCAAGTTAAGTGGTCCAATTTTGGGGAAACTATATAATTAAGCATGCTTGAGTTGTATTATTGAGATTGGTCACCTCCCTAGAAGTCTTGATGCTTCACCCTTGTGAACATCACCAAGACATAATGAGTACTAAGTAGTTTAGTTAATCTCATTTGAACAACCTCTAATGAAATATGGGTCAATTAGTTAGACTAAAAAAAGATGCAGTTAAGCCCGAACAGGTAGTAGAGTTGGCTTGGGCAATGGGTTTGCTCCCCATTGGTCTTGGGTTCGACTTCACTATCGGGTTTAAGAGGTGGGACTTCTTGTAGGTGGGGGATCTCACTTGCAGGGGACTAGTCTTGCCTTAGCTCACCTCAGGTACCCAAGGTAAGGGCTGCTTGGCCGAGTCGTGGGGACACCTCTGTTGTATCAAAATAAAATAAAATTATACAATTAAATTTTTGATAAAACATCATTATTGAATACCTCATGAAAATGTCTCCTTGTCATTCAATGAGATAAAGGGGCTCTATAATGTATGGTTTATAGCATAACACTTACTAAATACTTTACAAATGGAGTAGCAAACTAAGTGTGGGAGAAGCTTCATGGTTAAGTGCACTTGAGTTGTAGTAGCATTGAGATCTAGGCGAGCTTTTGAAAAGTCACGATGCTTCATCCCCATAAACATTACCTAAATGTAATGAATGTTGGGTGAACGATCCATACTCATGAGAGATGGGTTTGTGTGAACTATGTCTCAGAAAATATGGACCAATAAATTTAACTAAAAAACTATGTAGTTGAATCTTAATAAAATATCATAATATATGCTTTAATATTTAATTTAATATATCATTTTTCATTTAAAAGAGAGAATAACCCAATATAAATACTTGAATGATTAAGAACTAAAATATAACATTTTTATTTAAATATTATTGTAATTATTTATATAAATGAATTATATATTAGTATTTTAAAGTATCTATGACATTGAGAGGTGTTACTAGAATGGAAGGAGGATTGTAATAGAGCGTGTGGATAACAAGAACTCCTAACCTAAATTTGATGACTATTTACACATCAAACCTTCATTGCACTTGTTTATGAGTAGTGATATATAAGGTAATAAAAATTCCCTTAACATAAATTTGATGGTCATTTACACATCAAATCTTCAATACATCTAATTAGGCAATCTCACAATAGTTGGTCCCTTTATGACCAAATCGGAACATTGAAATTAACATTTTAGTCAAATGTTTACCTTATGTCACCTATAGCAACTAAATCGTTAATAATTTGAAGATGATGTAAACAAATATTTTTTGAGATCTTGTGTGTAGATTCTAAATGTATATATTTTTTAATTCTAAAAAATGATTTGGGATTTTTTTTATGTAAGTTTTAATAACATGTTTTTATAATTAACAATATTTTTGAAAAGTGACATTTCTTTGACAATGCATAACTTTAAAAAAAGAATTATAAATTTTCTTAAATTTATATTGGTAATACTAATATTTAATGTACATATAAATTCATTTTTTTTACATTTTTTATTTTTTATTAATTTTTGAAGTGAGTTTAATAATAATTTAGAGATAAGGTAAGTGCAAGATAATGTGTCCTGGTGAAAAAATTGATTTAAAAAAAAAAAGAAAAAATCAAAGTTTTTCATAGTTGAAGTAAAAATTTGAAGCATTCATACATAGAATCTTAACATGGTCTAGACATACGAAATATAAGTGGACACCTAAATTTTTATCATAGCTAACCACGCTTGACTTTACACTATCCTAACAATAAATAATCATTATTTATTTATTTAATTTACCTTCCATTTATATCCTCAACTTTAATTAAATAAGTATCTACTATTTATTTAAATAATGTATCTTTCACCTTTATCCTTCACTTTAATTAAATAAATATTTATTATTTATTTATTTAATTTAGCCTTCACCTTTATCCCCCACTTTAATTAATTAAATTTTTATTATTTATTTAACTAATTTATCTTTCACCTTTATTCTCCACTTTAATTAAATAATTTATTATTCATTTAATTATTTATTTATTTATTTATTTATTTAATTTATTGTTTATTTAATTAATTTATCTTTCACCTTCATAGCTACTTTAATTGAATAGATATTTTTTATTTAATTTATTTAATTATCTTTCCACATCACTCTTCTCCACTAATTAGTTAAATAATTTAATTATTTAATTAAATATTGAGAACCACGTGAGTAATGAAGACCTTGTTTAGATTCATTGAATTGACACTTGCCAAAAGTTAAACAATTTTTTCATATCATCCAACCATTTCATACATCTTCAAATCTCAATCATTCACATAGGATGTTGTCCTAATCTATTCCTAAACCTAGCCCTTATCCCTCATGTGGCACATGTGAAATGACTACAAATTTTCATCTAATACCTAATCCTCATTCAATCCTAGCTATCCATTAACCAACCCATCTTGGCCCTTAATTTCTCTTATAAAAAAATTATAAATGAGAGGCCTCTCATCCCATTTGAGCATATTCTCTCATCTTATTGTTATGTTGTTGAATTTTCTATCTATTTCTTCCATAGCCTAGCTAATCTTCCATCACCATATCCTTAGCTATCCATTTTAGCTCTTATCATCTTAATCTTATCATTATGTTGTTGGTTTTATAAGCAACCACATTCCTCCACCAACGCACCAAAAGAGCACAACAAGTGGAGCTAGGGTGCACTCTACTTCAACTTTATATGAGAAAGAAGGGTTTTAGGTGAAGGTATTGTGGGTGTATTTCATTTATAATATTTTTCTTATCTTTAATAAGATTGTGTGTAGTTTTCAAATATGTAATTTATTCTAATACCCAAGTGATAACAGTGAGTTTTTTATTGGATGTACAAAAATGACTTTTCTAAAGTCATATCTTTTGATTCAAAACATGCGCATGTATAACCAACACAATTTGACTAAAATAAAAGTATTTTTCTAATTCTTCTTAGAGAAATATGTGTATTATAATGAAGTTTGGTCAGAATATTTTTCTAATTCTTCACATTTGTGTGAAGTAAAAAAATTATTTCTCTCCCTATATCTTCATCTCTACCTTTATCTTCCTCTCTCCTTCTCTCCCCCCTCTCTCTTTGTAGACCTCTATATCTATATTTTTATTTTCTTCTCTATCTCTATCTTCATATTTCTCCTATATCTCCCTCTCTTTATCTTTATCTCCTTATCCCTCTCTCTCTAGATCTATCTATCCCTCCCTCTATCTTTATCTATACCTCACTCTCTTTCTCTTTCCATATTTCCTTATATTCTCCTCTTTATCTCTCTCGTTCTCCATATCTATTTATCTATCTCTACTTCTCTCTAGCTCATCCTTTCTCTTCCCGTCTCTCTATATATCTCTCTCCCTTTCCTTCTTTATATATTGTAATTTTTCTATCTCTCTTTTTCTCTCTCCATATATTTCTTTACCTCTATTTTCCCATGTATCTCTCTACCTATCCCTCTCTATCTTTCAATATCTCTATATATTATATCCCTCTCTCCCTCTCCCTCTCCCTCTCCCCCCTCTCTCTCTTTATATATGGGTAAGTGTAGAAAGATGGGGGATGCCACTTTTTGGTCCCTTTATAGGCAAACCACGAGTGAGTTGTAATTTACTCATGTTATGTTGAGCATAAAATCAAAAAATAAGAAGCCAAATCTATTTGAACTCAACCTCTCAACAACAAAAAAATATTGCAACCATGTCAGAGCATGCTTTCATTGTGAAGTATCCTTATCACCATCATTTATCTACCAAATCACCACCAAAATGTCACCATGGCATCCACAAGATTGGGGAGGTAAAATTTCTTAGTGTAAAAATCTGAGTAAATAGATAAATAGAAATTATTTTCAATGCATTTTATTTAATTTCTAAGAATTGAGAATGCCCCAATAGTTGTTGAAAACCCTCAATCACCAATTCATGAAAACCCTAGTGAATAACAACCATAACAAAACCCTTTTCCAATGCCTCAATCCTTCCAATATGTAAGAAAACATATTAGGGAAAGAAAAATAACAAGAGAGTGTTAGAAATGAGATATAGCTCTGATACCATGTTAGAATTGGCTATGGCTGCCAAGATCTTGAGACCAAATGGAAAGCACAAAAAGAGAGAATAGAATGTGACAAGAATAAATTGTATTCTTATCAATATGATTCAATGATATGATTGCGATTGATTTTATAATGAGAGACCCCTTGGTTATATAGCCAAGGTGAGATGCAAGATTTCATAGGATTATGACAAGTTTCTTAATCATATGATGTGAGACAACTCATCACACTTTACCTAGGTTCACTTGTAGTAGTTGTCAAAGGATAAGATAACAACTAATGACAACTAAAACCTTCTAGAAAGATTCCTTCCTAGGACCTAAGTAAACTTAGCATGTGTAAATAAGTCCCCTAGTAATGAATGAACTAGGTATAAGACTTTATTTACACCAACACCCCCCCTTAAGTGCAACTTAGGGAGTAGAAGATTATTATGCAAATGATACAAAGATGCAAGAATGGGTCTTGACTACTAGGCCATGCTAGGTACCCATGTACATATGCAAATGAAATAACAAAGAAATCTCTCACAAATGGAGAAAAGGAGAAAACCTAGTGGGACAAAACTCCTCCCCAAAAGAGAGATGAAATACAAAAAAGAAATGTTCTCAATGATGCATGAGAAGGTAAAAACCCCATGTGAGGAAAAAGACCCCCCCATAAGAGAGAAGTAGAAGAGAGACAATGCAACCCCCCCTCAATGTCGAGTCTCCTGCAATGGTGGTAGAAGCTCGACATTGAATGTTGAAAATGATCCAATCTCGTCGAACAATGTTCCTCCCCTTAGGAAGAAACAAAACCATGGATGTATGCAGGATATCAAGAATATGGATGATGAATGATGTCTCTAAAGTATGCTCAAGTGTCTCCATGTCGATGTTGAAAGCTATCACACTCCAATCAGGCATTCTAGGCCACACTGCTGAAGAGGACAATCCAACATCTAGTAGAGATGAATGTAGAACATGATCCAAAGATAGGGATATCCCCTCAAAAGACAAATAAGCCTCCTCCAAATGTTGTCCAAAAGTATCCACAATCACGTCAAATTGTAAAGGATGATCATGTAGAGAATGATCAAGAGGTTCAAAGTGTTCCCTCACAACAATTGAAGAAGGAGCATCTTCATCAAAGAGAAGATGAATTCTATCAATGATGTCTCCCAAATTTGCAAGATGAGACTCCATGAACAAGTCTGAAACACCTATCAAGAAGTCATCACAAGTAGCCGTATCTGGAAGACTATGTATATCCTACTGCACTGAATCACAAGGAACCCAAACTGTGGAATCACAAGCATCATCAACTGCAACAATAGATGGAGGAGATGAAATGCATGGGTCAAGGACTGGATTTGATGTGAGAAATCCCAAGTTCAAGTAGCCAAAAGTCTCCTCTAAATCATAGTTGTGATCAACAGCTAAAGGAGCAATGTCATCATCAGAAGAAAAATCTGCAAAGGTATACAACCTAGATGAATGATCAACCACCCCAGTAGCAATGATCTCTTGACTCTCCAAGTCTTGAATGATGACTGAATTAGGTGTGAACTCCATAGTCCTCCCATCTTCACCATGTGTAATATGATATATGGAAAGAAGATTGTTCGTTAAATGAGGAACACGCAAGACATCCTAAAAGTGTTGTCCCCAAAACTAATAGATCCCTTCCCAATTACACGCATGCATGTATTTTTTCCCATCAATTAGATAGCATACATAGTACAAGGTTGAAATGAAGAGAATATAGATTGCAAAGATGCCATATGATGAGATGCTTCTGAATCTAGAAGCCATCTCCTTGATCCTAGACCTGAAAGAGCACAAAGAGTTTGTCCTTTATTTCCTGATGTAGATGCTTGACCTTTGTCCCTTGATTCTAGAAGGCAAATCAATGTGATTCTTTTTGAGAAGATTTTTCAACTCATCAATATCCTTCTTATAACAATAGTGTTCTTCATGTCCACCCTTCTTGCAATATGCACAAAAAGGCCTCTCCTTCTTAGATGATTCTCATTTTGAGGATAAGTATTTTGATTCTTTATGTGGCTTGTTATTTTTCTTCTTTTGCTTCTTATCAAGATTCCCTTATTCTTTTTGTCCCTTAGACTCACTAGTCAATAATGCTTGTGACTTGGAAGACTTGATTAGACCCATGTTCATTAACTTAGCTTCCTCTTGGATTAGGAGATTTACAAAGTCATCAAACTTAGGATCGACATATGATGCTCCCATAGAATGTTGATGGGTATAAAATCCAGAAACAAACACTGAATACTTAGGACCAAGCTTGGATAACACATTCAGAATCAATTGTAAATCCTCTTTTTCAATACTGCATTATTTCAGCCGTGTTCTTAGTTGCTTAACTTTGGAGATGTAGTCTTGGATGTGGTCAAAACATTTTGGATCAAGATTTGTCAAATCATTATCAATCTGATATCCCCTAATCTTATCCGTTTTACCATACAAATTTTCAAAAGTCTCCCAAGCTTCTTTAGGTGTTTTGCATGATTCAATATGAAATTGGAAATCAAATGAGACTAATGAACATATGCATCCAAGTGTTTTCTCATGATTAAAATCCAATATTTCCAATTCTAAAGCATTAGTAGGTTGAGAAATGGTTTCTTTTAGATAGCCTATTAGAGCTTTTCCCATGAGATAGTTCCATACTGATTTTCTCCATGTAGCATAATTATGTGGAGTTAGGAGTTCAATTTGAGATTTCCCCATTGCAAGAACACAAACCAAGAAAAAGAATGCAACCAACCATTGCAAGATTACCCCCCCAAAATTACTCAATCATGAAACCACCCCAAGCAATATCTGAGCTTGGCACTTTATGAGTAGTGCGTTTACAATTGCCACTTGCCAAAAACAATGAAGTGGTCTTGATCTTGGTACATGCAAATGTCAAAATAGGCCATAGAAACAAGTACAATTTTTGGTAGACAATGAGATTGATCTAATCATACCACTGAAAAGTAAACAAAAAATTATGCACTTTAAAAAAAAACTACACCAAAAACAGTTACCATGGGAGCAAGACATGAGCTCCCGAAGTTCCCAAAATGATGACAAAGAAACAACACCTATGAGAATTTGCAATTTCTGAAAAAACCAGACACCAAAAACAAAAAATGATTACACCGCTGCGAAGAGCGCAAAAAATTAGCCCAATTTTTTTAAAAAAATTGCTTGAAAAAAGGAGTGAAAATGAGAAAATTATGAAGCTTCAAAGTTGGACTAAAAAATCAAAAATCCCAACGATGAGGGGGGCAATTTTTTTTTAAAATGCTGATGTATTGCTGACACCAACAAATTGTTACCTTATTTTGGCTTCCAGCAGAAATTAGGTAACTTATTGTTTATTCTTTTGTGTTTTCATTTAAACATTAAAAGATACATCATGTTCTACTAAGTTCATTAATGTGTATAAAGGAGATCATCAAAATAGATTGCATTTATTCCAGTTTTGCAATTACATAAAAATAAGAGAAAGAACCAACATGTATTGAGAATGTAATCTTTATCGATAATCATGAGCATATAATGTCCCTCACAAGCCAAGGGACTAGCTATTCTAATGCTTATAAAGAAAAGACTATACGCCTATAGATAACAAAAAAGAAATTGCATATAAAATGAAAAGGGACCCATCATTGCCTGGTGGAATGACAAATCCCATTGGCTTGATCTCACATCATCTCGATCCTTCTCGCTACTCTGCTTTTGTTTGATGCTCCCCTCACTGCTCCTAGGTTTCCTGCACATGAAAGAATAGTGTTGTTAGAGCAATAAAAGGTCCCTAATCAAAATATATGCAAAACATCCATAAACGTGTAATTTGATGTCTATAAGCATTAAAATAGCAACATACCATAAGTGTCCATGAAAAGAAGGAAAGGAGTAATAAAACACACCTATGATATGCTTTGTTTATCTAACTGGTTTGTTCCTTGTGTAGATTTGAGACAAGTCTTTGTTACTGTCTTGATTCTGCCGATTACAACATGTGGGGTGAAATGTGGCTCCCATGAGGGTAGAGCCTAGGATGCTTCCCTTTGATTTTTTAAGAGGGATAGAAAATTGAGTAACTTGATCAAATCAACGATAAACATGCTATGGATGCATTAAATCAAATATGGAATCACACTAGTTGATCAACTTTCATTATCAGATTCAAAAGATGCAACACATAATGTGAGTTGTCAAGAAATCCACGCTTCATCTTTTCACAATGAATCAATCAATATGCTATCATCATGTCAAAAAGGTGTGCTTTGTTGGATATGTCTTTCAATCTTCTTAAGTGGATCCAAGATCCATTTTATTAAAAGAAGTAAATGATTTCAGTGATGCATCAAGTTCAATTATGCATCTATTAAAATAATGAAGGAGATATCAAGCCATGCCTGAAATCATCATGAGTCATTTGGGGCAGCAAGAAGGAACAAAGATAATCATGCATTGTTGCATGAGATACATTGTCCAATTCATCCCACTTCAACCCTATTGGACAAGCACACATCACTTAGGATGGTGAGCTTTCAGGTCACCACCATAAGTGACATATGTATGCCCAGTACGATAAAAGAAAGAGGATATGGTGTTTTTTTGTTGCACAAGATCAAAAGGAACTAGATGTTTGTGAAGACCAAGTAACAAACCTTTGGGGGCAACAAGAAATTGTTAGGGAAATCATGAAGATTGGAGCAATCCTAAAGGAAAAATGCATGCTACCTCTCATGCTACAGGACAACAACAATGAATGTATGATATGGGGCAACAAAGGTTCTAAGGTCAGAATGCAATACCCCTACAGTGCACACCTTGTGTCAAAAAATCAATGCATAATGCCTCATAATGATGTAATATCCATAATGATCTAAATGCATGAGGAGCATGAGCATTAAGGTCACTTACCAATATTACTCAAAGCAAATAACATGGATGAAGTTGCTATGAAGAAGTCACATGACAAAAATTAAAGAGAAAGTAGGTGCATTCAATATGTTTTCTACCTGTGAGTACAGTATGAGCATTTACATTAAAAGGATAGTGACTTCAATACAAAGGAAAGATCATAATAGTACCATGCAACTAAGGATAAAAGGTAGCTCCTTATAGAGCAAGAGACAGAGTAAAGCAAAAGAACAATGATGTTAAGGTACAACAAGTCTCCATGGACTCAACGAGCTACTCTTCACTTTGAACAAATTAATGATCATTCTTAACAAAGGCACAAGTATATCCATTTGATGCTTCAGGACATCAAGGTTCAAAAGACAATGTATTTCAAAATACAATGAACAAAATGGAAGCAAATCACTTCATAATATCAATGCAATATTGAGACTACAATGAACAAAGTGAAGCAGCCATCTACATTAGCTACAACCATGATGATATCAGGCACAATGAATGAAATGCATTTCCAAATAAAAATGTCTTCCAATAGAGTAGCCCTAAACATGATCATCACAAAATCTATGTAAAGAAAATGTGTTTCACAAATGATGCCAACATTTGAACATTTGAAAGCATTTCTAACAATCAAGTGATGTAAGGTAGTGCACAAATGGAGATTACATTCAAATGATCAGCCATTTACATCCAATGGAGACTGCACATGTGAACCAGTGATCTTGACCTACTCTAAGTGATGCAAAACGAGATGCAAAAACAAAGGAAAAGAACACTGACACCTCGAGATTAGCCTAGTTGAATCCAAAACAAGGAAAGATAAAAGAGAAGTTGATTATACCTTGTCTTGGATTGATCTTTTGGTTGGCCCTTGATGGTTTATTTTGTGTGCTCCTTTTGATGGAAAGATAGATGAAAGTGGATTCAAAATGATCTATGCAAGATAAGGATTCAAATGGGTTATGTGGGTAGTTGATTTGATGAACAAGATAGATGCAATGAGAGCATGAAGATGAGCAACAATGGTGGTTGATAGTAGAGGTTGAATGAGCTTGAGATGAGAGATAGATGAATGAGAATGCATTAATTAGAGAATGAAAGGAAATTCTTTCATTTTATGGAGAGAAGCCCTAGGGAAATGAACAGTTGAGGTCTTGCCACCATGGGCAAGATGGATAAGGACACATTAGGTGGAAGATGACATGTGATGGGAAGGTATTTGTAAGTACCTTAGAATAAGGATGATGTGACCTCTCAATGATCACATGGAGAAGAGGAGAATCTTGGATGAATAAAAAATAAATTTAAAATTCACATGATTGAGAAATCTTGTGGATAAGACAAGGTTCCCAAAAAGAGAGGTGAGAAGTACCTTGAATAAGACAAGGTACTTAAAAAGGTAAGTACTTAACCACATGTGACTAATGTGACAAGTCAAGGTTCTAAAAGATCTTGACACATCTGAGTGATGTGACAAGTCAAAGGTTCTAGAAGACTTTGGCACATGTGAGTGATGTGACAAGTCAAAGGTTCTAGAATTTGCATGGGGAAGAGAAGATTCCTTTGAGGAATAAAAGTGAATTAAAAATTCACATGGGGAAGACAAAAATGAATTAAAAAATCCTTAGGGGATGGGGAGAGTTGACCAAGATTCTGATTGGACTTAACTGATCAGTGATTAGAAGATGATTAGTGGTTAAGGAAGATTAGAAGCCAACTTGCAAAAGTTGGAGGATGTGACACATCCTAATCAAGGATTAGGCATGTGCACATTCTTAATGAAGGAATTGGGAGGTTGATTAAGATCAAGGAAAAAGATGTGACATGTGAGGAATTAAATAAATGTCATATTTATTTAATTCATTTGATGAAAGGGGGATTAAAGAGGTAAGGTATTTAATTGTCAACTAAATACCTTAGGGATTTAGAAGGATTAAGGGTATTAATTAGATAATAGCAATATTACCTAATTAACGTGGACAAGAAGATGTTTAGATGAAAAGAGACAAATTTGGACAAATATGAGTGTCCAAATTTAGGTGTCTACATTTTTCCTCTCTTTGAGATGGTGTTATGAAGTAGCATCATTTCAAAGAATATTAAAATGTAGAACCCGAGAGAAGATGGTTAGATTGGAAAATATGCCCCAATCATTTAAAGGAGTGACTAGGAGGAAAGATGATTGGAGTGATGATGAAGATTAGGGATGAAGGATGCCCCCTCGAGAGGACATGCGGGTTCAAGAGAACACGGGTGTGCTCTCGAAATGGATGAGATGATGCATGGGGAGATGAAGAAGATGATGCAAAGGGATGGAATGATAAGCGATAAGGTATGGATGGAGCACAAATGGATTTTAGGACAAAAGGTGATGTTTCCCCAGTCAAGATACAAGCAAAAATGGGTTGATGATGGATGGAGTGTTGTTGATGAGGGAATGAGAGATCCTAAAACAACACGCAGATAGGGAAGGATACATCCCAATGAGTGGTATTGATGAGGGAAGGATACATTCCAAAACACCACTAAAGGATAGGGAAGGATACATCTCGATGATGATGATGAAATTATTGTTGATGAGGGAAGGATACATCCCAAAACAACATGAGGATAGGGGAGGATATATCCCAATAAAAAGGGTTGTTGATGAGGGAAGGAAACATCCTAAAACAACACCAAAGGATAGGGAAGGATACATCCCGATGATGATGACAATGGTGGGATCGAGGTTTATAACAAGGCTAGGGACAAGACCAAGGATGTGATTAGATGATTTGTGCTAGATTGAATGGATGAGGATTGGATTGAGATGGGAGATGTATGAAAGGATAAAAATGATGGAGAATAAGATGCTTAGAATAACCAATCTACATTATTCTAAGAAGATTGAGGAGATGATGGGGGTTTGGATGGAGAGAGGAGGGGGAGTGATGAAGGATGAATGGATGGGGGGGGGATTTTTATAGATGAGAGGATGGGGGATGGAGGGATGAAATGCAATCCTAATACAATTTTCCATTTTCAGAGCATTGATTTTTGCTATAGAATAAGACACATGATGCCAGGGTATGAAGAACCAAGGCCTATTCGTGTCTAATGCATAAAACAAACACAATAGACAAGAAGACTATTCCAACACCCCAAAGTCATGAAGACCTTGGTTGGGCCAGGTACTGGAATAACCACAAGCACAAAAGGATTCCCTAGCATAACACAAGACCACACGAGTCTTGGTTGGTACTACGCGGTACAACTGAGAATACAACAACAAAGAAAAGATCAAGATATTCCCCTATGTTTACCAGTCAAAACACACCATAATATGAGAGATCATGGCGACCTTGAAAAGCGATGATAGGGAGCTCAAATGATAAACAAAAGCCAAAAGCATTAAGAGATCACAATCAATTTTGAATGTCCTTTTCCATAGGATCAAGGGGGTGGATGAGATTGATGAGGTCTGTTAGGAAGGATGCATCCCGATGAGTCCAAAGATGGATACTAAACTAAAAGATCGATATGACGTGGGATATTCAAAACTGATTGGATCTGACAATACTAGTGGATCTCGTTTATTAAGAACCAACTAGATAAAGGCACATCTTGATGACATGACACAAGAGAGACAAGACACGAGACTAACACACCCTAGAGACCTAGGGGATTAGGGGCTAATCAAAGATTAGCCCTACCTACATGAAAGCGTAGAGCCCTCGTAGTTCAATAAAAGGCCATGGATAAAATCAGAAAGAGGACAATGGAGACCGTGATGGATGACAAATACACGATAAAAAATACCCTGGGGGTAGATCAAACGATCGACCTTTCCTATGTGAAAGCGTAGGGGCAATGTAGTTTGACAAAAGACCAAAGACAAATGATGGATAAGGGATGGTGAGATGTCCAGGATAAGTGGATAAAATGATGGGACTAATACGATGAGGCAAGATAGACATGTTGGATTGGATAGGATGATGAGATGACCATGAGAAGGGGATAAAATGATGGGACCAAGACGATGAGACAAGAGAGACCTGTTGGACTGGATAGGATGGTGACAATCAAAGCTCAGGGATGGGATAGTTATCCAAATCATCAAAATATGGATTGGGATGATGATATGATGGATAGATGAATGATGAGAAAGGATAGGAGATTGAAAAGATGTGCAAAATAAGCAGGAGTGACGATGATGAGATAGATGGCATTAGGTTGCATGGGCAGGAGCTTATAGCTAGATACCAATGACAAGGGATTAGGAGATGGGATGAGGATAGAGATGAATGGATAGGGAGGTAAAGACAGGGAGATGGAGGGGGTTGTTTGGATAGATGGATAGGAAGATAAAGATTTGGATGAGGAAAAGGTTACCAAATGGATAGATGAAAAGAGATTCTATGATGGATAGGAAGATGAGGATGGTGAGATGGAAAGGATTGTTTGGATGAATGATGTCTCCAAGGACTTATGTCACAAAGAAGGAGGTTCCCCCACTCTAGATATGTCATGTATAATGAGGTAGGAGGGATTGAAGATAAAAGGATAGGAAAATAAGGGAGTGAGATAAATATAGATAGGATGCATGGATAAGGAAGGGAGATTAATGGTAGCATGATGGGTGGATAGGGAAGGTAGATGAATGAAAATAAGGATTAGGATAGTGTTTGTATGAGGGAAATGTATGCCAAGAGGTGTCCAAAGCATGTTTATATGTGTGCCCCTATCGATATCAAGATCACAAGGAGGATGGAGGGATTGGGATAAATGGGATATGGCAGATACGATGTGGATGGTAGGGGGAATGGAGGAGATGGTTGAAGGGGATGCAGTTGCCCCCAAGTGCAGAAGGAAATTAGATGGGGGATTTATGCATGACACTTGTTTTCCAGGTTTTCATCATGGTACTTATCCAAGGCGCTTGTTTTCCAAGTTTTCACCATTGGATGAATTATTTCTCTTTATTATTTTCTCAATTTTTTTGATTTTTTTTTGTATTTTGACAATTTTTTACTTTTTTGACTTTTTGACTTTTTGGATAGTAGGTGGATGGAGATGGATAAGGATAGGGATATGGATAAGGGGATTGAGAAGATATGTGATAAGGAGACAAATAAAGGACTCAAGCATTAAATTCCATACAAAGTATTAAGAGCCCATGTGTGAAATGACTGTTGGATGTTGGTACAACCTTATTAGGATAAATGGATTATGCAAGAGGATGAATTAGAGGGATTTGATGGGGGAAATATGGGGGATAATGGAAAGTGTATGGATGGAATGATGGGGTGGATGTGTGATGGGGTGGTGAGTTTAGAACCAATAGTGGCACATATGGTGGTGGATGTGAAATGATAGGAGTGTTAATGGATGGAGAATGTGGGGATAATAGAGGAGATGGGATAGTGAATTTTGGGACATAAGGACCAGAAATATATTTAGGAGATGAAAGAGGTGTATGATTAGCTTTTGGATTAGCAACTTTGGATGTTGTTATAGATTTTTCATTTGAAGGTATTGTATCTTTTTTCTTTGGGATCCTCATGGTTTTGATCTTTGCTTTGGTGGGCCTTTGTGGCCTATGGATTTGATTTGGATTCTAGATTTGATTTTTATTTTCCTCACCATGTCTTTTACAGGGGACATGAGGAACTTTTGATTCATGTGGATGTTTAGATTTATGCATTTTTATTTCAACATCCAAAGTGCTTTGAATAACAATGGGATGGGTGCAAGGAGATGGATGATATGAAGGAAGCATGAGTGGGGTGATGGGGGTAGGATTTTGGGGATGATATGTGGATGGAGTATGTGTGGGTATGTTCCTTTGTTGATCCTAATTAGGGGACATGAGAGTGGGATGTTTAGGGTGGGTGACATGGATAGGTGATGGAGGGATAAAAGGATGAATAGGATGAGATGGAGGAGGTGATTTTGGGATATAAGGGCCCAAAATGGACTTAGTACCTGGAGGATGTGTGATGGTGGGTGGAGGGACATAAGGACCGAAAATGGATGGAGTAGATGAAGGAGGGGAGATGGTGGATGGAGGGATGTAAGGACCCAAAATGGATGGAGCAGATGAAGGAGGAATATGGACGGTTGTTTTGAGGTGATATGATGGAGGAGGACGGATGGCAACATATGATCTGGTGGAGCGATGGGAAGAGCCTATATTTCTTTTGGAAGGGGCTCATTGAGGATGTCTAGAGGTTGTACCAAAATCTTTAGATTTTGAGTCTTGAGAAATATGTACAAGACTTTGCATACACATTTGTTCTTTGACTTGGATGGGCTCTAAAATACCTTGCTCATGAAGGCCTAAACCTTTTCCTTGATAGTTCATGTTCTTGGGCATTCGATCCATGATAGGATTTTTGTTATTCTAGAAGAATGATGCAAGTCCATTATTAGGTGGAGGATGATGGGTGGTATATATGATTTTTTTTTCTTCTGCAAGGAGACCACCATGGAAGAATGTGAGAGTGGTGCAGGAGCACCCAATACACACATTTTTCAAAATTCAACATTAGTAGGAAAGCATTAGGAAACTAGGGAGTATTTGAGTCATTTCATGATTGAATAAGGCCTTTGAGCCCATTAATGATGTAATTAGGGGTATTTTATGTTAGTTAGTTCAAAAAAATACAAAAGGTTGCATAAAAATGTACTCATTGTCAACAAATTGTTAAAAGTGAAAAACTAGGCAATTAAGGGTCTAATTGGTAAAAAGTTGGTTTCCAATGTCCAACTAATTAAAATTTGAGTTGGAGGATGTTTTTAAGGGTGGTTGGATGTTAAATAATCCTCTCATGGTCGAGGCATGGTTGTTGAATCATTTTTTTTGAAGTTCGAATGAAAAAGTGGTTTTTTAGAAATTTTTGTGTAAATTCGCTGCTAAAATGTGTGGTACGACCTTTGTACGACTTGTACGGGATAAACCCTATTATGGTTGGAAAGAGGAGAGTTTCAGATTTCATTTGAAAGTGGTTTGGTGAATTTTCATTGAGTTTAGAGGGTTTTATTGACATTTTATTAAAACTGCCTGTGCACAGCCATTAGAGGGTTTGAAAGTCTAAAATGTAGTTTTTGACCATTCCACCCATTGTATGCCAATGTAACTCAGTGGAATGGTCTAATATGATGTAAATTAGATTTTTGTGATTTTGGAATGCAGAGGTGGACATTTGTGGCTTTTTAAGGTGATGCCCTAGTTGAATTTTTGTGCATTTTCAATGCAAATGAAGGTGTAGAAGTTGAGTTTTTGTCAATTGATGTTATGGCAGCCCATGTGAAGGTTTTTTGAGCATTTTCAGGTCTAATGGGGTGTTTTCCAAGTGGTTTCAAGGTTGTGTGTGGTGTGGAGATTTCATTTTCATTAAACCCTCCCAATTAGTAAGCAAAAATGAGGGTTTCTAGTTTTGGGGTCTTAAAGTGCATGACTAACTCAAAAGGTTATTCATTTAGATGTTTTATGACATATTGATCTGATTTTTTGAGGTTTTGAGTGAAGATTGCATGATTGAAGGGTAGTTGCTTTGTAAATTGAACCAATTTAGGCCTAGTTCAAGAGAGACCAGTCACATAACTCTTATACTTTCTGAAACAAGTGTTTAAGAAATTTTGATATATTTGAATAAGCCATAATGGGTATCCAAAAATAATTTAGGTTCATGGGTGTGAGGTGTCTTTGAAAAGTTATGCCTTTTTTCTTTAAGTTTGGAAGGTTGCTTGGCATTGAGGGTGAGTTGAATGCATGGTAAAGAAGAGTTCTTTGTTCCAAAGTTGATATTTTCATTATTGTGATGACCTCCACCTTGGCTCTACATCATAGTGGTATCAGAGCGAGGAAGTAGATCTCTTAAAGATTGAAGGAGAAGCATTTGAAGGAGAAAGGACATCATGGTTATCAGAGGTTTGAATGAGAAGGAGATACAGATGATGAATGCAATTTTCAAGATCAGATGCAAGTGCAAAGGTAAGGTTTGCAAGGTTATGGTTGATTCAGGTAGTTTGGATAACTTGGTAGCTCTTGAAATGGTTGAAAAATTGAACTTAGAAAGGTTTGCACATAATTCACCTTATTATGTTTCATTAATGAATGGTGAGAACACATTTTTGGTTAAGGAGCAATCATGGGTTGAATTTCAAATAGGTGAATACAAGGACATAATATTATGTGATATTGTACCATTAAAATCTTTTCATCTAATGTTTGGGAAACCATGGTGTTGGAAAAGATTTGCTATGTACTATGGCAGGGATAATAGTTACCAGATTAAAAAGAATGAGAATATTTATAATTTGACTTCATTGGTGGAAGAAGATAATAGCCAAAACAAGGAAACAAGGGTGCTACTGTAGGAAAGACAAAAATTCCTAGGATACAAAGAAGATAGAAACAAGGAAGAGGCAGCCATTACAAGTGGAGAGGTTCCTGAGACACCAGGGGTAGCAGTAGATTCAAAATTGGAGAATGTAAAGGGTTGTTTGAAAGAAAAGGTCAAGAGTGAAGAGGCCTTGAGGATGCAAGGTAGGCTTGAGAGTTGTGTGGAAGGCAAAGAGTAGGTGAAAGTTTGTTCATTAAAGACTAAAAATGATGCAAGGCAGACCCCCATGAAAGATACAGGGGTAGGTGAGATTGAGACTGAGTTTTGTGATAAGAAAGTTATTGGGATAGAGAGTGTAGAGAGGGAAAAAGATGTGAGTGCAAGTGATTTGCAGGGATGGCAAAGCAAGGGCATTGAGGAAGGGATATGTGGTCCATTGAGTGGACAAGAGCACAAAGTGCAACATGTGGTTCAAGGCAAGGATGGAAGACCCATTGATAAAAGGGTCTTAAAAACTAAGATTCAAGTGAATGATGAAGGCACAAATGATGGTAGTGAGGAGAAGTTTCATAAGAGGCTTGAAGAGAATGGGAAGATTAAGATAGGGACAGTTTGGTGTCCTGTGGAGTTGGTTGCAGACAAAAATCAGTCTAATACTAGAAATATAGAAAGTATGGACATTGGAAATACAATGGCAAAGGTGGACAGTGAGGTGAAGGTAGATGAGAGAGAATCCCAAGGGGTATGGAAAGTGATGGAGAGTATATTGGTTGAGGTAAACCAATGTGAAAGGATGATGTTAGGAGGAGGTGAAGAACAATTAAGTTATGTTTCTAAAGTTAGTAGGACAAAGGTCCTTGAGGAAGAAAATAGAAGGAAAAGTATGGACAGTCAAGAGGATGACTTGCATAGCCCAATGATGGGGCATGAATGTAATGAGTTTGAGAGGACATTTCAGGTTAAGAACATAGTGATGAAGGAAGAAAAAGGTCTGAAGCAAGGCCTTAACAAGGATAACAAGTTTATGACAAACAAAGACATGACAATCAACCAGTTAGAATGGCAAGAAACAGTGAAGGGAAATGTGAAAAGGACAGTGAAAGAGTATGAAGAAGAGGTTGTCACCATGAAGGGTGAAGTAAATAGGATGAAGAGTTTGTCAAGGGTCTCTATGAGGACAGGGACTAAGAGTGCAGGGAAGTCAGAGTTAGGCCATGAGAAGGCTAAAGAGTTTGTGAAGTCTCCACTTGAAATGGAGAGAAGAGGAAGGACTGAGGTAAGGGCAGAGAATTTTCCCTGGTTAATGAAACTTGTTGAGCAGTTGTGTGCTGTTATGATAGTGGTAACAGGCATGGTAGGTGTGAAGAGGAATGTCAAGCAGCAGAAGACAAAGGAAGTCATTTGTTGCTTCCTAGTTGTGTTGATACAATTGATGGAGGTCAAGCCAAGGGTAAAGATGAAGGAGGATAGTCATATGATGATTTGGTTTGTAATGAAATAATTTGAAGAGTAGGAAAAAGGAAGATGGATGGACAATCAAAGCCTAGAAGTACAGATTCAAGTTGATAGAGAAGACATGAAGACTCAAAGTGACAAAGCAAGCATGGACTTTCAAGAAGAGGACAAACATAAGCCCAAGGTGAAGATGAGATCATTGCAAGGAAAAAGAGGAGTATTTAATCACATTTTTTTTCAGGTATAGATGTTTCCAAGGGACTTGGAAGAATTTTAAGCCAGGGTGTATGGTGCAGGAGCACCCAATACACACATTTTTCAAAATTCAACATTAGTAGGAAAGCATTAGAAAACTAGGGAGTATTTGAGTCATTTCATGATTGAATAAGGCCTTTGAGCCCATTAATTATGTAATTAGGGGTATTTTATGTTAGTTAGTTCAAAAAAATACAAAAGGTTGCATAAAAATGTACTCATTGTCAACAAATTGTTAAAAGTGAAAAACTAGGCAATTAGGGGTCTAATTGGTAAAAAGTTGGTTTCCAATGTCCAAATAATTAAAATTTCAGTTGGAGGATATTTTTAAGGGTGGTTGGATGTTAAATAAGCCTCTCATGGTCGACGCATGGTTTTTGAATCATTTTTTTTGAAGTTCTAATGAAAAAGTGGTTGTTTTTTAGAAATTTTTGTGTAAATTTGCTGCTAAAACATGTGGTACAACCTTTGTACGACCTGTATGGGATAAAACCTATTATGGTTGGAAAGAGAAGAGTTTTATATTTCATTTGAAAGTGGTTTGGTGAATTTTCATTGATTTTAGAGGGTTTTATTGACATTTTATTAAAATTGCCTGTGCATAGCCATTAGAGGGTTTGAAAGTCTAAAATGTAGTTTTTGACCATTCCACCCATTGTATGCCATTGTAACTTAGTGGAATGGTCTAATATGATGTAAATTAGATGTGTGTGAGTTTGGAATTCAGAGGTGGACATTTGTGGCTTTTTAAGGTGATGCCCTAGTTGAATTTTTGTGCATTTTCAATGCAAATGAAGGTGTAGAAGTTGAGTTTTTGTCAATTGATGTTATGGAAACCCATGTGAAGGTTTTGTGAGCATGTACAGGTATAATGGGGTGTGTTCCAAGTGGTTTCAAGGTTTTGTGTGGTGTGGAGATGTCACCCTAGCTTCGATGCTCCACCAGATACGACGTGACTAGATTGGGGTACAAATTTGGCTCTCCCCCCTTTGTATACCCCACCAGTACGTGTGGTTGGGATCGTCCCTTGGGGTGATGAAATCCCCAAGCAGGTCCTGCTAGAAAGAGAGCACTAATCATTTTCGGCTACTCCCTAGGCTCACACGAAGTGCAAGGGGAAAGATTGGATGATTTTGTTCCCTCTTGGGTGACACAATAGACTTGCAAACACAACAAACAATAGATTTGACACCCCCTAATTAAACTATGTGCCTAAGTTGATAAGGAAAAATGATAAGCAAAACGACAAGGAAACTATGCAAACCGATCGTCTTGCAAGAGAAAGTGTCAGTTGTTTTGATCTTTGTTCTTCATCAACCATGAAATAAGCTGCATGAATGGTAGGAAAAACACAAAAACACTCACAAATAGATGATGTTAGAGTGTTAGAGTCTCAAAACAATGAAAACGGAAGCCAAAACGAAGCTAAAATGGCTGTTTTACCTCATAGAAAGGCTCTGTCTGGGCAAGTTCACCCTGTCCAGGGTAGGTATGCCCCTCTGCAAGGGAAGGTATGCCCTTCCTGGGTAGGTACACCCCTCTACAAGGGCAGGTATGCCCCTTTGTAGAAAACAATTAGTAAACAACCTAAAAAAGAGCTAAAAATTGTAGTTTTACCTTGTAGAAAGCTTTGTTTTGGGCATGTTCACCCCTCCCTAGGGTAGGTACACCCCTCTACAAGGGAAGGTATGCACCTCCTAGGTAGGTACTCCACTTTGCAAGGACAGGTACACCCCTCTCTAGAAAACAATAAGCAAACAGCCTAAAAAAGAGCTAAAAACAACAGTTTTACCTTGCAAGAAGCTTTGTTTTGGGTAGGTCCGCCCCTCCCCAGGGAAAGTATGCCCCTTTTCAAGGGAAAGTACACCCCTCTACAAGGGGAGGTACACCCCTCTATAGAAAATAGTGGGAAGGGTCGCCTGTCTGCAACCTGAACCTGCAAAAACTCAAAAAAATACAAATGTAAAAGATAGGGACCCGTTTGTGGGTCCCACTGAGCATGCTAGAAATGTGAACTAGTGATCTTGACCTACTCTAATTTATGAAAAATGAGATTGAAAAACAAAGGAAAAGAACACTGACACCTCAAGATTAGCCTAGTTGAATCCAAAACAAAGAAAGATAAAACAGAAGTTGATTATACCTTGTCTTGGATTGATATTTTGGTTGGCCCTTGATGGTTGACTTTGTGTGCTCCTTTTGATGGAAAGATGTATGAAATTGGATTCAAAATGATCTATGCAAGACGAGGATTCAAATGGGTTATGCGAATAGTTGATTTGATGAACAAGATAGATGCAATGAGAGCATGAATATGAGCAACAATGGTGGTTGATAGTAGAGGTTGAATGAGCTTGAGATGAGAGATGGATGAATGAGAATGCATTAATTAGAAAATGAAAGGAAATTCTTTCATTTTATGGAGAGAAGCCCTAGGGAAACGAATGGTTGAGATCTTGCCACCTGGGCAAGATGGATAAGGACACATGAGGTGGAAGATGACATGTGATGGGAAGGTACTTGTAAGTACCTTGGAATAAGAATGATGTGGCCTCTCAATGATCACATGGGGAAGAGGAGAATCTTGGATGAATAAAAAGTGAATTTAAAATTCACATGATTGGGAAATCTTATGGATAATGCAAGGTTCCCAAAAAGAGAGGTGAGAAGTACCTTGGATAAAACAAGGTACTTAAAAAGGTAAGTACTTACCCACATGTGACTGATGTGACAAGTCAAGGTTCTAGAAGACATTGACACATCTGAGTGATGTGACAAGTCAAAGGTTCTAGAAGACTTTAACACATGTGAGTGATGTGACAAGTCAAAGGTTCTAGAACTGACATGGGGAAGAGAAGATTCCTTTGAGGAATAAAAGCGAATTAAAAATTCACATGGGGAAGAAAAAAAAGAATTAAAAATTCCTTGGGGGATGGGGAGAGTTGACCAAGGTGCTGATTGGACTTAACTGATCGGTGATTAGAAGATAATTAGTGGTTAAAGAAAATTAGAGGCCAACTTGCAAAAGTTGGAGGATGTGACAGATCCTAATCAAGGATTAGGCATGTGCACATCCCTAATGAAGGAATTAGGAGGTTGATTAAGATTAAGGAAAATGATATGACATGTGAGGAATTAAATAAATGTCATATTTATTTAATTCATTTGATGAAAGGGGGATTAAAGAGGTGAGGTATTTAATTGTCAACTAAATACCTTAGGGATTTAGAAGGATTAAGGGTATTAATTAGATAATAGCAATATTACCTAATGAACGCGTACAACAAGATGTTTAGACAAAAAGAGACAAATTTGGACAAATGTGAGTGTCCAAATTTAGGTGTCTACAACACGAAAGGAATGAAATAGTGGGAGATGAGGTACAAACATACATTCTATTTTACATCTGAAATAAATGCCATTCTTTTAATGATTGTTGCTTTCAAATGGTCAAGTAGGCTGCTGCCTTTCAATGATTCTAAATGTTTCATTTAAAGAACAAGCTAACATGTTGAAAATAAATATATGAGTGGGCAGCCATTTACATTCAAACACAGTCATGTAAAAGAATGCAAACGTGAGCATTTTAGATGGAAGCCCAACAAAGAGATGGATATGTGTACTGACAAACCAATAACAAAATTCTAGTATCCAAGATTGGGAAAATGGAATGAAAATCAGTGAAGAGTCAGTCCCTAATCTCTAGGGTCAAGTCTCCAAAGCAATAGCAGCCATAGGTCATGATAAAGCACAACAAAAGTCTTAAATCACAAAGAGTTTCAAAGCACAAGGAGCTCCAGTGTAGTTTGATAGTCATATAGGGTTTAAAACCATCAAAGGATGCATTGAGTGTAACACAGTAATGCAATCTATCATTTCTTGCATTATTCTTTCAATGTTTAATGCCAAAGAATGCTACAAGACTGCCATGACTGGTAGTAAGATCCCTACTCAAATCATTTCCAACTTGGAGATTCAATGCAAAACAGGGGTCATCTCTACATCTATGGTGTTGACATTTCATGATACTATTCACAAGTGAAGCAAATGCATGACAACCCTGCTAATCTCACAAAAGCATATACATATGAAGCTACTATGGATTACAAGTAGGACTACTATTCCAATGTTGCATTTGGAAAATACAAACACTTTGTCATGATAGCACTCAGGCAAGATGATCATCTAAAGTAATAACAAGAATGCAAAATCAAAGAGCAAAGCTTTCATAATTCTAAGGAATTTACAGAATGGGAAAGAGATGAGTTTCCAGGAGGTATATCTATACCATGCATGACATTAAATCATGTAGCAAATCATTTTTCTCATGGAGTTTTGTATTAAATATCATGAATACCAAAAAAATCTGAAGTGGTATCTGTGTTTTAGAGGCCATGGCTAGAAGAAATCATTTTTTTTCATGAGGTGAAGAGACCCACTTTGGGGTTTTATTTTAAAATATAGAATACAAAGAAAGCAACAAAACCCATCAAGGTTTATTCTAAAATTACAACTTCAGAGATGGTGAAAGAGAAATTTGATGGAGATATTCAAGAGCAACAAAAATATTTCAAATCCTCTGTGAGGAAAATTGAAACAAAGCAAAACCCAGTTCACATTCTTGGTTGGGACCTGAATGTATTTCTTTCTTCACAAAATCAAAGAACCCACTTGGGGTTTAAAATGGAATACAAAGTACAAACAATGGTTTTTTCTTCTCAAGACAAAAAATCCATCTGGGTTTGTTCAAAATGACAAAATTCAAAGACATTGAAGGAGGATAGCATAGAGTTTCTGTTTTCAGAAAAGCAACAAAATATGCAAAAAAACTCCAATACATGTCACAACCGCGACCTAAAGTATTGTTTTCTTCACAAAATAAAAGAAGGAAAACAATTTGGGTTTTTTTCTAAGACCACATACAAAGATATTGAAAGAAATAACATGGAGTTAAGTTGTTCTACAAAAAAGAAACAAATGTATATAAAAAACCCTTTTCCATTCTTCATGGTCACAGCCAAAAAAACAGATTTTCTTCACAAATCACAAAAAACATCTAGGGTTCGTTAATTCAACTTCAAATACAAAGGAAAATAGATATTTTTCTTCATTATTTAGTATGGAGGCTCAAAATGAGCTCCATTTGCTAAAAAAATCATAAGATGGGGGTCGACTTGGAGCTTACCTCATCTGTTTTGCTCATTTTCTTTGAATATGCAAAGCATTTTTATACTAAAAGCTTCCATTTAATCTTTAGAGAGCCTCAACAATGGCAGCTAAGGAAAATGGAAAACCCATAGAGAAGACATAAACCAAAAAAAAATGATCAGGAAATGTTCATGGCCGTGACATTTAGCTCATAAAATGGCCTTTGAAGATGGGAAAAATACAAATTTTGTTCAAAAAACCACAATTACTTGTTGCTTTTTGTGAAAACCACAAGAAATCTATCAAAAAACCAGTGAGAAAACCATTTTCTAGTGATGCCCTCAGAAACCCCATGGTGGCCAGAAGCAACTCTCCAGAACCTTCGATGCAAATGAATGGTTTTTTTCACTTTTCCCATTTTTTTGTTTAGGGTTAGAAACCCTATGGAGGCCGATAAGTGGCTTTTTGCCTTGTTGTTTTTTAAAAAATGCAAACACATTTAATTGCTATGTGGGTTTGTGTTTAGGTCTATGCCTTAGGAAAATTTTGCCTCATGAGATACATTTACATGACTTAGGCATTTTTAACTTATATTCATTTGAGAAACCATGTGTCTTGACCTTTAAAACATGCTAAGTCCTCTAGAACTTGAAACATGATATGCCTTCAAAACTTTGAAAACATGCCTTCCAAGGATGTTGGAGTTCCTTTTTGCTCACATAAGCTGAATTATTGGCCTTTTTGTTTGTCTTTGAAAGGAGAGTTGTTGACTAAGTGATAGTCATGTCACTTTGGCTTTGAAATGCAAAAGAGGAGGTGAGTCAAAATTGGTTAAATGCTTTGGAGGAATTTATTTTGGCTTGAATGCTTTTACAAGAATTTGAGTTATATCATTTATTTTCCATTTGTTATCAATTGTGAGACATTATTTAAGTGATTTGTGAATCACTTTTGTTTAATGTTATTTATTTAATGCAAGTATTGATGTAATCCAAAGAGGTGGTGGGGCCTCTTTTTGCATTCTATTTTGAAATGTAAAGTAGTTTGTTTAAGTGATGTATTATAAATCACTTAATCAGATTATTATTAATACAAATTAGAGTCTTGTGTTTTTGCAAAAGCACTAAAAGTGTGGGTCAAGGCTTTTGAAGACAAATGATGACTGGCAGATATGAGAGATGTGTGAGAGGTTTAATTTGACTGATTTTGGAGGAAAGGGGTTGTTTGGAGGCATTTTTGTCACATTTTTAGTGTGACTATAGTCTTGGCTTGACTTTGCTTCATGTGGAGGATAGTTTGGAGTGATTTTAGAAGATTCTTTTTGGCCTTTTCCGCTACATCTAACCAAAACCTTCTAGAGGGACTTGTGTGAGAGGATTGGTTGATTTTTGCTTAAGTAACTTCAATCTTTGTTATTGAAGTTAGTTCTTTCTATCCAACAAAGTGATAGCTTGTCTTTGGAGTTATCTTTTCAGCAGGAGTAATATTGTAACTCAGATAGACTTGTATACCAATTGAGTACTTTAAATCAATGAAATTGAAAATTTACCTTCTCATTTCATGTTTTATTGTGTGTTGTTAGTGATTGATCAGATTATTTGTGAAATTTATCTTTTCCTTATAGTCTTGTCTCATTGTTAGGCACCTATTTAGCATAAAAGTGTATTGTTGCAGGTTATAAGCTGTGTTAGTAAATGCAAAGGCTATTAGTTGTGAAATTTTCCTTCTAAGAGTTTTTCTTAAAAACCTCCTTATAAATTACTTATGCAAGAATGCATGCAAAATGAGCTATGTGAACAAGGTTTTTGTCATTGTTTTGAATGTGAATAGGTTGTTTTCAAGTCTTAGTTGTTTTGGTGTATCACCCTTTGAAGTTTTTTAGTTAAGTTCATTTTATGCATCTTTTTACCCTTTTCCTCAAGAAATCATTAGTTTAGGTGACAACAAAAGGGGAGCCAACCCATAATCTAGAGGTTTACTTTCATAATAGGTTACCCACAACCTGAAAGCAGTCCCATGTTAGTCCAAATTTTTTGAGTTCTTTCATAGCTTGGCAAAGGGGTGCAAATTTGGGCCACTAACACAAACCACTGTGTTAAATTTGATGTCTAAATGGGCGTCAAAAGAGAATATTCCCCCTGTGCAGAATATTTGATTTCCTTCACTTAAAATTGACGTCTCCAAGAACGTCGCTCTGGTCTGCAGAATCTGGAGAAGATGCTTGGAATATCTTGTATGCCGAGATTTGACTTTTTGACTATCGGTTGCTATTTGAACTTCATCGATTGAATGAAGACTGCTGATTATATTGAGACTGCCCACTGATTTGACCGACCAACTGTGTGTGGGTGACAAGACCTATGGGGTCCGTGCCATGCAGAGCCCCTGCGGGTACTATGTACCTTTATGGTACAATAGGTCTGCATATAACAGGTACGCAAACTTTGCATTTTTATTTTTTATTTTGAAATCATATTTTTTACAATGTTTAATAAAAAACTACAAAATTTTTTACAAAATATTTGAAAATAATTTTTTGTAGAAAATATTTAATTAATTTATTTTTTTTTAAATTGTACAAGCAATAATGATAATCTCAGAGGCCGTACAACTCCTTGGGCAATTTTGTTTTGCCTCATCAGACAACTGCTCCGATTTGGACGATTTGGCAATTGATCTTAGGGTTTTTGGCCCTTCTGGATGCGATGGTATGGTTAGATTTGACCAAAAATGCTCCAAAAATGTAGCTACCTTTTGGATCTGGCAACCACTCTTCAGCTTCAAACCCTCATAGATTTGGCCTCGTATGTCCGATTTGGACAAAACAAAAGGAAAAAATGATTTTCTCAAACCTTTCAAACACAATGGTGAGCTTATATTTGCACTAGCAAGCTCCGATATGAACCTGCAATAAAGAGCCAAAAATGGAACCTCCCCAAATCTGATATCTCTCTTAAAAAAAAGACTCTCCAATGACACCCAACCCACTCTGATACCATGCTAGAATTGATATATAGCTCTAATAGCATGTTAGAATTAGCTATGGCTGCCAAGATCTTGAGACCAAATGGAAAGCACAAAAAGAGAGAATAGAATGTGACAAGAATAAACTATATTCTTATCAATATGATTGTGATTGATTTTACTATATAGCTAAGGTGAGATGCAAAATGTCATAGGATTACATGACAAGTGTCTTAATCATATGGCATGAGACAACTCATCACACTTACCTAGGTTCACATGTAGTAGTTTTCAAAGGATAAGATAACATCTAATGAAGACTAACACCTTCTAGAAAGATTCCTTCCTAGGACCTAAGTAAACTTAACATGTGTAAATAAGCCCCTAGTAATGAATGAACTAGGTACAAAACTTTATTTACACCAACAGAGAGAACTTGAGGAAATAATTGAAAGGTTGAAAGATTCATCAAGAATAAACTCCCATAGGTCTACCCTCACCACTTCATTGGAAATGATCATCTCTCACATAAAATGAATGAGTACACTTGGTCAAACAAGATGGAAAAGCAAATAATTTTATTCCAAAAAGTTATCCTATGAGAAAATAAAATTAAAAAAATATTGAAATATGACTTGTGTGCATTGTTCATTGACCCACGAACTAGTGCACCCCTACATGACACTTGCATGAGGTTCCCTATTCATCAATGGAATCACCAAGGGATAAGGAATAACTTTTGGGATAGGTGGTGGATGGTTTTTAACCATCCTCAATGGAATAACAATGAGGTATCATAGTAATTTTTAAGGAAAATCTATTGTGAGTTTTTCCTCAATCATATCTCAAACTACTTCAACATGAAGGAGCTCCAAGGTAGAGGTGGGGGCTCTGTACATGACAAGATAGGGGGAAATGTACCCAAAACCAAACACTGAGACCCCTTGCTAGACTAGACATTGACTATTTCATAGTCCCTTCCATTGTGAAGGAAGGTGTTGAGTTTGAGACCCTATAGTTCATTAGCTCACTCACTCAGACCCTTTTATAAAACACCAGTCCTTTAGCATAGGGTGATGTGGGTAAGCCTTCCAAGTTTTAAGATCCACCTCACTTATATTAAAATTACAGTTATTTTTGTGTTTATGGGTCTGAGAAAGATAAGGATGTATGTGGCCAACAACAAGACACATCTATATTGGATCAGATTGTCATGATAGATGAGTTGTTGGATCAAACATTTGTCATTGATAGGTAAATTTGAACAAGGTCAAATTCAATTTATTATATTCTATTTTAAAATGTAAAATTAACTAAATTACTAGATTGATTGTAATAAAATTTCAGGGTTAGAGTGTTCACCCTACATTTGTCAGCTCTCCATCTCTTGCTTACATGAAAATGTTGAGTCCACACCTATGTAACTAGTAAATAAATAATAAATATAGTACATGTGAATAGTTTAACCTTATATGAATGGTAATCTTAAAACTCACATTGGATGTTGAATAGGTTAACATTGGGTCTTCAACATCAACACTTGCTAGTTGAAGTGGCCATACATCTTACACTAAGGTAAGCTTAACTATTTTTAATCATTAAATATGTGTAAAGTAATATTAGGTAGATTTTGAAAATTTAATAAAGTTCTTTCATTTTTAAATGAAGATAGTTGATATTCCTCTTAGTATCTATTCCATAATGGTCCATGGTTTTTGTAACAACATCATCTTTGATGACTTTGACATAGATATGAGCCCGATTAGTAAATTTCATATTATATTTGTTGATTTATATGTCTATTAGTGAAAATTTGAATGATATTCATTTGTATTTTAATTTATATCTTGATGCTTGCCATAGGGCTTCACAACTCAATATTGTGAAAATACCCTTGTTATGGATGAAGATGGGGAAAATTTGTCTTAGAGAGTGTGTAAGGGGAACATGGTTCAAGGTGTAAGGTAGGGGGACTAACCACACCAAGGCTCTAGGCCATGGAGAGCTGAGAGTGGAGGGTTGCCCTAAATTACCTCAAGCTAAGCGGGTGTTTTAGGTCAATGATAGAGAATAAAGAGCACTCTCAAGTGCTTATGTCACTCTAATGATCTGAATGTTTGAATGGGACTAAACTAGCCATTTTTTGGAATCCAAACCATACCTTAGACAGCTCTATGCCTGAATACAACATGGGTCAAGGACGACAACATGACGTGATGGCATCCCTTTGGGACGCTGGCATCCGTACTGCTAGAAAGTGAAAAAGTATAGTATAGAATGTCCATAAACCTACTTACCACTTAGCTAAGGAAGTTTAACGAAATGAACAAAATAACAAAGTATAAGAAAGGACTATAAAGATGATAAAGGAGGTAATAAAAATGAAGGTGACGAAGACCAACTCACTGAAAGTCCAGTTTTCCAGCTAACTCCACATGCTCGTACACTTACACACAACCAAGAGAGGCACAATGTTGGGGTTGTATAAGGGTTTTCCTCATTCAAACCCCCACTTTGGTGTTTCCACCTCCATGGACAACTAGGAAAGCCATGAGATAGAAAATGCGATAAAGGAAATATTGGAAAAGAGAGTATCAAGCACTACAAAAAACACAATGCTATTCTATCAAACCACAACAAAAGAAGGATAGTGAAGCAATACCACCTCCACCCAAAGGAACTCACAGCCAATGAAGGGAGAATGTAAGACTATAAGCATGGAAAATTTGACACAGTCACAACAATGACAAAGAAGGTCTCACAACACACCAAAATCATAGCTTCTATGGTAGCACAACACGTTCTCAGTGAAGTTGATGGAGTAGCAAGTTGTCAAGCAATGTTCAAGAGATTGCATGAATTTCCAAGAAGATGAAGTAGAATCCTAAAGAGACTGTAGAAGATGGAATAAATATGAAATGGATGCACTTGAAGATCAAATTGGGAGGGAAAGAGCCATTTTTCGGGCATGTTGGTCGAAACAAAGGCATTACATTTCGTCCGTAATGAGGAGTGTAACATCCTTGTGGGCTCTAGAGGTAGGAATCTGTTAGAGACGACAGCGCTCCATGCAGAAGTTCACATGTCAAGCTCACGTCCTTGACAAAAATTCCCCCACCGACACAAAAAACAAGTGCCAAGTGGATGCATTACGGATGGGTGATGTGGAATTTCTTACTCGGGTTTGATTTTCTAAGGTGGAGGGATCCAAAAGGGGAATTTGCAAAAAGGGCCCAAATTCGCTCCTATACATTTTCCCCCACTTTAACGAGAACGAGTGTCAATGAGTGTTCAGTACAGTAGATCAAAGAGTTTAGAAATGTATACCTGAACCGTCGAGGAAGCAGACCGTAATCTGACGAGCTCAAAATCAAAGGGCAGGAAAATAACTTCACAGCTACTCTCTCCTAAGGAGATTCGAACAAAGGACTTCATAGATCCTCAGAACTACAAAGTTGAACAAAGTACAAAAAAGGCCTGCAGACTAACGATGGATAAATCCCACAGAATGCAAGTGCTTTACAGACCCTCAGACCTGTAAAGAAGGCGCCCCCCAGGTACTCTCTCCTGAAGGAAGCCCAATGTAAGGGGACTTCATAGAGTCAAATTGGAAAGTAGCTTCATAGGCACACCTACAAAGCAACATGTTAATTCATAGATGAAACATGTTAGAAAATAAAAAGTAGCCACATAGATAGACAAACAGGCAGTCAAAAAGTTGAAGGAAGAGCTTTCAAAGGGGTCCCTCAGGAACCCTTTAAAAGAAAAGGGGTCCACTCAAGGGACACGCATTTGAAAGTGAAAGAATTTTTTTTCATAAATCAATTCATCATCAAGGAATCCTTTCAAAATATGTTCACTTCATTAAGGAATTCAAAAGGAACAAAATTCCACCTCGCGAGGGGAAGGTTGAGGCTTCTCCTACAGGAAAAGTTGCTCCCCCCTCGGAGGAACATTCTTCAATTTCTTTCTTTACGAACCCATGATGAAGGAAATACATTCCGCTAGCGGTCCTTGTTGAGAATGCAATTTTTGAAAAAAAAAATTGAAATATTTTTGAGAAAAGATTCATTGGCCACCAAATGCATTTTATGAAAATAAAAGTGACATGATGGCCCCCCCTTAGGATGGTGTGTGCTAAACACCAAGGCATGTGACATCCTAAGGAGAGAAAAGCAATAATGAAAAAGTGATGTTGTGGCCCGCA
The DNA here is from genome assembly GCA_007258455.2 of Sequoia sempervirens. Lineage (NCBI taxonomy): Eukaryota > Viridiplantae > Streptophyta > Pinopsida > Cupressales > Cupressaceae > Sequoia > Sequoia sempervirens. Next base: position 74,801,880 of record VDFB02072274.1, on the reverse strand, counting down.
TAACATAGCGAGATGTCACTGTGGTAATGTTGACGCACACGCGAGGGACAACACATGAGCACCACAACATCACAAAACAAGCAAAGAAAATAGAAAGATATGAAGAAAGGAAAAAGCAATAGTATAACACACAAGGGACAGGGGTGATCTAATAGTTCGGGGTCAGAGCTACTCATAAATATAGATAAGTATAATAATAGTATATAGATGAACTGTCATAAGCCCCCTACTATATCAGACCATGTGAAGAATGCACGAGAAGAAAAAATAAAAATAAAAAATTGAGTCAACATGGAAGGGGAGCCTAAATGCCCCCAACACTTTGCATCGTCCCTAATTGTCAAAAATCAATACACATAACAGAGGAAGAATGATACAACAAATAGAGGAAGTTTTACAACATAAAAACACTCATGTATCCAAACACCTACAAAGGTGACAAGGGTCATCCAAGAACACATAACACAAGCACGGGGGAACACAAACGCACACACACACACAATCTATACTACAAATAAAGAAGAGATGCTCCCCCTAGTCCTCATCAACCAAGAGGTCATCGACCTCCCAATCTAGATCATTATACAGGGAAGGAGGATGAGCCTGCAAGGGAGGAATATCAAGGGGGGACCCTCCAACCCCCCACAACAAGAACCAAGGAGGGAGACTCTTCAGGGTCTTCTCCGCTTAGTTCCTATGGGGTAAAGGTCAATGATTTCACAAAGATTGTTGAAAGGGTCGGGGCCTCATCCAAAGAGTTAAACATGCACTCACAAGAGTGCCATGTGTTAACTCAATGAGTGAGAGAGGCAACACCTGAGATTCACTACTAGGCTCACCAAGAGACTCGGGAGCAGTGAAAAACTCTAGTGACATCGAAACTTCCTCCATCACTAGGATAGTGCATGCTAATGAAAACCACCTTCTAAAGAAGGTGAACTTTTCTTTCAACCCCCTTTACTAGTAGGGTTATCCTCCATCCTCCACTTCGTCAAAGGATGTGAGACCCCCATGGATGAGGCATAAGGTACAAAAGAGGGAAGACTACAATGGACACCACCAAAGTGTTTGGCATGTCCACAGGCTTTGAAAATGATGGGATGTTCGGAAGGGACATCAACAAAGGTGGCTCGACTGAAGGAGAAATAAACACTTGCACCTTTTTTGGGTGAGGGTCGTTTATTCTCATTGTAGGAGCCGAAAGTAGCACTAAGGGTGATGGAACTAAAGCAAAGGGGACTGGAGAGGAGGACACACTAGTAGTCTCTGGAACAGGGACGGTTGACTCCCCTTCCTTTCTCTGTAGAGTGACCTGCTTAGTGGCTAGAGCCTTTTGTCGATGCTTGCACTCATGCGCAAGGAAACTCCTGTGACTCTGGGAGCTAGAGGCCATAAGCTGAGATGGAACAGAAGGCTCCTACTAGGCCATCAGAGTGTCCATAATGATCATTTTTGATGGAGGGAGAGACTCCTAGATGGGAGTAGGAGGGAGAGGTTGAAAAGAGGTTGGAGCAATAGCGGGAGGAGTCAGCTCTAATGCCTCGGTGGCGGACCTCTTCCCATTCACTACCTTGGGGGCAATAGTGATAGGAGGCCGTGGAGGCCGAGACATAAAGGACTTCCTACGGGGACTCTTCCCCTTACCATATCAAACAATCCTAGGCACCGTGGGTAGAACAAGAAGTTAAAATGCTAGATGCTTAGGCTTTTTCCAAGCGGGCACCATAGGATTCTCTAGCAAATGCCTAGGGGCAGAATCTGATGATGCACAACAGGGCGAGAGGAAGCGACAGGCGGGACAATAGTAGCGGAAGAAGAAGAATGTTGAGCATGATTCTCCTTTTCTGTTTTCTAAGCCAAGGCGGCATCACTATCAAACTTTAGGCAAGCCCTATGTGAAACGACATAGGGAGATGGAGGGTATATCACTTTGGGTGTTAAGCACCCACTCTTGTACTTCACATAGATTTGGTACAAGAGGTTTGTCCTAGGAGGAAGCAGACCAATGGGTGTAGGCTAGAAGTGATCCAATGAATGACTACCATGTACAACCGAATATTTATAGCTAGTGTCATGGACTACATGGGTATGTGCAATATCATCATGGAAAAAATAGGCCCTTAAGGGGCAAAAAATTTAGAAAAATCAGAGTTAGGCAACTTGACATAAAAATTTGAATAAGTTATCTATATGATTTCAAAAATATGTAAAAATAGAATCTGTAGCAAATTGAATGTAGTTTCTAAACTACTAGGTTTATTTAAAAAAGAACAAAAATCTATTTGGTGAAAATTTAAAATTTCAATGCAATAGTACTTACATTTCAGGAAAAAATAAGTAGGTGTCTGTCTAACCACCCTAATCACAATAAAATGATAATATTTTTTGTTATAAGATTTTAGATATAAGTAGAGGACTCATATCCCGATGTGATGCATTTTTTTTTGTAATTTTTTTCCAAGTAATAATTAATTATGAATTTTTTTATTAATTTTTTAAAAAAATATAATAACTCATATGTCTGACCACCTTAACTTGGTCAAAAATTCATGAAATTCATTTTTTAAAAATCCTATAGTATGCAAAGCATAGAATGTGACACATGTTTCAGATTCAAAAAATGTGATACCATTTGAAAGCTATAGATGTTTTTCAATCATCCTATCGATCAAGACTTTAGTCATAATTCAAATAGAAAATGAATAATAATTATTTATTAAATTCAAAGTAAAGCATAATTTATATTGGTGGAAAGTTGAGATCCTCCTTTAAAAACCCTTTTTGTTTCATCGATTTTGGGTAAAAAAAGTCATCAACCACATACCCTACACATACCCATCACATCGCCACTTTTCGACCCAACATGATCTTGCACATACCCACATGCACTATACCCTCATGGATGAATTTCAGGCATTTATGCACTATCGAGGGAACTGTGTTCATAGCGACCAACTAGGGGATACCCAGTTTCACCCTTAAGAGTTCAAAACTCGGGATTATGTCAAAGAGTAAATTCATTGATTTAGGCCCAACAAGGACTGACAAGGTGATGCAGCCAAGGGGAGGTATGGAAAGTTCGTTGTGTGTATGGATGGTGCTCTCGGATTTTCCATACCCATCTTTGTGCAGGAATTTAATCAACATTATCTCCTTAGTAATGACATTCACTTGACACATTGGGTCAACAAGAACACCTTTCATAGTCTTTCCATTGATTCGTGCGGGGATGTATAAGGGAGATGGCTCTCTGTTATAATTCATCGACAGGTCTTGCAAGGTGAAAGTTATGCCAGGAGAACTACTCGCAGGCTGTATAGATGGGATGAGAAGATGCAAAAAGGAGGCCATCACATATACTAGGTGGAAGTTTCACAGAGCCCCCAAAGGTTTCACAATTAGATAGTGACCCAATTAAAGTTTCATTCTACAATGCTTATGGAACCTTCCAAATATGCCACTAGGGTTCATAGGTTGGGCTGCAAAGCGAAATGCCTCACAACACTTGCACCCACAACGCTCCTAGGATATGAGAAAAGGGCCTTTCAGGGCTGCTAAATAGAACCAAAATGGTTCACGTCAGGTTCACCAAAATGTAAGGTAGGGGGACCAACCACACCAAGGCTCTAGGCCATGGAGAGCCGAGAGCGGAGGGCTACCCTAACTTACCTTAAGCTAAGTAGGTGTTTTAGGTCAAGGATAGAGAATGAAGAGGACTCTCAAGTGCTCTTGTCACTCTACTGATCTAAATGTTTGAATGGGGCTTAATGATTTGGTTTTGGAATCCAAACCATACCTAATACAACTCTCCACTCAAGGACAACAATGTGGGTTAGGGACGACAACATGACACACTAGTGTCTATTTGGGGCGTTGGCAGTCATACGACCAGAAAGTGAAAAAGTATAGTACAAAATATCCAGAAACCTAATTACAACTTAGCTAATGAAGTTTAATGAAATGAATAGAATAACAAAGTGTAAGAAATGATTATAAAGATGATAAAGGAGATGATAAAAAATGAAGGTGACGAAGACCAACTCACTAAGAGTCCAGTTCGCCAGCTAGCTCCATGCGCACATACACCTACACATAGAAAAGATAGAAAAAATGTTGGGGCTATATAGGGGTTTTCCTTAGTCAAACCCTTGCTTTGGTGTTTCCACCTACATGGATAGCCAGGAAAGCCATGAGATAGAAAATGCGATAAAGGAAATAGTGGAAAAGAGAGTATTGAACACTACAAAAAACACAATGCTATTCTATCAAACCACAACAAAAGAAGGATAGTGAAGGAATACCACCTCCACCCAAAGGAACTCAAGCCCAATGAAGGGAGAATGCACGACTACAAGCTTGGAAAATTCAACATGGTCGCAACGATGACGAAGGAGGTCTCACAACTCACAACTTCTATGATAGCACAACACATTCTTAGTGAAGTTGATGGAGTAGAAAGTTGTCAAGCAATGTTGAAGAGATTACATGAATTGCCAAGAAGATTAAGTAGAATTCTAAAGAGATTGTAGAAGATGGAATCAATGTGAAATGGATGCATTTGAAGATCAAAATGGGAGGGAAAGAGCCATTTTTGGGTCGGTTGGTCAACACAAAGGCGTTACATTTCATCCCTAATGAGGAGTGTAAAGTCCTTGTAGACTCCAGAGGCAGGAATCTATCAGGGACAACAATGCATTGCATAGATGTCCACACATCACGCTCACGTCTCTGACAAAAATTCCCCCACCGACACAAAAAACAAGCGCCAAGTGGATGCATTTTAGATGGGTGATGTGGAATTTCTTAGTTGGGTTTAATTTTCTAAGGTGGAGAGATGCAAAAGGGGAATTTGCAAAATGGGTGCAAATTTGCTCCTATACACATAGATTAGTAACAATGAATGAATTCAAATCAATTCAAAACAAGATAACAAGACCCACTTGCCAATGAAATATAACAATGAGTGAGATAGAGAGAAAAATAATACAACTTGTTGATTACTAAAATTTGACCTCCTAATTACAAAAATTCGACATGCTAATTATTGAAATTTGACTGTCTAAAAATTTGTAAGATCTTCCAAAAACTAGAATTTGTATTATAATAACTCCTAGAGATCTGAAACCACTCTCAAACATTTTGAAACTATATACATGAAATATAACAAGTAAAGTGTACGAAATTAAATGTTTATTTCATGCATATAGTTTCCCTGGAGGATAATGTTAGGCTCTCTCTTAGCTATTTAACGATGTAAAAATTTTCACATTTTGACAATGTTAAGGTTTTCATCTTTAATTTATTTTGTTTGAGTGTCCATTTTTTGTCAAAAACTAGTGTTTGGTAATTTTTACTTTATTTTTTAACTATTCATTGAAATTTCAAATAAATTACATTTTTTTAAACTAGACTCCATTCTACACATATTTAAAAAAATTGATTTTCGATTAGTTTTCAAAAATTATAGGAGTAACATGGTCAAAATTTTGCTTTTCAAGATGTGTCCACTTTCAAAACTAGTAAAAAATCAAATATTCATTAAAAAATTATCAAAAAAATCAAGCATAAACTACATGTTAGCTAATTTATCATCGAAGCAATTTTAAAAATACCCAAAAAAAAGTTAACCTTTTGAAGGAGCCACAAAAGATGCTATGTTATGTTTTTTTGATAAAAAAAATCACCAATTTTTGTGGCTCGCTTTTTTGAACCCCTTAAGATCTCTACCATTTTCAAAACAAATTAGTACTTTAGAAAGTAGAATTAGAGAACTATGAACATTGTTTTTGTTGCATCTTAAAATTTTGAATGTAACTATCTTCAATTTCTCATCCAAGGTCAATATTCCCTAATTAAAAATAAATAAAGTGGCCACTTAAGACCCCTTTTTGGCCCCCCATCTTTCTACACTTACCCCTAAATCCATTGTTTTATTTACAAATTTTAGAGTTGGGAAATTTTTTGGTGCATTTTGGCACAAAAGGACCTCACCATTGTGTTTAGGAAGCCGATTCAACGAATTTTGACTATAAAGTTATCTATATCTTACCTATTAGAAGTCTTTGAGGAAAAAAAAATTGGTACAGGGGCCATATGGCCCCTGTATGAATGTAGGTATGATTTCAAAAAAATAAAATAAAATAAAGCTATGTTTTTAATTATTTTTTAAAAATATTTTTTTAAAAAAATAAAGAAAAGGGGGAGGTACTCGCAATACTTGCGTTTGCAGGCCTGTAGATCCAACCACTGGGTACGGCCTCTTGTGGCCCTACCAACGAGGGCTCATACCCCATCGACGATCATTGTGAAGCCACTCAGTGATATTTGCTCTATTGGTTGGTGGCATTTAAATCATCAGTAGTAGAATTTTCACACCTACTACACCCTTTTTTTCCAAACCAATGATGACTTATTTCCCAACACCCATAAAACTTTGTGGTGAGTTTCTTGTTTTTCCAACAAACGTCAATTGGAATCTCCTTCAAATATTTTATTATCTCAAGGAATATTTTAGCTACCATTTTTTATGTAGGGTAGCAAGATTCTTTTTTGCTAGTAGAAGGAATATTCCATTGACATTAGCATGACATCAATGGTATGGTGGTAAGGCAGGGCCCCTTTCAAGCCCTCTTTGGCCTTAAAGAGCTAGTTTTTCTTTTGGCCATAACTTGGGCATATGGTATTGAAATTTGGTGAGTGAGATATGGTCAAAAAGATGGTTTTGTGTACTTTCTATTGGTATGGGTCTCATCCCCAGTTTTTTCTACTAGTGCATTTTACAACCTATTGAGGTTAGATATGTTATTTTCACTCCTGAGCTCACATCGTTTGATTCATTTCTCCATTTTTCACAATTCTAGCAGTGTTGGGATGGTCTTTCACAACTCTTCATAAACATTTATGCAATTTTTCTCAAATTTTTCTTCAAGTACATTTTATTTAGTTTTTCAAGTGTTTTCACATTCTAGTGAATTACTTGGATGCTTTAGCTCTTGGAAACTTCTTGTTTGCGCGGGGTGACTTTTTTTTGGTTGTTATATATGTATTTCTTGTATTTTGTCCTATTTGGGTATTGTAGACATCTTTTTCATGTAATTCATTTTTTGTGGATGCACTAAGATAAAGCATCATTCTACTGTACTTTTTGGGGATTTTCATACATCTTGTTGTGCCTTTTGTACTTTCACTATGATATATAAAGTGTCATGGGTGGGTTGTGAGTGCCTTTGTTTTTCCATCAAACTTTTATCAAGTGAGTGGTCCTTCCATGACAACATCAAGTCCTGGTGATTGTTGCCTCATACGTGTGTGCCTTATTTGTACACCCTTTTTTATTTGCAGATACTCTTTTATGCACATTCAAATGTTCTTGGTTCTCCTTCGTACACTTCTTGGTGACACACAGTTTCAGTGGACTTGTCTTAGCTCTCCCTTTCCACATTATGGGGGGTTTCTACTGTTGGTACTAATGCTTCCTTAATTTATTTTTTGGAGTAATCTATGTATCTAGTTCTTGTTCCTATGTGCTAGGCAGATGCAATGACTAGTTACCCATGCATTTTGATGAGATGGAGCATTTACCATATGGACACTCTTGCATTCCTATTTTTGGAGGCGACCTTCTCTTTTCACTTGATCAATGTTCTTCAAACTATTGGTACCTATGCCATTTATACCTTTGAGTTTCAAATGCTTGCTTTAGATTTTCATCTTATTTGAGTAGTGTCATTGGGGGCACTCATGTGGATTCTTATCTTCTTGATCCTAATCACCATTTGTTTCAGTGGAGGTTCTTCATTTTAGCACTATAACAATCATCATTTGTTAGTTGTCTATAGCTTCTTCATGCTTGTGTGGTGTTCTTCGTGTTCTTATTCTTTTTGGGACACTTTTTTGGAGGCTTCTTAGTCCTTCATTCACCTTTCTCTCTTTTGGAGACGAGTTTTCCCATGAGCTTTTCTCTTTTTCTCCAATTGTGAGAGATTAGCTTGTTTGTACATGGGTACCTCATCAGGCCTTGTTTGCTAGGACCCATCATGCATTCTTTGTTTTTCATGCATTTACTTTTTAGATTTTTTAGCTACTCTCAAAGTTCATCTTAACGAGGGGTGTTAGATTAATCATGCATTAGCTAATAATTAATTAATCTTTAATTGATTATTAGTCTAATTCATTTCATGCACTTAAGCTAAACTTAGGAGTTATTTTTTTGTTAACTAAAGTGAGCTATTATTAGATCTTTTTGTCTCATCACACAGGATAACAACAATTGTCATGATCTAATCTGTTTATTATTTAGGGTTCCTCCTATAAAATATTCAACCCTCATTATATTATTTTGACAAATTCTTTAAAGACTCTTGAGGTTCATTCTATAAGTTTTTCTTGTTGAGGATATAACAAATTATTATTTGCATCTCTCTTGTGTGAAGGTGTTTTTTTTCATTGTTTCGATCCTTCATCTCAAGTGTTTATTGACAATTCTAACATGATATTATTCTAGAGGTTCCAATGCCTTAGGTTATTTCTCCTTCAAAGTCTTTTCTTCAAAAGAAGGTAAGCATTCATTGGATTTTTTTTTTAAACAAACATTATAACATATAAACAATTATGAAATGAGTTATTATGGAGTGATAAGTACATAACCCTATATTATAATTAGTATTAGTCTCAAAGGGTTGTCCATATATTTTTCTCTCTTAATGAAGGTGTTAATAACTTATAGGAAAATTATGTTTGTAAATTCTATCAGTGCTAGTAGAAGAAATTAACATCCTTGATTGTTGCTCGCCAATCTTAGAAGAAAGAAGCTAACTTCATTAAATTGTGTCCAAGAAAATGAACCCAAATACAAAAGTAGGGAAGAAATATCTTTACCTCTTTTTTAGATACACTTCTCAAAATGGGTCCATTCATATTTAAAGATATTATTAATAATTACACAATTCTATTCATTGGTGTATTTTGCTTCAATACTTGTCATGCTCAAGAGAGAGTTATTTTATTGGATGTTCCATTATGCATTATATATGATTTTAGTGAGTAGTATAGATGTGGAAGATATTATCAACAAAGAAAAATGATGAGTTATACTATGCACACTATATTTTTAAGAACTTTCTCAACAACTATCATGAAGAAAAATGGGTGGAGTTATAGTGAGTTGGACCTATAGAGTGGTCATGTTGGGTATGCAAGAGTATTCATGGTGTGTATGCTACCATTATACAATGATTGTGATTCTAAGAAAGTAAAAATTATGGTATTTATGGTAGTAGTAATATATGTTGTTTATCACTTGTAAGGCCAAGAAGGATAGGTACCTGTGAATGATATTAAGTGTACATTTCCTATCATGGAAATTGAGATTGTTCTCTGCCATGGAAAGGCCTTGAAAATTTAAGAGTATCGTCTTTCCAACAAGTATACTACTCTTAAAGATAGCATATGTAAATTAATTTTATTTTTATTTTTAGCCAAACCTTATTCTCCTATTCAACATGATTCTTCTTATCCATGATCAATCTACTCTACCTTGATTTGGCCATCTCTATCACTAATAACGAGGAGGATTAGGATTCACATCAACCCATTCCCCATGATCAAAGGGCTATCTTGACCCACTATTTAGGTAGGGGATCCTATCCTATTAGTTAATAGGTTAGTGTTACCTGACAAGGCCCTTATTAAACTATATCAAAGAAAAAATATTGAGTCCTTACTAAACTCATTTTGTAGACTTCCTTCCTTGCAAATCCTCCCTTTTTTATTTGAAACACTTCATAGACTTAACTTAAATTTAATAAATAGGGTACAATTTGTGTGTGTATATGTACACAAACATAGACACAAACACACACACATGGAATTAATGACCACATATTTGATAATATAGTTGAATTTATGTTTTTCAATCTCTTTTGGTTCAAATATTTGAATGAATGTACTATTACAATTTTTTAAAGCATGAATTTATTAGTTAACCAATGGGCTACTCAATTTCATGTTTTTAGAGAGGGTGGATACATAATTTTTTAATTGGAAAAAGCAATAATAAAATTACATCATAAGATCAGCAATAAAACTATTGCAAAACAACAACAACATAGTCCCAAAAACAAGAGAAGAACAACAACAAGGCGGTTAGATAACAACAGCAAAATGCTGCCAGTCTGCAAATAGTAGGCCCGATCAGAATTATAGAGAGGTCAAATAAACCACAAGCCAACATTGAACCATGCATTACGAGCAAACTATAAATACAGAGATTAGAGAGTCTGTGAATTAATAGCATCGGAAACCAAGAGAATAAGCATAATCTGGAAAACTTCCTCTCATCTGTAGTGCTGAAAATGTCTCTCTAGAGCAACAATAAAGAGTGGATACATATATGGATGTTCTTAAAGAATATGAATATATATGAATGTGTTGCAATTTTTAAAACATTATACATCAAAAAATAGTAAATAGTTAAATATTTCATTTTGATTGTTAAATACAAACAAAATAAAAACATTAATTTTCATCATCTTATTTTACTATTCATTTTGTAAATGTTCTACTTAAATTCTTATTAATGTCAAGGGGCATTCTACAATGAATTGTAGTGACATGAAGGTGTTAACAAAAAACTCTCACCATTTACTTTAAATTTGACAGCCATTTAAACATCAAAATCATTTCAAATTAATCTCTCTTAATATTTTTAGATAGATATATTTCAAATATCTATTACTAATTTTAAATATTTCATAATAATTTGTTCATTATGACAATTTGAAGAATTTTTGTGTTGTAATCTAAAACTTCCCATTCCTAAAACATAAGGATCCTTCTTCAATCTGGAGGAGTTTCCAATGTAGTGCTATTGTATATTTTAATTTCATTGCCTGACATTTTGGGCTACGTTTAGCACAAATGATATTTCCTTACTGTCAGTTGTCACAGCTACGCTTGCTTTTAGAGTACTTTTTTTTTCTGAATCTGTTCAGATATAATGTCTATTCATGGTTGTGCAGTGGGGAATGTGAGGAAAATATATGTACAACATCATAGAGGTGGAATTTCTTACGTGGTTATTTTCTCGATGTCTGCACATTTTTTTTACGTATTTGATTTAGTTTAATAAAAGTGATAAATCGTCTTTTTAATCACTCCACGACACTTACTAATTATGTAGGAGGCATAATGCTTTCTTTGCTGGTTTCCCATCAAAATGAGATGTATAGTCCGCCATTAAAGTTTGAATGCTTGTACCAGAATATTCAGTACACAGCAAAATGCCAAATATTATGAATGTGCTTGTCATGCAGGCAGACAATCAGTACACAACAAAATGCCAAAGATTACAATATGCTCGCCATTTCATGACAAGAAGGAAAGAAGATGACATTGATATTTTATGCTTCAATTGGCTTCTCCATTCAATTATTTGAGCAATGGCCATCACATACAAGAGAAGATTCTCTCATCTTGCTTTCATCTTTTCGGTCATGTGGAGTTGTCTTCTTAGGTCAACTCTCTTACTGACATGGATTAAGAATAATGAATGATATTGAAAATAACATTCAACTACTTGTCAATGGTCTATGTACATATGATATGGATTTGATTATGTCTTTTGAGAAATTAAAATGTATTTTAATTGTTCTTTCATGTTTAGTTAAGTTCATATTGAATGTTTTGAAATATTACGACAATTACATAAGTTGTAAAATGTGTTGTAAGTTGGTTGATAACTAGTAAAAGGTGGTGAAACTTGAAATTTGAATTGGATAGTTTGCATTTTGGATTCATTTCCACCCACCTTGGAATTGAACTAGTGCAATCTTATGCCACTTGGAAATTAACCATGAGACTATAATGGTAATTCAAGTCAAAGAACAAATGTATGGAAGTGTAGATGGAGGTATTATAATGAGGTGTAAAGGACAAATGTAAAGAATAGGTGTAAATAAGAATTGAGCCATGAGCCACAAACTAAATGCAAGAACATAACACTTATCAATATTTGGTATGAGTTTTCCAGAGTTCATGGATTATTCAATAGATTACTTTTGGAATCAACTAATCTAAAAACATACATAGATGATTTCATAAACAATCTTTTGAATACATATCAATATGTTATTTTATATTAAACATTTTACCAAAGTAAACACAAAACCAAATGAAAATACATGGATATACACATTTCACTATTACAATACTATCCTTTCTAAAATTCGAAAGATTTTTTTTGTTATATTTTAATGAATTAGCTTGTGTGACTAAATTAAATATCAACATTACTACCTAGATTACAAGTTACAACTTTGCTTTTATAATATTTTATATTGATTCTCATTTAGACATTTTATGTTCTAATATAAAATATATATAAAAAAAGTTGAAATAAATGATAAATATTATAATAGGTGCATGAAAGGTTATGTAATTGAAGGACAATTTTAAAAACAACTCACTACAAAACCATTTTGATATATCACGTGACTATTGGTCTATTGAGTTGAATGATTCACAAATAATTTACCATTGATCAAGTCTTGTTAAGTGAGATTCTTGTGACATTTAAAAAAAGATGAGACTAGGATCTTATTCTAAATGACTGATAAAAAAAATACCTTGGAGAAAAACTCCATAGTTAAGCATGCTTGAGTTAGAGTAGTACTCGGATGGGTGACCTCCCAAGAAGGCCCAATGCTTCACCTCTCTGAGCATCACCCAAATGCAATGAGTGTTAAGTGGACCATTCATTATTATAAGAGATGGGTTCTTGTGAACCACTACTCATGAAACATAAATCAATAAGTTTAACTAAAGAAACTACACAATCAAATCTTCATAACAATATCATAATTTGACACGCTGTAGAAAATACCTCCTACTTATCAAAAGAGATACCTCTAATTCTTACAACTTTAATCCATGCTCCTATTACCAATAAATTGCAAAAATAATCAGAAATATAAATGAGGTGACCTTAGAAAAAATAGACAGCTCCTAGGAAAACTGTTGAAACTACAACTGTCAGTTCACGTGTGTATGTGGCCCTGCACTTCCTTACTCGTGTGCATACACCTACTCAGAGGAAAAAGCAGGTCCAAAGGTGTGTCTGTACTCAAATATGCAGGATATTATTTTAAATTGGACGGTCAACCTTGCCTTCAAATATGAAATTTTGATAAATTATTAGAAATATAAGTTTTAACAGTTTACTCAAAACCGTTCTTTCTTACAAAATAATTTTAATTGTTGATATATATAATGCTTTTCCAATATATCAAATTTCAATTGGATATTTTTTTAATAAATAAAACGGCCATACTGCCTTAAAATTTAACCCATCATTGTAATAGACCATTTCTTTTTGTCTCCAGCTGTGCACCTATCATGGTTGTATCATTGACACCCTGTGAGCAATTTATCTTTGAAAAATATATGAAACTAAAGTATTGAGCAGTAGGTAAGTAGCACGAGTATATGGGTACTACTACTAATAAATTTGGCTACATCACTTCTCACGTTGAAGGTCAACTAATATTGAGGCACCATAATTGGAGTTTGATGGGTTAAAACCCTAAAACGTGGGTTTTTCTGTCTTCAAACATCTGAATAAGGTACAAGTATTTAAACCTTTTTGAACTGTAATGACAGAAGTGCAGGCATGTGAAAGGTTCCCACCAAACTGAATGGACACTGGACGGTGGAGCTTAACAAATCCAGTGAGCTGCTTACCTAGTCACTTTCCTAAGGTTCTGTACCTATTAAATATGTATATATTCTTGTGGGCATGATTGTTGCCAGCTGTTATTAATGTCTGCTACAAACTACAAGCGTCTCTGTAATCATTAACTGTATATGACTTTAAGATTTGATTCCATACCTCCTCTTTTTCAGAATCTTTACATTATTTATAATAAGATCTGTTAAAGAGAATGTTTATGATCATTTTAGACTCTTTACTTCTGTTAAAAAGCTGTAATAAAAAGTCACTCCTAAGAACTTTTATTTTTATATTTCTAGTTTCTGTTTTTTCATAGATGTTAACAGTGATTATATCATTCATACTTTACTTTAAATATATGTAAAGCATAAGTTACTATCTCCTGTGTTTTTATCTTCATAACTATTTTTTAAGGTTGTTTATTAGTGAAATACAGTTTGATTCGTAAACTACACGTTCGAATCTTGATAGAAATATCACAATTTAAAACATTCAGACAACCAGTTTTCATGTTTCTACAGATAAAAAAAATTTGATCAGACTATCTCATTTTGATGATAAATCATAAAATATGATCTTAACTGAAAAAAACCTCACATAATGATAAAACTATGAATATTTTTGATATTTTATTAAAAAAATTCCTATTAAAACTATTGTAAGGAATGCTCTACATGCACTCCAAGCTTTATGGAATGCATTGAATCTGCACCTTAGGATGGCTTGTACTCACACAAATTCTGATCCCAACAGTGCAGACATTGACAATAATTGACTATGTTGAAATATCAGTCTGATAATAGAGATTAATGATTGAAACATGTGTACAAGGTGGGAGAGGGAGTTTTCTGCACTATCTTGGTGGAGGTTTTAATGTTCCACTAGTTTTTTAAATGAAATAAACCAATTTCTAAAAATTAAATTGTATTTACTATGTAGTACTCGTCTTTCAAATAAGATGTACTCAGTAGTCAAATAAGATGTACTTAGTAGTCAACTGTAAGCGGTGCATTGTTAAATGTTGTATGCCCTGTACTACTATCTTTTTATTTTGCATGTACTTTTGATATTAATAATTGTATTATGTTGATGTTTAGTTTGTTGCATTTTATCTAAAAAATTATATAATTTTTAATTCTATTATTTATTAATCTCGGAGAAAGAATTCAATAGATAAGTACCAACCTCCTCTTGTCGACACAACCGACCTTAACGACCTCTAGGATGGTTGAATTCAACCATTTTTTTGCTTTATATCTTGCATTTTTGTTTTGTAATTGTTATTTAGTTTTTGTTTGTTTAATTTGTTTTAGTTTAATATTTATAGTTTTTAAATTGCATTTAAAAAACCAAAAACATCAACGAAACAAAAAATGTTAAATTGTAAATCGAAAATCATAAAAACTAAACCTAAATTGGACACATTTAACTTAGAAATCAAAACCCTAAACCCTAGGTTCCAAAAAACATAGACCTAAAAACTAAAACCCTTAATCCTAGGACCTAAACCCTAAAACCCTACTATTTTCACCTTTTAGATAGTGCAACTTGAAAGTACAATCAATACTTTCAACAACCATTTGTGTTGAGAAATAAGGAGATGTTTCTTAAGTAGTTCAACAAATCATAGCATAAATTTATGAGGTTGATCTAATTAGGATTGATCATGTTGCTATGTTACACCATTGCCATGTACTCAACTATAGTTTAAACGTTCTCATTTTTTAGTATGGTTACAAGTTTCAATCTCATTAGGATTGATCATGTTGCTCTTGCTCATTGAGTAATTTCAATTTGGAAATTGCCCTCCTTCATTGCTTTATTTTGTGTCCTCCTTGCCATTGGTTCTTAACTTTCACTTCACATAATTTTAGAAGTATCCCTCCTTGGAGGTTTCTTACATTTTTTAGTTGACATAGATATGTTTTCATGTCATCAAATCTCTAAATAATTATATAGTAAAGATCTAATTTCTTCCATTTTTGCATGATAAATTATGCACACCAATTCACATGTATAAATATGATTTCAATACAACTAATTTAGTGAAGTCTTTGTACTTAAAGAAGCCATTTTCAATATGTGAATAGAGCTCAAGCTCATCTTTGTTTATTTAATGTATTTCAATTACCACTAGCATATATCCAATAACATATATCTATGTGTCCCTTTGAATGTCTTCTATTAATTTTATTCTTATCTTTAGTATGCTTTGAAAACAATGAATGAGATTATAAATTAATGTTAGTGTTAAACTTATTTCTTCTAAACTACTTTATCCCACTATAGAGAACTTGTGTCTCTTATCATGAAATTTGAAAATTTAGATAAATCAATTTATGTCATTGGATTTAATTAAATTATATGGCATACTTGATAAATACACATGTATTCACAATTGATATACCTTAGCTCTATATATATACTCTTGTTGGGAAACAACCACACCTATGACTAAACTTCCCCTCACCCCAAAAGATAAAGCTCTACCCATAAAAGTAGAAGAATAAATACTTATTGATGAATTAGTTAATTAATGATAGGCAATATTTATGAGCTCCATTGAGCACCCTTGTCTAATAATAATCCTAATATTTAGAATCTAGTATAATTTTTACAAATTAAACTACATGGTTTTCATCATTTACCCATTTTGACACTCATTCTTGAGTTGAATAACCTAAATTAGTGGGGTTTCCTTCTCTTTTTCCACCTTTATATGTAATAGAAGACACTCTAAACAACCCCTAACCTAATACTAACACCCAATTTGAGAAATCAAAGTTATATATCTATGTGTTTTATTTTTCATTCTTTAGTCCTTTACCTATAGAAATTTGGTTCCTTACCTCATGTTCACAGTCTCTATTTACTAATATTCTTATTTAATTTTTCCAATAATGATTCAAAGTAGCCTCATTGTTGATATCATAGCCTTTTGTGAGCTCTCAATTCTTGATGTTTTATCCAACTCCTAGTTTATCTTGATGGTGATTTATTTATAAATCTTAAGTCTTTACCTCAATCCATGTGGTTTTATTCTATTTGTTCTTGGACTTGCTATCAATATTTTCACATGACTTAAGTATTTATGTTTTCTTTATTCAATGATTGGGCATGAGTATTTTTGTTTCATGCATCAGCCACATGTAGTTGCATATATGTATATTATGTTTCTTGGTTAAATAGTAAAAAGTAAGAGTAGCTATCTTGAATCTTGTTGTTTTTCCCCTTAGTATTGATCATGTTTCAATTAATGTATATCATCAAATTTGGCTATAGTTTAATTATCAAGTGATAGAGCTAAAAATAAGTGTATGGCCTTCTTTCAGGGGATTCACTTAATAAACCAATGACATAGTGCATGCATTCATAGGGTTCTAATAAAACCCCCTAATTTCATTTCTACCCATTAGACTTATAATTAGAGTACCTCCCTATTTTCACTGAGAGGTATCCTATGTACCTATTTTTCTAGTTAAGTTCTTATATGATCCCTTTAATATTTCCACACTATCAGCCAAGGGAAATTCCCACATATAGATCTAACTCAAAACTATTTATAATTTCCATCCCATTTATTAAAGGTTTAACATAAAATACCTAGATGAATTATGAAAAATATGTCATCCTCTAGAAAGTTTTGATGTAGAAGCACTTAGACAACTCAACATATGAACCCTTTCCATGTGTGCACAAAATGTAATAGTGCATCCTTAGATATTTTAGGTATCTTAATTATAGTATACATATTGATATAAATTATAGTGGAAATATTTTAGATATACTGGATGATTCTTCTTGGAAGGGTTGCAAAAGTACTAAAAGGTGTTCAATAATTAGTTTTAGGTAATTTAAGTAGGATTTTATTAAAATTGTATGACCTTGGTGTGACAATTATCTCCATTTTTAGTTGCATTAGAGTTGGTAGTAACAACGAACCCTTCATATTAACAACCACACACTGAACTCAATTTAATGTGTACATGCTATATGGATTTTTAGTGTTATGGATTTTTTAATGTTATAAATTGAATGTGTCTTCAAATGAAATGTATTTTGAATTTGTGCATGTTCAATGTGATTTTTAAATAACTTTCAAATTGTGTGCATTATTTAATTGTTTAACATGTAGTTGCCATTTCATTGTTCACATGGATCCTGAATTCAACATAGAGGATTTTATACTTGATGCACAACCTGCAGATCCCATACATCCAAATCTGCCACCACAACAAAACCCAACACCTCCTAACCCCCCACTCCTTGTAGCAGATCAGGCTCAACTAAGAGAGAGCATTAGAGAAAACCTTAATGTGATTCAGAGAAATATAGATATGATAAAAAATGAGCCTAGAATCCCCCCATCTCTCACAGTTTGCATCTTTGATGCAAATCGTTGTTGATTTTGTTTGATCTATTGATGTGGACCTAGATAGGTTCCATCAATGGAGAGAAGAGGAGACAATTCTATGCAGATGGATTGTCCTATAAAGAAATTAATGACCTTAAAACTACCAAACAAGCTGTGTGCCAAAAAAAATTTAGCGCCCAAACAAACGAACCAATTCCACCCACCAAAAAACAAATTTCAATTTTATGGTGTAGGCACCCACAGATTGCTGCAAATTTTTGGGATAGATTGTGGATGGTGTTTGATAATCCACCACATGGAAATTGTGAGGTGCCCCTAGACTTTTTGAGAAAGTTATGGGCTGAGTTTGAGTTGGGTTTAAAACCCAACTATTTTGATATGAGGTCATTTCAGGGAGTTGGGTGTGGCATGCCCCAACATAGATTAGGAGCATGTGTCGATCCTCAATGACGTGCTCCGATTGCTCATATTGTTCCTCCTCCTTCTCCTAGTGTTCATGTTGCATTTCAACAACAAACGATGTTGTCGATATTAGGAGCATTAAGTTCTCTTTCAGGACATCTCACTCATTAGACTACACATGCGGTGACTAAAGTGGCCAATAAAGAGCATGGAGGCTCAGGCTATGGGCATACTCAGGCATCCACTTCAGGTGACCCACATGCTTCTAGGACAAAGTCATATATGAATTTACTATATTATGAGGATCATCCTACACAGGTATGTTCATCTTTTGAACTTAAATAATTTGTTTGAAATGTGCAAAATTCATGTAAATAATAACATCAAATTATATATATAATATAATATTAATTCAAGAAGTGTTCAATGTAGATGCATGATCACACGATGCCTGAATCTCAATATGATCGTTTCTATATTTCAAGTGCTGTAGATTTGGGCTCACCTTTTGGTCAGGTACAAACCAATATATATTTTAATTTGTGTGGATATATCTAATTTAATTTGAATTTGTACACATCTGTGAAATGATATATTATATCTAGATGCAAGGAGGTCATGCAATACCGAGTACTGACCAACCACAAGTTGTGGTTAGTGCTCCTGAGTCATCATTAGCTTAGGTGCGTGCTTTTAAAAAAAATTAAGTTTAAATTAAATACACATCATAGATCTAATTTAATTTGAATTTGTACACATGTGTGAATGATCTATACATTGTTGTATCTATATGCAGGGATTTCATGTGATACCCATGGTAGGCACACCTGATACATCGTCAACATTTATGCATGGGCAATCTCAGGAGCATGATCATGAGGTCATATCATTCGAGGTTGTAAACTTTACTAAATATCCTATACAATTTTTAGGGACCTTTTAAATATTATATATTCAAGGTTTTAACATATTGTTTGCTTTATATGAATATGCAAGATATAGTAGATCAAGCATTTGGACCTTCTCAAGTGATAGTTATGCTACCTAATGAACAAAATGTGCCAGTAGATTCACATGATCATATGTTAATTTATGCACACTAAAAGTCATTTTTATTGTATTTACTAGATATTGAATTAAATTTATTTTTATCTCGAGTTTATATTTTAAATTTTATATGTTTAATTATATCAAAATTTCTAAATAACTTTAAATCTAATTTCAAGTTTCTTGTACTCTTTTATAGCATGATGTTGGTACATCTAGTCCACATGGAACAAAGAGGAGACTTGATTTGACTAATCACCCTAATAGTTAGATGATTTTAAATTTTATGAACTATAGATCTCTAGTTTTATTTAAATATATGTGCTGGACTTGACATATACATTTTGAACATGTTATTTCATGGACCATTTCACATACATTATATCGATTAATATGATCATGTTTGTGTTTATTTATATTAGTTGACTTTAATATGATGATTATATATGCAATCAATTATGATCGTTTTATGTTCATTTTGATGATTATATGCACTCATGTATGTATAGATATTTTATCTAATTTCCAATTAATACATGCACTATATAAATTATTATCTAGAATCAAATTTCATATATATCATTTATCAAATGGTTAGGTGAAAAATTAAAACATTCCTTAAATAGTTTAGATCATATTCATAATAAATTAAGGGCAAGTAATTTTAACTATTTTCCAATTCTAGCAAATATTTGAATCACTTAACAAAAATCTATCTCCTGGTATGTATAAAATGTATAATCTATACAATTGAACAATTATATAAAATGTGTTAAATACAAGACATGAAATGTATAATCTATAAAATTGGAACAATATATTTAAAAAGTGACTGATAAGTTCAATGAAGTTCATACATTGAACAAACATATATAATGTATATTGATGTTTAATACAACTATATAACATGATGAAACATATATGTGCATGTAGATACAATTAAAGCTTATCAACTTTTAGGTCAAGACCACAAATCAATATTTACATAGTCTCTTGATAAAAAAATTTATAGTGACAATCACATGGTAGAACGACTTGATGAGAACCTGCAAAAATAATTAATGTAAGTAAAGTAACTATAGTTTTTATGAGTCATTTAACTAAATAATTCATATGAGAAAAGAAAAATATATAGTAAAAGTTAGAAAATTGGATCTTATAAATTCCTTACAAATTCAAGTGATTTTTTCCATAGGATGGATTAAGGGGACCTAAGAGGATATAGCTTAAGGGGGGTCCTAAGAGAATGCCTTAAGGGGAGTTAAGAGGATTGCTTAAGGGGATGCAAGAGGGTTGATTAAGGGGAGTTGATAGAATAACTTAAAGGGATGTAAGATGGTGGATTAAGGGGAGTTTATAGAATGAATTAAAGGGATGTAAGAGGGTGGATTAAGGGGATGCATGTCATGAACCCTAGGATATGGATTAACAGATCCTAAGAGGATTGCTTAAGGGGAATTATGAGAGTGACTTAAGGGATGAAAGCGGGTGGATTAAGGAGATGTAAGAGGATATGACTTAAGGGTCCTTTAAGAGGATGGCTTAAGGGGATGCAAGAGGTTGGATTAAGGGGAGTTGAGAGAATGACTTAAAGGGATATAAGAGGGTGGATTAAGGGGATGCATTTCATGAACCCTAGGATATGGCTTAACGGGTCCTAAGAGGATGGCTTAAGGGGAATTATGATAGTGAATTAAGGGATGCAAGAGGGTGGATTAAGGGGATGTAAGAGGATATGAATCAAGGGTCCTTTAAGAGGATGGCTTAAGGGTATGCAAGAGGGTGGATTAAGGGGAGTTGAGAGAATGAATTACAACCCCTACCCTAAACCATAGGACCTAAAGCATAGGATATGAACCCTAAACTCTTAAAACCCATATAGATTTGTTATTCTAAGCATCTCATGAACCCTATAAACCCTAAACCCTAAACCATAGGACCTAAAGCCTAGGAGATGAACCCTAAAACCTTAAAACCCATATATATTTGTTATTCTAAGCATCTCATGAACCCTAGAAACCCTAAACCCTAAACTATATGACCTAAATGAACCCTAAACCATTAACCCATATAGATTTGTTATTCTAAGCATCACATGAACCCTATAAAACTTAAACCCTAAACCATATGACCTAAAGCCTAGGAGATGAACCCTAAACCATTAACCCATATAGATTTATTATTCTAAGCATCTCATGAACCCTAGAAACCCTAAACCCTAAACCGTATGACCTAAAGCCTAGGAGATGAACCCTAAACCATTAACCCATATAGATTTGTTATTCTAAGCATCTCATGAACCCTAGAGAGGCTTAAGGGGATGCAAGAGGATGTATTAAGGGTAGATATATGAGGATATGGATTAAGGGGTCCTAAGAGGATGGCTTAAGGGGAATTAATAGAGAGACTTAAGGGGATGCAAGAGGATGGATTAAGGGTAGATATACAAGGATATGGCTTAAGGGGTCCTAAGTGAATGGCTTAAGGGGTGTTGATAGAGAGACTTAAGAGGATGCAAGAGGATGGATTAAGGGTAGATATACAAGGATATGGGTTAAGAGGTCCTAAGAGAATGGCTTAAGGGGTGTTGAGAGAGTGACTTAAGGGGATGCAAGTGGATGGATTAAGGGTAGATATATGAGGATATGGATTAAGGGGTCCTAAGAGGATGGATTAAGGGGTGTTGAGAGAGTGACTTAAGGGGATGCAAGTGGATAAATTAAGGGTAGATATATGAGGATATGGATTAAGGGGGATATGGATTAAGGGGTCTGAAGAGGATGGCTTAAGGGGTGTTGAGAGAGTGACTTAAGGGGATGCAAGTGGATGGATTAAGGGTAGATATATGAGGATATGGATTAAGGGTAGATATATGAGGATATGGATTAAGGGGTCCTAAGAGGATCGCTTAAGGGGTGTTGTGAGAGTGAATTAAGGGGATCCAAATGGATGGATTAAGGGTAGATATATGAGGATATGGATTAAGGGGCCCTAAGAGGATGGCTTAAGGGGTGTTGAGAGAGTGACTTAAGGGGATGCAAGAGGATGGATTAAGGGTAGATATATGAGGATATGTATTAAGGGGTCCTAAGAGGATGGCTTAAGGGGAATTAATAGAGAGACTTAAGGGGATGCAAGAGGATGGATTAATGGTACATAAGATGATGGATTAAGGGGTCCTAAGAGAATGGCTTAAGGGGATATGAAATTAGTTATAAACTTTTTATAAAATGACAGTGAATTAAATTTAGTTTTATATTTATACTATCAATTAAATGTATCTAGAACTATACATAGTTACCTGTCTCTAGATTCAAATTCCATTGTAATATATATGCATCTCCTCTCTTTTTTGTAAAGCATCTAGTTTTGGGAGACCTAAAACAAAAAATGATATAAAAATTTAATTAGGAAATGACTAAAGACAAATATATATATAGACATGCATATGTGATAAATTTTTAACTACATATCGACTATCAATTAAATATATATACAACTATATACTTACTAATATTTATTTACTCTATTGTACCATCTGCATCCTCTTTTTTTGTACTACATCTATGATTGTCTCATGATCATCCATTGAAAGTGTCCATAAAACTTTATTAGCAGGCCTCCCTTGATATCTAACTAGATTTATATTGGTTTCCAAAATCAAATGTGAATAATGTATAATCTTCTTGTGTCTTTCATAATCTTTAAATGTAGGCAAGCAGTTCTTTCTTATCAAATATTTTCAAAGCCAGGTTCCAACAACAACCACTGAACAAGTAATGTCACTTTGAGTGTGTCAATTGGAAATTTAGAGATAATGGTGTTGTCGAGTGGGAACTGCTCTAGCGGAGCAGGTTTGAATGGAGTTTTTGGCAGGGAGGATGATTCAGACGCAGACGATGATGAGAATGTTGGGGGTTCTATTTTTTGCCTTATGTTGCCTCTGTGGTGCTTCTCTCCTGGGTAGGGTGATGCTTTTCTCTCCTCCCATCTGGTGTTGTGTGGGAGCTGGGTCGGGACCTCCTCTAGCACGGTGCCTACTCTCCTTCCTCTATTCATAGTTCATGTTGAGGATGTTATTTTGGGCGTGTCTGGAGGAGGCTATCTCCTTCTCCCTCTCTCAGTCTAGTTGTGTTTACCCTTCCTACTCTTGTTCTGGTTGCTCTCCTTGAAGTGGATGTGGGACGTTGGTTTCTCTGAGGAAGTTTAGATGCATATTGGGCTTATTTTTGTTCCTATTCAGTGTAGTAGGAGAGCTTGGGGGCTCCTCATTTTTGCCTATTCTACTTCTTGTTTCTTCTTGGTTGTCCTTCATTTCTTCCCACTATTTGTTTTGTGGATTTCTTCTAGGGATTTTTATTCCTGGAGTGTTTTTGTTTTTTTTCCTACCTTTGTGGAATGATGGTGTCTCCCTCTAGATGGTTTTGAGGATTTTTGGTTTGTCTCTAGCTTTGATTAATGTGTTGGGGTAGCTTGGTGTTTCTTCGTGTTGGGAATTCTCCTTGTTTCCGTCCTGCACCTAGACCTGGTGCCTATGATGCCTAAGGATGTTATGGTTCTCCTTCCTACTGTCATTGTATTTTGCCATGTTTTACAGTCTGTGTCTTCTTTTGAGGAGAATACTGCTCCTATTGAGGAGGAGGCCACTCCTATGGAGGTGGAGTTGGTGGTTGTAGGGATGGTGAATGGTTCTCTCCTCTCTTATGATCTCTTATTGAGGTGGATTTTGTGCGAGGTGGAGTGTTGTGGTTTCATTGGGAAGGATTCCCATATTATCCTCTCCTATAGAGGGGAGCTCTCTCCTTTAGAGGTGGAGTTTGAGATGACGGTTCAGGTGATCTGATGTTGCTTAGTGGGTGATGCTTCTCAGAGTGTTGCTATGCTCAGTTGCTCTCTTATTTAGGTAGGGAATTTGGGAGAAAAATCATTCTTGATGGGTGCTTTGGTAGCCATTGTTGGTTTACTTTGGAATGAATGTTGCAAGTTGTGTTTAGTGCCTGGCTAGCTTTGACAGTCCCTTTAAAATGACTAGTTTTAAGGTCCAAGTGAATTCCTGGCTATAAAAGGGTTTTCAGCCCCTTCAAAGCTGATTCTTTGTAGTTTGTTTTATAGCATGTATCTTTTTGTAGACTACTGATGTTGGGATGTTGATTGTATGTGTTCCTTTCTTTCTACAACTTTCTTTGTTTTGGATGGGGTTTTTGGTCCCCTCAAAACCAATATGTATGGGGTTTCTGGTCCCCGCAAAACCTATTTGTCACTAATAAAAGAAAACCACTAAACTAGTTGGATAGTCAAACTTGTCATCATCCACTCTAGGATGTACCAACTTATATTTTCTCTCAACACATCTAGCCAACCAATACTCTAGTTCATCTTCATTCCCCTCAGGTGCAACAACAACATACACATGTCCTGCAAAACTAAATAAAAATTCAATAAAGAGTGACTTATATTTAATTCACATATAAAAATGCATACATATAAAACTCAACTCAATAAATAATGTACCTTCTTGTACAAGATCCAAAACATGATCATAATCATCTGATGCAAACACTTGATTATCTTCAATTGTTGTTCCATGTTGAACATGTGTCAATGTAGGTGTTAAGGCTCTTTGTTGCCATTTTTTGACCCATTCTGTATTTTCACACACCTCCCAATCATTTGCAATACAAAATTGACAAAAGCATGCCAACTCCCTTGTCCATATTATCCATGTGTTTGCATTTGAACTCTTAAATGAATGCCATTTTGCAGATCCATTAATTGTTTCACAATCCTGTCGAGAAAAAATATCAATTTCTTCAACTAACCAAAAGAAGCATCAAATTATTGAGCTCTCACTTGTTCTTGTAGACAATTTGGTATTGCACCAATCTACAATTGCACGTGCATATATGAATTTCACAACATCTTCAAATTTTAGTTGCTCTCTAGCAAGAGCTCTTTTCACACATGCACCTGCTCCATCATGTTCTCCCTTACCATGTCCAGCTTCAAAAAAACTCCACATGTGTTGGATATTATTTTCCTTATGAACTCTACATAACCAATAAAACATTCTAGCATTTTTGAATTGACCCGTGCAATTATCCGACCATACGAGATGTTCTCTCATTTGAATTCCTCTCTTTTTTAAATTTTTATAAAATATATCAAAACAATATTGAACAAACTCAAATGAATGTAATCGATTATCACTTACATAAAAATGGTACTCTCTCAAAAAAATTCTATTATGTTCTCTACTATCATCTGCATGTCTATAAACAATATGAACAAATATAGCTACTTGCACTGAATTATAATACTGTGATTGAATTTCTTCTTGTGGAGCAAGATTATAATTTTCAGCAAAATCAATTACTAACAATATAGTTCCAATTTGGAATGTGTTTTTACATAAACGAAATTGATTATCAAACCAATGAGCATACTGAGAGTGTTTAACATATTTAGGTACAATTTATCTTTAAATTCTTTAATAAATGCATGCACACTAATTTTTTCCACAATTATCTCACAACGTTTTCCAAATTTTCCATCTTTTAAAGAATACTCAACATTTTTAAATTTTTTTACATCCACTAATTGTTGTCCAAATTCATCTAAACTACTTTCATGCATACATTCTCCTAATAATGAAAAGTTACCACATCTATCACATTCTCCAGAAATACATGTTTTTAAATAAAATAAGTTTCCATTAGAGGGTTCACAAAACAAACCTGCTATAAAATCTTTGATTCTTTCAGGTGGCATATTAATACCACAAATGTCCTGCATAATTTGGTTAGCATGCAAAGTGCATAGTATATATCAAAAAATATCATAATAATAATGAAATTGTACATGAGTCTTACAACAACAAGAGATTCATTGCTTATTAATTCTAACATACCAAGGTTTACACTTTTCGAATGATCTTTGACTTATGCTAGTATTCAATGGTAAGATTGAAGCATCTATTTTTTTTTTATGTAATTCAATTTGAGTCATATCTAATAGCTATGCTTTGGATGAGGTTCACAAATTTTGGAACCCACCCTTAATTTTAAGACATCTCTAATGTTAGGTGATGCTCTTGTATTATCATGCCAAAATTTTCTCGATTAAAGATTTAATTTCATTAGTTAATTTCATGTTTGATCTTGTGAGTCTACCACTAAAATTCCAACATTGATTAATTGGATCATTTTCAATACTTTCTCTTCTTTTAGTAGTTCTTATCAAAGTTTTAGGATTTACTTTTATACATTTACTAATCTTACTTAACATTCTTTTATTTGAAGTTGCTTTATTAAGTAGAGCAATTGTTATTGCATGACGAGCTGCATTCTTATCTTTAGATCGACTTTTCTTACCTATAAAATCAATAACATTAGCAACACTAGATATGACTTGTTCTACTGAATCATCTTTCTTTTTTGGTTTTACAAAAATACCTAATTTTTTCATCACATTTCTCATTTTCGACATTCTCATCAATTGCACCATGAGTTAGCATTGAAATCCTAATTTATTTCTATAATTTTTTTATATATATTCTATTTCCATAAGTTCTAATTTGTCTCCAAGAAACTTTACCATGAAGGTTATCTAGCACATCTTTTTCAATCCATACAAGGAGTTTCATTTTCATTTTCAAACATAAAAGGGATTTCATTCTCATTTGCATTCTTATAAGATAGTTTATCATTTTTTTGTTTTTGCATTGTTTAAACCCTAGAATTATTGATACCATGAATGGTGTATCCAACTTCTTCTAAATAAATAAGATCAATATTATCAAGACTTGGGTTTGAAGACATACCTGGATGGATTGTTTGAATAGGTGCATTTTCCATATCATTGGGAGGTGGATTTGAAGACATACCTGAAGTTGTTTGCATAGGTGCATTTTTCATATCATTGGGAGGTGGATTTGAAGACATACCTGAAGTTGTTTGCATAGGTTCTATTTCCATATCATTCAAAGTTGAAGTTGAAGGCATAGTTGGGTTTGTCTCCATAATTGCATTTTCTTCCATATTCACCATCTCCACATTTGCATCATCTACATTCATCTCATCATTCATAGTTTCCTCTTCAACATTCATTGAACTAGATGCTTCCAATTTTTTCATTTGACGAATCATTTCTCTTCTATCCCTTTGTCTTTGTGCTTCCATTTCTTTATTTGCTTGAATTTCTTCGGGTGTCATTAACTTTCTACATTTTTTTTGCCTTTGCTTTGATCCCATGGTTACCAAACCCTCTTTGATAATAAAAAAAATGATTCTTAACCTATTTTCAAATTTCCATCTCCTTCAAATATTCAAATAAAACTATGTAGTATGAAGATCCATCCTTCTATAAACTTTGAAGTACAAAAACATCATGAATACATCCAAAAGTTCTCTTTTTCCAAATCTTCTTTTAAAATGTTCTTGTACTTGATTCCACTTCAGAA
Organism: Sequoia sempervirens; assembly: GCA_007258455.2. Taxonomy (NCBI): domain Eukaryota; kingdom Viridiplantae; phylum Streptophyta; class Pinopsida; order Cupressales; family Cupressaceae; genus Sequoia; species Sequoia sempervirens. The sequence goes on along the minus strand of VDFB02072274.1, from coordinate 74,773,872 downwards.
AATTCAACCTACACTTGTCTCTTCCAACAATTTGAATAGAATATTCCCAACACAAGATAAATTTGCAATAAAAAACATAGAAAATGGCGCTTTTGGACTATACTGCAAAAAGGGAATGTTACAGAAAAAACGTGTTTTATCAGTATTTTCCAAATCAAGAAAAAACGACTATATAAGAAACGCGTACGCATACACGTTTTAATAACATGTATGCATTATTAAAATTTTGAATTTCCAACCCACATGTAGCCTTGGTTTTAGGCTCGGGAAAGGCTTGACAATTCGACCCTTAGCCTTTGACCTGCAAGTAAAAAACTAAGGCAGATTGAAGAAGAATGTCCAACTTTGGCAATATGGCTGATGGAATTTTTTTCTGAATCAATCTATAAAATTAAAACCCATTAGAGAACACGATGACTAGTTTCCAAATATATAATTTTTTATTAAGATTAGATTATTTTTGTTATTTTTTAGTTAATTTCTAAGCAAACTAGTCCTTAAACTTGAAATATCAAGTTTTTTTTGTTTTTTAATAATTTTTTTTTGGTTGAGATTCTTGTAAAAAAAATTATATGGCATCAATCTTTAGAAAATTCTCTACATAATGAAAAAAAAAGATTCAAAAAATGTTTAGTTTAGGTCCAATTATCCTATCCGTACACGTTGATTTTTAAAAACAACAATTAAGGCCAATAAAAATTCAATAGAAAAAACATTCAAAAAAAAATTACAAAAAAATTTCCTCATCAATCTTCATGTTGTTAGCTCTCTTTCCCCAAAATGAATTAGAAAAATACTTTTATTTGGGTCAAAAAGTGGTGTCCGTACACATGCATGGTATGGTAAAAAAATAGACTTTTAAAAAGTGGTTTTTATACATCCCTATCAAAATTTAATTTCTATAATCTGGGTATTTGAATAATTTACATATTTGGAAACTAGATTCAAAATGATAAATTTCATATTACTTACTTTTTTAAGATTCATTGTGCAAGTGCCTCAAATTTCCAATCCAAGTGTGACAAATTCTGAAAAACAATAAAAACACTTCCACTTTTTGAGCTTTTTGTGGACCCAACTTCTTGCATCAACCCTGGGGACACATAAGATTAGTAATAATTGCCTTGGTGTCTAGGTTTTGGTCTAACTTTTTTTGGGTGTTTTTGGACAACTTGTTGAAGATGTTAATTTGGCTACATTGTTGATGCCTAGAACCTGAAAATGACTTTATGCTCTTAACTCACATATAGAGGTATATTGATGTTTTCGTACAAAAATAATGAACCATTTAAGAGCTTGAGATGCATGAAGTTAGGGTGTACAAGTACTAGCTCCTCCCCTCTATCTCGGGCTTGAGTAGGTCTAAAATCATAGTGATGATTCATCATAGTCAAGGCAAATATACAATTCCAAAAAAATGAATCTAATTATTGAGCACACTATCTATATAGTGAAATCTCTATCATAGTAGTTGTTATGTTTGTGCTTGAAAATGGACACAAAGTATCCATTTTCATAAGTCACATCAAAGAAACAATCAATCACATGGTGACACATAAGGTGATCAATAATACATTCCTTGGCACATATGTTTTGGTCTAACCTTTTTGGGGGTGTTTTTAGACAATTTGGTTAAGATGTAGTTAATGTGGCTACATAGTTGATGCCCAAAACCCCCAAAAAAGATTTAAGATCTTAAATCACATATAGAGGTATGGTGATTTTTTTGAAAAAAAAAAAAAAAATCCATTTAAGAGCTTCATTAGGTCCCCTTCCCTACCTCAATCTTGAATATTTTCAAATTTATAGCATGATTCATCATAGTTTTATAGGTATACATACAATTCCCAAAATTTGAATCTAATCATCAAGCACACTATCTATATAGTAGAATCTCCATCATTAACAATCATAAATTGACATAGAACTAAGGGACACATTCTAACTCTGCCTTTCATTTATTGTCTAAGATCATATTAATTTAGGTATGGTTGTTATTGAATATTTTATCATTAAATTAGATTCTAAACTACCATTTGATGTGTTTAATTCCTCTATATTGTGGTGAACCCTCAATTTTTAACATCTTTAGTATTTCACCTTAGGGTTTAACCTTTTCATATTAATTTTTTTAATCTTGAATTGTCTAAGTATGTTCATCTCATTATTAGATGTAAACTTGTTTTCCTTAGTTATCTTTTTCTTCTTATTTGATTAACGACATAATGTCAACGCTTCTTCCTAGATTTCATATTCCCATTCAACATATTCCTAGGCTTAATTCTTTAATTACCATGGATCATTTTGAGATCCCAATTGTTGAAAATCTAAAGACATCCATGTATCTCAATGAATATGAGCCTTTTGATATTAAGGCTCATCTTGAAAACATCAAAATTAAAAAGAAGTGAGATATGGTCAAATTGTTACAAATAAATAGACAAAGTTTGATATTGATTTAAGTCCTTCAACTTTATAGGTGAAATTCATAATTTACTCATGAAAAATCATATGGTATGGAAATACTCAAGGGTTTTGGTTAAATTGTACATGAAATGAATGTAGCTAATAATGTTTCTTTTTGTTCACTTTCCAAACCCTTTTCCTCCATTCTTCCTTCCAAACCTTAATCACCCACATTTCCCTACTAACACTCCACTTCCTCTACTCCTACACCCATGTGTTGTTTCCAACCCTTCACCAACCACATTTATCTCACAATCCTATAATTCTTACCATAAATCACTTATCAATCATACTCCCATTACTCATTCACAATACCTCCAATATTAGTAAAACTCCATTACTCTTTCACAACCACTAGTTCAACCTATACAGATCCATTCACAATCACTTTTCACAAATATTACCCATCATATCTTCTTCCACTAACACCCTATCCCTCACTACCCACATCACTATCCATCCTACCACCAACAGTGCCCAACCTTTATTACAAAGCACCATGAAATAACTTGGTGAAGTCCAAAACAAGCTTAATACCCTTTTCCTAAGTTATAAAAAAAATATAACTCATTAGCTCACTCATATTCATCTATCTTATGATATATTTTCATGTCAATTCCTAATTTTTTTGTGCCACAAATATTTGAATTGTATAATGTTAAAGTTGATCTAAAGTACTAGATTTGACCATTTTTTAATGCTCTAAGCCACACAATCAATATATTAGCCAAGATATTTTTTGATAAAACAACACAAGGATGACTCTTAGCAATTAGGATACAACACTACCATGTTGCATTGCACACAAAAAGTGTCATAACCCAATTTTATTGCATATTTATTTAAATATGGAAAATTGAATTATTGATGAAATTTAATTAAATATTAAATGGAGATTCAGGAATATTCAAAAATTGAATATAAAGAGTTGACTAATGTTGACTTTGTGAATTTTTGAAAACTATTTTATGTCATCAAGAATTGAACGTTACTGATCAATTTGCAAGTGCAAGTGTATGTAGTTGCAGGGTGACAAGTTGAAGGATGAGAACACGGTTGAAGTAGGATTGTGTAGCCGGGTCGAATGGTAAGCCAGTTGGAATCTGGATGCACACACCACAAATGACATGCTGACTTGCATTTGAGCTAATTTGCATATGTAAGAAAACAAAATTTCCTGACTATTTATGTGCTTGAAAATAAATGGCTTGAAGATTAAAATTGTCTATTTAAACTTTGTGTTTGAAGAAACGAATGAAACTTCCTTATATATATATATATATAGATGCTCAAATTTGAATTTAAGTTACCTATTGTAAGTAATAGTGTATGGAACTTGCAAGCCATAACAAACAAATTATACATGAAAGTATATATACATATATATACATGTATGCAAATGAGATTCAAATACATACATATACATACATATACATACATATACATACATACATACATACATACATATATACATATATATATATATCTGTGTGTGTGTGTGTATATATATATATTATATAAACACACACACACACACATATATTTGAATGCATATTCAAATTTATATGTCGAATTCAATTCGATAACTGATGGGATTCTACTATTGTACTGTTAATAAAATCAAATAAGATTATGGCGGAGTGGCCTGCCATGAAATTAATAGCAACATTTGAATGTCTAGTGGTTGATAGTAAGGCAATAATGCCTCCGCCATAGGCATGCAAAATAATAATTTGTTGTTTCCATTTTGAACAAATAGGTAGTGGAGCGAAGAAAGCACAAAAAAAAGTGGATTGTTGGGAAGGAAAAAGCAGAGAAGTCCATGGAAAAAATCAAGAGAAAAGTTCATTCAAGTATGATATATGAGGTAATCTGAGCACTTAAGAAAACAAACTCAATGTTCTCTATCTTTTCTTCCTCATTGTTGAATGGTAATCTTTCATTTCACTAGTGGAATTTGGTAAATAAATGACTACGTGACTAAAAAATTTAGTCACGTGACTAACACTAGTAGAATTTGACAAATAAATGACTAATTTGGTCATTTATAAGTGACTAATTTGGTCATCAGGTAAAATCACAACTAAATGACTAAATAAATGACTAATATTAGACAAATAAAAATGACTAAATAAATGTGCTCATTATTAAAATCTTGGCCATAATTTTCATTTTAATAAACATACTCTAAAACCTTCGTCAAGACCTTATTTTCAATCGTAGCCTGCCATAATAAAAAAATATTACAAATAAAATTACTAATTAATAGTTTTTGTGGAATAAATATTTTGTTTTGTGGAATAAAATATTGGAATAAAATTACAATAATCTAATAAATGTACTTATTACCCCTTTTAGTCATGGTCTCTGTTGTCAAATCCCACTCAAAATGGCATGGGCCTTAATAATACACAAATCACAAATCCTAACACTTGAAAAGGCAACAATCAATATCAACAATGTAGATCAGTATGACCTCACATTAACAACTATTTCTAGAGTATGTGAACTTGCAAGCCTATGCATAAAACTAGCCTTCACATTTCAATGATATGCACGCATGCAACAAATTCCGTAGGTAGCTCGTCAAAAGCAAGAAGAAGAACACTTATTGGCATTATCAAATTCAAACTCTTGAATGAACACTAATACAAAAAAGAACTGCAGGTTAGTTACTTTGATTTTATCATCTACATTTTTCCTTCCAAAAAAAAAACCCTCATTGCATACTTAGTTACAAAGTGTCTCCAATGATTAATCCAAATTCCTTCTTTCAAAAAAGTAGTCATACACTACACATGAAACATTAATATCAACTTGCTCTAAAACATGACCAAAAAAACATCTTTCTTTTCTCTTTCTAACAATTTTCCTATAGGTTATATGCAAATACATAAAAGAAACAACAAAATAAGACCAAACACTCTCACAACTCAACCATTTTGCTGGCACTAAATGCCATTGGAGTTCCTCATTTATGTCATATTTTATTTTGACATTAAGTCCCAACTCCATATTTTCTTGAGATAATTTCCTTTCACAAACTAGATACTCATTTGTAGATTGTCATAACAATATTTGTAATTACAATCCTTCAAATTTGAATGTGGATTTTCTTTTCTAGGATTGTAATTGAATGCACCTAAATCCTTATGACATGGCTTCAAATTTGAATATACCTTTACTTTTCCTTTATAGTAATTGAACGTTTTATGTAAGGGAACTCCAATTATTTGGAATTCATGTCATCATGAAAGAACACTCATTATTTGCAAGTTTTCTTGCTACCTTTGATTTAAAGTTCTAGTATAATTAGCCTTTGTGGATTGAGATGGATTATATTCATAATATGAAAAATCTTTATTACGCAAAAACAATATCTATTGATCTATTTGATGTTTTCCTTATTGTACTATTTAGATATATATGTTCATATATCATTGGTAGATATAAACAACAAAAAAATAGAACAACTATTAAGCTTTTAAACTTTAAAAATCTACACAAATGACTAAAAAAATAGGAAAATTTATTTGCACAAATGATGACAAAGGCTTCAAAAAAGAGAATCAAAAGAAAAGGTAATTTGTAGGTATTGGCAACACAAACTACTATGCATGATTCATTAGTTTAAAATCTATTAAACTTTAAATTAATTTCAAAAAACATAAACTATGCCTGTAGTATCCAAACACATTGAAAACAACTTTAATAATACTACTGCTTTATGTAGTAACCAACTGTAATCTTGAAGACCAAGATTCAATTTTTTCAATTTTGGTTAAACACTTTTTGACATTCTTATGTGGTTTTGTTATTTTTTTTTTTGCAACATCAACTTTTGCACGAAATGAATGAGAAGTAATTGGTGAACATCATGGCTTTCAAAGAGAGGTGTGGGATTTTTTTGCAAAGGACTTTCTTTTCTTTTTGGTTTAAAATACACATATTCTTCATTCTACAACACCCTCATAAGAAAATTAACTAATATTGTATACTCTGCATTGGTTACCATTCATAGTTTTAATGAAAAATAAAAACAAATTTAAAGCTATTGTAATATGTAAAGGTTCATTGTGAATAGGGTTTGAACAACCAAAAGCCTAATTTTGTTGATTCACTAAATGTGATAGCTACATAAATTATGACATCCACAATCAATGAATTTCCTTATTCAGTCTTATAAAATTTAAATTAAGCTGCTCAATTCCTATATCTGCTGAACTTTTGACTATCCTTTTCATTTTATCACATTCATTCAAAAATAAGATAATATTTCACACATTATTGAATGATATACTAATGGTTCTTTGATCATTTTTTGCCAACATACTAAGTTCACATGTGGAGTTCTACAATTGATCTTTCTAGATCCGACTGATTTATATTCAAAATAGGAAGAATCTTCTATATGCAAGAAAAATATCTATTGATCTATATGATATTACATTGTTAATACTTGGATAATATCTTGATTGTTGTACTTGGTACATTATGTTGTTCACATATATATCATTGTCTTTAATGTAATCTAGGTAAATAAAATAAGATGGAAGGTTGTAAATTTCAACTTTTAAAAACAAAGCTTTCATATTTTTAACTCAACAATATACTCATAAATTACCATCCATTCCTCTCTAAGAATAAATAAATAAATAAAATTCATAAATTACCATCCACACCTCTTCGGAATACTCATTGCACATCAAGGTGCAATTGCTAATTAAGTTATATTTTTAATTTTACGTTATCTCAAATTAAGACAATAGAAATTAAACATATTTAAGTTATTTTTTTAATTTTATATTGTCTCAAATTAAGACAATAGAAAAAATACCTTTTCCCTAAAAATATAATTACACCAAAGGCATCCCCACCCACGTTTAGCTTTTCTAACCTCTTTTCACACCGAACGGTACAGATTGACTGAGAGACAATCGACTACCATGTAATGTATCTGAGCGGTTCATCATTTTTTGACCAATTTGTGGTCGTATATGATGCAAATTGCATAATGATATTTGCAAGTTTGTGTAGAGTGAATTAATGCATTGAACAAATGATTTTTTTCAAATGCCTAAACGGTGAGGCTTGCCAGGCAAGGAGGAGTGAAGCATATAAGTAGCCTAATTTATGAGGAGACGAGGGCGTGCTCAAGATTTATCTGGAGAATGTGATAAGGGACGTTGTTACTTATACAGAGCACGCTAGGCGCAAAACTCTTACTACCATAAATGTTGTGTATGCACTTAAGAGGCAAGGAAAAACCCCTATGGTTTAGGCGGTTAACATGTGAAATTGACAAGGAGAAGGATTTTTTGCTAAAAATGGCTTTTATTTTGACTCTACACAATTTTCTTCTTGCAAGCGCTGCACAATTTCCTTCAAGCGGAATCCTTGACAGAAAGAGACTCTTTTTTTTGCAGAAACTTTAGGTAAGTCAATTGCCCTACTTTCATTATATTACAACCGCTGCAAGTTATTGAATGTCCCAAAAACATTAGTAGAAGGGTTTTTTATAAGCTAAAAATTGAGGGAAATGATTCTAGGAGGATGGATATTCACGTGCTCATATTTTTAAACTTGTTCAAATGAAATTTTGGTATTCTTTTGTTTGTTTCAGTAATATCAAACAGGGCATGATTTTAACTGCTACGATGTAGACAATACCAGTGCTCACTGCTGTGTTTAGGGTTTACATAGGTTTGTGTTGCATCTTGTCGTGCAGGTATGTTTTATTTAAGCTAATTCGATATCTTTTATTTAGTATTTTGAAATTTTTGTTGAAATCTCAGCCCCGAATTTTAGTTTTAGGTCTTTCCACCTATTTGATATTTTTGTTCAAGTTTCAAATTTTCTTTAGCTTTCACTTCAGAATTTCTGCATAAGTTATAGCAATTTTATGGTCGGGTTCAACACCTTTTCAAGTTTTTCCTCGTCCCTCTACTCAATCAATCTAGCAACAACTCATTGAGTAATGCAAAACCGATAGCTATGTTGGACTAATTTGTACACCAGTTTGATCTTTTTGTTTAGATTTCAAATTTGCTTCAGTTTCCACTTTAGATTTTCTACCTAAGTTAATCAATTTTATAGTTGAGCTCAACATCTTCTCAAATTTTCCTCTGACCTCTTCTTGTACTCAGTCAATCTAGTAGCAACTCCGTGATTAATGCAAAATCAATACACTTTTTGGAGCGCTGGGAGGCTCTGACAATTTGGCACATTCTAGAAACAAAATAAAATACAAGCCATGTTCAACTAATTTGTACACCAGAAACACTAAATCCATGACCCCTTTCATAGATCTTTCCAACCACCACTAACAGTAAAGGTTTACAAGTAGCCTAACAATAAGAACTCACAAACCATTACAAAATACATTAAAGCTAAGACTAATAAGAAAATGAACATTATAACTACACAATCTAACTCAAATTCATAGCATGTGCAACTTTTAGGTGCAATCTGATTAGTAATCAAAAGTGGATTAAGTCGTAATTACACTTGTCTAACATAGGTTCTATCAAATAAAGAATGCCTAACCAAGCAGATGAAGCCTACCAACAAAAGATGAGTATCCCACAAGGATTATTTGAGTCCAAATGAAACAGCAACTTCAATGAATCAACTTAGTTGAGTCAAAACAATTCAAACCAGCACAAACAGTTTTATATCAAATCAACCACATTTTACCTCACCATAAAACAATGTTGTGTAGTTCAGGAATTTTCAATCCCTAATATTGTCTTTCCACAAAAGGAAACACACAAAAAGATAGTTCTGAACTTTGTGTTCAAACTAACTCAATGAAGATTGAAATTATGAGCTTGTACTCCTTTTTGAAAAAAAGAACAAGAACCAAGGGGAACAATGAAGAAGATTGAATGTCTGGCACATAATATGCACAGCTAGTTGTACTCGTTTTAAATGAATTGTATCATAATTTTTTAATCTTTTCTGGGAGCAGCCAAAGTTTGTCTTGTCTTAAATCCTACCATTGATTATTTTTGTCCAATGTTTGCTAATTTGCTACTATAGTACACAACTGAAATAGTAGAAGAAGTTCTTGAAACTAGCTCAACTGAACCTTGAGTCAGGCTTGGTGTACCTGGCAAGCTTGTCGATATTTTCAAATGAAGTCATTGAAGTTAATTTGACTTGGATGCAAAAATGTGCATTGAGTCAAGAAAAAATTCAATTTATTCATTTTCCTTGTTTTTGGGTGTTTTGGATGTTTAGCAAGTTTCAAAAAGATTTTTAAACTCTAGATCCAGCCAACAAAAAAGAATTTTAGACACTGCCTCAGACCATGAATGGAACCCTTGCCATTGAGATTTTTAATATGTAGCTAGACCTTTGAAGTTGGAAATTGACTCTTAATCTTTTGAATTGAACTGACAGAGTGATGCTCAACAGATTCATATATGATATTTGGTATGGGCCAGGATCCCCTCGAAATAGAACTAGAAGCCCACAGCAGAGATCTTTCAGATTGTAATCCCAGATTAGTAAAAATGTGTTTTGTGAATTTCTGAATCAATTTAGAGAAGTAAATTTTCTAATGAGGTAAAGTTTCACCTTTTTATAGCCATAAATTTGTAGTAGGAAAAAAATAAAAAATAATGACTATTTGCCAAAGTTCACCTCTTCAAATAGTTACTTCCATACGTTTTTACAAGCTCAAATAAAAGACTTCTTTGAAAACCCACATAATATTAATTTTCTTTGGTTGAACTTTCGATGACATTGCTTTGCTTTGGTTGAACTTTCTCACTAGGTTCTAAACTAGTTTTCAGTGTTTATTTTTATAAATCCGTTTGCCTATAATTTAATGATATTTGTGCAAATAATCTTAGCACTAATACAAATTTGTTTACATTATAGAAGCTTCGCAAAGTTTTTATGGAAAATGACCTACCTTCAAAGTCTTCTAAGGAAAGCCTTTCACAGTAGCTTGGTCTCACATTTTGAAAGGTAATATTCTTCCTCAAGTTTTTCTGAGATTGATTCCACTTGTTGCCTGATTAATAGTAGTAGTACTTTGTTTTAGCAATGCTTCAGTTAGCCTTCTCTAATGTCAATCTTCATTCTTTGACCAAGAAGCATTAATTTTTTTATTCCCTAATGCAAAATTTCTTCTTATTTCTGGTCTTATGCAGGTCCATATGTGGTTCAAAAATGCACGATACATGGCTCTCAAGAACAGAAAGGTAAAGACTACTGAAATTTTGATCTCTTTGCTGGTATTTAAGTTACTCTTCTAAATGTGTCAGACTCATGTACTTTCTTTATCTCCCAATGGTGATTTTCATTACTCTATAAATTATCAGTGACTATTTTATAAGAATTCAAAGCTAATGATTCACTTTTCTTGTTAACATAGACCATGTTCAGTTTTCACATGATATGACTTGTATGGGGCATCTACAATGTGGTGTATACATAAATTTGATAAAAAAATCAAGAATAATATGCTAAATTTAATATGTTAAAGATGACTTTATTTTTTTCATATATAGGAGTAAAATAATTACAAATAACAACGATTTGGGAGCCTACATCCAAGACCATCATACTAACTAGCTTACAACACAAACAAAAAAGTCCCCATAGAATCAGCCTACTCAAATAAGCTAATATCCATCAGCATCAAAAAATGATATAGCAAGGTAATCTCCATGCAAGGCATTTGAGGAGTAGATAACATATCAACAGTACATAAAAGCTAAGTAGCCAGTTTGGTTTTCGGTATGGGGGTTTGATATGCAGATTCAGTAATTTTTTTAAAGGGTTGGGTTAGTTTGTACAAAAAGCCTATAAAAATTTGATCATACATAGATACATATTTGGATCCTAAAAACAACAATTATGCTCAGAATACCACATATGCATATTAATATAGTAATAAATAAACAAAACAACCATAATAGTTTTATAAGGTTGTATGAAATTCAATATTAAAAACTGTAATCTCCTTTATATGGACATTTAAAAGACACTAAAAAGTAGAACATGTGTGATTAATTAAAGAACTGTTTAAAGTGGTCAAATAAAACATGACTAATATAGGATGGTGTACATGCACTCCAAGCTCATGGGAATGAATCTATACCCATTGTTTGGTTTAGATTATTTGAGCTCCTTTAGTGAACACCTGAATTAAAGACTTCCCAGTTATAGAATATTATACAAAAGCTTATATTCCTGATATGAGCTATTGTTGTTACAGACTCTGTCCTAAATCCATATATACGCACACAAATCAAAAAATTCATTAAACTTTTAGCCACAAACGCAGTTGAGGGTGATCTCCTTTAGATAGTAGGGTCCTCATTGGATGCAGGCATTTGTGAGTACCTTTTTGTATCTATGCTAATACTGGGATATAAACATAGAGTTTATAAACACAAGCGTACTACATTCAGCAGAGAGTTCTTCTTCAACAACTGCTCAATCGACATACAAGCGGTCTTCCAGCATCTTCTAGTGATACTATTGTTTGTACATGAGTTCTCCCCTGCCAATTATGTTCATAATGGTAAAACATTACTTATTTACAAATCTTTTTGCACCTATATATTGTCCTCTCTTCACATAATCTTAAAACTTGTGTTACACATTCCTCATATCTAACTTACATTACGCTTTTTCCTCAGACTTCTGGCCTCTTTCCTAGCTTTCTACTACCTCCACTTTCAAGCTATGGTAAGTTGCCATTTCTGTTATAGAAGATATAAATTGTATGCAGTTGTGATTAAATCATACTGTGCCCGCTGGTTCTACTTCTAACATAATTTCATCTTCTAAACAAATTAACAGAATTGGAATTACAACTGACTCTCAATACCCTCAACTAAATTAATATATGATATGTTGTATATTATTGTATATTGGTGGCTAACAAGTTAGGACATATGCAGACTAGATTGGGATAAATACATATGCTCAGTTGTCTGCTTACATATTGTACAGAGGTAAATGTGTTTGAATAAGTGTTTCTTGTGGGGTTTATTGTTAGATCTTTACTGCTGCTTCTTGATGCTGCAATAAGGACTTAAACAATCTATTATGTGTTTGTTACTCTGTACTAGTCTTTTGTTGTCATGTTGGGTGCTGAAGCAGTTGGACATGGATGATGAATATGTTGGCAGTGAGGAGGTAATGAATTAATTATTTGATGCATGCTCTTGTTTAAATTGCAAGTCTCATAATAACATATGAAACACATCTAGCTTCAAAATTGGAGGTTCTATATTGGGTGTTGTGTGAAGGAATTTTATGTGCCCACTATTACCTTTTGAACCTTGTATTTTAATGTTGGATGGCGAGTATTACTTGTTATGCATTAATTTATTTGAAACTTATTTATATTATCCAACACCTTTCATACTCCTATAGGTTTGTCCACGAATCATGTCAAACCTTGGGCTTGGGTAATTTCTTTAATGTAGGATGATTTTTAAACATCACAGTTCCTTCCGTTGCCCTTTTTTTGCATCATCTTCATTTATTTAGTTCCTTCTGTTGCCCTATTTTTTGCATCATTTTCAATATGTTAATGAAATGTGTTGTTGTCTTCACTCTACAGATTTATAAGCTCAAATTTTAGGAAGACATCTTCTTCATTTGTCATTTTTCTGATAGTATGCAGTAGGTTGCAACACATGCTCTTCTTGCTACAATAACTGATTTCATTTTTTTTTTCTTATTACAGATCACTTTAAGGACAACATTGTTGTAATGCCCCGTCTTAATAACCTAAGAATGTATGCAATTAATTAACTTATAATTAAACTTTAAAAAAAATTAAAAAAATTATTACACCTTTATAATACAATTGCAACGTTCTTAGGTTATTAAGACGGGGCATTACAGATTGGTATCAGAGCCAAGGTTACAAACACTGGACGCTCTGGGTAATCTAGAGCCCATTAGGTTGACCTAGTACATAGTGTCGCAACTGATAACCTTGGTTGAATAGTATCTAAGACTCGTAATTGTTATGTGTAGGAACATGCCTAGGCAAGGAGGAGAGGTCGTGGTAGAGGTAGAGGTGGAGGCCGTGGGCCAATCCCTCAGGTTACTCCCCCTCCTAGCCCTCACCATAGTGACCAAGCGGAACAGATGGGTCAGAGAAATGAGGGACAGAATCCCGAACAGTCAGCAGTAGAGGGTTCTCAGATACGTCCACTTTAGAGGAGGTCCTAGCTCATCTTGGACCTAGACAGGTAGATGAGCAGGAGGTTGTGAGAGAGAGAGATAGATCCCCTAGGAGAGTAGATGACACACATCAGGATGCTATCATTGCTGGTCATATGAGGGATTTATTGAGAGCACGTCCTCCTACCTTTGATGGTTCGGAGGAGGATTAGAGGCGAGACCTGGCTACTAGATTTCGGTAGATGCTTTGCCATGCACTTACGGTAGCAATACATGCGGATGCGCTATTATGCACTTGAGAGGATTCGCCTCTACATGGTGGTGCCTAGAGGAGTAGAAGCTCCATTTGGATATTGGATGTGTCTTGGGGAGATGTTTCTTGAGAGGTTCAGAGCGGTTCCTTTCGAATGAGAGTGGGGCTGTTCACGATCTCGCGATTAGCTCTTTCTTAGAGCAGCGAAACGTAGGTTCCTACAAACTCAAAGCATTATGGTATTGGCGATGATGAGCCTATGCTAGTACAACATTTTATCAGGGGCTTAAACGCCCGTATCAGTAGTGGTGTCTGAGTCTTTGAGCCAAAGACTATGGAAGTCATGGAGAAGGCTCATAGTTGAGGAGAACCTTATTATGGCTTTAGGTGGGCACGAGTGCGAGATTGGCGCTGCTCTGCCAGGTTTTAGTCCGTGGTGGGCCGGCACAACAGTGGTTCTTCCAAGAACCAACGGACACCCACAAAGGGTGGGAGTAACAAAGAACACCTCAAAAGAACAATAACCCTCAACCACAACAACAAAACAGTCCTCAAACAGGAAAGGCAACTGGTGGCGAAAATAGGGGATCACTAGAGTGCTCCATCCGCAAGGGGTAGTTTTCAGCAGTCCAATGCACCTCGGGTGGCAGAGGATTTGGTAGAGGCACAGGCACAGGTTGTTTTTCATGTGGGCAGCAGGGACACATAGCTAGGCAGTGTCCGATGAGAGGTCCTACTGGTTATGGGTTTCGACCGCAGCTTCAGAGCCTACGGTGGGAGATGCAGGAAGAGCACATACAGTATATGCAGTGGTTAATGACCGCCAAGCTGATCACCAGAATATGGTGGTCGAGACTTCAGGTAAGTTACATGGTATTAATGTATCTATTCTTTTTGATTCTGGAGCCACTGACTCCTTTATTTCACCGACCATTGTAGACCATTGCGGTCTTGTGGCGGTAAAGCAAGGTGGTAAGTGGCAAGTTGAATTTGCCTCAGGGATGAAAGTAGCAGTAGAAAACTTAGTACATAACTGTGAACTTAAAGTTGGTACGTTAACTACATCAGTAGATTTATATGTTACACCCTTAGGATCGTACGACATAGTACTAGGTATGGATTGGTTAGCATCTTATCATGCTGTAATTGACTGTCGACTTAAGACAGTTAGTTGCATTGATGATTTAGGTGCAAAAGTGGAAATCATAGGTATTCATAGACCTATCTCTTTGCAGATGATATCTGCTATGCAATTAAAGAGATGTCTTCGTCAGGGATGTCAACTATTTGCAACAACAGTTACTGATTTAGATGAGGGTGAGAGTCGAGAGGTATCTCTTGATGATCATCCTATTCTTAGGGAATTCGCAGATGTGTTTCCCGATGACATTCCTGGAATGCCACCGAAAAGGGATATCGACTTTAGAGTTGATCTAGTTCCTGGAGCTGAGCCTATATCTAGAGCTCCTTATAGAATGATGACTCAGGAGTTGGAGGAACTTCGTATTCAGTTACAGGAACTTTTAGAAAAGGGTTTTATTCGTCCAAGTGTTTCCCCTTGGGGAGTACCTGTCATCTTCGTAAAGAAGAAGGACAGATCTCTTAGCCTGTGCATTGACTACCGTCAATTGAACAAGGTTACGATTAAGAACCGTTATCGTTTGCCTAGAATCGATGATCTTTTTGATCAAGTTAAGGGAGCTAATGTGTTCTCCAAAATCGATTTGAAATCCGGTTATCATCAATTGCGTATAGCTGAAGCAGACATTCATAAAACTGCTTTTCGAACTCGTTATGGGCACTACGAATTCACAGTGGTACCATTTGGGTTAACGAACGCACCATCTGTATTCATGAGTTTGATGAATGGTGTATTTCGTACATACCTTGATCGCTTTGTCCTGGTATTTCTCGATGACATTTTAGTCTATTCGAGGAACATGAAGGAACATGAAGAACACTTGAGACAGGTATTGCAATGTTTAAGAGAAAATCAATTGTATGCAAACCTGAAGAAGTGTGACTTCTTTCAACCTGAAATTAAATACCTTGGACATGTGATATCTGGAAAAGGTATTGCTGTGGATCCTTCAAAGATCCAAGCTATTGTAGACTGGCCCGCACCTACTAATGTAGGTGAAGTTCGTAGTTTTATGGGGTTAGCTGGCTATTATAGGCATTTTGTAGAAGGATTCTCTAGAATAGGTCATCCTATTACTTCTCTTCAGAGGAAAGGGAAGAAGTTTGTTTGGATAGAACAGTGTCAATTGGCCTTTCAGACTCTTAAAGAAAAGCTAACTAATGCGCCTATACTTATTGTTCCTGATCCTACTAAGGATTTCGTAGTATGTGCGGATGCATCTTTAGAGGGTTTGGGAGCAGTTTTGATGCAAGATGGGCGTGTGGTTGCTTATGAGTCTCGCAAACTCAAGGACCACGAATTAAACCATCCCACACATGACCTAGAACTAGCAGCAGTAGTGCATGCATTAGTTCATTGGAGACATTTCCTATTAGGTCATCGCTTTGAACTTCATACTGATCACCGTAGTTTGCAATACATTTTTACGCAACCTAACTTGAATGCTAGGCAAAGATGGTGGATGGAGTTCTTGTGTGAGTACGATTTTGAAGTAAAGTACGTTCAAGGAAAAGAGAACGTAGTGGCTAACGCTCTTAGCCGACGACGACATGAGATCTCTACTACTACTCTTGAAGTTGATTTGAGAGGTCAAATAGTAGCTGCACTTCCTACTGATAGATTATATCAGGAAGTGAAGACAGAGATTGAATCGGGTAGACCTTTAGAAGGTCGATTTGCAGGTTATGTCCTAGAATCGGATGGTATATTAAGACATTTAG
The DNA here is from genome assembly GCA_007258455.2 of Sequoia sempervirens. NCBI lineage: Eukaryota > Viridiplantae > Streptophyta > Pinopsida > Cupressales > Cupressaceae > Sequoia > Sequoia sempervirens. The sequence goes on along the minus strand of VDFB02072274.1, from coordinate 74,757,128 downwards.
GCCGTATTTGTGTACCACATGTAGAGAGTCTTCATACATTAATCATGACTGAAGCTCATAGAGCTCCGTATTCAGCTCATCCAGGTGTCAAGAAAATGCATGCCGATCTTCGGCAATTCTGGTATGAAACGTGATATTGCTGATTACGTATCGAGATGTCTTGAATGTCAGCGTGTTAAAGCTGAGCATCATCATCCTGCTGGATTATTGCAGCCACATCTCATTCCCAAATGGAAATGGGATATTATATCCATTGATTTTATTGTTGGGTTACCTACGTCATCACGTCGACATGATGCCATTATGGTAACTATTGACCGTTTGACTAAAGTAGCTCACTTTTCACCTGTACGTTCATCTTATAATGCTTCATCCGTAGCTAGGATATTCATGGAGGATATCGTTAGATTGCATGGGATTCCTCGTAGGATTATATCGGATAGAGATCCTGTATTTACTTCAGCCTTATGGACATCATTACAACGTGCTTTAGGTACGCAGTTGAACTTTAGTTCAGCTTATCATCCTCAAACTGATGGTCAAACTGAAAGAGTTAACCAAATATTAGAGGATATGCTTAGGATGTACGTAATGGACCAACAATCACGTTGGGAGGATTACTTGTATTTAGTAGAATTCGCTTATAACAACGGATATCAGAGTTCCATAGGTATGCCACCATATCAGGCATTATACGGTCGTCCTTGTCGCACTCCACTTAGTTGGGATCGACTTGAGGATAGAGTATTACTTGGACCTGAGATGCTTCGTGACATGGAGCAACAGGTTGATCGTATTAGAGAGCATATGATTGTAGCTCATGATAGGAAAAAGAAATATGCCGATGCGCATAGGATCGATCAATAGTTCGCTGTTGGTGATAGAGTGTTTCTTTGAGTGCGACCGTGAAAGAGTCCAATCCGTTATGGAAAAGGCTCTAAGCTTGCACCTCGTTTTGTAGGACCATTCGAGATCTTAGAGAGAATTGGTCCCGTGGCATATCGACTCGCCTTACCACCCAGTTTGTCTTGTATTCATGATGTTTTTCATGTGTCAGTACTTAGACCTTATCATCCCGACATATCTCATGTACTTGATTGGAATGCGTTACAGGTAGAGGACAGGCAGCTAGCTTTGGAGCCCGTGGCCATTCTTCAGCACCGGACGCTCGGTCTCAGGGGTCGAGATGTTGATCAGGTGAGGGTCCAATGGGATCCTAGCTATGAGGCTTCGGCTACCTGGGAGGATGCGACACGCATGAGGGAACTTTATCCCTATCTGTTCGCAGGCTTTCAGGAGCAAGCCTGATCCTAGGGGGGAGGATGTAGTACCCCTCCGTTTATGCTTATGTTTTCTGTTGATACTTTTTCATACTGTTAGACCTATGATGTTTTGTTGGATACTATGATCACTGGTTTTGAGCGATGGTGGATTATTTTGTGACATGATGTTACTTGTTTGATGATTATTATTTTTCAGACATGATATGATTTAGTGTAGATGTTTACTTTCAGTTGTTTATGGATATGCACATGCTTATGATGGACTAACAACATTTATTTAGTCAGTCTTCTGTGAAGTGTATTGGTGTGGAGAACAGAATAGTATCACTCGCTTGCTAGTGCCCTGCGATATCTGTGATTTTCTTCGCACGGTGTGCCTGTTTAATGCTTTTTATATATATACATGTATGCACGTTATTTCCTTGGTTGCAGGTTATGCAGGTACATGACACCGACTCCACCTGTGTAATCAGGTTTGAGCGTGTCAAGACTCAACGGAAATGTTGAACGGGAGATAGTAGTTAGGTTTATCTGGGTCCAGTCTTTAACCTTGGTTTTAGTACATTGTCAGTTTTCAGTTTTGAGTCATAGGTTGTATTGTGTTTCTGTTGGTTAAATTGTTTTGAAAAGGAAAATATTGGTTAATTTTAAATGTTAGTTATTGTGCTTTATTTATTATTATTTAATTAATATTTAAATATGATTGAAATTTATTTATTTGATAATTTAATATATTAGTTAGCTTATTTGGTTAAATAGTTGGTCTTTAAAAGATTAAACTATTTTAATTAAATTAAATTATTAAGTATATGAATTATATTGTATTTAAATGAATTAGAAAATTAGAAAATAAAATAAAATAAGAATGCATGTATATTAAATTGTGATTGGAAATTGATTTTTAGTATTTAAATAAAAATAAATAATAATAAACATTTGCATGCAATTGGAAAATTGATTTTCAAATTTTAAATTTAATAAATTAATTAAATTACATGCAAATTTTTGAATGGAAAAATTGCCGAGAAGTGGAGAAGATATTTTCTCAACAACTTCTCGACATGTGTGTGAGTGCCATAATTGCAAAAGGTTGTTGAAAAATTTCACGGAGGTTATTGAGGATCTAGGATTTTGCACGGGGTTATTCAATTGCCTCGGGGAAATTTTCTGGGCACTGGCAAAATTTCTTTACTGTACAAAAATAAATATTCTTAGAAGTTGTTATTTTATTTTGGTTGACTTTGGAATTGGAAGATCTTCCAAAGAATTCTTGGTGGTAGTTGTGCTTTCTTTGATTTGGGGAAAATCTTTTTGAAGAAGATCTTGGGAATTGCACGTTACAGGCAAGAGGTTACATCCTTCAGGCAGCTATTTTATACAGGTATTTTTCTTGTGATATTGGTTTCTTGATTTCTTTGTAAAGAAAATATATTTGTTGGAATTTCAACTTCTTAGTATTTTATTTTGGAAAAACTTTCTGTAAACATCTTATTTGTCTATAAAATTTTCAAGAATTTAGGCAAGTTAAAGAAAGAATTCAAATCAAATTCTTTTAGAAATACCTCTGTGAAAGTTTTAGAAAATAAATTGGGGTTTGATATTTAAAATACCCTGTTGAAGAATTAGTGTTTTAGAATGAAATATACAGGATGTGAAAATTATTTCTTCTATTCTCTGTTAAATTAAAAAATACTGTGCATGAAAAAACCCTGAATTAAATAACTTGTTTTTTTTTTTTTCCAATTTCCCCAATTGTAAAACCATGAGGAAATTTATAAAATTCCCCATTAAATTCTTGTGTGAATTTAATGTTTTTTTTATATTTATATAAAAATCTGTTGTGAAAATATTTTATTGAAAATATGTGGAATTGCCGTACTGTACAGGCGAATTTATTTAAATGCTGAATTTAATTTAAAAAAAAAATTATTTAAAAGTTCGATCTGTACATTTCCGTCAGTACGGAAATTTCATTTGTTTTAAAAAAAAAAATTAAAACCCAATGGGGAGGGCCGAAACCCTCCCCATAGGCTTGCGTGCTGGGCGCAGCCTGGCAAGGCTGCGCACAGCAGTCAAAGACTGCTGGCGCAGCCGGCCTTTGTAATGGAAGGCTACGGACACAGCCGTAGCCTTACCATTGAATAACAATAACATGTTTATTTCTTTTCTTAAAGATTTCGATTTTATTAAAATTCGTGACTATTAATTGGTGTTTTATTTAATATGCGATTTGATTATAATATTTACATTAATTTATATATATATATATATATATATTTATATATGTATATATGTTTATGTATTTAAATATTTATATATATATAAATATATATTTGTAAATATTGTGGAAGTAAATAAGTTTTAATAGGATATATTTGTATATATTATTATTTTCTTTTTTTAAAAAAATTGAGAAAATAATAGAACATAATTTATAGTGAAATTGTGAAAATTAGAAAGATTGCTTGAATGAAGTGGTTATTTTCTTGAGTCAATATGTAAATATACTGTTTTCAAACTGATTTATACATGGATTTAGTATATCCAAAAGCTAGATGTGTAATTCAATTTATTTAAAATTGGTTTCTTTCTTTTATAATTGGGCGAAATGGGAAAGTTATAATTGTTCAAGTCTTCTAGAGTAAAATTGGGTTAAATGGGGGTATTAATGTTTTCATAGTATTTCTTATTGACTTGGGTTTGTACAAGAATTAAAAGTGGTGTTTGATACTGTTATGATTTGTTTATCATTGTGAGATGTAAATTGTGCATATGGTAAACCCTAGTCATGAAAACCTAGTAACCTTGTTATGTTTTGGGGAGTGGCTAGTCGTAAGGGCCGACACACAAAGTGGTGTCAGGGTAACTTACGATTAGTTAAGTAAGTCAGTGAAAACTAAAGAACACAGTAGATAGATCTAAAACATTTAACAAGATGTGCATGCCTCGCTTATGACTCATAAGCTACTACAGTTATGAGTATAAGTTGAGAAGGCCTGGAATGGAAAATCGTTGTCTCGTTTCCTTAAGAGACATTCGATTTTGCAACTATATGCAATATGGGTCGGGTTTCATAAGAGGTTACTAGGGTAACCCAAGGATTGGGGGCCGGGACCTAGGAAGAAACACCAGGGTAACCATTGCATCGTTGTGATGACACTCCACCTAAAATAACAGATAAACCTTGTGTTGTGTTTCAATCAATTGTCAAAATCTGGAAGCAATGTAACCAATAGTTTGTTTTGTACTAGTGTCTAGGGTTAGTAGATTAGGTCTAGGTAGCCTTATTACTATCTCCTAGCACGGGGGGTGGACCTACGGGTACCACATGGTTGGGTGGAACGTGCACCTTACTCCGTTGGGTCCCCAATTCGATTGTAGCACTGAGAGCTTCATGGATGGAGAGCTCGCACATGGATTCCTTCTATACTTTCATCATTGTATATTGTAAACATGCATTTGAAAACATCCCTCAATTGTATAAGAGGTGATCAATGTAATTGTAAATGTATTTGTTATTTGAACTACCTCATCAGAGGATGAGTATTGTAATATCATATCAATGCAATGTATGGAAACATGTTTGTACTTCATTATATCTTGAATGGAAAATTTATTATTATGAAATGTTTATTTTATGTTATGAATTATTAAGTGCAATGCGAAATACTTAAGTCGCTTAAGGAAAACTCAAAGTAGTGTAACGTCGTTTAACCTAAGAATGTATGCAATTAATTAACTTATAATTAAACTTTTAAAAAAAATAAAAAATTATTACACCTTTATAATACAATTGCAACGTTCTTAGGTTATTAAGACGGGGCATTACAATTGTTTTCAAAACAGTTTCGCAGTCCCCAAATCTCACGAAAACTATTGAGAGAATGTGGGATAAGATAGTTCATGGCCACATACCTGATTTTCAAAATGTTGCAGATGGCCATATGCACTTCCAGCAAAGGCTTAGCCAAATGAAATGTCATAAAAGCAGTTGTTTAATATATTAAGTTGCATTTTAGTTTAATCCTCACAAATTATATGTATCTTTGCAAATGCTTGATTCCTTGCTTATGGTTGCATTTTAGTTGCATGGAAATCAAGGCCTCTCCTGCAACTCATATATTCAACAAGCACAGTTTAATCACTCTTTTGAATAGTATTACAACATATTATTAAGTTGCCTGTTGGCTGTCTATTGTCCATTATTAAGGATGAATCTTTTTACTTGTTGTACTCAACTCACAAGACTCCCAACTTTTTATGGGATTAAGTAAAACATATTATTTCTACTTTATGACTATAATTCAGATTTTCCATTTTTTTATAAACAAAATTTACAGCAAGTTCACTATATTGTCTTCGGCGTACCCATTGCACCCCAAGGTGCGATTGCTAGTTAATTTTCCCACACCTTTTCCGTAAAATTAAAACTGATGTTTCTTCTCATTTCTTTGATGGCTCTCGCGTCTGCTGCTATAGCCATAAAAACTGATGTTTTTTCCCATCTTTTTGATGGTTCTGAGTTGGCTCTCTCATCTGCTACTATAGTCGCAACGTCGCACTCGGGATGCAGTTTCTTTTGGCGGGAAAGCTTACAATGGGTGTGGCAGGAAGTGGTAATTGTATTGGCTTTTTAATGATGAGGATATGTAGAAAATATTATGCCCTAGCTACCGTTTTCTTCAACCCATGGGTCGTCTACAAGCAAATAGCTAATATTGTTAAAAACCCCAGATCTTTATGCAAAACAAACTTGATTTACAACAGATTGTTGTAAATTAATAGTCTATTTTCATTGTTTATCTCAATAGATTCGATACAATTAGTTTTCTCAAACTAATTTTCCACCTACTAATGACAACTATAAAGTCATTCTTGATTATTTCATTATATGGTGGTGTGACTGTGAATACACAAGCAATTTAGTTATGAGAATGGTGAATTTAAATAAGAACCTTCAAATTTTTCACATTTGTTTTCAAGTCTATTTTTGATATCACACTAGACAAGATGAAAAAGGTTTGAAATTTTACATACAACATAGGTGAATGCATAAGTGAATGTAAAGATAGAGATACTAGGAATTCAAAAGGTTATGGGTTTTGCGTCTACTAGGTGAGCCTTTATGCTGATATTTTTGCAAGTTCTTAACAATTTTTTTTTTAAATGGAATTTTTAGTACTCTGACACAAGCATCATTATTTCTTGTCATATTCAAGATGCTAATTAGTTTTATCAAAATTATTAGGATCCAGTTGTGACAGACATTGCATGTGCTTACCTAAATTGGGAGATAAAACTTTGATTGTTCACCGTGCTACAGCCAGGTATAGATATGCATGAGGCTATAATACAATTGAATCTATATTATTTGTTTTTAATCTGTACTTCTGACAATCTAATTGAGGCCATCTTATTTCCTTCTCATAGCAGTGGTCAACCAAAACCATACCAAGAGAATGTCTTAGCTCAGGCTCAACAACACATACCCTTATAGGTAATACTGGGGAATCATCTTTATAGTGAGAAAATAGATTTGGATTCCTTTTCTATTGTGATTCTATGTTTCTTATTCATGTATGGTAAGCAAAGCATTCTTTTGGTATACCTGTAGAAGCTTGTACTTCAAGTTGGGGCTTTTGGACCTCTAGAAATACCTACAAAAGTTGTATGCATGACATAGGTATGACTTTGATTTCCTTTAGCTATGGTATGTGAAATGGCCACATTGGTATTCTATTGTTGTGTACCATCTTTTAACTTTGTAAACGAAATTGCATGTTTCATTTGTGTAACATAGGACACAAGACAAGCATAGGACAAGCACCCTACTGTGTCCAACACATTTCTTAGTTTTCTTTGGGAAAGAAAGATTAGTTGAAAATGGTAGTAAGAACATCCCTTAGTTGTTTCCATCTATAGAGACCTAAGTCATAGGGTTCACTTAATTTAATCCACAAAGTTTGAAATTCAGAGAACTTAAAAAAACCTTAAAAAATTGTTTCAGTCAGCCCATCCTTCCTTGCCATTCTTGGACAATACTTTTGCATTTGAATGATATTTTTGACTGTTTCTTTCCACATGCATTCATCTTGGCTGTCCAAACTTTACAATCTCTTATCACTATTATTGAATCTTTTGCAATGTGACTGTCATCCTCTATCTCTTGATCACTAGCCTCATTATGCTTGATTTCCTGTGTGTAGAGTCTCCCCAGATTTGTCTTCTTTGCATAGTGAATTGTTATTCTTTCTTATACCATCTATAAATCTGCCTCCTATGCTTTCAACCTCTTATATGTTGTCTCTTTCAATAGGTTGTCTTCCTTAATGACTGTTAAGACTGTCACTTGTTTGATGATTTCTTTTGTATGTATCTATAAATGATGACTTGTGGCTATCAAGGTGCGATAGAGTCTTAAAAGGGCATTAGGTCTCCAAGGTGTTTTCCATCACAAAATCAAAGTGTCTAGAAACTGTTTTGTGAAAGCTATCTAAGGTGACTCAAAGATTAGAAGTAGTCTTAAAGGTAGGGTTACTATTGTTGATGTTTGAGCAAGGTGGTTCCTATGTTCTCATAACAGTATAGTAAACTACCCCTCAATCTATGCACATTCCACTTCATATAAATTTTAAAGGATTGTCCCTTCACACACAGTCCATTAATGACTGTCATAAACTTACTCATTTATAACTAATCTTTTGCATTTATGACTAATTTGTGAAGCCTAAAAAATTCCCTTGCATTTAGTTGACTGTCCTTTCAACCACATTCTGTCAAATAGCTCTTCAATAGGAAGTTGTTCCAAAAAATTCAGAGAAAGTACAATTCAATTACTTACATATGCACTTGCATTAGGTCCTATTAGCATTTTTGAAGAACAGGAACATTACTTTGCCTCGTATTGAAGCCAAAATTAGTAACTTTTTTTTGCATGAAAGGTGACTGTGAACTTTGATATACTGCCTCTTAACAGATTCATGGTGAGTGTTCATTTCTAGGAACACATACTCTAACAAATGACCCAACTCATGACAATATTGATGTATGCTATTTGAATCTTTGCTTATAGACTATTGTAATCTTCAAAAATTCATATGCCCTTCTTGTAAGGTGATATGCTTTTAGGGTCTTCATGTTGCTTGAGGTGAACCATTATTTCTTTGCTTGAAGTCTGCCCTTGAACCCTTTCCTTCGTTAGTTGGCAATGCCTATCTGTCTCTCAGCTCCTCTCAAACTGATGAATAATTTTTTTGCATAATCCAAAAAACATGAAATTTAATTCAAAGAACCTTGGCCAATGTCATTTTTTCAAAGAGATTAGGAAATAGGACATAACATTCATGCTTTAATGTTTAAGAAACATCACAGACAACACTGACCTATATCTTTTACCGATTTGCTTCAAATGAGGCCATGCTCTACAATGACTGCAGGAAAACACACTTAAAAATCATGGCAATCATATACTGGCTATATCCATAAATAACTGAATTCAATTTTTCTTTACCAGTTAAAGTCAAAAATTTGTGATAAGCAATAGATTTGGATTTATCCTCTCAATCAAAATGTATGAAAGCATATTCACATTTGCTACCAAAAACAAACTCTTTAAGTGTAAATAAAAATTCTCAGAATGAACACTGAAAATACACCCCATGAATCAAATATTGAATTTCAGTGGCTGAAAATTATGCCATGTTTCATGCAAGCATAAAAAAAAAATGAACTGAAAAATGGTGATGGCAAAAATTTACTACCTTGAGAAGTTACGATGAAGCTTTTCCAATTCCAAGTTTTCCAACTTTAGAGATGCGTCCATGATATTGCTAATGTACCTAATAATTCCATTTGAATCTGCTTCTGCTCCATTTGTAAGTCTACTTGCATTCTTTGGAGGCAGTCCTCAAGTTTTTGCACTTTTGTCTCAAAGAACTGGTTTTTTTGCTCTTCTTCTTTAATCTAAACCATGGCCTGCTCTAGTGCTACTTTCTTTTCTTCAAAAGATTATTTGATTGCAATTGTTTCTTTTTTATGTTTTTTAATTTCTCTTTGAACCAAGGCTAAGGCATAATCTTTTTGTATGATGATTCCTTCAATATCTATTCTCTGCCCTTCCTCCTCCTTCAAAATACTGCTCACAAAATTTCCCCTATCTTGGATAGCATCCTCAAGCATCAATTTCTCTTTCCTTGTTTCTTCCAAAACTCTTAAGGCTACATCTGCACGGTGTCTATTTTCTTCAATAGCTTCCTCCAGCAAACTAACTTTCCTTTTCAGTTCATCTTGTTCTCTCTTAGCTGAATCTAAAGCCTTTTTTCCCATTAGAATCATTTCAATATAAAATGTATTTCCTTTTAGCTCTTTACATTCTTCCAACATATTATGAAACAAACCATGTAGTTCTTTATATTCATTTCCCTTCTATTCAAGCACATTCTCCATTATTGCTATCTTCTACCTCTGAATTTCCTTTTCCATTAAGACTAAACTCATACCCCTATCTTTATCACAGATCATCTTGTTAAGTGAATGCTTCTACTTTCTAAGCTCTACACATTCCTTCAATGCCATATCTAAGGAAATTGATTTCTCCTTGATAACCTCTTCAAAAAAAATTCTTAGTATGTCTATTTCATTCATGTTAAATCCAAAATTGCCCCTCTTTTTCCAACAATGGAGACTTCTAGTTCTCAAAACAGTTCATTGTATTGTCCTAGTAAGGTATTGCCTTAAAGAAAGTAATGATGATTCAGAAAGATGGAAGACAAATGACAGTTAAAACCCATAAAAAATGTCTGATTAATATCTTTTTATATGTTGTCATTGGATCCTCTGAGTAAAATGGGGGGTAACCAACAAGCATCTCATACATTATAGCTCCAAGTGACCACCTGCAAGGCTCAATTCCCACTTCAATGTATTTTAAATACAAAAAGGTACAATACAGAAAGTGAGACATTCTTTTGCAATAAATCAATGTTTATGTTATATTCTAGGAAAAATGATTTCTTTGAGTTAGTGCAAAATTTTGAACTTCAATTATTGCCAAGAAAAAGAAACCATAACATTGAGAATTTCCTATATTGCTGTATTTATTTGATGTATGCATGCTAAACTCTGCTAATCAAAACTTTGAAGAAATAAATCATAAAGGACCTTTGATTCAGAACTGAAGAATCTTCCTTGTAGAAATTTGATGGTGCTTCCAAGAGGACACTAACCATGCAGAATGTGGAAGGTCAGAAAAAATTAGTTCTCACCTATGGCTAGGCTTTGGATTAAAAACAAACCAAAAGGCTTTTGATAGTCAATGAATTGAACCTGAGGATAACCACAGGATTCAAAAGATTATTACAGAAAGGATATTACCTCCTAAACATTAAGTTGGCTAACAAGTTATTGAACCAGCATAGTCTAGCATTATGACAGGAGTGATTTCCAGGGTGATGACTTGGGTTTAAACCTGTTGGGCTTGCTATGTCCCTAGATTATGCAAACTAAGAATTAAGGGGATCCTGCCATTATGAGGCCAGGTGCAAGTCCTGGGTGACTTTGGAAAAAATAAAACTTCTTAGACAGTTGTTCTTAGATGAAAGGTACCCTGTGTTTGCCAGTTGCACTATGCTGCCTCAAGTGTATGGTGTTTCAATATTTACCTGACAAAGAAAATGTTGGCTAACAAGCCCAAGAAGAACAATAATTTGAAGACTATAGATTTCGTAAAATCTCAAAAGTCTTCCAAGAAAAATTACACCAATTGACTTCAAACATTCTGTGAAGATTGGAATAAGACGAAAAATCACCTAGCCAATTAGGGGGTCTCTTTGGGCCCAAATTGGTAAGAAGGTACATCAATAAACCAAGGAGGAAGCTTTCTTAAAGACAGATATTCAAACCATTTTTGCTTATCCTTTCATTCAATTCGAGCCAGAAAAAGGGAGTTGCTCAAAAATTCTAATAGTCACTAAACAGTTAATTTAGAATTTTGTGACATACTAAGAGCCAACATGCACCCCAAAGCTTACCTAAGCACAACACTTAGGCAGTTTGATGACTCTGCACCCATCCATACTTGTTAAGAACATGTTGAGTATTTTTAAGGAAAGCTTTTTATTTTTACCCACAAGCAAGTCCAAATAGCATCAATTAGGAAAATCCCTCGATGATAATATTTACAGCAGTAGCAATATCCATGCAGAGTAGCTAAAATTGAATGTTGAAGCCCTATATTTACCATCATATCCCTCATTATATCTAAAAATCACATCTTTTTTCATTTTTGTTTATACAAAGAATTCGGATTTATACACTTTTCTAGCTTCTTCCTTTTCTTGACTAATTTAATTTTCCAATGGACCTAAACCAAGCATTACCTCACATTTGCTTACAAAGCTGATTCTTCCATTCAGAGTACCATGCCTTAATTTGTTATGAACATACATATGCTTTCTTCTATCTGTATCTAATTTACTCCTATTTAGATCAGGAATTAGTGCATAAGAAAGACAACCAAAAATGCATAAGGCACTTACAAATGGTCTCCTTCCTGATCATGCTTCCTTGGGAGTGTTATTTTGCAATGCCTTACAAGGACTTGAATTAATGATGTAAGCAATTGTACTCACATCTTAACAAGTACCGAATCATATCGACCTGGTCAAATTCTTAGGATATGTCTCAAACAAATTGGGTATGTTATCTCCTTGATTTAAGTTTTAAAGAATTAAGTAGAGACTGCTTACGCTAGGAATATATAGAAAAAATTCTATGTGAATTTTACGATGAACAGGGATCTATCAACTCTAAAGAAACATTATAGGAGCAGTTCACCAATTTAATTAAAGATGAGTCATCAAAGCTTGAAGCCACATCTATTAACAAGCTCGTGAGGTTCAAAATGCTTTGCCAAAGTTTCAAGAAGCAATCTATAAAATACCAAAGAATACATATAAATGTATTGAAAGTTCATGTGACTTACAATGTGTGATTCAAGATTCAAACTTAGAAGGTGTGGGGGTGGTGTTGGATAAATTTAGAGAATATCAAAGAAAGCTAGCCCGCACAACTATTGACCCTCTCCCCTAACGTCTTGTACAACCAATGGTTGAAGTCTTCAAATTAAATATACTCACAGGTTTAGAAATATTTCAACATGGTTCCTGAATATAAGCTATGAAGATACAACACAAGAAAAAATAATTTAGAATTATAAAGATAGCATGGAGCAACTAAAATATTTAAAGTTAAAAAATTTAATGCCACAACAAATAAAGCATAATGAGAGCTGAATGCCTTGTCTTCTAGCATTCATGTGCTCTTCCTTAGCTGTTGTAAGTTATGATTTTGAGCAGCAGAGCACAAAATAACATAGTGACATTTTGAAACCATAGTAACGTGTAGACTTGAATACAATCATTTAGCGTGGTCTCTGCATGAATATTCTAAATATATATATTTAAATCTTTCAATTTTGGAAGCATTGTTACAGGGATATACAGTTAGTTGGAAAACACTAGCATGGAAATTTGTCTCTTAGGTGGTTTTAGCCGATAGAAAACAATAGCACACATTTTTTATTTAATGAATTCCTATTTTAGTATTTTAGAGTAAACATGAGGAAGAAGGAAATGTTAAGATATTTATATCTCCCAAAGATCCAATAACTTGATGTCAATTTTATATGAAAACATGGAAAATATTGTTTGAAACTAACCATTTGGAGAGTTCTTTTTTCAATTGTAAAAAATAGTCAAACATAAATACCCTGGCAGGTCAAAGTTTTATATAGGAAGCCAAAATTTGAACTCTTTAATAGGATTAATTATAGCTCTAATAACTCTCTATTTTCTTACATTCAATAAGAGCAAGGAGAATAGAAAGCATAAACTCAACAAGTTAGTCGGGTGTAAGTGAACTATGCCCAAAAGAAAAGCGTAAAGTGGCATAAGTAAGATATAGTATAAATGGCCCAGTTATTTGAGATTCTCCCCCATATCATGATAGGTTGCCTTTTACTGTACTATAATTAAAATATTAAACAAAATATAACCTTATCTAGAGAATAGCTCCTTTTACACAGATATTATTCAATTATTGTAGTTATGTATGCAACATGCCTTCCCCTTTAGGAGCCCAAAGCTAGAGGACCAAATGGAAGCTTTCCCATGTATACTTTTTTGTGTTTTGGTGCTTTGTTTTTTGGTTGGAGATGATTATTTGTATGTGTTGGAATGTATAGAAGGTCTCTTATTTTATTAATTGCATGAAGCCATTGCTTGTGTTTTGCTGAAGAGTTTTGATGGTGTCATATGTGCCCAAGTAGGGCTCAATTGAGACACTATCAAGGCTCTTCAAAATATATCATGAAACAACATCTACATTAAAATGCAATGGAGAGGGTTCAAGATCATATAATCATACAATCTTTGAATTAAAAATATGGTCCTATTGCAGTTTGATACTCAATTTGTCTTGCTTGTCCTATTTGTGTACATTTCCCTTCCATGCATGTAATTTTCTACTTTCACAGTTGTGTCTGTTTTAGGGAAACATGTACTTAAAGCTCTAACACTTGAACATAGAAATGTGTAAAAGTTTAAATAACCCCCCTGATTCTATTGGCAACCTATCACAGCTGCAACACTTGAACATAGAAGACTATAGAGGTTTAAATAACCTTCCTAATTCCATTGGCAATCTGATTTAAGTTAGACCGATGAAAGTAACTCTATATGTGTGTGTGTGTGTGTATACTATGTGTGTGTATATGAAATCTTCTTTCTACAATAATATCTCATATTGCTACAATTTTAAGACTTTAGTTAATTACATAATATTTAATAAATGAGTCATAATGGACTACTTTCGATGGATTATGTGCAACATTCCTTTGTTATATATTTCACTTTAACATATTATTTTCTGATCTTGATTCCATTTAAACCAGATTTATTTTCCTTTTCTACTAATTACTAATATCCCTCTACTAGACTTATGAATTTTCTCAAAGGAACCTTAAATTTTCAATCTCCCATAAATTTATCTACATTTCTTCAAATTGAATTCAGGATTGGGTGCATCATTTCTCAACATACTAAAAATGGAGTTCAATTTCAAGAGATGCTTCCATCGAGTCCCATTTTTGGGAACAAGGAAACAAGAATGCAAATAATGGATGCCAAAGAGAACCTTTTAATATTCTAGGAAAGTAGGATGGGAACAAGAGGCACTGCAATGTATAGAGATGTACTTTACTAATGTTGTCCAAGTGTCATTGTTATTCACTAATTTGCTATTTTAAAATATACATTGACTCAATAATCAACCTATAGCACATTAGTTATAATCTCAATACATAAATACCATGTTGATAAACCATACTATGAGCTGTAACCAATTAAAAATTTAGGAAAACTTTTAAAAAAGAATATGTTGCATATTTTTTGTTCCTTTTGAAAAAAAAGGAAGATCAAGGGCTGCTCATAGAATGAGAGAAATGGATTTGAAAAAAGTAGCAATGAAATTTGAAGAACACAAATATGCTTAAAATAGGTGCAACCAACATTTTTAATCCAATTCAAATAGATTATCAGCCAAAACTGTCCACAAAATAGTTAAAAAAAACCATCCCTAGACTTTGATATTAACAGCTAATATCAGCAACAACCACAACCTCAAGAATAATAGCAGACAAAAGAAAGATGGCAAATAGACTCCTCCACGCATCCCATCTATCTATCTATGTGGAAGAGAATTAAGAATCTAAACATTAAGGTAGGAACCCATATGACATGAGCCTCTCCAACCCACAAAAACTATGGTTCAATAAGGCAAACAAAAAGAATTATATATAATAGAAACAAACCAATAGGGCCTGAATTTTTGGAATCAATTTTTCTAAAACAACAAAAGAAACTCACTAAAAATCTTCTTTCAGATCTTGAAAAGCATATATTGGTTAACAATGCTAAATATAATCCAAGTTGAATTTCTTTAGAATTTGGACCAATAAAATTGATTCAAGAATCCATCTTGGCCACCTCAATAGAACATAAAACATATTTTTCAATGGTGGGGTGGCCATTCTCCTTGAACATGGATTCCAACCCTACACAATCAATTCCCTATCCCATACATCCTTTTTCTACTCATCCCAGCTTCAGTAATTCAAGGCTTAGTTCCAATTGATGAAAGAACTCAAACCAAGGAGAATATAAATGAATTATAAATAAAGTAATAGTAGTAAATTAATGGGTGAATTTCAAATAAAATGATATTATCTTAATCACTTGCAGTGAGCAACCACTACTAGAGAGTGACTAAAGAAAATAGAACTTACTTGGTACATGCTCCATACTGGTGCTGAGAGTATGCCCTATTGTGGTGAATACATAACATGCATATAAGGTGGCTACCCTTGGATATGTGATTCCTGAACATGACCACTTTGTGATGAAGGCCATGTTGAAATGCTATGGGAATGTTGTGCTCTAGATGTTGGTACTAAAGGGGATCCAACAGTTGAATATACCGAAGAACTTGATAGAGGCAAATATGATCCCAAAGTAGCAAGCTGTGGATGATCAAATTTGCAACTAGCTCCATATTTGCAAGATCCAGTGTGCATGTAATATGTACATTGCTTTTCTCCCTATACAATAAAAAATCATTGATTATGGCACCTTCTAGTTTTAGAAGTAGGATTCATAAATAATCTGTATAATTTCTTTCATCAGATACAAATTACAAAAATAATTCCTCTCTTGTCGGTGTCATTTGTATCAAAAGTAAAACTAATTATGCTCTAACTAATACAAAATTAGTAATTACATAATAAAAGGTTAACCAACCATGCGCATAGGAAATCCTAAATTTCTCTGGTGACATTGTTTTTTTAGCACTTTCAAGCTTAATTTTGCTCCTTTTTCATCTATGCTTTAGAGATTCAAAATATTCAATCCTCATGTGGTCTGATGCCTTCCTAATAGCAGATTTGTTCTTGGCTTGAGGGGCAGCTATCACAACCATGAATTTGTTGAGGTTATTGTCCCCAAATCTCACAAGAGGGTATTGTTCCCTTGATCCCTACAAGGTGCACTACGACTTGACCCTGCCAGTGGTTGCTGCCCTTGGGCCCCTGCTCCAGTGCCATAAAAAAAAAAGGAGTACTATGCCAACTAACTATGATACTTTTTTGAAGTTATGTTCCCAATGAATGAAGGCACATAATCTTTTGAATTCAATGCTTGTGAGAAAAATTCCCCAAGATGTCCCTAGAAATTTAGTGAATTCTTCATTTCCTTTGGATTCCAAAAAAAAAATCTTCAAATTCTATGAAGTATAGCATGCTACGTTTATCCAAAAAGAGAAGTCTATTTTTAGGTTAGTATGCTAGTTATTTTGATCCATTGGATTGCCCTATTTAAGAATGTATTTCTCTTTTTTACAATCTATGAGTATAGCATTTTTCATCTTTGTATTGATAATTTGTCCTTTTGATGGAGTAAGCATTGTTTTGACTTTATTTGTCATATCTTTGATTCAAAGATTGTCCTCTAGTTTTAATTTCATGTAGTGTGTCTGCTTGCTCATGGCCCCTATATGGAAGTGACTTTCTTATGCATATCTGGCAGTTGTAGGTCATGATTTGGAGTTCTATGCATCAAGTAATTTTGTGGAAGTAAAGTTGAGCTAGCCCTAGCTGCAGACTTTGGTATTTTCATGTTTGATAAGTTGGTTGAATGCTAAAAGAAGAGTTGATTGATCACTAGTTTTGAAACATTGCCCCATTTTTACTTTCTCACACCTTGGTAGAAATGTTTGTTTTGTAATTTTCTCTTGTTTTCTAATATGTTATAATGCAAGTTTGTAATAAGGTTACTGAACAATAGTTAATATGGAATGCTTGTTGATATTTAAATTTTTGATGTGTATGCACAAGCAGGCTGATGAGAATGGGTTTGTAAAAAGACCAGCTGCTAGTATGTTGAGTGGAAAACAACTTGCTTCTCCAAACACGATGAGTTCTATGATAACCTCAATGAACACATTTTATCATATTTTCTGTATTTTATGGTATTGAATATTAAATCTTACAATTTTTTATTTGTCTGAATGAGATATTGATTGAGCTGCATGTAGCTGCTGTAATCTAAAGAGAATTTTATACAAGTTTATTAGTTTATCTTATTCATGCATAAAAAATTGTTGGAAGCCTTTATGCAAGTTTAGTAGGAACATGGATGAAGTGCAACTTTTGAACATAATAAAAACTCAATATATCTTCCAAGGATTGTTATAGATCAAATATAATATAAGTTGAATGTCATGCTTTGGATTTATTTTTGGCTACCTTGTGCATCCTTTTTTACGAATCTCCTTATGTGTGGATGGAAACCAACCCTATACCTGGTCAAATCATTTTTTCAAAATGTTAACTTCGAGTTTATAAGTTGAATTGAAATTTTGAACAAAAATTAATTATCATCCACAAGTTTTGGATAAAAAATTCATTTTTCCTAGTTTTTGACCTCACACCTTGGTAGAAATGTATGTTTTGAAATTTTCTCTTGTTTTCTATGTTATAAGGCAGGTTTGTAATAAGGTTACTGAACAATAGTTAATATGGAATACTTGTTGATATTTAAATTGTTGATGTGTATGCACAAGAAGGCTTATGAGAATGGGTTTGTAAGAAGATCAGTTGCTAGTATGTTGAGTGGAAAGCAGCTTGCTTCTCCAAACATGGCGAGTTCTGTGATGACCTCAGTGAACACATTTTATCGTATTTTCTGTGTTCTATGGTATTGAATATTAAATCTTACAATTTTTTATTTGTCTAAATGGGATATTGATTGAGCTGCATGTAGTTGTTGTAATCTAAAGAGAAAACTATACAAGTTTATTAGTTTATGTTATTCATGCATAAAAATTTGTTGGAAGCCTTTATGTAAGTTTATGTTATAATGTGTTATTTTTTTCTTTTTGCAAGAATGTATTTATAAACTCAAAGAAGGAGATAAAGTTAAGGTGTTGGATCCATTAGATGGTGACATTGTGGGCATTGGACATATTCACTCCCTATCTATTGTACATAGAGTCAACTTGAAAGGAACAATGGATGCAAATGTAAACATTTTAAAGGTCACAAGTAACATACCCCTTGTTTATGAAGAAAAAATAGATGGGAGTTGTTCATCTGAAAGAGAAAGAGGGAACCTTCACATAGTGGCCACTAAAATATTTGCAAAAAATGGCATAGTTGAACATATTTATCATGTACTAGTTGCTAGACATCTTGGCTCACTACTTTATGCAGTATTTTGAATATGTTGTTTAGGGATCTTAATTATCATGGTGTATTTGAAAGACTTGGAAACTCTTAGACAACTTTGACATTTTTTATTATATTTATATATATACTCTTAGACATTTTTGACATCTTATAATTTGATATATATTTGCATTAAATTTTTTTATTGTAGATTACCTTTATTTATCATGATGTTGAATCAATCTTTTAATTTTAGTATGTTGTAGCTTGTATGCATATGTAATTTTTTATTTACTTTTATGTTTTAGTTCAAATTTAATATTATGTTAGTTTTGCATTATAAAATTTATGGTATTTAATAAATTATTTATTTCGTGATTAAATTTACTACCAATTAATGGAAACTAGTAAATAAAATGACTAAATTAATGACTAACTATATGACTAAAGTAATGATTAAATTAATGACTAAATATGACTAAATGACTAAATAACTAAATATATGACTAAAGTAATGACTAAAATAATGACTAAATATATGACTAAATATATGACTAAAGTAATGACTAAATTAATGACTAAATATGACTAAATTAATGACTAAATATATGACTAAATATATGACTAGATAAATGACTACCTTGACTAAATAAATGACCAGTTGACAACAATTAATGACTAAATTAATGATTAAATATATGACTAAATTAATGACTAAATAAATCACTACCATGACTAAATAAATGACGAGTTAATAACAATCAATGACTAAATTAACTACTAAATCAATGACTAAATCAATGACCAAATTAATGACCAAATCAATGAGTACAAATCAATGACTAAATAAATGACTAAAATAGTTTAGTCATAAATTTGGTCACGTTATAAATGACTGGCAATAAACTACTAATGGTCACATGACCAAAATTAGTCATTTATATGCAATTTTTAGTAGTTTATTTAGTCATATATTATTGTTTGTGTACTAGTGTTTTATATGTCAATTTCATCATTCAAACATAAGTTTTATTTTGATAAATGCCATGGCCTTAGGCTAAATGGCATGGTGTTGACCACTGTTGGGTCGCTTGGCATGTGTTGTATCGCATGAATTCTTTTTTTTTTTGTAAAATCCATGTGGCTAGCTCTCTAAGCTAAGCCGAGCCTTAAAATATTAAATTCAGGCCGTTCTTAAGATTGCACTCTCTTGTGCAAGCCATTCGATGGCAATCAAAATCTCTATTTTGTTTCATTGTAAATTATGCTGAATAAACATTGTTATGGATCGATCAATAATCCCTTGAAAGAGGGTTTATAACCTTGTGTTTTATGTTAAAAGGTTTTGTTACCATCTTAACCATTGGACGAGGCTCGAAGAGCTTCAAAGGGCTTGGTCATTAACTCTTTTGCATCTAAATGTTCAGCCCATAATGGCTATCAGAATCTAATCCAATGACAGTGTGTAAGTTGCCATTATTTTTTGTGTAGGATCGACTACGATTTGGGAGAATAAGGGACCCATGTGTATATTGTATTTTCTTGTATTTTATCAAAGCCTTGTTATCGAATGGGACGATAATAGAAAGGGGGCTATGTTGAGTGTTTCTTAAGCCTTGCAGATGTATGTAGGCTATCATTTGGTAAGAAACTAACCCTGTTTGATGAGAACAGTAGCGTGAAATCCATGTATTGGATGCAAACAAGGTTTGCATGTAGAATATCTTTGCATGCATGGTATAAAACAGTAGGCCCACATGGGCAAATTTCAAATATATTATTGATGTTTAGGAAGGAGGAACTTGACCATTGGGGACTGGTTGACTCAGAGCAACCATAGTCTGTTGTTACAGCCTAAAGGGTATGAGTATTCTCTGAACATTAGTCATATTGTCCTTATGTATGAAATAGGGCAATTTTGACTTGATTATTTTCTATTCATTATGGAAGAACCATTATGTTCTTAATAGTGAGCATATGCTTGTAAAGTGATCATTTCACATGTAAATAGCTTGAGATCTACAAACATAGTAAACAATAATATTTGACTTTAAATGTAATTGTTTAGTTGAAACATAAATGTGTTGATGTAAACAGTGGATATTGGTATGCAATATAACTCTATATTGTTAAAAAGTTATCTTTATAGCTGAAAACATCATGTTTTATAATTGTTTAGTAGGAAACAATACATGTTCTATTTAAATAATGAATGTACATATGTGTACAACTTGCTTTATAACTTTTTAGTAGGAAACAACATTTCTTATGTTCAAACAATGAATGTACAAATGCAAACAACTAGTTTTACAACTATTTAGTAGGAAACAGTATTTGTTTTGCTTACACAGTGAATGTTCATAGGTGAACAACTGGTTTCATTACTGTTCAGTAGGAAACAAAATTTATTTTGTTCAAATAATGAATGTTCTTATGTAAACAACAATGTTAAAGAAACACAGTAGTGAGAATGCAAAAACAATATGTGTGAAACTGTTAGCATAGACTTGTTTTGTTTTCTTTAATTTGATAATGAAATGTCAATTAGAATACTTTTTAAAGATTGCAATCTAAATTAACGATTATTTCATAATGTATGCACAAAATTAAACATTAGTAGGCGCATATATGTGTATGCACATAGACGTCGTCTATGTACATACACATACTTGTGACATACCTTCTTTTGTTTTTAGTACACTTTTTAAAGGAAAATGCTTAAGATGATAAGTAGAAAATAGTCATAAGAATGATGTGACTGATTGATGAATTGCTTTGTGAAGCATAAATCTGATTTTAGTTAGAGTTTAATTAGCAATTTGTTTCTTCTTTGGAAGACATTGTGAAAGAATAATTTGAATACTAGAATAGAGCAGTGATACCTTAGTTGACTAGAGCATCTATGGGTAGTTGTTGCTAGAGGGTAGATAGATGTTATAGTAGAAAGTTACCTTTTGGGATGAGTGTCGAAATGGGGTTCAAAGATTATAGGTTTGCTTTACCAGAACCTATTGTTTATTGTTGTTGCAACACACTTATTATGATTGGCCAAACAATATTGTTCATTATGTATGTATGAATGAACTCTGTGATTTCACTCTCTGCCATTCCTAGCATAGATCTTGCACTTTCTTTTCTAACTTGTAGATAGAAATTCCATGTTGATGTTTGGGCATGCACTAGATTCCACCTTGCAGATTGTTCTCTTGCTAAACTTTTCGTGCAAGGTTATGAATTTTTCAAGTCAGAAGAATATCGGGGAAGCGTAAGCTTCATGGTTGGGCAGTAAAGTGATTCAACCATGTTATCATCCACCAGTGGAGGCGAACGTTGAAGAAGAACCTTAGTTGTACACCAAACTATTATAGTCTATGATGCAACTTGATGTAATTCATTCATGTACTTGATAGAAGATGTACTATGTAATGACATTGTGGCCTTAGGAGCCAAGTAAAACTTGATATTGTAATTTGACTTTTGAAGTGAATATAAGAATCTTTGACTCATTTAAATGGACATGCATAGCTATAATTGACTTTAGCCACTAGATATGTCTTTTTAATTTGGAGTATATTCATGTGTCATTTACAATAATATTAATTAATAATTTTGAATGGCTTATTACAGAAACACACTTAAATTGTCATGTCAACACAACACACAAGAAATAACAAGGATGTTGTGGTGATGTTTCATGTTACACACAACTCAAGATATTGCCCCTTCCATTTGCATCTTGTTAATGTGAGATTGGTGTTTTAGCTTCACTATTTCCTTGTGATTGTTGTGGTGATTACTTAATGGCCTTGATTGGTGTTTATGAACCACCGTATGTTCAAGATGAGTTTCCTCAACATGTCAGTTGTTGGCATTTTATATATTTACATGTTTGGTTTATCATTATGCTTCAATTCAATGATGTGCATTATATATGTTGTGATTAAATGTGAATGTGGTTAATGATGTTCAAGAAATGAGTTATATAATGGATGTTAATTTTAATGATTTATTATATTGGACCCATTTGGTGATTATGTTGTGCCTCGGCTATATATATATATAGAGAGAGAGAGAAGGTACCCTTGACGTGTTTTTAATGGTAACAAGTACATGGTTATTTATCCACTTGGCTACATAGGTCTAAGTTAGCCAATGGTGGTTAATTTGGAGATGTCACATTGGCCAAAATTGTTAGCCTTACCCATCATACTCAATTCGAGTGTGACTTCCTGTTATCTTACCTATGTTGACTGGATTCGATGTGATTATGAATACAATACCATTATTGTGGAAGCCCAATGAAAGTGTGCATGTTGACTTATTTAAATTTATATTTTCATAATTGAATTTATTTTTTTATGCTTATATGGATTTAATGGTTAAATTATATACTGAATGATGTTTGGAAAATAATTGAATGTATCAATTGAATTTGGGGAAAATTGGAGGGAATTTCAAGTTATATGAAATGGAAAATATGAATTTTATTAGTTTTATATTGAGTTTTGAAAAAGGGTAAAATAGGGAAAAGTCATTTTCATTTTCATTTTTTGTATATTTTATTTGTGAGAACAATTGGGGAGAGAAAAACCTCTTTGGAGCATTTTAGAGATTTATTGATTGGGAGTGCATTTGGTGGTGGAATTCAATGAATTCAAATTCATTGGGATAGGAATCAATAGGGGAGTGTGCATGCTAGTTCATATGAGCTCTTATTTGGCATGTTTGATGTTTAGTCATTTAAAATTTTGGAGTAAATTGAGGTTTTTTTTTAATTCATTTGAGAATTTTTTTTCAAAATCATTTGAAGGAATAGGTTTAGGGGAGTGTAGAATCCTCCCAACCTATGTTATTTCATGATTTAGTTTGTTAAATTCTTTGTTTTCATTAAAATTTGAGATTTTTTTAAAATGTGGGGTTATAATGCCCTTTTATGGGAATTGTGTAAAATGCATGTTTTATAGCTTAAAAAGGGTGTTGGGCACTTTTGCCACCAAAGGGTATTTTTAGATTTTTTATTTTCAATTTTTCAATTTTTGATGAAATTTCAATGGTGGATTTAAAAAATTCATGGTTTTTGCCTTGTAAAAATATTATGAAAATTTGAAAGTTTTTCATGAAAATGAACATTTTTTAATGTTTGGATGAAGTGGTACTTTTTGAAATGTGAAAATAGATGTTGTGGAAAAATATCATTGAATCTAGAAAAAAGTTGGATGTTTACATTGGTTTTTATGCCACACTCATCGGAGGGTGTGATGAGCTTAGGACTTGGATATTAGAGAGGGTTAGAGGAGTGACTCCCAACGTATCCCCAAACCAAAGAGGCAAGTAGGACGATCATGGGTGGGGAGTCACCTAATCAAGTAATAACTAATGAAACATGAGTAATAAATTAATCAAGATAATGGATACCCCTCTCATGCCTTGAGTGCTCATAAAGACTAAGGATGTTTGGGAAGGCATGCTAGCTCGGGGAGCTTGGGTCTTGCAAAATAAATTATCCTTGTCTATATGAGAGGAGTACTAGATTCCATGTGATGCCATCCCTTTGAGCACCATGATAACACTCCCTAACTAGCTCTCTAACATCTAGTCCTAGAAAAGTTTTGTGTAGCACTGATGAGGGCCACACCGCCTAGAACCCACATAAATCACAACATATACCAACACAAAAGATGCAAGACATAAAAAAGATTCACTTTCAATTATTTTCAGAAAATGAAATTACAGATTCAAAGCTTACATGCTACAACCTCATGGGCTTGATTTATTACAACAAAATCAATTCTAAAAGAAAATCTACTATTTAAAGCCACAATTTTCACTATTAGGGCCACCTTCTACCACCCCCACTTAACCTTTTTTATTTTCCCCAATAACTGCCCTAAAATGTTCTAGAAAGATCAAATTTCCCCTTTTTGTTTTGGTGCCAAAAGTCTCGCCATTTGATTTCTGGCCTAGGAAGAAATTTTTATGAAATTCACTTTTTAGAGGACAAACTTCACGGGGCCATAACTTTTGATCTAGATGTCTGATTTGCTATTATTGCATATCGTTGGAAAGCTCTCGATGAGCTCTACAACACATGAATCCATCGTAGGTTGGTTCCGCCACTTTCTGAGCTATTTTGGGGCCTCTAAAGTTTTATATCTGAATTTGAAGCTACATTGGAGAAATTTCTCAGGATGTTTCTCCCAAACCGTGCAAGGTATTGAGGTGATTCTTTCGTGACTGAAATTTTTTTTTAGCTTTGCTCCTTGGGGTAAATTTTCACATCCATACAAGCCCATTTAGGCTGACTAACTAAAAATAGTAAGTTCTCATTTTTCGCTATTTTTGATGCTTGACAGTCTTATACCCCTTAAGTGCCATCATGGGAATCAAAACAACTAAAGAAAATAAAGAAAACAATTTTTTTGGGTGATGCAAGATTTCCCTACACCGTTGGATGCTCCTGCATCAGAAACCCAAGGTAATTTGAAAAGTGACCCTATCACTTCTCAGTAGTTAGAGGGAAACCAAGACGGTTAACCTTAGCCTCATATAACCATGAAAAATCTTTAACAGGCCTTCCTCTCCATTCCACCAAGTACTCTGCGTATTGCTTGTTTCTTGTGCTTCTACCCACATGGTTATCCAAGATTTCTTCTATCTCTTCCTTCTATAAAGTAGGTGCTAGAATTTTCCACTATTCTTTTAGCGAACCCTCCTCTATATCACCTTCATGATACTCTATCAAATCAGAAATGTTGAACACAAGAGAAATGTTTATTCCACTGGGAAACTCTACCTCATAAGCATTTCCTGAACCATGCTTCTTCAGGATCTTGCACGGCCCAAACTTCTTCATCTTTAACTTGTTGAATGTACCAACTATAAACCTTTCCTTTCACAAATGAACCATGACTTCATCTCCTACCTAGAACTCCTTATACCTCCTTTTCTGATCTACCTGAGCCTTATATTGAGTTCATCTTATTGATATGTTTTTTCACCTCTTTGTGCAAATTCTTCAGGTGCTCAACAAAATCTTCAACCTCAACACTACTCTTATCCATCTTTCTGAGTTCAAAAGTAGTTCTTGGACTACTCCCATATACAATTTGGAATGGTGATTCACCAATGCTCCTATTGATAGAATTGTTGTAGGAAAATTCTTCCTGAGGTATAATCAAATCCCATCCCTTGGGCTTATCTCCAACTAAGCATCTTAGCAGGTTTCCCAAACTCCTATTCACCACCTTTGTTTATCCATTAGTTTGTGGATGGTGTGCAGAATTGAACTTTAAATATGTCTTCAACTTCTTCCATAATGTCCTCCAAAAATAACCAACAAATTTTGTATCTCTGTCTGAAACTATAATTTTTGGTAGACCATGTAGTCTCACCACCTCTCTGAAAAACAAGTCTGCAACATGAACAACATCACTGGTCTTATGACACGGAATGAAATGTGTCATCTTTGAAAATCTATCCACCACTATAAATATGGAATCATGGCATCTCTATGTCCTTGGCAAGCCAAGAAAAAAATCCATGCTAATATCCTCCCATGGCCTCTCAAGTACAGGTAATGGCTGATACAATCCAGTATTCTAACTTGTTCCTTTCGCCATCTGACATACTCTGCAACTTTGTACAAACTTCTTCACATATTGTTGTAACTATGGCCAATAATAATTCTCACTAACGAGAGCAATGGTCTTATCTTGACCAAAATTTCCAGCCAATCCTCCACTATGCTTCTCCAAACAAGCTTTCCAAGCTTCTACAAAGTTTGGATCTTCAGGATACAAAATCTTGAGTTCATTGAACCCAACAACCTCTATATTCATTTCTATCAACAAATTTTTCCTTCTACTCAAGGCATCTACAACTCTGTTTGACCTTCCACTCCTGTGCTTCAAAACAAAAGTATAACTCTACAAAAACTCAACCCATTTTAAGTGCCTTTGATTCAACTTTCCTTGACTATTGAGATAATGCAAAGCTTCGTGATCAATATATAAAATGAATTATTTTGGCAACAAATAGTGTCTCATTTTCTTCAAAGCCTAAACTATAGCATAAAACTCATGATCATAGATAGAATATTTCTTCTTAGCATCATTTAACTTCTCACTGAAATAGGCAACAAGCTTACCTTCTTGACTCAAAAAAACTCCTATGGCAGTGCCACTAGCATCACAATCTACCTGAAAAACTTTATTAAAATATGGAAGTGCCAAAATAGGTTGCTCAATAAATTTCTTCTTCAACATGTCAAAACTTTTGGCTGCTCCTATAGTCCACTTAAACTCTTTTCTATCCCCTCTCATTGCTTCAGTTAGAGGTGCACAAATACTATTGAAATTCTTAATAAACTTTCTGTAAAATTTTGCTAGACCATGAAATGATCTTACCTCTATAACACTCATTGGAGTATTGCTCTCACCTTCTCTGGATCCATTTTGAGACCCTCTACTGAGACAACAATTCCTAGATACACTAACTCTCTCTTCACAAAACTACATTTCTTCAAATTAATCAATAGCTTCCCATCCCTTAGCTTCTCAAAAACTCTTCGGATATGCATCAAGTGCTCCTCCAATGTCTTACTGAAAATAAAAATATCATCCAAATAAACAATAACAAATTTTCCTAAAAATTCTTTCAATACCTCATTCATAAGCCACATAAATGTGCTCGGTGCATCGGTTATCCCAAAAGGAATGACTAACCACTCGTACAAGCCCTCCTTGGTTTTAAAGGCTATCTTCCATTCATTTCCTTCTCTAATACGGATCTGGTGATATCTGATCTTCAAATCTATATTTGTGAAGTACTCAACTCCACTCAAACAATCCATAATTTCATCCATCCTTGGAAAGAGGAATCTGTACTTGATGGTGATCTTGTTGATGGCTTTAGAAATTGTACACATCACCATTCCCCATCCTTCTTTGGTGCTAGTACTGTAGGTACTGCACATGGACTCAAACTCTCTCAAATCAATCCCTTCCACAACAACTCTTTCACTTGTCTGTTCAACTCTTCACTCTCTGTTGGAGTCATACGATGAGTTGCCTTATTCAGAAAACTGGCTCCAGGAATCAGGTCCATCTGATGACTAATCTTTCTTACGGGAGGAAAACCTTCAAGTACATTATCAGAAATAATAGCGTGAAACTCATTCAACAAATTTGAAACCTCTACAGGTACCTTAGTAGTATCTTCTTTATCAACTATAGGGATCAATTCAAAACACATATGCTTATGCTTCATACTTTCTAGGAACTTTCTTCCATCAACCAAACAAATTCTTGCATTACTGCATACCTTTTCTTCTACCTCTTTCAAGGGCTTCAACTTATGATGACCTTCATCCTTTGTCAAAGAATAGGTGTTGGAATTTCCATCATGTAGTACTTGTCGATCAAACTGCCACGGTCTTCCTAACAACATATGACAAACATCCATAGGCATAATATCACACAATACCTCATCATGGTAATTTCCAATCTTGAACTTTACTAGACATTGTTCATTTACCAAGGATTTATGGTCCTTCTACAACCAAGCAATCCGATATGGGTTCAGATTCCTTCTTCTCTCCAACCGTAACTTACTAACCATTTCTTCTGAAACAAGGTTATCAGTACTACCTCCATCAATAATAACATTGCAAACTTTACCTTCACACTTACATCTGGTGTGAAATGAATTCTTCCGTTGAGTTGGTTCCTTTTCCTCATTCAACAAAGCTCTTTTGGTAACAAGAACCTCTCCTCTTTCTACATCCTTAGAATGTGAAGACTCAACATCTTCATCTACATGTGCAACTCATGCATTACCCTCGGGTCTTCTATTTTTCCTTCCTTGATGTTGAGGACACTCATAGGCTCTATTTCCTTCTTCTCCACACTGGAAACAGGTTCCACGAAAGCCTCCTCTTCCTGGTCCTCGTCCAAATCTTCCTCTTCCTCTTTGGTCTCCATTATTCTGATCACGAGGATGATAGGTGTTATCTCCTTTCTAGTTTTGGTTGCTACTAGAGCCTTCATCCTTCTTTTGATCTTCATTTCGACCTCCATATGACCTTCCACCGGTATTTCCTCCACGGCCTCCACCTCGATGTTTGTTCCCAAACCTCTTGTTCAATCGTTCTTCAAATTTTAGAGAAAATTGATAAGCATCCTCAATGGTGGTCATTCTTACTAGTGCCAATTCTTCCTGTATGCTTGGCTTCAACCCGTTAATATAGCGAGCAACTTTATCTTTATTCACCTCAAAATGTCCTGTCTGAATCAGGACCTTGTGAAATTCCTCAATGTATTCTTTCACCATCCTTGTCCCTTGCCTCAAGCTTTGCATCTTCTTGAGCAGCTCCAATTCTTAATCGACTGGAATAAATTGTTTCTTCAATTTTGACACCATTTTGTCCCATCTAGAAATTTTATCTTTCCCTTGTCTTCCTCTTTCTAATTGGACCTCTTTCCACCATATATAGGCATGACCTTTCAATTTTGTCTTTGCAAAACTTGCTTTGTGAGGATCTTCAATCTCCTCAAACTCAAAAAATTTCTCCATGTCATTAATCCAATCAATCAATTCTTCAGGATTTAAATTTCCACTAAAAGTTGAAACCTCCATTTTAGGTCTCTTCCCAATGCTTGAGATTGCTTGCAACAATCTTCTTTCTTCAGGATCCATTGGATCCTGCTCTTCCTCTTCCATTTAATCTTCACTATCATCTCTGTCTTGTTACACATCTCTTCTTTGAACCTCTTGTTGCAAGGTTTTTAATTTCCTTATAAGGGCTTTGACTTCATCTCTAGGTGGATCTCTTCCTCCACCACCTCAGCCTCTACCTCTACCATACTAGGCAAGTCTTGGAGGAATCTTGAACTCAACCCACACTCACAGGTCCTCCTGCAACTACCTCATGTTCGACGCTCTGTTACAGGCTCAGGAACTCTTGCTCTGATACCACTTAATGAGGGCACACTGCCTAGAATCCACATAAATCACAACAGATACCAACACAAAATATGCGAGACATAAAAATGATTCACTTTCACTTATTTCCAGAAAATAAAATTACAGATTCAAAGCTTACATGCTATAGCCTCATGGGCTTGATTTATTATAACAAAATCAACTTTGAAAAGAAAATCTACTTTCAGGGCCACCTTCTACCACGCCCACTTAACCCTTTTTATTCTCCCCAATAACTTCCCTAGAATGTTTTAGAAAGATCAAATTTCCCCTTTTTGTTTTGGTGCCAAAAGTCTCGTTGTTTGATTTCTGGCCTAGGAAGAAAGTTTTATGAAATTCACTTTTTAGAGGACTAACTTCGCGAGGCCATAACTTTTGATCTGAGTGTCTGATTTGGTATTATTGCATATTGTTGGAAATCTCTCAATGAGCTCTACAACTCGCGAACCCACCATAGGTCATTTCAGCCACTTTCTGAGCTTTTGATCTGAGTGTCTGATTTGGTATTATTGCATATTGTTGGAAATCTCTCAATGAGCTCTAGAACTCGCGAACCCACCATAGGTCGTTTCAGCCACTTTCTGAGCTGTTTCAAGGCCTCTAAAGTTTTATATTTGAATTTGAAGCTGCATTGGAGAAATTTCTAGGGATGAAAACTTTAATTTCTCCCAAACCGTACAAGGTATTGAGGTGATTCTTTCACAACCAGAAATGTTTTTCAGCTCTGCTCCTTGGGGTAAATTTTCACGTCCATACGAGCCCATTTAGGCCGACCTACTAAAAATTGTAAGTTCTCATTTTTCGCCATTTTTTACGCCTAACGGTCTTATACCCCTAAAGTGCCATCATGGGACTCAAAACAACTAAATAAAATAAAGAAAACATTTTTTTTGGGTGATGCAAGATTTCCCTACACCGTTGGATGCTCCTGCATTAAGCACCTAAAGAGATATTGTGAATTCCTTCTATGATAGCATTGGTTTAATTGCATCATTGTATATAGTGTATTATCTATGTCTTGTGTGAATGTATGCCCCTCTCTTGACGTGTATTATGTGTGTGAGTGATTCGGCCCTGTGACTATCTCCTAGCATGGTGGGGTGAGCTTACAGGTATCACATGGTTGGGTGGCATGGAACCATTGTTGGGGATTAGATGTACATGGGTCAAAGGAAATCATGGCACCAAGCTCTTCTAATTAATTTAATTTATTTAGACATTTTATGTAATGCCCCCCCGTGCAAACCCCAAAGGAACTAATAACAACGGAACAATTTTTTTTTTTTAAAGAATATAAGATTGTATTTAAGTATTCTAATATAACAATGTATTAAGTTACACGACTAATTCCAATAGGGAACACGAAGTGACATTACTATACTAACCCATAACAACGAT
The DNA here is from genome assembly GCA_007258455.2 of Sequoia sempervirens. Lineage (NCBI taxonomy): Eukaryota > Viridiplantae > Streptophyta > Pinopsida > Cupressales > Cupressaceae > Sequoia > Sequoia sempervirens. The sequence goes on along the minus strand of VDFB02072274.1, from coordinate 74,726,192 downwards.
AATAAGATAACAATAATTAAACAATTACGTAAATCTATTCATTCCCATTTCATCATTTAAAATATCTATTAACCAATAACCATATTCATAACATATGTACATAAGACGACAAAAGATACTATAAAGATATGAAGCATTTATATTACCACAGATATAACACAACATAACACAACTATTACAAATGATCATTCCTAAATAAATACATGGCCTGAATATACATTACATCCAAATGATAGTAAAATACAACTGTCTAAACATACATCTCAATAACCACATATACAATTTACAACAAGGTCATCCCAACACACGTGGGAGACAAAACATCAATGATTACATTACATCCGAGGTATAACATACATCTGGTACTAAGAATTACTGGATCATCAACATCCGCCAAAACCCTGCAATAAAAGATACATCTGCAACAGAAAGGGAACCCAATGGGGTGCGAAGCAAGTTCCACCCAACCACCCCCGTGCTGGGAGTAGACAAGGAAGGATCCCCGACCAAGCACGCCTAAAAGTAACACAATACTAACTCCCGACAAACAACTTAACATCAAAGACCACCTAGAAAACTCACAACAACAAATCCAAAAGGCACAACAACAAATCCCTTCTGAACATAACAATAAAACACCTTTCCAAATTACAACTAGTCACACTCACAACATCAATGAAACTCAAGGCATAATATCAAAGACTACATCCAACAATAACCAAAGAGAAATCAATAAATCACTTAATCACTACAGACACAATATCACTTGACACGAGGTTACAATGCTTCCAGAGAACAGTGATCATATACATCGCACAATAACTGACTGACTGTTGACATAGGAAGAGTGTCATGCATAAATTGCCATGAGTTACCTTGGCTCAACCTTCCTAGGCTACCGGACCCCCATCCTAGGTTACCCTGGCTTGCCTCTACCGGCCGCCGGACCCTCACGCAAAACTATGCGTCCCATCTCATCTCAAGCCTTATCATTCACTTGCTTCATGAGAGAGACATTCTTTATCTTTATTAGTGTGAAATATCCCCATTAATTCTTTTAGATTATCACTTAGTTAAACTCTAGGTGAGTTACCCTGGCGCCCCTTTGTGTGTCAGACCCCCACAAAGAGCCACTCTCCTATCGACAACACACAAGGTACAATACCACAATAGGTAACTAGACAACATAACCTCTCCAATCCAAGGAGGAAACAAAACAAGGAAACTCACTCCGAACACTGGAGGAAACCAAATACGAAAACACACTCCTTCCAAAGGAGGTACAAATTTCATTACCCTCTCCTGTTTCCCAGGAGGCACAAATCCCCGTTCGTGGAAACCGGGTACAACATAATAGTACAACTCTACACCATTCCTAAGGTGATTCACAAATTGATCCTCTACACAAAACATCCCACTCTAGAGAACTTCTCTGGAAGACTTACATAGACCCTTAACCCCATTTGCCCGACATGGAGAATAAAAGAAACATGACAGAAAAGCATTCCAGGCAACTCAATCATTTACTCTAAATTTCACAATTAACTTCCCTAATCAAAGCGTTCCAATGAATAAAGTCATCTGAATAAAATAATCAACCCTTACTCTACGTTTAACAGTTATATTCATAATCAAAGTATTATAATAAACAAATTCATCCAATTAAATAAATCAACAACTTAAGAATATGCAACTCAAATCAAAACACTTCGTTTATTTCTAATTTTCTCGATTACATTATCACATTGTAATATAAAAATAAAATATATAATTATCCCCTCTCTCCACATATACAAAAATTTATACTTATAAAACCTATCATAAAAATTACCCTGATTCCACACACACATATATATAAAATAAATATACTACAAATAAAACATTTTATAATAATTATTTTATCAAAACATATATTATAAAATTTATAAAATGTTATTCAGAAAAATATTATATAAATTAATATATATGTGTATATATATATTATATATATATATTTATTTATTGATTATATAAAATTATATTATATACCAAACTCGAATTAATAAAAATCAAATTATAAAATTTATATCATAAAACAAATTCGAATTTAATCATATTCGAATTAATAAAAAAAATAAAATGAAACTTAATAACTTAATAACCAGGTTACACAGTGGAGGTGCTGCGTACCTCCCAAGGGAGGCCGCAGCCCCTACCACCGGCTGTGGTGGCCGCAGCCCCCACAGGCTGTGGTACTGCGTACCATAGTCTGTGGTGGCCACGGCCCCCACAGGCTGTGGTACCGCGTACCACAGACTGTGGCGGCAGCACCACAGTAGGGCCGTGGGTGGTACGGCCTCGGCCGACCCCCACCCCCAAATAAAAAAATAATTTTTTTAATTTAATTTTATATTTATAATTTCATTAAATTTTAATTTTATTTTATTTTAAATTTCGTTTTCAATACAATTTGAAATCCAAAGCAATAATTTTCTTAAACATATATATATTATATAAAAATTATTTTCGAAAATTTGATCAGTAAATTTGCTGACTTATATATATCTATAAAACTACAAATTAAAATCAAAAGAGATAATCAATAAGTTTTAGATCATACACCCATAGATTTGGGTCTGCCAATAATAGGATGATATTAATAGGGACGATTTTCATTTTCATACAATATTTTCTCAACTAAATTGTATTAACTAACTACATAAGATTTAACTTTAGTTTTTCAATAGAAGATTTCAACGATTTAACACAACACCATAAAACCCTAATTTCAAACAAATATATCAATTTAATAGTGACAGACATGATTTCCTTTCCCAACAAACAATTTCTAACTACATACTCCTCTTTCACAAACACGAAATAATTAATTTTCAAACGAAAAGCACTTCAACGAAAGTTTGATTTCAAAACAATAAACTAAAAGAAGTAATAATTTAAAAGAACCTGAAATCCTTCGTCTGATGAAGAATCCCTTCTGTAGCCTCCTCTCGATCTCCTCCTGCAACTTTATTTTCGAATCTATCTATCTTCAAAACAATTATTTTCCCCAAAAGTTTCAACAAAATTCTTTTCTTTTCTTTTCTTTATTTCCAGATCCCCAAAACAACAGAGCCCAAAAACTCCTGTGTGTGAATCATCTCCTCATAAAAATAATAAATCAAAAAATAAAGATTCAATAAAGCTCTTCCCGCTTTCTTTTCTCAAAAATCCTCTTTTCTTATTGGTCCTTTTTCCAACTTTTAAAAGCACAACTTATCTACAATTTTAATTAAAATAATTTATTAAATCAAGATATTATCCTCACATGATTTTCTAATCTAATATTAATAAAAAAGATAATATCTAATTATTCTCAACAATATTAATTTAATTTAATTTCTTGCACTTTAATTAATTAAATACTTTTTTTAATTTACAATATATTTAAATTTAACCATTTACTAACTCACAATTAAATCAAAACAACAAGACAACTTTAATTAATTATCTTATCAAATAAGATTAATTACTCGAACACTAACCATAAATTAAATAAAAACTCAACAATTAACTACACAACGACAAGAACAAAACTTCAGTCATGACACAACGACTCACAACAAACGACGGACTTGGGACGGGGACACTTCCAAACCTACTCCCTTTTTCAACATTTTTAACCCGTTGGGTTAATTTATTGCTTGCCCTGTCCTGCCGAAGCAGGTGGAATCGAGACTTATTCCTGCAATCCTGCATCCAAATATACGTCAAGTAGCACATGTATATATATATAATCAAACATCCTATCATGAAAAGGAATTGCAGTGTAGCAGGGCACTCGTGAACGAGTGATGCTACACTGTCCTCTCACCTAATCTATTCTAACAATTACAATATCAATGACGAACTAACATTTCTAACCAAATTGATCATAAGATAACATGATTACTTAACTACTGCATCATAACTAATTATTAAACCATTGCATTAGAAAATAATACTGAATTCAAATAACATGATCACCATAGAATCATCACATCGACGTAAATAACATTAATGAAAGATTATTGAATAAGCAAATAATCCAAACAAAGCACAGAGTATCATAAATCATACTAACAATATCAAATATAGCAAACAACTAAACTATGCATCCGCACACACCAGGTCGGTGAAGCAATCACCATCACAATTCAGTATCACACTAACATATAAAAGCAACCAATAGTAGTAAATAGTATCAGAAACATGGGGGTATTACATAAAGAAAACAACTAAATAAACTAAAATAAAGAAAACATTTTTTTTGGGTGATGCAAGATTTCCCTACACCGCTGGATGCCCCTGCATTAAGCACCTAAAGAGATATTGTGAATTCCTTCTATGATAGCATTGCTTTAATTGCATCATTGTATATAGTGTATTATCTATGTCTTGTGTGAATGTATGCCCCTCTCTTGACGTGTATTATGTGTGTGAGTGATTCGGCCCTGTGACTATCTCCTAGCATGGTGGGCTGAGCTTACAGGTATCACATGGTTGGGTGGCATGGAACCATTGTTGGGGATCAGATGTACATGGGTCAAAGGAAATCATGGCACCAAGCTCTTCTAATTAATTTAATTTATTTAGACATTTTCCCTTCATATATATTGTAAATTTGACGATCTTAAGAACCTTTGCTTGAGACGAATATAAATTTGATGGTAGAAAGAGTATTGGATCATTTAAGTGTCTCAGTGTTGGTATCGAGCATAATTTCTTTATTTTTTTTATTATCATGATGTGAGAAGGCTAAAATAATTTAGGAACATCTCATTTGGTGCTTAAAATGAATTTATTGGTCATATTTCATAGTTGGGTGGCCCTAGGATTAACCTAGCCTATCCAAAAAATTAGCTAAGTCCATTTAGGTGGACTGGTCAGTTTGGGAAGCCTTGTATCATGTTTGGGCAGCCTGGTCATCAATGGGGTGACTTGATTTTGGTAGGCAAAAATCTCTAATTTTTTACTAGCTCAGTTTAGGAGGCCTTGTCCTGTGTTTGGGTGGCCTCATTCCAATAAAAAACATAATGTAAACCCTCTTAACCAAAAATATACAGTTTTTTTCTAAGCCTAATACCAATGTCAAATATTTTTTTCTCCTTGTACTTTTTTTGTTTTGATATTTTTGGTTGTTTGAACCTTCAAAACCTACTCAATTTTTCTCTAACTTTGAACTTGGTCCTTCCTCTAGATTTCAGTTCCTCACATGGGAAAACCATGTAAAAAAAAAAAAAATTCACCATGGTCCTAGGGTACTAGTAGTACCTTTATCTAGTTCTTAAGTGTCATCATTGAGGACTTATGTTATCTCTTGTATTGTTTTACATGCAACCTCCTGAAATGACCCAATTGGAAAACCTAGGGTTAGGGAGATTTTTCTTCTAGTATTGTGAAGGCTAGGGAAGGTTGGAATCCTTCATGGATCATATTGTAAGTGTTCCCAAAATTCTTAATAGGTTAAGGATGTGTGGGGTGATAGTCTTCCACTTGTGTGATGTCACATTCGAAAAACGTCATGTGTAGACCTAGAGTCCCAAGTTGCACTAATGTTTCTAAAGTGTTTATATCTTGTTATTAAAAAAAATATCTCATGTATTTGAGATAATGTCTCATAGGTTACATGGTAGGGCATTAAATATTCTTCTTGTGTTTTTTCACATTATGAAAAGATGTCTTGTAAGCATGTGGTTCTTTGGAAATGACTTGTCACCATTCTTATTTGTGGTGAGTTGCGCCTCTTGGTTGAGAAACCTATTGTTAATGTTTTCCTTTGTGTTTAGAGTTGTTTAGTGTGTCTGGGTATGGATTGGATATTTTTGATTAAGGAAAAAACCAGTTTTTGAAGGGGACTCGAAACCCTTAACAGTAATAGAGAGACAAATATAGCATTAAAAGTGCCCAATCAAAAAATAGAGTGCTGCCCACAAAGAAGAAAACAAAGGAAACCAAGGTAGCATAGCAAAAACCAACAAAAAATCACAAAGATCTAGCTGTTAGGCCAGATTCCTGAGAATCTTCGCCGCCTCCTGCTCCATCTTGTTCATGTTGATAACAGACTTTTTAATTTCCTAGATGTTCACAAGGGCCTGATCTTCCTTCTTCTACAGATTCACTCTAGTTTTGTTGCTCGACCCTCCACCTTCCAGCTGGCTTTCCTCTTTCTCAACATCCACGAACACAGCCATCCTGACCTGATAAGAATTTTCCAAATTCTCCACCATCATGTTCATGGTCTTTGCAGTAGACCTTAAAATTTTGTGACTCATGATAAGCACCTTGTGGAGGGAGTCTTTTATGTTCCTCAACTTTTCCTCCATCTCAGACAACTTACCATCATGGTTGCTTTTGAATTGTTGTAAATCCTCCACCGTTTTCTTAAGACACTCCACCATGTATTTCTTCTCATCCACTATCCATAAATTAGTTTCCTTAACGTTGTCTCTATTTTTATTGTTATCATCCTTCTCAATCTTACTGTTCATTTCTCTCTGGTTCAGCTTAATTTCCTTAATCTCAAAGAAGACCCATCTAATTAACCTAAAAAAATCCATAAACCCATTATGGGCAATAGCTAGAATGTCATCAGGGAATTCATGTTCATCTTTAAAATAATGATCCTCCACCTTAAGATCCCTAGGAAATCAGGGCCTCTCCTTTATGTCAGTCGTAGGGTAACTGGAATTATCAGAAGAAGGGGTTGACTGCGAATCCTCCCCACTAATTTCATAAGAGTCCTCTGAAACCTTTCTTTTCCCTTTCTTCTAGGGAGAGACACTAGATTTCCTCTTCCCCTTAACAGTAACCCTATCTTTAGAGGAAGGGGTCTGGTGGGAAAGAGTTGACATAACTTTAAAATGATCATGAAGTAACACAAGCAGGCCTTCATGGAGAATGGAATGCCTAATAGGATTTTGTCTATGGTTCCTTAGGCTGACATTTAGAGAAAAGGCAAGATAGAAAGGGAGAGAAACCCTAACATGATGCCTGAAATGGTTGAGTAGTACGAAATGGTACCCGAAGACCCTAGTGTAGTGGCCATCTAGGGTAACATACTCCATTAGCACATTCAACACCTTCCTCCAGTGCGAAACAATCCTCACTAAGTCATAATAGCTTTTTGTAGTCCTTCGCAGGTCCTCCTTCTCCTTCTCAGACTTAGGAAATTTCTGGACTGCCTAGTCAGAGAGCTTTCTATCTCTGTAGAATTTGATACCCTCCATAGGAAGCTCTGTCACCTCAGCAATAAGTTGCTCATTAATGACCACCTTTCTCCCAAATAGAATAATCTCACCATCATCCCAACCCTTGGTGAAACGCCTGGTTACATTCGGATCCCAACCATGAAGTTTTTCAATAAAAATAGTGATCTCGCCCTTCTCCAGCCTCTCCCAAAGCTTAGAATTATTTTTTATGATCTCACAGTCCGTTGGCTCCACCCTGCAACTCTCACCACCCATTTTGGTTACCTTGTTGGCTTGTTCAAAATTATCCAGAAGACCAAAAAAACTAGCCTTCGTAATGCCTAGAAAGCATGCAAAGCTCAAATCATTTGAATGAAAAGTATTAAAATTACGCCTTGGCTAGCAACGAGTAATTAGTGATCCGTAGGCTCCCAAGACTGCAAGACATGAAATTTTTCCATCATTCGTTGGTAGGAGGAATTTGCACCTTCCCGTGGTTGTGGTCATACATGATAAGGGAAGTGACTCCAGCCTCCAACTCATCACTCCTCTGCCAACTCAACTTTTCCTTTGCATGAACCCCTTAGCAAAAAAGTCTGCCACCGTATTAATTTCCCTAAAAGCATGGGAAATATAACATTTTTCAAATTTACTAATAATATGCTTAGAAAGGTTTATCCAATTTTCTATAGACCAAGAGGGTTTTCAAAGACCCTTAATACATTGAATAATTTTGTTTGAATCCCCTTCAATCCAAACATTTTTAAAGTTCAACTAACTAGTCAGATTAAAAAATTGAAAAGCCCCAATAGCTCCCACCATGTGGTTAGTCTAAGTGCCGAAGGGGAGAGCCTCCACGACAATGAAACAAACATTCTCATCCCTAATCACACCCCCACACCTAACATGCCTAGGATTGCCCTTGGCCGCCCCATCAAAATTGATTTTGACCTAGTTAGGAGGAGGTAGGCTCCAGAAAATACCATCTCTAGGTCCCTTGGTATACTTAAGACAATTGGATATATCAACATTAACCTTCCAAGAATCAACTATTATAAGCACATACTCTTGAAAGCTAGCCATTCCCTTAGTATTGATCTTACTGTTGAGTAGATTGAAATTCTCTCTCACAGCCCTGATGATCTTTCCAAAAACAACTTCCTCTGAAAGAGTCATATCCCTAAAGATTATGTTATTATGCTCTTTCTAGATGCCCCATAAAAGGTGGGGAAAGACATAGCTCCAAAGAAAATTCAACACATGGTTGCTTGAGAGGAACTTCCACTAATTATAAAAATCCAAGATAGTTCCAGGAGAAACCCAACTGAGATCCCACAGTTGCAAAATCCTACACCAAATAGTATAGGCAAAAGGACAATGGAGAAAAAGATGTGAAGAAGACTCCGCCTCCGCACAAAAAAGGTAACATTTGTTAGGAAAAGAGAAACCATGTTTACAAAGATTGTCATTAGTCAACAATTTATTCTGAACGAGGGTCCAAACAAAGATGTTAACTTTAGAAATTAAGTTGTGCACCCAGGCCTTCGCCCAAACAAGGTAGGATAAGGAAGAATAAAAAGAAGCCACAGCAGAAGAAATAGAGTAACTCCCTGAAGAGGTCAACTTCCAGACCAAAGAATCGTCCGGGCCCTGCAATCTTAGCACAAAAAAATTGAGAAGTTGTAAAGGAAGAAGATCCTGACTTATAGAAGAAATATTAACCCACTTATTATCTCTTCAGTAATCCCTCACCAAGATACCAAACCTATTTTTTCAAACCTCCATGTGGTACCTAAAGAAAGGATTATTACACAGGCTATCATTTCCAATCCACTGGTCTTCCCAAAACAATATTTTCTTGCCATCTCCAAGTTTCCAAGATGCTCCTTTACCAACAAGGTCCCTAGCCTTAATGACATGGTTCCACAGGGTGGAACCATGGGGGAGATTCTGAGAACTTATAAAGTCTTTGAAGGAGTCAACCCCTCGCAAGTATTTGCTACGCCAGATAGAATTCCATTCACGAGTGTCAACATGTGATCTCCAAACCTGTTTAGCCAGAAGAGCCTTATTGAACACTCTAATGCTCCTTAGACCAAGAACCCCATACTTTTTAGGTCTACACACATTCTCCCAAGCCACCAGCGAAATCCTCTTCTTCTCCTCAACCCCCGACCAAAGGAAGCATTTTTTAATCTTTTATATGATTTCAGTAAACTTGGCAGGAATCTTAAACAGGCTAAGGGCATAGACAGGTAAATTCTAAAGAGAAACCCTGAGTAATAAAACCTTATCAACTTGACTCAAAAGGGCCCCTTTCTAGCCAGCTAACTTCCAATTGAACCTATCCACAAGAGAAGTCCAAAATGAATTTGGAGGTTTAGAACCCAAAGGAAGGCCCGGATAAATGGAAGGAAGAGAACAAACAACACAACCTAAAATTTTCACAATCTTCCTTTTCCTATGCTCTAGGGTATTAAAAAAGAAAAGAGAACTTTTCATCCTGTTGATTTTTTGCCCTAACCCTTCCTCGTAAAGCACAAGGGAGCCCTTCAAGATTATGGCTTCTCCAATAGTAGAACTACCCAAAAGAATCGTGTCGTCCACAAATTGTTGATGTGAACATGCCAGATTAACCGAAGACGGTTTTAACCCTTTCAAGCTTCCATCAATAACCTTCTTGTGCAGGAGCCTTCCTAGACATTCCACCATAAGAGTAAAGAGAATAGGAGACACAGGATCTCCTTGTCTCACTCCTCTTGACACTTTGAAGAAGTGGGAAGGGGAACCATTGATAATGACAAAGGTACTAGAAGTAGAGATCATTTCCCAGATCAAATACAAAAACCTTTCCGAGAACCCAAAGGCTTTTAAAAATTTGATCAAAAACTCCCACTCCACCCTATCATAGGCCTTGGACATGTCCAATTTAAGCAGGAATCCTTGGCTTTTCAAAGCTTCAAGAGAATGAATATTATCATGAACCGTGATAATGGAATCCAAAATCTATCTACCAAGAACAAAACCACTCTATTGGGGGGATATCAACAAAGGAAGAATCCCAAGAAGCCCAGTAGTAACCACTTTAGATATATTTTTATAAAAAGAGTTGCATAAGCTAATAGGTCAGAAGAGATCAAAAGCATCAACACCAGGGGTCTTGGGAATGAGAACAATGAAGCTAGCATTAAGCTCTTTCAACAACTTCCTAGATCCAAAAAAATCCTTGACAACATTAACCATATCATCAGCCACAATTTCCCATAAGACTTGGAAAAAGAACATGGGGAACCCATCAGGCCCAGGGGCCTTATTCCCTTTGAAATAAAAAATAGCCTTTCTGACCTCATCTGAAGAGGGGATAGCAGTTAGAAGTCTATTTTGATGCTCATTCAGAATATTAGGGATAGACTCAATGAGCGTTTACTAAGCATTCACATCCAATCCATCTTCTGAGGAAAGGAGGTTCTCAAAGAACTGGATAGCCTCATTCTTGATCTCATCCTCCTGCTCAATTTTAACACCACTCTTCATAATATGGGTAATATGGTTGGATGCTCTGTGTTTCATAGTGGTCATATGGAAAAACCTCGTATTCTTATCCCCAGCAGAATGCCAGACCGATCTAGATCTTTGTTTCCAATATTCCTCTTCTTTTGAAATAATGTCATGGTATTTGGTAAGGATAACATTTTCCTTAGATAAAAGATCACCCACATAACCATCTTTCTGAATACGATCCTGAATATCCTTTAAATCATACTAAATTGCAGACTTAGTAGCAAATATATCCCCAAAAACCTCCTTGTTCCAAATTCTAACTTTAGCTTTGACCTCACCAAGCTTCTTAGCAACTCTAAACATAGCAGTCCCATTAACACTTATATTCCACCACTCTTGAATACAATAAAAAATATTAGGGTGTGACAACCACATTCTTTCAAATCTAAAGGGAAAATTTCTCTTACCTGACATTGACTCGACAACAAAACTTATAGGGAAATGGTCTGAACCAATTCTAGAAAGAGCATTTAGAGAGCAAGAATAACCCTTCAACTAGTTATCTGAAATAAGAGCCCTATCGAGCCAAACTTGGATAAGGTCATTCCCAATCCTCCTATTAGTCCAGGTATAGGTAGCTCCCTTAAGGTCCACATCATGCAAACATTGGGAGTTGATGAAATCCATCAGTTCCAATTTGTTGTCCATCTGTATTTGAGAGCCCCCAAATTTTTCTAACTCCAGTAACAGCATATTAAAATCCCCCATGATAATCCAGTTCTCATTGGGAAAGCATAACCTAAAAGATTCAAGTATTTTCCCAAAATTCCTTCTAGCAGATTTGTTATTGGGAGCATAGATATTAGACAAAATCCAACTAAAATCATCTCGAATATGCCTGAATTTGGTGGCCACATGATTGGCATCTTCCCAAATTGGGGTACCTTGGAGATGATCCTGATTCCAAAAAGTAACTAAACCTCTAGAAGCCCCCTCTGAACTTCTCCCCTGCACACCACCATTCTTGAAGATCTTAATCTTTTCCACCCTCTCTTTAGGCATCTTGGTGCTACTCGCACAGATCAGGTCCATGCCACAAGTGTTGGAGATGACCACCCAATTCCATCACCTCTGGTAGCTTTCTATGGTTCCACCACCCCTAACTACCACCACTTGCATCATTGAAAAATATTCTTTAAAGAATATTCCTCTGAAGATTCTTCCTACACTGTCGGGACATGCGCTGAGGTGTCGTCAATAGGTGAAGAATATTCCACTCAGTCAATGAATATTCCGACGGTTGGCAAAGTTTTCTGGCATCTTGAAATTTTTCCCAGTAGGGGATATTTTTTCTAGTGACAGTTGGATCCAACCGTCAAATTTAACCAAGTTGGTGATGTCATCATTTTGAGCCCCCTACTAAGCTTTTTTTTCCTAAAGAGCAATTTTTGGTAAATCGGGCATAAATCAGGCATATGATCTTCATTTTTTGCAAATGAGATATTGTCGAAAAGGTGATTTCGAGCCTGATCCAGTGGTACAAGTAATTTTTCCAAATTTTTCTCATGTTTTATTCTACATACATCTGAAGTAAGATCAAGTTGTTTTTACTCTAGAGGGCATAAATTTTTCCTCGGTTATCAGATTTCAACGATTCAACTGGCATCAAAAAGCTGATTCAGTGATCTACAAAAATTTTAGGCATATTTTTCCAAAAAGTTAACTAGGTATTTCTTATTTCAATCAGATATCATATCTTCCTTATTGGGTTATTTTCTTGGAAAACGTGTAAAATAGGTCAAATTTTTTGGATTCAAAGGGGATTTTTTTTGCATTGAGGGGGTATGTACTACTACATCAGTTCATTATAGTATTCTTTCATAATGGATCTAACTCAGATTGCTCTTCTTACTCCAGACAACTATTGTAGTTGGAAATCACAAATTGAGATAAATTTGAAGAAAGCAGGGCTACACAGGGTTACCATGGGTATAAAACTTGAACCTAGAGGTGTTGCTGAGAAGAGAGAGTGGTTTAAAAAAAGTGATGAAGCTTTTGGTACATTATGTCAATCTATTTCTCTCGATCTTCTCTTTCATGTTGAATCTTGCACCACACCCAATCAAATTAGGACTCAATTAGAGTCCTTGTTTGGGAAGCAAGATACTATGAGAGGATTTCAGTTGGAGAATGAGCTTATCGGTTTGGCTCCTCAAGATTTTGATAGCATTCAAGACTTCTTCACCAAACTCAAGTCTCTCAGATTATAGTTAAAATAGTGTGGTATTGAGAAGAATGACACTCAGTTGATTCTTTCTATTCTTTCCAAGCTTGGTCCTAATTATTTAGTTTTTGTTTCTACTTTCTATGCCACAAAAGATTCACTTGGTACCACATTCACTATGCCTTCACTTGATGATTTTTCTAAATCACTCACTAGGGAGCAGGAAAATTTGGTACATATGGGCTCATTGAAATCTCAAACATCGAAGGCTCTTATTACATCTCCAGGCACTACAAATTAGAAGGATTCTAATGGTAAAGGAAAGAAACCAAAGCAAGAGGATTCCATGTACAATGAGCAAGAAAAAGAATCAAAATCACATGATACCTTAGATTCTTCTACCTCTTCAAAGAGGGATTCATTCAAGAAGGATTGACCTAAATGTGCATATTGCACAAAGACATGACATGATGGGCATCAGTGTTATGCAAAGCATATTGATGAGCTGAAGAACCTTGTTGAGAAGAACAAAATTCAGTTGCCTTCATTCTCTTCCTCCACAACACCACCTTCACAACCAGGGTCAATTAGAACGACATGTGGAGAAGACAAGATGAAAGGCCATGCTCTCTTTGCATCCACAAATCTTCAGTCCAACAGATGGCTTCTTGATTTAGGAGCCTCACATCACATGGTTGCATCTCCAAGTATGTTCTCCTCATATGAGCCTTACATAGTGCCACAAATTTTGATGGGGAACAACACTTATATGAGTGTTATAGGGAAAGGATCCATAGATATTGATGTTGGAACATTTCATGATGTAATTTAGTCCCTTCGTTGACTTCTAATCTCCTTTCCATCTATCAAATTACACATAGTGGGGCAGGTAAGATGGTAGAGTTCACACCTGATTCAATGCTTATCAAAGATTTGTACACTAGAGATATTCTTGTAGTTGGTATCCCAAATCATGCCTCTCGATTGTATGCATTCTTACATTTTTCTCTAGATGAGCAAGCACTATCATTGACTAGTCCTCACTCTCATCCATCTAGAGTGGATCATATATCTAAGGAGAGGTTTGGTCACTTGAACCTATGTGTAATTCCATCGTCCACTTTGGTTCATGAGACTTGTGCTAAGCTTCTTCCTCCTACACCTCCTGCATCTTTAGAGTTAAGTTCTTTTTAGCAAGACGTCTTTAGTCTTTAAGTTTTACTTTTGTGGGATGACTACTTGCCTGACATTGCAAAGTTATTCATTGAGTCACACATTGCTGATATTGGGGACACAGTTGAGGATATTCACTTCCTCTTCAATGATAGATATGGCCCACCAATCATCACGTCAACATTTCCTTTGGAGGTTGTTCTACTTGCATCTCCACAGTTGTTTGATTTAGCTTCATTTGATTTAGACATGTCGACCTTTGATCATTCTTCCATGGCATCCATCATGAGACCATTTCTTAGGAGAGAGTTTCTTCCTCACACACCATTTGATGTGTTTCTTCCTAAGGGGAGGAACAATGTTTGTCATAGTTGGATCATCTTCAGAATCCTTCTTCGAGCATTCAATTTTGGCAGAGGAGCTTCTACCTTATGGGGGGATTCATTATATTTTTTGATGTGTTTTTTATGCACTTCTCAACACAGGAAATGCATAGATGCATCACCTCTCTTGAAAGACAATCTTCCACAATCAAATTGCAGAACACTATCCCAAGCTCTCTAATGTCAGGTCTTGACAGTGCTTGGAATATCTCAATTGATTTATGTGATTTGTTGGAATCACAAGGCAGACTTACAGATGAGTTACAAAGCATGGAAAGTTGGGCCTTGAAATGAAGTTCTTAAGATGGGGAAGTTGTTGTGCATTTGTTGTAGGTTCAAACAATAGTCTTGAACTCCATTTTATCATTGGATTTAGCTTTACAATGTGCAATGTACCTTGCCTAAGGTTACTTATTAAAAAAAAGGAAAAAGGGTAGGGAAGAGACGAAGTTCCTAGACCTGAAACTATGAATGAATAGTGATCATGGTGGCTGCTAAAGTAGAAAAACTCCCTAAAACTAAGTTTTGCTTGACTAAGAGAACCTACAACTACACAAAACTAGTGCAATCTTCTAAGGACTACAAATTTTTGGATTACATACACACACATCATGCACATGTAATTGAACTAAGTTGCAACAATGAAGTAAAGAGCTCAGACTAGCTTTGCAAAGTGACTCATCATAAATGAACCACAAAAAGCATGAGCTAGAAATTCATCAAATACTGAAACAACAATCACCATCACCACTTCCATTCAAGAAACTAACACCTAACTAATAGGGAAGTTGAACCATGCATACATAAAGATAAAACTCAAAAGGAACACCCATAAATCATGCAATGCTACTTTCTATTGCTGTAGAATGTCTTTACATCAGTTCTCCAACCCTTAAAAATGAGGGGCAAGCCCCTATTTATAGTTTTCCAAAGCCCAAATGAATGGATAGGATTGAATTACATCAAATGACCTAGATTTGATTTGCATTAGGGTTTCACCTACCCCCCATTATCCAACAATTTTAAAATACATCTTTGTCTTTTCCCTGTTTTTTCATCTAGTGCTTAGGTGCTGTAGCAATTTCATCATTTAGCAGATTTCCCTTTTATTGCAGCTGAAACTGCTTGAAAGTTGTCTTCTGCTTGATGCATTTGCAGTGTTCTTCCTTGGATCAAACGAGCCAGTTGATGATTGGCATCAATAGATTGGTTTCCCCTGATTCGGGCGAACAACTCCCTTATGCTTTCTTCAAGGCCAACCCCTTGCATTTTTGTCCTTGACCTCCTTAGCATAGGTCTTCTTCTAACACTGACCCTGTTGGTGGGTGCTAGTGGGGGAGGCGAAAATGAAATGAATGGTGATAGGAGCTTTGCGCATTCCTTGTTCAACTTTCTCGATGGGTCTCCTGATGGACCTGTAGTAGGCTCCTTGAATCTTGTGTACATGAAATGCCGTAAGTGCTTTCATACACAAATCAAGAAAAACGTTAGTCAAATCTTGAAAAATCCTTGTTAGATTCATCCATGCATCATCAAAAGATCATAATATTCATATTTGGATCTCATTTGGACCATAAACATTAATGCGGGCCCAAGGGGGTGGGCAGTGAACTAGGGACAAAAAACTGGAAGGGAAGTTCCTGAACCCCACAAAACATAGGAAAACCAAGATTTTTCAATTATAGTGCATGGGAAAAGTGGAAAGAAGAGTGCCAATAAAAACTTCCTTAAGATTGGACTCATTTGAAAAAATCTGGAAGTTTAGAAGGGGAAAGCTGGAGGGTCATCGCCCTTTTGAAAAGTCAATGAACACATGGCGGTCCGGAAGGAAAGTATCAGACGACAACGAAGGGGTGGAGCCCGGAAACATCCACAGAGGGACAAAGTCCCGAAAATGACCATGGAGGGGCCGGGTCCTAGAGGTCGGGTCGCCAGGGCTCCACGGATGTTCAAAATGGCCACGGAGCAACGGAGTCCCAGAAACAGCCACAGAGGGGCTGGGTCGCGAGGGGTCCACAGATATTCAAAATGACTACGGAGGGACGAAGTCCTAGAAACGACCACGGAGGGGTCGGGTCCCAGAAGCCGGGTTGCCAAGGCTCCATGGATGTTCAAAATGGCCATGGAGGGACGGAGTCCCAGAAAGGACCATGGAGGGGCCGGGTCCCAGAGGTCAGGTCGCTAGGGCTCCACGGATGTTCAAAACAACCACAGAGGGGTCAGGTTTCTGGGGCTCCACAGATGTTCAAAATGACCATGGAGGGGTCGGGTTGTCGGGGCTCCATGGATGTTCAAAATGGCCATTGAGGGACGGAGTCTTGGAAATGGCCACGGAGGGGCCGGGTCCCAGAGGCTGGGTCACCGGGGCTCCACGGATGTTCCAAAACGGCCACGGAGGGATGAAGTCCTGGAAACGACCACAAAGGGGCTGAGTCCCGGAGGCCAGGTCGCTAAGGCTCCATGGATGTTGAAAACGGCCACAAAGGGATGGAGTCTCAAAAATGGCCACGGAGGGGCCGGGTCGCCGAGGCTCCACGGATGTTCAAAATGACCACAAAGGGACGAAGTCCCAGAAAGGGAAATGGGGGGGCTGGGTCGTCAGGGCTCCACGGATGTTCAAAATAGCCATGAAGGGATGGAGTCCTAGAAACAACCACAGAGGGCCAGATTGTTGGGACTCCATGGATGTTCAAAACGGCCATGGAGGGACGAAGTCCTAGAAATGGCCACGGAGGGGCTGAGTGCAGGAGGCCAGGTCGTCGGGGCTCCACGGATGTTCAAAACGGCCACGAAGGGGTCGGGTCGCCAGGGCTCCACGGATGTTCCAAAATAGCCAAAGAGGGACGGAGTTTCGAAACCCCCGAAACTTAACAAAACGTTGACGAAACCTTGGCAGTTCACTTAGGCACCACAAAAACATCCCACATCCACCAAAAATTTGTCTCAAAAGTCAAAAATGTGGAAAGCGGACCATCGAGGGTTCACAGATGTTTCAAAATAGCCAAAGAGGGAGGGAGTTCCGGAGGGAAAGTTCTGAAACTACCAAAACTTAACGAAACATTGATGAAACCTTGGCAGTTCACTTAAGCACCACAAACACATCCCAAATCCACCAAATTTTTTTCCCCAAAGTCAAAAATGTGGAAAGCGGACCATCAGGGGTCCACGGATGTTTCAAAATAGCCAAAGAGGGAGGGAGTTCCAGAGGGAAAGTTCTGAAACCACTGAAACTTAATGGAACGTTGATGAAACTTTGGCAGTTCACTTAAGCACCACAAACACATCCCAAATCCACCAAAAAGTTTTCCCCAAAGTCAAAAATGTGGAAAGTGGACCGTTGGGGGTCCATGGATGTTTCAAAACAACCAAAGAGGGAGGGAGTTCTAGAGGGAAAGTTCTGAAACCACCGAAACTTACGAAACATTGAAAAAACCTTGGTAGTTCACTTAGGCACCACAAAAACATCTCACATTCACCAAAAAGTTTGTCCCCAAAGTCAAAAATGTGGAAAGAAGTGAATCGAGCGACCAGGGACCAAGTCAACAGGAACAAGAAAAAAGGAAAAAAAGGGACGGGGGACTTTGTTTCTCCCTGGACTTGAATACCCCAAGTAGATGAATTTGGTAAGGGGAATTTGATCGTTTGAAGGCGCATGACCAATTTGGGCTTGGAAAATGGGGCACACAAAACAAGATAGGAGCAAAGCAGCCCATCAGGAGCGAAAAAAGGCGGGTCCCTACCTATAGCGGGGCGTGTGTGCAAAACATACACAACAAATGGAAACTCGCTGGGGAAATGCTCTAGAGCATTTTGATGACAAACTGGAATCAAAAACCCAAAATATTTGGTTCCGACCTTCACGCTAGGGAAAACAAACTAGATGCTCAACCAAAGGATCAAAACCACTAGCCAACCCAACCTTTAGTATGTTGAAAATACAAGTGTGTGCAATTGCGTTAATTCCCATCCTTCAGTTGCTACAAGAACCCAAGCTCCGTTAAGGTAAGCTACATAGTTTATTCTAACTCCAAAAGCATCTGGGACATTTCCTTGCTGCCAGTCAGGCATCCGTAGCCCTGACGAGGTTGTCACTGTGATTCTCCCGAGAATTGCTCTACTGCCGTCTGGGCGTCCATAGCCCCGGTAGAGTTGCTCGAATACCCCTGAAAAATTGAATTTTCTCTTTCTTTTAATTTTCAATGTTTTCTTTCTTTCTTTCTTTTCTCTTTTCAGCTCTTTTATTTCAACCCGCAAGCATTGAAGCTCACGCTTAGGGCTGAGAATCAATGTGGTGTTGGAGCATAATTTTAGATTTTTCACTTAACTAGACTTCACAAAAGGCCCTACAGTGACCGTCAAATTCTTAAGATGTGTAAGAGCTATAAGATTTCAAAATATGTCAGAGTCGGACTAAACCAACAACTTATCCTCTTTGAATCAAACACCCACATCAATTGACACTAACATAAGACCTTCACCATCTACTCTGAAAACTTGATTAGAGTTTGACAAAGAAATACGTAGAACAACCCCAGGCGATAAGTATGGTTGTTGTGCGCAAGATCTGCCCAGCTAAAAGTAGAGGGACCCCGAGCAAAGCAACAAAAAAGCGAAAGAAAACAAAAAGAAAACAACCTACAAAGCAAGCAACCTACATCACACCAACTAACCTAAGGAAAGCAGGAAAGTGAAGTATTTAAAGGAAACCTATACTACTCAAAATGGGCTATGTACAAAGATATTTACAAAGCACTATGTTTAGGCAGGGCCAACCAACATTAAAATTCATTGGATTTCATAATGCATGCACAAGCAAACAAGCGATCGTTATCATTCTTAACTATACAAATTTATCTTTATATTCTGAAAAAAGAAATTCAACATTGCAACACTCAAATTCAATCACGTCATCATGAAAAATAAGCAATTGAGGAGGCTCGTTGAACCCATGGTTAATCCATAAACATGTTTGTTTTCCCTCGTTCCCATAATCAAAATAATAATTGCAGTTATGAGAAATAATAGGGGCAAGGAAGGATAGAACTTGGATATCATCACATGGAGGTGGCAGCATTGGACAGTTGAGAGTAAGCACAACATCATTGATCGTTGCATCGGTAGCCTCGAGCGGGTGCGGTGGAGGGTGCAACACTTTGGACATTAAGCTTGCATATGGCTAGGAGGACGAGGCAAAAAATAGCTCTTCCAATCTACCAATGGGATCTACAGCCCCGGTTGGCATTTATTTGAAAAGAAATACTTCTCCACATTGATCATCTGCAAACTTGGGATCCACTTGGTTGCTATCCTCAAGGGGCAGCATGTTGTCTTGTCTCCTTCCCCAAGTATCAACCTCATTTTTATGATGTTCAATGTCATGGGATAATGACATGCATGCATCTGTCCTATTACAACTCCCTAAATATGAAGGAGGATCAACAATGGTCATGGCGGAAGGACTTATAGTTGCGTCTTGTAGTTGGCCAATTATGTCATACTTGTTGGAAGCCATCAAAACACCCTCACCTTTGTCTTCTTCCCTTTGTTGTTCATGTATCTCATCATGACGTTCACTCGTTTCCTCTTGCTTACTATCACTATAAATGGAGAAAGAGCTCCTCTCCCAATCTGGAAACTCTAGCGCGTCACTGTTCGGGGGCTCAAGGAGTATATATTCATCGCTACCGTCTTTTGGGATGTGTTGTTCCTCGGCATGAGCATACCTTCACAGTGCATCTCCCAATGGAAAGAAGTCATCAATTGATGGCACCTCATCAAGGGGACCAAATTCTACTGCACAATTTCCGTCCAAGGGCTCAGTATAAAGCCTATCGTTCATGGTGTGCAAATGCTCTTCGAGAGGAAATTCTTGATGACTGGTGGACAACATTCCCACTTGATCTACTTCATCACTCAGACGCTTGAGATTGTGTTGTCGTCCTTCTTCTATTGCTGCCCCAACATCCTCTTTAGGTTTTCCTTTAGCTGAGTCATCACTCAGTACAGGTTCTTGGTCTTCACATTCCATCCTTGAAGCAACTGCAAGAAGTGGTGTGCTTGGCTACCTCACTTGTCCTTTGACTTGCTTAATGGCTTCTTGGCACAATCCACATGTGAACTCTGAGTGTGATGAATCATGAAGTATGCACCAATTTGGCAATAGGAGCACCTCCAAATCCACTTGGTATTTTAGCTCTGACCAATCCTTTTCCAACCTGGAGATGAGCTAGTCATATCTCTCCATGATCGGGTCCTCATCATCACTTGGGAGAGAAGTTGAATGTGAACAACCGTAGCGAGTGGTTGTTCCCACTGCTCCAAACTTTCATTTTCATATTCTCAATCGTTGTCACCGATGAAGGAGAAGTCTTCCAATTTGATTTCACTTATACCTTCCTCGTCATTTTCTACTGCTCCAAGGTTGTCAACCTTTTCTCCTTCCTGTTCTTTAGCATCTTCGTTGGTTGTCCCAACATGCACTGTTGCAGACTTTGTTGATTCATCAACTTCTAATGACTCCTCTTCTAGATTAAAGGACTGCTCTTTGCTAATAGAGGAAAGGCTTTCCAACTCCCTTCCAACTAAATTTTCATCATAGTGTTCTGTTGTCCTACTGAAACCAACTTCTTCCTTTCCATTTTCAGCTTCAACATTTGTTGTCCCAACACTAGCTCGCGTCAAATTTCTTGGTTCATCTTCAATGCGCTGTCCTCTAGATGTTGACAACTCTTCTGCCTCATTGGATAACTTCTCCTCATTGGGAGTTGTCTGATCCAACTTATCCAAAAAACCCTTGGCTTGAGCGATGATTTTTGTGCATGACGAGAAAGTGAATTCGGAGTGGGGTGCATTATGAAATCTGCACCAACTAGACATCAATATTTCCTCCAATCTTGGTTCATCTTTGCTGCTCAAATGTTCTTGCATCAGCTCCTTGAACGCCTTGGCTACCATGGTTGTCAATTCTTCCTCTGGGTCTGCAAGGGCTAAAGGCTAATAGATTTCCCAAAAGGGAATTTCTCCTTGCAATACCCTTTCAATCTTGCTCAGAAAATTGAGACACCCCAATTCATTATGCCTGCGAGTACAATGGATCCGACATCTATCTGCCAACACAAATTGCTGCAATGGATTCTTCAGTCTCTTGTTCAAATCTGCATGCAGCTGAGTGATGTCAGTTTGTGCATGCTGCTCCATTTTGACTCACCTTCTACTTGCCTACAAAATTTTTCTGATGTTTTTGCATTAAAAGAGATCTCCTTATCTCAGATTTCTTCTTTGAAAGTGCTCTTTTCAACTTCCAACTTTCAGCTTTGTAGCCTCAACATGTGATGCCCTCCTTGTAGCGCCAGCTCTATTGATGTGTTTTTTATGCACTTCTCAAAACAGGCAATGCATAGATGCACCACCTCTCTTGAAAGAAAATCTTCCACAAATAGATTGCATAACACTATCCCAAGGTCTCTAATGTCAGATCTTGACAGTGCTTGAAATATCTCGGTTGATTTATGTGATTTGCTGGAATCACAAGCCGGACTTACAGATGAGTTACAAAGCATGGGAAGTTGTTGTGCATTTGTTGTAGGTTCAAACAACAGTCTTGAACTCCATTTTATCATTGGATTTAGCTTTACAATGTGCAATGAACCTTGCCTAAGGTTACTTATTAAAAAAAAAGGAAAAAGGGAAAGGAAGAGACGTAGTTCCTAGACTTGAAACTACGAATGAATAGTGATCATGGTGGCTGCTACAGTAGACAAACTCCCTAAAACTAAGTTTTTCTTGACCAAGAGAACCTACAGCTACACAAAACTAGTGCAATCTTCTAAGGACTGTAGATTTTCAGATTACACACACACACATCATGCACATGTAATTGAACTAAGTTGCAGCAATGAAGTAAAGAGCTCAGACTAGTTTTGCAAAGTGACTCATCATCAATGAACCACAAAAAATATGAGCTAGAAATTCATCAAATACTGAAACAACAATCACCATCACCACTTCCATTCAAAAAAATAACACCTAAACTAATAGGGAAGTTGAACCATGCATACATAAAGAGAAAACTCAAAAGGAACACCCATAAATCATGCAATGCTACTTTCTATTGCTGCAGAATGTCTTTACATCAGTTCTCCAACCCTTACAAATGAGGGGAAAGCCCCTATTTATAGTTTTCTAAAGCCCCAATGAATGGATAGGATTGAATTACATCGAATGGACCACATTTTATTTACATTAGGGTTTCACCTACCCCCCATTATCCAACAATTTTAAAATACATCTGTCTTTTCCCTGTTTTTTCATCTAGTGCTCAAGTGTTGTAACAATTTCATCATTTAGCTGATTGCCCTTTTACTGTAGCTGAAATTGCTTGAAAGTTGTCTTCTGCTTGATGCATTTGCAGTGTTCTTCCTTGGATCAAACGAGCCTGTCGACGATTGGCATCAATAGATTGGTTGCCCCTGATTGGGGCAAACAACTTCCTTATGCTTTCTTCAAGGCCACTCCCTTGAATTTTTTTCCTTGACCTCCTTAGCATAGGCCTTCTTCTAATGCCGACCTTGTTGGTGGGTGCTAGTGGGAGAGGTGAACATGAAATGAATGGTGACAGGAGCTATGCGCATTCCTTGTTCAACTTTCTCGACGAGTCTCCTGACAGACCTATTGTAGGCTCCTTGAATCCTACGTACATGAAATTCCGTAAGTGCTTTCATACAAAAATCAAGGAAAATGTTAGTCAAATCTTGCAAAATCCTTGTTAGATTCATCCATGCATCATCAAAAGATCATAATATTCATACTTGGAGCTCATTTGGACCATAAACATTAATGCGGGCCTAAGGAGGCGGGCAGTGAACGAGGGACAACAAACCAGAAGGGAAGTTTCTAGACCCCACAAAACATAACAAAACCAAAAAAATTCAATTATAGCGCATGGGAAAAGGGGAAGGAAGAGTGCCCAGAAAAACTTCCTTAAGATTGGACTCATTTGAAAAAAATTGGAAGTTTGGAAGGGGAAAGCCGGAGGGTCACCGCCCTTTTGAAAAGTCAATGAGCACATGGCGGCTCGGAAGTAAAGTATCCGACGGCGATGGAGGGGTGGAGTCTTAGAAATAGCCACATAGGGATGGAGTCCCAGAAATGGCCATTGAGGGGCCAAGTCCTAGAGGCGGGGTTGCCAGGGTTCCACGGATGTTCAAAATAGCCACGAAGGGACGGAGTCCTAGAAATGGCCATGGAGGGGCTGGGTTGTCGGGGCTCCATGGATGTTCAAAATGGCCACAGAGGGATGGAGTCTCAGAAACAACCACGGAGGGGCCGGGTCCTGGAGGCTGGGTCGCCAGGACTCCACGAATGTTCAAAACGGCCATGGAAGGACGGAGTCCCGAAAACGGTCACGGAGGCTGGGTCACTAGGGCTCCACGGATGTTCAAAACGACCACGGAGGGACAAAGTCCCGGAAATGGCCACGGAGGGGCCGGGTCCCAGAGGTCGGGTTGTCGGGGCTCCACAGATGTTCAAAACGAGCATGGAGGGACAAAGTCCCGAAAACGGCCACGGAGGGGCCGGGTCCTGGAGGCCAGGTTGTCGGGGCTCCATGAATGTTCCAAAATGACCACGAAGGGACGAAGTCTCACAAACATCCACGGAGGGGCTGAGTCCCAGAGGCTGGGTCGTCGGGGCTCCACAGATGTTCAAGACAGTCACAGAGGGGCCAAGTTCTGGAGGCCAAGTCGCTGAGGCTCCACAGATATTCAAAATGGCCATGGAGGGACGGAGTTCCAGAAATGACCACAGAGGGGCTGGGTCCTGGAGGCCGAGTCACCGGGGCTCCATGGATGTTCAAAACGGCCACGAAGAGACGGAGTCTCAGAAACGGCCATAGAGGGGTCGGGTCGCCAGGGCTCCATAGATGTTCCAAAACAGCCAAAGAAGGACAGAGTTCCAAAACCCTCGAAACTTAACGGAACGTTGATGAAACCTTGGAAGTTCACTTAGGCACCACAAAAACATCCCACATCCACCAGAAAGTTGTACCAAAAGTCAAAAATGTGGAAAGCAGACCGTCGAGGGTCCATGGATGTTTCAAAATAGCCAAAGAGGGAGGGAGTTCCAAAGGAAAATTTCTGAAACTATCGAAACTTAACGAAACATTGACGAAACCTTGGCAGTTCACTTAAGCACCACAAACACATCCCAAATCCACCAAAAAGTTTTCCCCAAAGTCAAAAATGTGGAAAGCGGACCGTTGGGGGTCCACAGATGTTTCAAAACAACCAAACAGGGAGGGAGTTTCGGAGAGTAAGTTTTGAAACCACCGAAACTTAACGAAACGTTGATGAAACCTTGACAGTTCACTTAGACACCACAAAAACATCCCACATCCACCAGAAAGTTGTCCCCAAAGTCAAAAATTTGGAAAGCGGACCATCGAAGGTCCACAAATGTTTCAAAACAACCGAGGGAGGGAGTTCCGGAGGGAAAGTTCTGAAACCACCGAAACTTAACAGAATGTTGATGAAACCTTGGCAGTTCACTTAAGCACCACAAACACATCCCAAATCCACCAAAAAGTTTTCCCCAAAGTCAAAAATATGGAAAGAAAACCGTTGGGGGTCCACAGATGTTTCAAAACAACCAAAGAGGGAGGGAGTTCCGGAGGGAAAGTTCTAAAACCACCGAAACTTAACGAAACATTGACAAAACCTTGGCAGTTCACTTAGGCACCACAAAAACATCCCACATCCACCAGAAAGTTGTCCCCAAAGTCAAAAATGTGGAAAGAAGTGAATCAAGCGACCAGGGACCAAGTTAGCAAGAACAAGAAAAAAGGCAAAAAAGGGACAGGGGACTTTTTTTCTCCCTAGACTTGAATACCCCAAGTAGGTGAATTTGGTAAGGGGTATTTGATCGTTTGAAGGCACATGACCAATTTGGGCTTGGAAAATGGGGCACGTAAAACAAGACAAGAGTAAAGCAGCCTGTCGGGAGCAAAAAAAAGGGGGTCCCTGCCTACGGCGGGGCATGTGTGCAAAACATGCACAACAGTATCCTCCTTTCTCTCCTATGGGGATGATCTTGTTTGTACTTATGTGACCGAAGCAACACTTGGGGGAATTTTGAGTCCTACTTTTCTTAGTGACATGTATGATTTAATTTAATTTATCTCTCTTTTGGAGAGAATTTTTTCCCGTGAGTTTTTGTCCTTTTTCTCTAGTTATGAGAGATTTCAGTTGCGTGTTCATGGGTACCTCATCAGGCCTTGTAGCCAAGACCCATTCTACATTCATTTAGCTTCCTTTATCAATAGTTTAGTTTCTCCCTAAGTTGATCTTAAGGGGGGGTGTTGGAGTAAATAAGTCATTATCTGATAATTAATTAATCATCAATGCTTGGATGTTGATGTTGATAATGATGTTAGGTAATTGATACATAGGTGTTGATTTGTTTGATAATGATCAAGTCTTCACAATTTTTGCATGAGTATTTTATATTTTAATAATTGATGCATTTGTTTTTTATTGCTTTATCAAAGATGAGTGTGACAATAATTTTACTATGGATGAATAGTTTATTATGGATGGGCAGTTATGGTGATGATTTTTTTTTGGAATTTTTGAATACTTTTGAGTTTTTTCAAGATTATATGAAATTATTTTTAGAATTTTTAGAATTTTTGAGTTTGTTTTTGGTGTTTTTTGGGATATTTGGATTTTTTTTTTAGGATATTTGATTTTTTTGGATTTTAGGATATTTGATTTTTTTGGATTTTCAAGTTAGTTGATTTTTGGATTTTCAAGATATTTGATTTTTTTCTTCGATTTTCAAGTTATTTGGTTTCAGGATATTTGAATTTTTTTTGGATTTTTTAGGTCATTTGGATTTTTTTGGGTTTTTAGAATATATTTTTTTGTATTTTCAGGTTATTTGAATATTTTGGATTTTTTGGATATTTGGAACTTAAGTGAGGAACAAGAATCCAATCCAACAACCATGTTTAGGAGGATGCCCCCTAGTTAGATATATGACTACATTATTATGGATAGGTATGGTGATGTGAACGGGGATATAGGTGGTACGATGAATGTTAGACACTTAACAAGTTATCGATTCATGGTCAGATACTAATTTTATTATGTATTGGATAGATGGATGGGTAATAAAATAGGTTAAATGGTGTTATAGATAGGATGAATAGTTGGTAAGGAAGTTTTTGGTAGATTATGGGCAAAGCTTATTCATACATGACACCTGTTTACTGGGGTTTTTACCATGGTACCTATCCTGAAAGCACCATTGAAGTGGTTTCCACATAGAGGATGATTTATTTATCTTTACTATTTTGATCTTCTTTTTTTGATTTTTTGATTTTTTTGATTTTTTGATAGAATATTCTGATAGGTTAGGTATAGAATCTCTTAAGATGATTA
This sequence comes from Sequoia sempervirens, assembly GCA_007258455.2. Lineage (NCBI taxonomy): Eukaryota > Viridiplantae > Streptophyta > Pinopsida > Cupressales > Cupressaceae > Sequoia > Sequoia sempervirens. The sequence continues at coordinate 74,699,269 of VDFB02072274.1, read as the reverse complement.
TTGTTTATCAATTCTGATAAAGGTTCTCCTTCAAGGGTAGCCAATTGATATGCTCTCGATTTGTAACGTGTACTGATCACAAATGGTCCAAGCCAATTAGGTTCAAACTTTCCTTTACCCTCTTGGTTGAGTTGATTCTATTTCAATACGAGGTCACCCACTTGGAAACCCATGTTCTTAATTTTCATGTTGTTGCATTGAAGATGATTTTGATATGCTTGAAGGTGGTTAAGTGTATTTAAACACATTTCACCTAAAAACTCAATCTCTTGTAATTTGGATACTTGAAACTTTTCATCATTGATAAGATTTTGTGGAGATACACTCAAAGAAGCAATTTTGACCTCAATAGGAAAGATAGGTTTGACACCATAAATTAAGGAAAATGGTGTAGCGCCTTTGGGTGTTAGAATGATAGTTTGATAAGCCCACAAGGCTGGGTTTAGTTGAAGATGCTAGTCATGACTAGTGTCATTGACTATCTTTGTGAATATCTTAAGGATGGTTTTATTATATACTTTCACCTAGCCATTTCCTTGGGGGTAATAAGGTGTGGAAAGGTGCATTGGATGTGGAACTTGACACAAAGATATCGAACATCTTGGTTTTTGAAGGGTGTTCCATTGTTAGTGATTATGGTTTGAGGTATACCATACTAAAAATTCAAATAGTTTAGAATAAGCTTGACTATTTGTTTTCCTATGATGTATATTAGGGGTATGGATTCTATCCACTTTGTAAAGAACTCAGTGGCGGTAATAATGAATTTATTGCCATTGGAGGAGGTAGGGGATATATTTCCTATGAGGTCAAGTCCTCATTGTGAGAAAGGCCATGGTGTAGTGATCAATTGTAATTCTTTTGTTGGGACACGAATAAGATCACTATGTTGTTGATACCGTAGAAACTTGGCAAACTGATTGGATTCATGTTCCATTGTGGGCTAGTAGTATCCAATCCTTAGTATCTTTTTAACTAGGTTAGGTCCGCTAGAATGTGACCCACAAACACCTTCATGTACTTCTTGCAAGGTAGTTGTTGCCTCTTCAAGGTTAAGACATCAAAGTAATGTTCCATCAAAACTTCATATGTATAAGGTGTCACCAAGGATAGTAAAATGGGAGGATCATTGAATAAATGTTTTATTTTGAGTGCTAGTGAGGTGGGGTGGTATGATTCCATGTTGAAGATTGTAATGTCACTTTTCTCCAAAGATATTTTAGCAGCAGATTTAGTGGATTAAATATTAGAGTGAAGATAATTTACAAGCTGCAATATTATTAAAATGGATGTAAATAACCAATGTAAAAGACAATATGTGATAATTTAGTAAGAACCTCCAAAATAGATAGTTAACATGATAAATTGAATACATATCCATTTAATTCATATATAACAACACCAAAGCATATAATTAATATTCTCAATATATATCAAGATCTATGGTTTTAATACTTGTCTTAATAATAACACTGGAAAAACCACTCTCACCCTAGGAAGATGTCAATGGTATTGGCTCTTGCTATGGAACAATGTAGGAGAAATAAGTGTACTTCGCCACTCTACACAAGTACTGGTTCCACTAGAACAATGCTCAACACCCATGCAATACCCAAGATTTGGCCAAGACCATCTTGAGTGCACTTTTGTACCCTAGGTTGGACACACACATATAGTGTGCCCCTTTCTCCATCTTGTCCATAGCTCACCCACCACTTTCTTCTTCCTTGAATGTTCTTCTTCTTTGAATGTTCTCCATTGCTTGAATGATCTCCCTTTCCAAGTCCCGCATAAATACTTATATAAGCCTTAAGGGGTGGTTTCCAAACCATCGTACCCTTTCACAAGCATTTCCTTTAATAATTATTTAAATAAATAATTATTCTTCCCCTTTCTTAAAAGGTAATTTATACATATTCTTTATTAATATCCCTTTTAACTAAAGGATCATAATATCTTTTATTTTTCATCTCCCTTTTTAATTTTTAAAGGGTTATTTCATAACTTTCTCTTCTCTTGGGAAAAAAGTCACATAAAAATTCTCCCCTTGTATATTAGCTATTGTCCTCAGTAGCACAAGATGCATCTCCATCACGAATCAAAGAAACACATGATCAATAATTGAAGATACTATCACTGAATATTTGTATTCTTCATAATATATCTATTTTATTCTATACTTTATCTACATTATTTGCTTTTGTTAGTTCATAGATCATCCTTTTTATTTTATTTTAAATTCACAAGTAATTTTAATAAAATCACTTTTCCAATCCAAATTATGATGAGAATTATATAGACATCTTATGAAATATATCATGAATTTAAAATTACAAAGATAATTATAGTTTATGTATTTAACCTCCTATCCTTGAACTTTACCATTTTACTCACTCATGTAACTCCTTTAAATTATTAAAGTATTACAATGTGATCACACAATAATTACTATGCATGTCCAATACTATGTGGTCACTCATAATTTATAAAAGCATAATCTACAAATTCAACATACACTCCAAGATGGTATTCATGCATTTTGGACTACATGAATATCCTATTTTCATATATCAAAATCAATGTACAAATAGAATCTTAGTCCTATAAGGAAATTGTACAAGGTTATTGGGTTGATCAAGTCCAATAAAAAGTACAATAGAGAAAAAAATCCATTAAGCACCTTAAGCAAAAGAAAACAACAAAAGGTTATGACTAGCCATAGGGTACTTGATAAAAATACTAGGTCCAGATTATTGATATGAATCTTCAATTTAACCCCTTTTTTTTTTATAGGTTTGACAGCATTATAAAAGAAACATGTGAAATATTTGAACATCACATAACCTACTTGCATATCATAGAAAAGGTTGGAATATATAGTCTCTCCCCATGTAATATTCGACATGTCCCCATGTCTAAGTCTAAGATCATGTGTGGTTTCATATCTTATAATAGTGTGGTGTTATTCTCACCAACTCATTCCAAACACAATGTCCATTTTTCAAGTTTAAGATGTGAATCCAAGGATCTGTGGGTTATGGCTCACAATGTACTTAATATATATATATATATGTGTAAGAAATCATGGTGTCAATTTTAATTAACATATCAAGCATAGTAAAGCCATTTTCTCAAAATAGGCACATAGCTAAATGTAAATTTCTGACATGATATATCTTTATTATGAAGACAACCTTATTGCACAAGAAGGTACTAGCTAATTCTATAAGGATTAGGTCAAAACATATTATAACAAGACTAATAAAAAAATGGTGTTCCTGATTTTTCTTTTAGCGAATTCGTCTTTTACATCTAATACTATTTGACACAAAATTTAGCAGGTGAAGAGTTTTATGGAAGATCAATGATTTCAATTCCCATATTAGTTTTTTAGCATTCATGGCTTTGTAATATTGTGTATACACTTGTATTATCAATTTTCCTAATTGTAGTCATAGCATAGATGAAACTGGGGGTAAATAGAACCCCATATATCTCTTGAGGATGTACCATGTACATAAGAGACAATTTAATTATGTTCTAGTTCTATTGTCTTTCCTATAGTCATTTTCTGGTTGATATTCAACATCTTTGAAATAATGTTAATATTGCTTCCACACATATAACACATCTAGCTCCACATAGTTATATTACCATTTTCCTTTTTCAGAATGTTCATCTTAAATCAGAGATGCTTCTACCATTGGATAGTTTATATTTGTTATTAAGTGACTAATCTTGAAATCATCTAGTAGTTTCTAAATGTGTTTAATTGTACAAGGAGGAAAATGTAATTAGTTATGTGTCATACCTCAATATTTTTTATGCTCACACCCTTAATTCTTAAATTGAAACTCTAAAAATAATTCTTCAATGGATTTGCATGCTTCCAAGACATAAGGATTTGCACTATATGTTGGGGTGATCAACTTACTCAACATGGTAATAAGGTATGTAGTTATGGAAAATTATCTTGCAACTTCCTTTAGATCATGAGACTCATTCACAAATCAAAAACATCACTAAATCCTTATATACATGTCGTGGATCAAGAAAGAAGTTAAATCAATTTGTTTTATTCAATTTACTTAGCCCATATATAAATAGCTACGTAAGTCTAACTACAGACTATCATGGGTGTCCAAGCAGGTCAAGGAGAAAAGAACATCTCTAGCATGCAAAACCTATTACATATTTTCTTGCAGCTAGTAATCAGCTCCATCATTATATGTGGCAATACAAATAGAGCATGCAAGTTTTTACACAATTCCTACAAGAAATGTAGTTTTCCTGAAATGAAGGGTTTCATATTATCATTTATAGACTTACAGGTATGCATAAGGCATAAGAATACCATAGTATGCATTTTTAAAAGGCCAAATAAAAACATATGCAAGTCGAGCCAAGAACATCATGAGGCATGATAAAACAAAAGGATTCCTTATTACAGTACTAGGCAATTGCAATTATATTTTCAGTATCATTGCAGGTCAAAGCTAAAACTCTCGGTGTGAGAAAAGATTAAAGATCATTGTATTTTCATAGAGAAAGCCTAATTTTTATTTAGCACATACTTTCATCCATCAAATATGGTATGCAAGATAAAAGGGGTTGGCATGAGTCTCTTTGGATGAATCACTGCATATTTAAACTCTAAACCTAGTCACCATGTTTGATGAATACAGTTCATCAATTGAGATTGATATTTGAGGTTGGATATGGGCTTATATAAGCTTGCATTGCTCTTGTGTGAGGGTTTCAACCCCAACACACTATTGGTGCCAAAAATTTTAGTCTATAGTAGCAATTCAAGTTTGTGAAGGAGAGTCGTTACCCTATCTAGGGGAGAGGGCCCAATAGCGGTGTGGGTACCAATAGTTGTCATAGTACATGTATATTCAAAGCCTAATATTTTAAAAGTATGGAACTAGTAATTGTAAGAGAGGACCCAATAGTTGAACAAAATATTCCCATTACATTCAAAAAGAAACAAATCGTATGATGCCACATTGACACACTAAAAAACATGACTTAATGCACCACTATTGGTCTAACTTTTTTTGGGGATTTATTATGATCCCTCAACAAAAAGCATGTTGATGACACCTTTTTTCTTGGTCTATGCAGGTGAAACGAAATATTTGAATTGTCCACGTCCCTGGCCACTCGAGGATATAATTTTTTAATGTCAATGTTGCATGTTCATTGCTATGTTGACCCATAAAGTTAGGGTGCACCACTATTGGGCCCTCTCCCCTATATGATCTCACAAGGAGTCTATTTGACAGTTGTTGCTCACAAAATCCACACGGTAAGTACCTCTTGATGACATGAATAGAACACCACAGTTATTGTATGGTCCCATGGGGGGCTTGGGTTTCTATTTTCATGGATCAAGCGGTCTCATGAAGCAAAAAAAATTATGCTACAGGATTAATTGGAATCTTTTCCTGAAAAATAACAACCCCTACCTTTTAGGTCTACAAATTTCAATGGATGAAATTGAGGTGAGGCTAGAAATTTCCCCTACAACTTAGGAATTTCTTAGGAATTTTTTCTGCCATGTGTCTATCACTTAAAATTTTAAATTCCTAAAAAAATAAAAAAAGAGAGAATTTTTATATATTGATTAATTTTTATCAAAAATACTCCAGTTCGTTCCTTAAATTTTGAAGCTCAAACTTTGAAGCTGAATTGCAAAATTGAATTCATGGGACTTCCAACCTTAAAATATTCCTAAAACATCTTAGTAGCACCCACTGAAACTTTTTAGGAAGCCCCCCTCCATGGGACCTTACCCTTAGAGACATGACCCCTAACAAAAGTTGCATCAATCTGTGAGAGATGTATTATTTTAGCGAGGGGCCATAGTCTATGTACAACTCTTCAAAGTTGAGAATACAAACAATCAAGAATGGTTCTTTGTCCACTCTAGTTTACTAAGAGAAAAAATATCACATTAAATATATAATAGTGTGAATATCAAGTGGGCTTGAATGGTTTTTAAAGGATGGATGCATATATAACTTATATATATATATATATATATATATATATATATATATATATATATATGGTGTTTTAAGCTAAGTCTATGTGTAAATAGGGAGTACTCAAAGCAATGTTAGATTTAGACAAGATTTAAAATATGCATGTGAACACACATATGTGATCTAATATTTTTAATAATGTCAATGAAAAATCAGAATCAACATAAGGGTCTTATACAATCAAGTCTTATGACTCAAAGGTTAGAGAAAGTGTATAATGCTAGGCATACAAAAGGATCATTTTAAACATTAGCTAATATGAATTTTCTATAGATAAAGGGAATTTCAAAGGTATTAAGGCCTGATCATTAGGCTCTAATACCAAATGCAATGCCACTTTTCTCCAAAGATATTTTAGCAACAGATTTAGTGGATTAAATATTAGAGTGAAGATAGTTTACAAGCTACAATATTATTAAAATGGATGTAAAAAACCAATGCAAAAGACAATATGTGATAATTTAGTGAGAACCTCCAACATAGATATTTAACATGATAAATTGAATACACATCCATATAATTCATATACAACACCAAAGCATATAATTAATATTCTCAATATATTGTAGGGTCTATGGTTTTAATACTTATCTTAATAATAGCACCTAGAAAAGCCACTCACCCTAGGAAGATGTCAGTGGTACTAGCTCTTGCTATGGAACAATCTGGGAGAAATAAGTGTACTTTGCCGCTCTACATGAGTGTTGGTTCCACTAGAACAATGCTCAACACTCGTGCAATACCCAAGCCTTATCCAAGACCGTATTGAGTGCACTTCTGTTACCCCAAGTTGGACACACTCATACAGTGTGCCCCCTTCTCTATATTGTCCATAGCTCACCCACCGATTTCTTCTTCCTTCAATGTTCTTCTTCTTTGAATGTTGTTCATTGCTTGAATGATCCCCCTTTCCAAGTCTCACATAAATGCTTATATAAGCCTTAAGGGGTGGTTTCCAAACCATCACACCCTTTCACAAAAGTTTCTTGTAATAATTATTTAAATAAATAATTATTATTCCCCTTTCTTAAAAGGTATTTATACATATTCTTTATTAAAATCCCTTTTAACCAAAGGATCACAATATCCTTTATTTATGTATCTCCCTTTTTAATTTATAAAGGGTTGTTTCATAACTTTCTCTTCTCTTGGGGAAAAGGTCACATAACAGAGATAGACATAGATGTCTTGGTATAGGGTGAATTGGGACCAACAATTTCACACACAATTTCAAATTTTGGAACATCAAATGTGGGTATAAGAAATTATTTCATAAGAAATTCACATTTGCAATAATTATGTGACATGTCTAGAAGAGACCCAATTGCTGCAATAGCATCACCAACTTTATTATCAATCTTGGATATCTAATCAAAAGATGATGACATAAAGTACTATTTAAAATTGTCAACCATTCTTTTATAAGGAAGAAATTTATCATTCTTGGTTTGGTAATCATAATTGACTTGTCTAACTACTAGTTATGAGTCAGCATAAACCTGTAGTTCCTTGATCTTCCATTGAATTGTCATTGTTAACCCTGCTCAATAAATGATTCTTTTTCTTCTATAATATTGGTACAAGGAAAGGCTATCTTGTATGATTTGGGTATACAATCTCCTTGAGGAGTAACAAAGAGAATGCATGCTCCTGATCCATAGTGGGTGTGAGATATGTCAAAGTATAATTTTTGTTGGTTTGTTTATGTTTCTAAGAGGATTCCCTCGTCCAACTATTATGATACCAAAGGATTTTGATCATAGATACCTATATCTCGACCAACTAGTCTACTATTACCTATCCTTTTATTGATTTTTTTGTCCATATATTCTATATCAAATTCATTGAGGATCATGACCCATTTTTCCATTTGACTTTTAGGGCTGCTTTTGACAAAAAGATATTTTAGCAGATCCACTATGGATATAAGATTGATCTATTTGTTAAGCATATAATGTCTAATTTTGTGATGCAAAGATAACAAATAAACAAGCTCATTCAATTAGTGTATGGTTAAGTTCATAGCCTACTAGTGTATGATTGATGTAGTATACTTCTCTTTCCTTTCTTAACTCATCATGTTGCACTAATAAAGCACCTAGAGCTCCTAAGATAGCCGATATATAAAGGATAATTGGTTTATCTAGTATAGGAGTCATCAAGATAGGAGGTGATTCCAAATAGTCCTTTGTTTTTTGAAAATCTTGTTGGCACTTATCATCCCATTTAAAAGAAACATCTTTGCGGAGTAGATGTGTTAATGGATGAAATTTGGCGGCTAGCTGAGATATGAATATTTGGATGGATTGAAGCTTTCCTTGGAGACTAATGAGTTGTTTCAAGGTCTTTGGTGGAGGAACATTCATTATTTCTTTCATGTTCATAGGATCTAATTCTATGCCTCTTCAGGATACAATGTATCCTAGCGATTTCCTTGATATGACATCAAAAATACATTTCTTCAGATTGAGTTGTACTTGATACTTTTCCAATTTGTCAAAAATGTGTGCTAAGACATGTGACCTTGCCTTGTTCTGGAATTTCCTAGGAGAACATCCACATACTCCTCCATGATATCATGAAACATATCTTGAAAGATAACAGGTCATTGCTCTCTGATAAGTAGCTTCAATATTTTTATGCCCTAATGGAATTACGTTCCAACAATAAGTCACCCACAAACATGTGAAGGTTGTCTTATGTTGGTCTTCTTGAGCTATTTTAATTTGATTGTACCCCAAAAAATATCCATGAGGGAGATAATTTTTTGGCTTGTTGTTAGATCCACTATAATGTCTATATTTGGTAATGGAAAATCATCTTTTGGACAAGCTCCATTAAGATCCTTGAAATCAGTGCATATTCTTATGCTTCTAGTGATATTTGAAATTGGTAGTAGATTCGATACCCATTTAGGATAGTCAATTGGTCAGATGAAGCCAACACCCAGTAGTTTATGTAATTTCACTTTCACCAATAGCGCTATTTTAGGATGCATTTGTAATGGAGTGAATTTGTATCCCTCACAAATTCCCCATTTACACCCCCTACCTTAGAAAATTTAAACTCGACGATGCTTTTCCACCTCATCTATCTGCTTTCCACCCACTTAGCGACTGTTTGTAGTGTCAATGGGGGATTTTTTGTTGGGGACGCTAGCATGGCATGCGGATGTCTATGTAACGTGTTTTCATCCTAACAGTATTCCAGCCTCTAGAATCTGCAGAGGCATTACACTTCTCCATTGGCTATGAAGAGTAATGCCCCTACACCTTTGACCGACCTTGAATGACTCTTTTGGGCTTCTATTCATCCTAAAAATATCTTCTTCATTCATTCGATCTTCTACACACTTCTTGAAATTCACTCAATCACACTCGTTGCTACACACTTCATTTTAATAACTCCACCATTTTTAAAGTTTGAATTCTACACTCTATTGGTTTTCCCTCTTCTTGTTGTGGAAAAATTGACATCTACAGGCTTGTGAGCTTACATCTCTCTTCATGTGCCTGAGAGCGTCTTGTTTGGGAGGTGATATCCATTTTACTTAGCATTGTCATTTTATTTTATAGCATAGCGTTGTTAGCATTGCTTGGCATTTTATCCATTTTAATACGTTCTTTATCATACTTTTTGTTATGTGGCTATTCTAGTTGTCCATGGAGGTGGGAACACCGAAACGAGGGTTTGACTGTGGCAAGCCTCGAAACAGCCTTAACATTTTTCCCAGTTCTACTGTGTGTAGGTATTACATTCATGTGGAGCTTGCAAGAGGATGGACCAACCATAATTTTAGTTTCTGCCACCTTTGCTCTTGTCAAATTCCATATTTTTAAGTTAAAGTATTATTCTTGTCATTTAAGTAGTTTAGCTCTTTTATGTTTTCTGTCATTGCTTAAACTTGTATTTATCAGGTAGTTAGCACATTCCTTATTAGTATTAATTGTACTTCATACTCTCTATTTGTACGTACACCAACATCTAACTAGGATGCTAGCGCATCACATTGTCATTTGTCTCTTGCACTGGAGTCCCTTGGCCAAGAGTTACCTAGGATGCAGTCCAGACTCAAGAATTCGCTCACCTAGTTTCCTAAACTCTCAAGTTGATAAAAGGACAGTGACATATTAGTTTCCCTTCCTTTTCACCCTCTTAAAACAATAAACTTACCTAGAAAAATCCTTAGCATGAGGTAGATTAGGGTAGCTGATTGTTCTAGACCCTCTCATGACCTGGGGTCCTGAGTAGTCAGTCCCCATCTACATTTTGGTGAACCTAACGTGAACTATTTTGGTTTTGTTTGGTAGTCTTTAAAGACTCTTCTCTCATATTCTAGGAGTGTTGTGGGTTTCTACATTGTAGGGTTCCTATCCTTGCAACTAAACCTATAACCCCTAGAAGCATAGCTATGAAGGATTCCTAAGTAGTACAAAATGAAACCTCGAATAGGTCATTGTCTAATAGTTAAACCCTTGGGGGCTTCTGAGAAAGTCTTGTCTAGTGTATGTAAGAGATGGATTCCTTCCTACATCTACCCATCCCATTTGCACAACCTACGAGTGGGTCTCCTTCTATAACATTAACCTCACAATATTTGCTAATGAATGCTAATAGAGAACCATCTCCTTTGTACATTCTCACACATATCAATGGGAACACTATAATTGGAATTCTCATTGACCCTTCATGTTGGGTTAATGCCATCATAGAGGATATCATGTTGATAAAATTTTTACATAAGGATGGATATGATGAATCTAAAAGCACTATACATACACATGATGGGGTTTCTATCCCTCCCATCAATTATATCACCTTGTCAGTCCTGGTTAGGCCCAAGACTCTAAATGCCCTCTTTGATATCATCCCGGGGTCCGAATTGTTCAGATTGAAACTAGTCGTTCCCTAGCTAGTTTCCATGAACATAGTCCCCTCGGTGGTCCACAAGTTCTTGAAGTTATTTCATGAGGTTTCTATGCATGTAGTCTATGACACCAGTTACAAACTGATGGTGCACAAGGAGGCTACTCACTTGATCACTTTTGGCCTACCCCTATTGGTCCACTCCCTCCCAAGATGGACCTATTGTATTGAACTTATGTGAAATACAAGAATGGGAGGATAGTGTCAAAAGTGACCTACCCTCCTCCCTATGCCATTTCAGTTAAAGCTTCCATGATAGTGCAACATAAGGGTGCCTCTACCACTCAAAAAAGGGACGAGAAGTCCACTTAGAACTCTTCTTCCTCTACAGTTCCACCTGCCTCTACCTCCCACCCTACTGAGGTGCCTTCAACTTCTGCTCCTATGCATCACTTGGGGAGTCTGATGGTTCCTGCTTGGCGGAAGGTCAAGCGTTAGGTATTCAACCTTCTTATCTTACCCATGGTGCCTCGACTCATCTTGTATGGTAAGGGGAAGGGTCCCCATGGAACATCTTTTGCATCTCAGCCTTTGTAGCCTCCTATTGTCCCTACCCCTAAGGTAGCAAATGAGAAGAATCACGTCACTAAGGCGCTCAAGTATTCTCCCCCTTTGTTGTTCCATCTACTTCTCCATCTCTTCCTCATGTTCCTCTCTAGGAGTCTCTCTCTCTACTAGAAATGGTTGTGATGGACACTCTGATGGTTGAACAGGAGCCTTTCGCTCCTTCTCAAGTTGCAGCCTCTAGCTCCTAGAGCCATATAGAATACCTTGTGCATGAGCACAAGTATCGGAGGAATGCTTTGGCTGTTAAACAGGCTGCCTTGCAGAAGAAGGAAGGGGAGTCAGTAGCTCCTACTTCAGTGTCCTCTACTATGTCCTCCTCTTCCACCCCTTCTACTTCAATTCCCTCCACTTCAATATTGCTTTCGGCTCCCCTGTGAGTGTGAATGATCTTCACCCTAAAAAGGTGTAAGTATTCATTGCTCCTTTGGTTGAGCCTCCTTCTAATGTCCTTTATGGACATCCCACCTTTTTCAAAACCCGTGGACATGTTGAATACCTCGGTGGTGTCCAATGCGGTTTTCTCCTCTTCATCCTCGCCTTTTGCTTCATTTGTGGGGATATCGCATCCTCTGATGAAGTGAAAGATGGAGGATGACCCCACCTCTAATGGGGGTCAGAAGAAGGGTTCACCTTCTTCGGAGGTTAGTCCTACATTGGCTTGCGTCGTCCTAGTGAAAAAGGTAGCCCTGATGTCCCTAGAGTTTGTCACTGCTCTCGAGTCTTTTGGTGAGGCTAGTAGTGGATCTTGGGCACCTCCCCCATTGCCCACTAAGTTGACATGTGGAACTCTTGTAAAGTGCATGTTCAACTCTATAGATGATATCCCAAGTCTGTTAGTGATTTTCATGAGATCGATGATGTTTACCTCAAATGAACTAAGTGGAGAAGACCTGGAGGGGACTTCTTCCTTGGCTCTTGTCACAGGAGAGTCGGAGGGTACCCCCCTTTGTATCTCACCCTTGCAGGCTCATCCACCCTCCCCTTATAGCTATCTAGATTGGGAGAACAACAACCTCTTGGTTGATCATGAGGACTATGGGATGCCTCTTCTTTATCTATAGATTAGATTGTGTCTGTGTGTGTTGTGTTTCCCTGTGCTTGTTTTATGTGTTCCTAGAGGACCCTTGTCACCCTCGTAGGTGCTTGGATACAAGAGTGTTTTTGTGTCATAAATATCTTTTATTTGTAACATCATTCTTCTATTTGTTGTGCTTTGAATTTCCACAATTAGGGACAATGCAAAGTGTTGGGGGCATTTAGGCTTCCCTTCCATGTTGGCTCAATTTTTTATTTTCATTTTGTTTTCATGTGCCTTTCTTCACATAGTCTGCTATAGTAGGGGGGACAATTCATTTATATATTATTATACTTATCTATCTATATTTATGAGAATCTCTAACCCAAAAATATCATATCCCCCTGTCTCTTGTTCGTCATGTCATAGTTTCTCCTTTCTTTTCATCTTTCTCTCTTTTTTTCTTACTTTGTGATGTTGTGGTGCTTATGTGTTGTCTGTCATGTGTGTGACAACATTACCATATTTACATCTCATCATGTTTCACGAGCCACAACATCACTTTCATTCTTGCTTTTCTCTACTTAGGATGTCACATTCCTCTAATTTTAGCATGAACCATCCTAAGGGGGTGCTATCATGTTTCCTTGATTTTAAAAAGGTGCATTCGGTGGCCAACAAATCCCTTCTTGAAAATCTATTCTTTTTTAAAATATTTTTCAACAATCGCATTCTTCAAGATGGATCCCTTGATGAATTTTTCCTTCATCATGGATTCATAAGATAGTTCATCCGGACTTTCCCTCGTGATGGAGCATTCCTTCTTTCAAATTCCTTGATGAAATGAATCTTTCAAAAGGATTTTGTGATGCTAGAATCATCAGTGATTGTTTCTTTTCAAAAATGTTATCACTTTCAAACTGAGCATCCCTTGAGTGGACCCATTTCCTTTTGAAGAGTTCCCAAGGGATCCCTTTGAAAGCTTCTCCTTCAATTGTTGATTGTCTACATGACTGTCTTCCTGCGTGGATTTTTTATATCTAACATGTTTTGTCTGCAGATTAACATGTTACTTTGTAGGTGTGCCTATGAAGCTGCTTTTTAATTGACCTTGTAGGACCATGTACCTGTAAGGCCCTATCAAACTCTATAGAGCCTCTCACATCCAACTTCCTTCAGGATCGAGCACCTAGGGGCACCTCCTTTGCAAGTCTGAGGACATGTGAAGCACTTACATCCTGCAAGATATTTTTGTTCAACTCTATAGCATCGAGTTCCTGTAGAGAATCTTTGTTCACCCTTTCATAGGTTTGTAGATCTGCGGTGCATTTTTTTCAACTCTCCTCAGGTCTGAGGACTTGTGGAGTCATCTTCTCTTCATGTGCTTTTGGGTAGGTCAGATTGCGATCTACTTCCTCAAAGGTTTAGGCATACTTTATTTGAAATCTTTCGATCTACTTTACCTCACATCTGGTACCACATATGCTCGCTAAAGTGGGGGAAATGTAATGGAGTGAATTTGCACCCCTTGCAAATTCCCCATTTACACCCCCTACCCTAGGAAAATTAAACCCAATGATGCTTTTCCAACTCATCCATCTTCTTTCCACCCACTTGGTGGTTGTCTGTAGTGTCAGTGGGGGAAGTTTTGTCAAGGATGCTAGCGCGATGCGTAGCGTGTTGCCATCCTAACAGGATTCCCACCTCTAGAATATGTAGAGGAATTACACTTCTTCATTTGTGATGAAGAGTAATGCCCCTGCACCCTTGACTGACCTCAAACAACTCTTTTGGGATTCTATTCATCCTAAAAACTTCTTCTTCTTCATTCATTTTATCTTCTAAACACTTCTTGAACTTCACTCAATCACACTCACTACTACACACTTCATTTTCATAGCTCCTCCACCATTTTTGAAGCTCAAAGTGTACACTATGTTTGTTTTCACTCTCATTCTTTTGGAAACATTGGCATCTACAAGATTGCAAGCTTGCATCTCTCTTCATGTGTTTGAGGGAATCTTGTTTGGGAGGTGATATCCATTTTACTTAGCATCGTCATTTGATTTCATAGCATAGTGTTATCATTTCTTAGCATTTCATCCATTTCTATATGTTATTTATCATACTTTCTTGTTTGTGGCTATTCTGGTTATCCATGGAGGTGGGAACATTGAAATAGGGGTTTGACTACGGCAAGCCCTGAAACAACCCCAACATTTTTCCTTGTTCTACTGTGTGTAGGTATCACGTTTGTGTGGAGCTTGTGGGAGGCTGGACCGATTTTATGTTTAGTTTCTACCACCTTTGCTCTTGTCAACTTCCATATTTTTAAGTTAAAGTATTATTCTTGTCATTTCAATAGTTTAGTTCTTTTATGTTTTTTGTCATTCCTTAAACTTGTATTTATCAGGTAGTTATCCCATTCCCTGTTAGTCTTAATTGTACTTCATACTCTCTATCTGTACAAATTCCAATGCCCAATCAGGATTCCAACGTGTCACATTGTCGTCCATCTCCAGCATTGGAGTCCCTTGGCTGAGAGTTTCCTAGGATACAGTCTAGACTCGAGAATTCACTCACCTAGTTTCCTAAACTATGGGGTTGATAAAAGGATAGTGACATATCAATTTTCCTTCCTTTTCACCCTCTTGAAACATCAAACTTACCTTGAACAATCCTTAGCATGGGGTATATCAGGGCAGTTGATTGTTCTAGACCCTCCCCTGACGATGGGTCATGGGATTTCCACGTAAATATGGTGTTATGTTGTGCATGTTGCTGATGTGTTTTAGTTTTTTTATGTGCTTTCATGCTTAATTAGTTTAAAAAATTAATGGTTAACTAATTTGATGTGGATCTGAATGTTTATGAGGCTTTTTGAAGTTTAAATGTACAACTAATTCACCCCCCACTCAGTTTTCTTGTGCATTCAACAATTGGTATCAGAGCAAAGTTCCTTGGAAGAAAGTTTAACTGCTTGAGGTAGATCTAGGATGATGCACAAGAAGGAGGCACCTATGTTTGATGGAACTAATTATCTATTTTGGAAGACCAGGATGGAAGGTTTTCTTGTTTCACTAGGGTTTGAGATCTGGAAATCTGTTGAATCTAAAAATACTATACCTACAAATGGCCTGAGTACTGTCGATGAAATCAAGGCTTATGAGAACAATGGGAAATAAAGATACACACTTTTGAGTGGTATTTATAATACTGAACTTGTGAATTTATGAGTCTTAAAACTGTTAATGAGATTTGGAAAAAGTTGGAAAGTGTTTATGAAGGAGATGAAAAGGTCAAGCAAGCTAGAATGTAGAATCTAAAGATCAAGTTTGAAACCCTACATATGTCAGAGGATGAAGATATCACTAGCTACATGCAAAAAGTTGACAAAGTTGTCAATTTCATTAGAGGTCTTGGTGGGACTCTTGATGATGATGAGGTGATAACTTGAAGGTACTGAGAAATTTTCCTAAATCCTATAGTCATAAGGTTTCTTCTATTGAATAATTTTAGACTTTAAATAACTATTATAGAGATTAGTTTCTTGGTACTTTGACTGCTTTTGAATTAAGAGAGTTTGGTCCAAGTTATTCAAAGAAAGAGATTGCCTAAGTTAAAGTTAGCAAAGTAGAAAAGAAAGAGGAATTTTATTTGGAAGAATTTGATTAGTTGGAAGAAAAATTTGTGAGGAGATTAAAAAAGGGTGTTGGAAAATATAGAGGTAAGTTACCTTTCAAATGCTTTAATTGTGGAAAGATTGGTCATTATGCTTTTAGATGTCCTAGTAGAACTACAAAAGATAAGTATAAGGAGAATAAAGGTAAATCAATTAAGAAAAGTTATTATGTTAGAGAATATGCCAACATATTTGATGATGAATTTGATTACCCTGATGATGAAGCTGATGAATTCGTGTTAATGATTTTAAATGTTGGAACTAATTTTGCTAACTGTAAGAGATGTATGAAGGACAATACTCCAGAGATAGGAGCAATTGTTACTACTCTTCATGCTAGGGAAGTAAAGAAAAATGAGATCATTGAAAATAGATGCTCAAATCATATGACAAGTGATAAGAATAAGTTTGTTAATCTTCAAAAGTTTGAAGGTGGTTTAGTCGAGTTTGGTAATGATACATTTTCTAAGATATGTGGAAAAGGTTCAATTAGTTTTTATGGAAAGCATAATACATATGATGTTCTATGTGTTAAAGGTCTGCAGAATAATATTTTTTTGTGTAGGATAGATGTGAAGAAAAGGATATAATCTTGTGTTTTAGGATGATGGATGTGAAATCATAAAAGACTTCACGACTGTCATTATTGCTGGAAGGATAGATGGTAATTATTTATCAGCTCAAAGGTGCTAATGATATGTGTTTCATGACTCAAATTATTGAAAGTTGGCTATGGTATAGCAAAATATGTCACATCAATTTTGATAGCCTAACAGGGTTAAGTTCAATTCAAGTTGTGAGATATTTTCCAAAGATCACAAAACCTATAAATGTTGTTTGTAAGGAATGTCAGATTGGGAAGCAATCTAGGAGTTTCAAAGTCAAAGAATAATCTTCTATCAGTCCTTTGGAATTGGTACATATAGATCTTTGTGGACCTACAAGAACAAGAAGTTTTAAAGGTGACAGGTATTTCATGCTTTTAATTGATGATTATTTTAGAATGACTTGGGTTACTTTTCTCAAAGAAAAATTAGAGGCTTTAGATAAGTTTAAGGCATTAAAAGCTATTGTTGAGATTGAAATGGATATGAAAATCAAATATTTGAGGTCTAACAGAGGTGGAGAGTTCACCTCCAATGAATTTAGCTTCTTTTGTGAAGATCAAGGGATAAAGAGGCATTTATCTGCCCCTAGGACTCCTCAAAAAAATAGAGTACTGGTTGAAAGAAAGAATAGAACTATCCAAAAAGCTACAAGGACAATGATGAAAGAGGAAAACCTACCAAAAGTCCACGTTCCCACGGTCCTTTGCATTTGTAGCAAAAATTCCTCCTTTTTAGGTCATCTCATCATTGGCATACATGGCCGCATTCCCATTTCTCATTACAATGAAAGCATGTTCACCCATGAAATTCCTTCTTATACCTTTCATCTTTATGAGGGTACTTGGAGTTTGTGTTGAAGCTTTTGGGCTTATCTTTTAATGGGTTATTCTCAAATTTCATTTTATTTTGAATTGTCCCTTCTAGGTTGGTTGGTTCTAGGGCACTTACTATGCTCCTTATTGATTCTTTCAATCCCTCCACAAATAATTAGGTGAGTCTCCCTTGAGAGATGTTGGGTACCATGACAACTAATTTCTAGAATTCAATGGCATAGTATTCTATGGTTCCATGTTGTTTTAGTTGTGTTAGTTCTTTAAAGTACCATTCAAGATGTTTTTGGTCAAACCTTTTGATAATTCTTTGAGTGAATTCATCATAAATTGTTAAGTGTTGGTGGCCTTGGGTAATAAGGCCATGGTGCCACCATTCATGGGTCATTCATGTTAAATGGAGTACATAAAAATTAATGGCATTTTCCTTTGTCATGGGGCTTAGTGATAGATAAGTGTCCAATTTTTGGACCCATGAGTGTGTCATGATTTTTCCTGCTCCATCAAAGCAAGGAAGGGTTATCTTTCTCACCCTTTAGGTATTTTTCGTGTTGCGTTTGTCTTTCCTTCCTAGGGGAAGCTCTAATTTTGGCATCACAGTAGTCTATAAAAGAGACATTTCTCATAAATTCAAAATCAAATCTATTGTATGCTTCCATGATTCCATCCACATTATCCGTGGGTGGTTTGTTTGCTTCTCCCTCTTCCACATGTTCCTCCCTTGGTAGGAAGGGAGGTCTTGTTGGTCTAGGGTTGGGTACCTTTGGGGAGATGGTGTTATTTTTCTTGAAGTGACTAGATTTGGTTTCCCTTCCACTATTGTTGCTCATATTTTGAATGGCTTGGAGGATAATATGGGTTGTTCTTTCATTCCTCTCATTTTCTTTCATGAGGGTTTGAGTGGCTTATCCATGAAGGTTCTCATTTCATTTCTCATTTGTTCACTCATGGTGTTGCTTGTTATAAGCTTCCTTATTTACCTTTCTAAAGCTCTTTGAGCCCTTTGGCTATTTCAAATCAACTATCTTTCACATGATGGCAGGAACGATGCTCTGATACCACTTGTAATGTCCCTCTCCTGATTTTCCCTAGAATTTTCCTATTAAACACCAATTGCGGTGACTAGGGTTAGGATTCGTCTTACCAATTAAAATACCTCTTCAATAATGCAACCTTGGGTTTGAATCTTGAAAACACCATATGAACAAGATACACACACACACACACACATATATACATATATTATTAGGAGAGTTAGTTAATAACATCACAACCATAGATTATCAACACTGCAACATATTATAATTATGGAAAAGGGACATGATGGGTCTTCCTAAAGCCATATACGAAGCCTAAGAGGGTGTATAACACAATTCCCCCCCTTGGAAACTTGTATCTACTTTCCCCATCAATTCCTTGACTCTCGGAAGACACTTTCCATCTTGTGGAGTTGGGTGGGGGTCGTAAGTGGGCTTTATCAGCTCTTTTCCTATCCACCACTCCACCCTAGGCCCATCCTACAAGATGGGTTTCAAAAAATTAAGCACTTCACCTATTATATCACAAAAAATCATTTATTAAATATTCTTATTATCATATAGGCAATATGCACACATATGTAAATAATGATTGCAGAAAAAATACACCTGAATTATGGTAATAGAGATCTATTGTGATGAACCGAGTTGATTCCCTTTTATTTTCTGGTATGTATGTGTTTTTCTCTTTAATCGATGATCTCTACCTTGATTTTCTCATCCTTTTTATTACCCCCTTTGGTTGAGGGTCATAACCTTTCAATGTATCAATTGGCCAAAGGACATAATTCCTTGTTAATGACTTTTAAACTGCAAATAGGAACAATTATTGTAATTAATTTCCTAGTGTGATCACAGATCTTCCTCCAATTGTTTTCCCTCCCTTATTATTATCTTCATTATTATTTGGGGAAGGGACATGTCTTATAGTTTGGACAAGCATCATAAGTAATTGCCTCTTTTCGTAATTGCATCCCTTCATGATCGTGTCACTTCCTAGATGCCTAATGAATTATGATTTGCATTATGTTAATTACCTTCCATAGTCAAAGTGATGATGATATAGCATACTTGAATAACAATTGCTTTCATTTTGCACCTACAAACCCAACATTCCCACTTCTCTTTTACAAGAGAAAATATGTCAATGAACATAATCAAAAGATATTATTATCACTACTTGGACAACTAATCACAATCAATGCCTTGCTGAACATGACAATTATGTTAATGTAGAATATTTGTACAAGCATAATGCAGATCTACCAATCCAAATCCTTCTAAAAATAGACATAATGGTTGTTTGACCCATACCCTCATCCTTGCAAAAAAGGGAAATTTGCAGATTCACACTTTCACTTGATTCATCTTGAGGTTGAGTGTCATTTCATTGTGTGGATCTCATTTCCTAATGAAATTAGAGAAGTAGGACCCCTTTTCCCTCTTTGGATCCACTTATTCATTTTGGGAAACTCCCCAATCATATTTTTCTATGTTTCATTTTGGTGAAACCGACAACCAAGACAAACAACTCCAACATCCCTCCAATTGCCTCAAACTATCTTGCCTAGTGCTCCTCGTTTTCCCTCACATAATGAAAAGGAGTATGATATTGTTGAACAACTAAAACATAATCCTGCTAAGATATCATTATGGGACCTTATTCAAGCAATACCTAGTTATCATACCATGCTTCAAAGTGATTTACAAGTTCCTACCCCTCCTAATGTGCAACCAAATGATTTGGCAGCCCAAATTCAAGGTATGACTTTGGTCAACTTGGACATTACTTTCCATCAATATGAGTTACCTTCATTAGAAGTGCAAAACCAAAATGAAGCTTTCATGATAATAGCTATATATAATAGGATTGGCATTATGATATAAGAGGGATTCACTACACACGAGTCTCTCCTTTCTCGAGAGATCACCAGGGAATGAACTGCCCTTATACACCTTAGAATTAACAGATTGACAAAATGATAAAGAACTAAGACTCAGTTATGCTTTGGAGAAAATTATCAGTGGTCCTGAGAGAGCTAGACTAGAGGATTCCTATCTTAGAAGAGGGAGCTCTTAGCTAGAAGACGTCAGTGCAGTTCTAGGATGCCAGCACGGTGCGTTGTCGTCTAAAAGATGTGTTGGCATCCTGAGCGACAAAGAACTTAGGAACTCGATGGATGGAAACAGATCTTACCTATAGACTCAGGAGTATTCCATCTAGGATTGTTTAACTAATCAGAAAACAAAATTCCGAATTAAATGTAAAGATGCTTGGGGAAATCTCACCTTTTTCTGGATGTTCAAATCTTCACTCCAAGCTCCAATTCGCAGCCTACACACAAAAGACCAAGGAGAAAGTTGTTGGGTTGTTGTATAGGGGCCTACCTCAGTCAGACACCATTTTGGTGTTCCCACCTCCACAGACAACCAAGTTGGAAGGGAATGCTAAAGAAGTAAATAAAGCATGTGGTGAAAGAAATACTCGCTTAGGAGTAGAACCTGCACCACGATAAGCGTGTGGTGAAAGCAATACCCTCTCGAGAGTAGAACCCGCACCATGATATAGTAGACAAATGTGTGTAAAAGAAAAGTGAGTGAAATAGAGAGCATTACCCATGGGCCAAGGCCCTCTCCAGAGCACACAGATGCACCATTAAGTGCTTGCTATTGGGGGGACCTCAATCCAGCATGGCTTCGCTTGTGAGTGCATTGCTATCAAAGAAGAAGGGGCCTCAAAGTTGAAGAAAAATGGAGAGAGAGCTAGTGTGATGTCTTCCAACCTTAAAATGAGAGGAAGAAAGAGGTTTTTATGCTTGCAAGGGCGGAAAAGAGCCGTTAGTTTTGGAGTGTAACCGCCAGGACACGTGTCTCAAGGGTTAACCTTCCAGATTCCACATTTTGAATTCAAGAAACAGACAGGATGCTAGCCCGTCGCGCATTCGTCCAAAGCCTATATTCTCAGAAAACGGATCGCTAGGCTTCTGTTGCTTAGCCACTTGTCCACATGGAGTCAGAATCATGAAATTCTGACCCTTGGGATTTTTTCATTAATGTCCTAGGGTGCTGTAAATGCTAGGAATAAATGTGAAAATATGGAATTGCCCCTAGGTGCAATTTTGCGATATTAGATTTTCCCCCACTTATGTGGGCTCGATTTTGGAAAAATCAGCCTCACTAAAGTAGAAAAAGAAAACTTTTATCCAAATTTTTGAATTTTACATATTTGTGTGCCAACAAAGAGAGACCATAGCGGCTATTGTAGCCGAGCTAATTGGAACTAAAGGTACCCCCAGTGTTCAAGCTCAACAAACAGTATCTAAACAGTCGCCAAAAACTTTTGAAGGTTCTAACCTACAAAACTCAATTTATAGGTCAACGTTGAAAAAATCAGAAGAAAGCGACCACAGAGAGAGGAATGATCAAGAAAAAATTCATTGATTTGGAAGAAAAATATGATCAAGAGACAACCTTATGCCCCCTCTTAAGTTTTCCCCCAGCCTGGTGGGGCAAATTCAGGAGAAATTGGGAAGCCACATGTCTTAGGAAAAATGGGCCCTAGGGGGTCTATATATACCTAGGTGGGCCCCTAGAAGGGTCATTTTCACTATTCACTGTGAGAAAATTGTTGACTTTTGTGAGAGAAAAGTCAGCAAAATCCCTAGTAGGAGAGAGTATGAGGAGCCGAGGCTAGAGCAGCTATGCTGGGACATCGCCGAGGATCATGGCGTGGACTAGGTAGGCCTCAAACTATCATTTTATGTGATTTTTTATGCATTTATTAGGATTTTCCCCTCGGCAAGGTGCGCAAGTGTCTTTTTTTCATGCCTGCATCCAAAACCTGCACTGTCATCCTTGATAAGCGATGTAGTCTTATATGTGTGTTGTCGTCTCAAAGGGTGCTATAATCTTCAAGGCGGTGATGGCGGTCAAGAGACGTATGCGTGGTGTGCAGACGTCTGTGCATTGCACATAAGTGTTAATTATTTTTCTTTTTTTGATGCACGATGCTGATGTTCTAATGAAAATTTTTTGTTACTTTTTGGCAGCAGTACCCAAAGATTCGAGAGCATCCTAGAGGGTGAGCATTCTGGCTTGTCTACGAGTAGAGGAACCACCTATCAAATGATGAGGTCACACTCTTAGAGTGGGTTGGTCTCTGGCACGTGTTCACCATGCCACAGATGAGATATCATGAGTGGATGCTGACGACACTTATGGACCGGTGGGATGCCACTACTTCATGGTTCTAGCTACCATGTGGAGAGATCATCGTTACTCTCGAGGACATCTATCAGATCCTCGGGCTACCCATCCGCGGTTGACGGGTGGCCCTTGATGACAAATAATCAACACAAGAGTGATTAGAGGGCATCCTCTATTGCACAGGGAGGACTGACGGTGGCAATGACATAGGTGATATCTACATGCATTGGTATGACCATGTGAGGACCATAGCACCACTGATCCACCGAGTCATGGTTGTGACTATTGCCTTTCAGATCATAATTGATGGGCAAGGCTCGCACCTACACGAGGGCCTCATCCATATGATTAGGGAGATGGTGGAGCATAGGACCATTTTTTCCTGGGGGCACAGCATGCTCGTGCACCTCTACCGGGAGCTAGGTAGGTACGTACACTATGAGTACCACAGCCTCACAACATGCACACTTTTGCAGGTGTGGGCCTTTTCCCACATCATGTGCACTCAGCCAGTCAATTTTCCCCAGCAACGGTCGTATCAAATCCCCATGGCCCACTGGTATGACATGATAGGCTAGTGGAGGTTTGGAGACCTATAGTTTTGGCAGTTATAGTTTGACACTCTCACCGCAGATGGTGTCTGATGGAGACCCTATCAATTTTTTAGGTGGGCAGATGTTGACAGGTACCTAAGGAACCTACAACGAGATCATTTTTTGATCAATCATAGGGATTTTCTTATTGTACCCTACTACTGGAATCGAGTCATGCGACAACATGGCCAACCACAGACTATACCAGCAAACAAGCCCACCTACACCAAATCCCATAGGAGTGCGGTGAGGGTTGGGGACAACCCTTGCCCCACTACTACAGATATCATCCCCTCTGATGATGATGAGCCCAACCATGATCTGCCACCCATATAAGTGGTAGACAATGTCAGTGTGGCGGCTGAATTTATGCCGTGGTGGGAGCAGCATTGTCCTGCTTCTGTGTTCGGCAAGGGTGCTCCGATAGGGGACCCTGGTCCACAAGAGGACTTACCAGCTCCACCGTCGTAGGACAGGAGGAGAGGCTGATAGTAGGCCAAGGAGGAGGAGGATGCGGCACCATCGAGGCCAAGGTAGCGGAGGAGGTCATATCCTCCACCAGCTACCCTTGTCTCTTTAGCACCACCATCTTCTACTGTAGTTGTGGCGCTAGCGGCCACCGAGGCCACCAGCTTAGGTCCTAGCACCGATCCTCACCCTAACCCAACATGACAACCAGGGGACCCAAGTATATAAGATTCATTATTTATGTTTTGTACCTTCATTTTTATGATATATTTATCCATACATGCCATGCGATACTAATACCTTTTTCTTTCTTTGTAGTTGTAGAGGACGCACAGGGGTGGACTGGGCTCATAGCTAAATGTATTTCAGAGGTTTCCCCTATTGTGTAGATTTAGGGGTTAGTCCTTGAGGCGTATTGGCCAGTATCTACGGGATGTCGTGCCCCCAGCTTCAAGCCAATTGCACACCTACAGATTGCTTATGAGGAGCGGGGCGTAGAGATTGTCCAGATCACTACAAAGTTGACGGCTACCCGAGGGTAGCGTGACTAGCTATCGGGGGAGCTGCGGACAACGCTCATCGAGCGAGATATGGAAGTGAGGAGGGCTGATGTCACTGAGTAGGCACATGACGCCTTCCAAAGCTGTCTCGATGACCTTGGTGAGTAGCTGACGGCTGTGATCCTGACAAATGTTCAACGACTGGACGATCAGTTGCGACAGGCAGAGCTGACGATATCTTCTCTTTAGGGGGAGATCAGAGGGATGCGAGCGGCCATGTCTGTATCACGTTCACATTGCTCATGCTCCATGACCACCGTCCAACCTCTCCCATGGCTTCCAAAGCATCCACCAGAGCTAGAGGGCTCCAAGAGCCATGCACCGTAGTGATCAGGGATTCATCATCAGTTTTGTGCATACCATTTTTAGTAGCGAGATACATATACATTCATATATACTTGTAGATCATTTTGTATAGACGTATATTCAACAACCACTCATTTTTTGTAGTAGTGGCCCGATACATGTACAAGAAATTGGATATGGGTAAAAGTACAAAGTTGTGTCACACTTTTGGCCAACTTATCAACACTAGTGAATTTTAGTATTTATAACTAAAAATCAATTTTGGTCAAACATATGATCTATTAAGATTCATTCTAGATAAGTTAAATATGTCCACAACTTTTCCAATTCAAATTTTTGGCTAAAGGCATATGTAGCACCACTTTGAGGCCAATTTACTATAAAAATAAAAAAAATTGAAAAAAATAATGTTTCAACAACTCCTACTCATATAAATAACATATTTTTTAAAATGTAAAAATACCCTTTTGTAGATCCATAAGTGTAGATTTCAAATATATATTTATTTTAATGGTTCAATTATTATTTATATTTTATTTTTATTTTTTACTAAAAGTAGGTTATTAGCACAAAAATATTAGGTTGATTACTATGTCAAGAAAAATACTAAAACTTATTAATTTTTTTTTTTTTAAATGATGCCCTAGATAAAAGAATCTAGTTTAAGATAGTATAATTTGTTTTCGATTTTAGATAAATATTCAATATAAAAGTTGACATCGAGTGGAAACAGTTGTGTTTTAATACACACACATTTAAATATTTATTTAAAAATATATATTTATTAAAATTGCAAAACAAAATATCCATGCCCTAAAGTTTCAAATTATAAATATACACAAAAAAATTGAAGGAAAAAAAAGAAAATTTACTATATAAAGCTTGACGTCAAATGAAACATCATTTTTCAGCATTTTATCAGCAACTAAATTATAGTCTTAATTTATAAAAAACTATATTCAAATAATTTTTTAATTTTGTCAAAAAATAAAAATATAAAATATACTAAAAAATACACATTTTATAAGTTTACATCATTTCAAAATTCAAAACATATATGTCACTTTCTAGTTATTCAAGTTTAAAAGTTAGATCAGTGTTGGTTGTTTCCTTTATCAAAGTGTGACACAGCTTTGTATTTTTACCCATACATACATTGCGTATATATATATGGATACATCGATTCTTATTTGATGGTGTTGTTTATCTAGATGTGTACGTTCTTTATTTTTTTCACACATGTTTATGCTATGGATGTTATATTCTCATGTGGATGTATGCCTACATTAGGTACTAATATGATTTAATAAACACACATGACTATATGTGAATTAAATACAATGATGATCTAATGGACACACACACACACATGCATGTGGTCATTCATAAGACAAAAATTCTCATAATGTGTTAATGAACAATGTCAACATACATGGTGCTACTATTCTTCTTGTAGAGAGAGCACCACATAGGTGACACATAGGACACTACGCGTAGTATCGACAAAGATGTATTGCATTAACAAGTTCTTTTAAAGGTGTTCTGTCCATAGATGATAGTCCATAGGCACCTAAACCATACACATAAATCACAATGTAAGGGCCTAACCAGTTAGGGTTAAATTTTCCTCTCTGGTCGGGCGGCGCATTTACATTTCTCTGGTTTTCACAGAGAACCAAATCTCCTATTTTAAAGGTTCTAGGAAGCACACTTTGATTGTATTGTGTAGATAACCACCATTGATAAGATTTAAGATGTTCGAGGGCTCGTAAACGGCGTTCATCGAGCATCTCCAACTATTGTAAATGGTTAACTCGATAGGTCTCATTATCAATTAGCCCTTTAAGGGAAACCCATAGAGATGAAATCTCCAACTCCAAAGGCATGATAGCTTTGGCACCATACACGAGGTTATAGGGCATTGTTCCCGTAGCCGTATGAACACTCGTGTGATAGGCCCATAAAGCGTACGTTAGTTGAATGTGACAATATTTACCATGCTTGTTAACTATTTTACGGATAATAAGTTCAAGGGTTTTATTAGACACTTCCACTTGACCATTAGATTGCAGATAGTACGGTGTGGAAAACCTATGTTGGATGTGGAATTTATCGAGGAACTATTTCACTTCCTTGTTTTTAAATGGTGTATCATTGTCAGAGACAAGCATAGTGGGCAATCTGAATCAAGAAATGATGTTATTCATAAGGAAACTACATATAGCTTCTACGTTCATGGATCGAAGTGGGATAGCCTCAACCCACTTTGTGAAGTAATTTGTAGCGATAAGGATAAAGGCAGGTCCCTTGGAAGAGGGGGGTGATGTTTTCCAATAATATCCAACCCCCACTGAGCAAACGGCCAAGGGGAAGTTTAATTTTGTAACTCTTGGGAAGGTACATGAATGAGATGACTGTGTTGCTGACATTGAGGGAAATTTTTGAAAAAGTTAAAGGAATCTTGTTCCACCATTTTCCAATAGTATCCCATGTGTATCAGCCTTCATGCCAAGGATTTACCACCAAAATGTCCACCCCTAGAGCCCACGTGGCTTTCCTTAAGGGCAAGGGGTATCTCCGCTTTAGTAAGACACCTAAGAAGCAGGCCATTATAGGCCTTCCTATAAAGGATGTAAGATACCATAACATAACGAATTGAAAGCTTCCTCACACAAATGTGGTCATTCTTTGTCACATCATCGGGGAAGTTTCCAATCTTTAGATAGTTATAGATATCAAAAAACCATTCCCCAGAGTCCACATGGGAACATATAGGGGACTTGGCTTTAGGTTCTTTAGGAACCAAAGGGTTTTGCAAGACCTGGACTACGATATGGTATTCTTTCATATCTTCTTCAGAAAGTACCAAGGAAGCTGCGCTCACCATGGCATCAACATGTCTATTTTCTCTCCTAGGGACATTATCTATCATGAAAGAAGAGAACTTTTTAAGCAAAGACAAGGCAAGGTCTCAATATCGAGACAATTTACTTTGCTTGGCTTGATAGTTTCCTGTTATCTAGTTCACTATAAGTTCAGAGTCGCCTAGGATGTGGAGATGTTTTATTTTTAGCGCAATCGCAACATGTAAGCCAACTATAAGGGCTTCATACTCAGCAATGTTATTGGTACAAGGGAAATCTAGTGAGAAGGATAAGGGAACTGGTTTACCTTCGGGGGATATTAGAACCACACCCGCTCCATAACCAGTTTGACACCTCAATCCGTCGAAATACATTTTTCATTCAAAATCGTGATTGATTACAAAAGTGTTTTCATCAGGAAACAAATCCCAGCCAGGAAAGGAGTGAAATGAGGGAGAATCTACCAGCTTATCCACAACCGCTTGACCCTTTATTGATTTTTGAGTAACGAAATTTATGTCGAACCCAGAAAGCAACATAACCCATTTTGCTAACCTTCATGCTAGATTCGTGCTGGAAAACAGATGTCTTAAAAGATCCATTACTATGGCGCGTGTTTCAGCATGGAGAAGATAGTGCCTCAAATTCTGTGTGGAAAAGATGAGAGCAAGGCATCGCTTCTCCATGGAGGAATAATGGGTTTTGTAGTCAACCAAGATGCGACTAATTTAGTAGACTGCTCTTTCCTTTCTAGTGTCATCATATTGAGCTAAAAGAGCTGCTAAAGAATATGGTGACACAACTAGGTAAAGCAGAAAGTTTCTATCTTGCATAACCAACATCAATACAGGGGGATTGGCCAAATAGGCTTTGATCGAATCAAAGGATCTTTGACATTCCTCATCCCATATGAAGCAAACATCCTTTTTCAATAAGCGAGTGAAAGGAAGGGTACAATCAGCCAACTAAGATATAAATTTGTGAATTGCCTAAATCTTCCCTTGTAGACTTTGCAACTCAGTGATATTCCTCAGTGGAGGCATGTTAACGATGGCGTCAATCTTTTTAGTGTCAACCTCGATCCCACAATGAGAGACTATAAACCCCAGAAGCTTTCTGGCATCAATGCCAGAGATGCACTTAAGGGGATTTAATCTCATTTTATAGAGTCAGTCTTTCAAAAATAAGATGAAGGTTCTTGGGATGATCCTGACGGGTGTTCGATTTTGCTCGATTTTTCCAATATGTCATCGATGTATTCTTCTAAAATCTTGTGGATAAAATCATGAAATATTAGGGTCATTGCCCACTGGTAAGTAGCTCCCGCATTCTTTAACCCAAAAGGCATGACCACATAATAGAAAGTACCCCATGGGGTAGTGAAGGTTGTCTTATATTGATCATCCAGGTTAATACGGATCTAATTATAACCCGAGAAACCATCCATGAAAGAAAGTAATGCATGGCCTGCAGTCGAGCCGACAATCATATCTATATTAGGCAGCAAAAAATCATCTTTAAGAGAAGCCTTGTTAAGATCTCGAAAGTTGATACATATGTGAATACGACCATCAAGCTTACTAACGACAACTATATTTGAAATCCAAGGGGAATAATTGATAGGACGAATAAAGCTTGCTTTCAATAGTTTCTCTATCTTAGTGTTAACCATCAATGCCACCCTGGGATTGATCTTTCAGATTTTTTGCTTAATCGGCTTCGCATCGGGACATAGGATGATATTATGAACCACTATAGATTTTTCAATACCGAGCATAGCCTCCTATGTCCAAGCGAATATGTCAGGATGAGAACGTAAGAGATCAACATGTTTGTTTGCTTCTTCTGAAGAGAGACACTTCCCGATTTTGATCACTTTTTCAAAGGATGTAGGACTCATGGAGATATCAACAGTGCCCCCCCTTAAGAAGGGAGTTACGGTCCTCATGATGAGGTATCACAATGTCATTACTAGTGTTGGATAAAGGGTCCTCCTCGTGAATACTCAAGACAAACTCTCTAAAATATGCCTGGCTATGCAAATGATACGAGAATCATCTTTTGTGGTGATACAAAGGAAACAGGGAATAAGCACCTAGAAACTCCTCTAGCACTTCGTCTGAAGAGAAGACATCGTGAGGGTTTTCTTGGCTTGCTCCCTTTCCTCTATTAATGTAGGGTAAACAAGGTTCAATGGTTTAACTGAAATCATATTAACACTCCACCAAGGTCTTTGCTTAGGCTGTTCAACAAAACACCCTAGTCCCAAATAGCGTTGTCACGACTTAAAATGGATGGGGATTTGAATCCCTTGCTTGATACGCCATAGGCCTTTTTTCCCATAGCCATACCAAGAAGCAAGCTCATATCCAAACCCATAGCGAGTTTGCAAAACCTCAGGAGGCAGTGGATCCACATAGATTGTTTTGTTCCACCAATGGATATCAAACGTTTCTACTGGGGTACTTCTACTTTCCTTTCCGGGTTCACAAATGTTAACTTCTTTTGTAAGGGGAGGATCGTTTTGCTCAGCACAGGAAGGAGTGGTCTCTTGAACAAGGTTACACTTCTTCTCCTCCGCAAGAGTATTATTCGTCTTTGTGTTAAGGGCACTCGGAAGGTCCATGCAAGAGGGATTCACCTTATATTCTATGATAAAGAATTCAAAAAAGTTCAAGGAACCCCAATCATCTCCAAGAAAAGCATTTGTTTGAGAAGTTGATGAGGGAGATTTAGGATCTTCTGCTTTAGGTGGTTCTTCATTTTCAACACTCACCCTGGGGACAAATTCCACAGAGGGTATTGATGAGGAACATGTCATAGCATCGGCAGTCAAAGATGGAATACAATTCTTGAGGGTAGATATAGTTGAAGTGTGACCGACAGTGGCCAACTCATAGAGGCGAACACCTTCTGGATCTACTTTAACTGTAACTAAATTATTTGTGACAAATTTCAAGGAACAGTTTAAAGTAGAAGTTACCACACCCATAGCATGGATCCAAGGTCTCCCTACGAGGAGGTTATATGGTAAGGGGCTGGGCATCACATAGACCAATGTGGGTAAGGTAATGAGGCCTAGCTACAAAGGAAGTATTATCGTACCTAGAGCTTGGCAGCCAGCATTATTGAATCCATGAATGTACAAGGAGGAAGTTACTAAAGAAGATGAATCAATTTTAATTTTAGGTAGTAGGTCCATACCGCAAATGTTGAGAGCTGAACTAGTGTCAATGAGGGTACACCTAATACCGATGTTGTTAACATTGACTATAATCATCAAAGGCTTTGATTGCTTCTGCACGTCCAGAGGTGGGAGTTCTTGTGGGTGGAATTTCATATTTGGAGAATCCACACAAATATGAGCCAACAATGTATTAACATTAGTGGGCCTAGTGAAGGCAAGAAAGAGAATCTTTTGTAAAGCTTCCTGAAGCATCTCTTGATAAATCAGAGCGGTCTGAAGAAGTCCGAAAGAGAATTCTTAGTCAGAGTAACACGAAGCTACTCAACAAGATCATAATCGCCTGGTGCTTTGATCACGGGCTTAGGTGTTGAAGGAAGGCTTGGTTGAGAAGGTGGTAAAGAAGTAGGGACAAAATTTTGAGAAGTAGGAATAGAAGGTTGTTGATTTAGGTTTTTTTTATTACTCCTTGTAGGGTATGTGTGTCCAACAACATTATAAGATGTAGAGTCCTTAGCTTTCACAAACTTTGAGTACAATTCTGATGAATTGTTATGACATGAAATTTTGTAGATGAAAGAGTTGGTTGGGGTCACGTAGACGACAAGTTTCTTAGGGCTTGGAGGAGCCACTAAGACCACCACCATGTTTACGGATCCCTCAACCTGTCGAGAGGAGACTTGTTCAGGAGATTTACGGATAGGGGAGAGTGCTTCTAAGAAATCGTCTAGAGCATCCTCCAGCATATTGAAATCTTCCTTAGAAAATCAACTATCATGAACGTGGACCATTGCAAAGAAAGTTTTGACGTTCATGTCGGGTTCACCAAAATGTGATATAAGAGGGATTCATTGCACACAGGTCTCTCCTTTCTCGAGAGATCACCAGGGAATGAATTTCCCTTATACACCTCAGAATTAACAGATTGAAAAAATGATAAAGAACTAAGACTGAGTTATGCTTCAGGGAAAATTATCAAAGGTCTTGAGAGAGCCAGACCAGAGGATTCATGTCTTAGAAGAGGGAGCTCTCGACTAGAAGATGTCAGCGTAGTTCTAGGACACCAGCGTGGTGTGTTGTCATCTAAAAGACACGTTGGCGTCTTGAGCAATAGAGAACTTAGGAACTTGATGAACGAAAACAAATCCTACTTGCAAACTCAAGAGTAGTCTGTTTGGGATTGTTTAACTAATCAGAAAACCAAATACCAAAGTAAATGCAAAGATGCTTGGGGAAAGTTCACCTTTTTTTGGACATTCAAATCTTCACTCCAAGCTCCTTTTCACAACCTACACAAAAGAACAAGGAGAAATTTGTTGGGTGGTTGTATAGGGGCCTGCCTCAGTCAAACCCTGTTTTGGTGTTCCCACCTCCATGAACAACCATGTTGGAAGGGAATGCTAAAAAAAGTAAACAAAGAATGTGGTGAAATCAATACCCACTCAGGAGTAGAACTCGCACCATAATAAGCCTGTGGTGAAAGCAATACCCGCTCGAGAGTAGAACCCGCACCACGAAATAGTAGACAAATGTGTGTAAAAGGAAAGTGAGGGAAAGAGAGAGCATTACCCATGGGGAAAGGCCCTCTCCAGAGCACACGGACGCACCGTTGAGTGCTTGCTATTGGGGGGACCTCAATTTAGCATGGCTTCACCTGTGAGTGCACTGCTATCAAAGGAGTCTCAAAGTTGAATAAAAATGGAGAGAGAGCTAGTGTGATGTCTTCCAACCTTCAAATGAGAGGTAGAAAGAGGTTTTTATGCTTGCAAGGGTAGCAAAGAGCCATTACTTTCTAAGTGTAACCATCAGGACACATGTCTCAAGGGTTAACCTTCCAGATTCTATGTTTTGAACTAGAGAAACGGACAGGACGCTAGCACATCGGGCAGATGCCTGCACACCACACATTCGTCCAAAGCCTATATTCTCAAAAACTGTGTCACTAGGCTTCTGTTTCTCAACCACTTGTCCAAATGGAGTTAGAATCATGAAATTATGACCCATGGGATTTTGTCATTAATGTCCTAGGGTGCCATTAATGCTAGGCATAATTGTGAAAATATGGAATTTCCACTAGGTGCAATTCTATGATATTACGGGTATAAAAAGAACCCCTGTTGAAAATGGATCATTCCTTAACATGTGTAGCATAAACCTTTTGAACAATATTGGAGTAGATAAAAGCTAAATACAACTAGATTCTTTATCCATTTGTGGGTTTGATAATTTAGGAAAGCAACATCTTGGTGTGATAACATTTCCTATTAAAGTTGGAAAGGCCACATTGCAAACTCCTATTCATGTCATGCGTGATAATATTCCATATAATCTTCTCTTGGGTAGACCTTGGATACATGCAATGAATGGGGTGCCTTCTACCCTTCATCGTAAAATGAAGTATGTCTACAACAACAAAGTGTATACAATAAAAGCCGCCCCTGAACTAGAAAGTTGCTTGCACATTGAGAAAAACAAGGAAAGTCCTTTGAAAACATTGACACCAACTACACATGTGGAACCCGTGCAAGAGAAAGAAAAAAGAGAGCAATATTGAAAAAGTCACGAAGTTATTGGAAGATGATTTGGATTCCTTACATTTCACACCTACATTCATGGGTGAATACAAGATCACAACAAGAGTCTAAAAATGGAAACGAAAAAGTGGTAATGTCAACACAACTCGAAAGCATCCAATTCAACCACTTTAGAAGAAGAAGAAAATTACACAACAAAATTTGATGAAGTTGTTTATGAACAACCACCAAATCCAAAAGAAATGAAAAGGCTTTATGGAAGAGGTTATGAACTTATGAAACAACTTTTGTATAGTGGAAAAGGAGTGGTGCTAGAGAACAAGGTATTTGTATCCCTATAGAGCCTAACATGCAATAAACAACTAACATGGTCTTGGTTATTGTCCTTCAAAAGAAATAAAAGCATTAAAAATATCTTCTTTCCATACCAAGACTATTACAAAAGATTCTCCTAAGCCAAATTTAACCTTGGTGCATCCTAAACTTATAGAAAGAACTAATGGTCTTGGTTAGTATCCCTTGAAAGAAATGAAAGAATCTTCGCTTAACATCAATGTCATCACACAAAACACTCCTAGGAAATGTCATAGTAATGATTGGAGTTCATTAGATTTTACACCCTCCTTTAAGGGAGAGTACAAAATCTCACAATCTAAAGAGTCTTGTGTAAGAATGACACCTTGTACTAAGCAAGAGATATCTTTGTCATAAAATAAAGGAACATCTTCTACTATTGATCAAGAGAGTATCTTATCGAAACTCCTCCAAGATCATTTGATATCTCTCCCTCCAAGAACACGAAAGAAATTTTACAACCAGAGTTCATTTTGTGCATATCATAGAGTTCATGGTAATTCTACTAATGAATGTAAGGCTTTAGGTAATGAAATTCAACATCTTAAGGATTATGGTGCTCTTCCTTGTGTTGAAGCACCTAGTTCCTCTAATTGATATTGATTTTCACTTTATCATGTTTCTCATCAATCATCTCAGCTCATCCTTGTCTTGCACTAAGTGGAGGCAAGGGGTTAGATAGCCTTGTCCTCGTAATGCACTTGTCATCTATTTTTGCTAGTTGACCACCTTCCATGTATATATAAGAGAAATCTTGGGATGTGGATGAAATTCCTTAAGTTGGCTCGAATCTGATGTACTTTTCTTCATATGTTTTAGCATTGTATTTTGGGGGCAACCCCATTCCTCTCTCCTTTTTCATGATGTAGTTTCATTCAAGAACATATGACATGGCATAGGGATTTCTAAATAAGCTCTCATGTCTTTGTCTACTTTAAAGCATATTTCTGACAGCAATGTTGTTAACTGTTGCTTTAAAGTGGGGGCATACATTGACACTCATGTTTCTTTGTGTGATTTTCTTTGTTCTGGCAATGCGTCCTTTTCTTGGTGGTGTCATTGGGTTTGATCTCCTCCGAGAGCATGCTATTTTTTTGACTTTTCCTCTCTTGGAGACATTAGGCATGATGTTCCCTAAGAGGAGACCTTACATGAACTAAATAAAGACCCATTTGAACAAAAACCTTTACTCACATGTTGTTCATAAGTGTTTAGCACAATACAACTTGTTAACCTTACGAAGCTCGAAGTTTAGTTTTGTGGCACCCTATTGAAGTTATTAGAGGGATAGCTTTGGTATGGTTAGTACGATGAGAGCCTAGACAGAGGCATGAATTTCTCATTGTACAGTGAGAGCCTAGACCTGGCATGACTTTCTCACTAAGGCACTTTCTTGGAGGCTCACCTAGTGGATGGCCTGAGGTTTCAATAGCCTGGAGTGAGCATGTGTTTTGGAAAAATAGTTGAGACTTGATCTACATCGAGTTGGACAAAAAATTGATGCTTGATCCACCCCTTTTTGTTTATGTTTATGTTTTTCCTTTCTTTTAGTCTTTGACATTGTATGTTTGTGTATCTTGTTGCTTTATATCATACACCTTGTGTGTGTCCCTTTGTGCTTATGTACGTTTGATGTTGGATCTTGGATCTTGGGGGCTTGATCACCCTCCTTAATCTTTGTCATCCTATACAATCCATATTGGTACATTTGGACCCCTCTTGACTACTTTAGTGCGAGTTGGACACAAGTTCCTCCTCTCACTAAAGTGGGGGCTAAATGTAGTGTAGGAAAAAGTATCCCTTTTTCACACTTAATTTGAGAATAAATATTACTAATAAAATGAGCTAAATGATGCCTTAATTTAGTGTTGTAATATGTATTTTACATATTCACATTGAGTTTAGGCCCCTATTAATTAAAATGGACTTAATTGTGCCTTATTTTTGGTGTTAAAAAGCTTACCTTTACACTTTCACACTCATCTAGAGTTTTACTAATTAATTAAGGTTAATTTGTCTTAATTAGCCCCTTTAACTCAAATCCAAGCCTAATTAATTACAATTTTTGAAGAGGAAACCCAACATTCATAAATGCCATGACATAACACTCATCCTTGAAGAATGTGTGTCCTAGGACGCATTCGCCATAAGGTGAATGGTTCCTCACTTAAGCCTAGGACCTATTTTTTTTTTTTTTTTGGTGATATTTTAACATTTTCAAATCCATATCTCAATGTCGACTTGTGAAATTTGAATTTCAAGAAATTAAGGATAAGTATCTATAAATACAAGGTTATTTAATCAATTCAAGTAAGCTATCAAGAAGTGAACTTTACAAGAGCTAAGATTATTGTCAAGAGTATTCAAGAGAAGATTTATCAAAGATTTATTGTAGCATTCAAGATCTCAAGTGTCATGTCAAAGCTATGTCCAATCATGCATGTTTTTGGAGCTCACATTGTGATGTAGGCTTCAAAATCTAAACCAAGCATTCAAGTCAAAGATTCAAACCAAGATTCAAGTGTCAAGATCCACATCCATTGAAGCCATTTGATGCAAAATCAATATCAAGATTTTAGTCCTTCAAAGGTTCATTTAAGGGTTTGGTGAGTTGTGGCATTGACTTATTCACGTTCATCATTCCTTTCATGCTTTTATTCATTTTAAGGTACACAAATGATCAATCCTCTACATTATTTCTTCCCAAATCCTTTGTTTTATATCCTCATTGTTTCTCTATAAAATGCAGTTAACTTATTTTGACAAGACTTTATTTCATTTTTTCTTCTCTTAGCTTTGCTTCCAATCTTTCAATGGTTTTTCTCTCTTCCTCTATTTTTTTCCCAATGTTTTTCTTTCATTGGGTTTTATTTTAAATTTTTTTAAGTGGATATTTCATTGTCATATTTATTTTTTCTCTCATTGTTTCACGAAAGCAAACCCCTATTCACCTAACAAACAACATTTTTCCCTCTTGATGTGTGTTTGCAAATTTTACATGGAAGATCTATTGGAGAACAAAAATTGCAAAATTGTCAAAGTTGTATTTGTTGTCACCATTCTTGCAAAATCACAGAAATTGACCTACAAAATTTATTTTCAGATTTCTGACTGCGAGATTCAAGAATTTGGGAGTGCAAACATAAGAGAACAAAACCCAGAACAAATTTTTAGGAGCCCTAGCCAGAACCCATTCGCCATAGGGCGAATGAGTCCTCAGTTAGCCTTGAAAAAACACTTTTTGTGAGAGGTATGCAAGATTTATCCCTTCCAAATTTTCCAGATGCTTTGTAGGTTCCACCATTATTATGCTTAATCTTCTAAATGAACTTTGTAGCTTGTGATTTGGAGTTGTTTTTCTATTTTTAATCTTTCTCCCCAAAGTGTTGTTTGACTCATACCCTCATCCTTGCAAAAAAAGGGAAATTTGTAGATTCACATTTTGACATGATTCACCTTGAGGTTGAGAATCAATACATTCTGTGGATCTCATTTCCTAATGAAATTAGAGAAGTAGGACCCCTTTTCCCTCTTTGGATCCACTTTTCCATTTTGGGAAACTCCCCTATCCTATTTTTCTATGTTTCAACAAATATCAAATTTGTAGTACCCCTCTGTTTATGCTTATGCTTTCTGTTGATTATGTTTTCACACTGTTTGATGATGATACTTTGTTTAGATATTTTGATCGCTGGTTTTGAGCGATAGTGGATTTATTATGTGACATGATGATACATTGTTTGATGTTTATTGATTTTAGTTATGATTGGATATAGTTTAGATGTTTTACTTTCAGTTGATCATTGCTATGTATATGTTATGATGGACTAACAGCTATTTATTTCGTCAGTTTGCTGTGAAGTGTATTGGTGTGGAGAACGGAATCACATCACTCGCTTGCGAGTGCCCTGTGATATCCGTGATTTCTTCCGCATGGTGTGCCTATTTAATGCTTTATATATATATATATATTTGTATGCATGTTATTGCTTGGTTGCAGGAATTGCAGGTACATGACACCGACTCCACCTGGGTACTCAGGTCTGAGCGTGTCAAGACTCAACGGATACGTTGATCGGGAGATAGTAGTTTGGTTTATCCTAGCCTAGTTTATAACCCTGGTCTTAGTACATTGTCTGTTTTCAGTTTTGAGTCATAGGTTGTATTGTTATTTTCTGTTTGGATAAATTGTTGAAAGTTAAATTTGGTTAATTTTTAATGATAGTTGTTGTGTTTTAAATTATTGGTATTTAAATTAATGTTTAAATGTAGAAGAAATTACTTGCTTGATTATTTAATTAATTAATTAGCTTATTTGGTTAAATGGTTTGATTTTAAAAGATCAAACTTATTTAATTAAATAAATTAATTAATTAAATTAAAATATTAAGTGAGTAAATAGTTATATTTGAAAATTAAATAAAATTGTGGAAAATTGTAAATTTAAATTAAAAATGCATGAGATTTGAATAGTGGTTGTAAAATTTAAATTAAATAAATAAATTGCATGCAAATATTGAAGAGCAAAATTGTCGAGAAGTTGTTAAAAGATATTTGCAACTTCTCGACAAGTGTGCAAGTTTCATTTATTGGGTTGTTGAGAAAAAAATTGGTTACGGATGATATTTTGGATCTCGGGAAAAACAGAGAGGTGGTACAATTTCCTCACGGGGAAATTATCAGTGCTTTTGCAAAAAAAAAAAAAAAAAACTCTCTCTTGCTGTAAAAATTGTTATTTCTTAGAAGTTGTTATCTCTTTGTATCTGGTTGGATATCTTGTGGATTTTGGGATTTGTTTCTCGGGGAAGTTATTGTGGAAGCTACAGGCTATTGTGGAAGCTACAGGAAAATTCCTTACCAGT
This sequence comes from Sequoia sempervirens, assembly GCA_007258455.2. Classification (NCBI taxonomy): domain Eukaryota; kingdom Viridiplantae; phylum Streptophyta; class Pinopsida; order Cupressales; family Cupressaceae; genus Sequoia; species Sequoia sempervirens. Next base: position 74,660,623 of record VDFB02072274.1, on the reverse strand, counting down.
TAATTTTCAAAGCACAGGATAACAGGTATTCTTCTGGTGTATTTTCTTTATTTATTTTTGGAAAGGAAAGCATTTGAAAAGAAAATTAGTGTAATTCAAATCTCTGTGTTTCACGCAAAAAATTATTTACTGTGTCTTTCCATTGAGAGGATTTATTGATTTTAGAAAACCTCTGTATTATATTATCTGTAGAAAATATTTAAAATTTCGTTGAGGGAAATTACCTGTTGAAAAAAGGGAATTTAATCTACGGGAATGTTTTGGGATTTAAATGGAAAAAATTTATATATATTCTTTTGAAAACCCTGTAGAAAATTTATTATTCCCTCAATTACTCTAATGTAACCCTGTTAAAAAAAACCCTTTTAAAAAAATTCTTGAAAACCCTGTGAAATTTGTATATTTATTCATATTTATATATATATATATACAAATATATATATATATATATATATAATTATAAATCAGATTTTGAAAGGTTCTTTGTTTTATAACAAATAAAATTTGTGATTTAAACGCCGTACAGGCGAAGTGAAGTATTAAAATTTCTCTTAAAATTATTTTTTTTCTAAAAATGCGTTTGAAACGCGGCCGCCGTATCGGCGATTTTTAAATTAAAAAAAAAATTAACAAGGTTGGGGAGGGCCGAAACCCTCCCCATTGTGTGTTTTTGGTGGGGCGCAGTCCCCACGGCTGCACACAGTAGCCGCCATGGCTGCTGGGCACAGCCCTGGAGCGGTTGCGTCCTCCCCAAAGGGGAGGCCGCGGCCGGCTACGAGCCCTACTTTACATCATTTGTAAATTAAAACAGAGTTTGGAAATAATAATGTGAATTTCATTTGATATATATTAAATGCGAATTTGTTATATGTTATTTATTTAATTCGATTCATATATAATATGAATTTTGAAATTTATAAATATTTAATATATTTTATGTATGTGTCTATGTATGTATATATGTGTGTGTGTGTGTATATATATATAAATTAAAATATATTTTATTATTTTATTGTTTTTAAAAAAGAAGAAATATTATTTTGTTAAATGGGATGATTGTTATCAAGATTAAGATATTTGTTCTATAAATAGATTATTTATCTGGAGTTATATAATTTTTAATATAATTTATGATTATGAAATTTGGGTTAATTGTAGATCTGATTTTTCGTATTGCATGGAAGGTGGATTAAAACCTTAGAAGAATAATTCTGGTATTCTTAAGTTAATGTTTGAGAGGATTTAGTATATCCGAACTATAGATATTTAATTTCCTTGATTTGCTTTATTGTGTATTTTTTTGGGCAAAATGGAAAAGTTATAATTGTTCAAGTCTTCCAGAATAAATTGTGTAGAAAGGGTGTATTATTTTTTCAAAAGTGTTTCTTAAATTGACTTGGGTTGTGCAAGAGTTAAACATGGTGTCTGATACTATTATGGTTTATTTGTTATTGTGAGTTGTAATTTGTGCACTTGGTAAACCCTAGTCATGAAAACTTAAAAACCCTTGTTATGTTTAAGGGAGTGGCTATTTGTAAGGGCTGACACACAAAGTGGTGTCAGGATAACTTACAAATAGTTTGTAAGTCAGTGAAAACTAAAGAACACAGTAGTTAGATTAAAAACACTTAACAAGATGTACATGTCTTGCTTATGACTCTTGAGCTACTACAGTCATGAGTATAAGATGAGGAGGCCTGGAATGGAAAATCCGTGTCTTGTTTCTTCAAAAGATATTCGATTCCACAACAGTATGCAATAGGGGCTGGGTTTCGTAAGAGGTTACCAAGGTAACCCAAGGATTGGGGGCCAAAACCTAGGAAGAAACACTAGGGTAACCTTTGCAACATTGTGATGACACTCCACCTAGAATAACAGTTAACCTTGTATTTGTAGATAATTCAATTGTCCAAATCTGGAAGTAATGTAACCATTAGATTGTTTGTACTAGTGTCTAGGGTTAGTAGATTAGGTCTAGGTAACCTCATTACTATCTCCTAGCATGGGGGGTGGACCTACGGGTACCACATGGTTGGGTGGAACGTGCACCTTACTCCGTTGGGTCCCTAGTTTTGTGATCATGGCATTGAGAGCTTCATGGATGGAGAGCTCGCGTTTGGATACTTATGCTTGTTATAACAATGTATATTGTAAAATTTGTATTGTTAAAAATATCCCTCAATGTTGTGAGGTGATCATTTGTAAAATGTAACTATTATTTGAATTACCTCATCAGATGGATGAGTATTGTACAATTATCAAATGCAATGTATGGAAAAACATGTATGTACTTTATTATGTTATTATGAATGAAAATTTCAATGTTATACAATGTTAAATGTTTATATTATAATTTAATTTGTGCAATGCGAAATACTTAAGTCACTTATGGAAAAATCAAAGTAGTGTATTGTCTAGTAACTTAACGAATGTATGCAATTAATTAACATAATAATTAAACTTAATTTTTTTTTTATTACACCTTTTTTAAACTATTGCAACATTCTTAGGTTATTAAGATGGGGCATTATAGATTGGTATCAGAGCAAAGGTTACAAACACTAGACACTCTGGCGGGTAATCCCGCGAGCCGATAGGTTGACCCTAGTATGTAGTGTGCATGGCCCCATTGCTTGGTTGTATAATGCTCTAGACTTCGTGGTGTTGCTTGTGTAGAAAAGAAGGAACATGCCTAGGCTGAGGGGGAGGAGGGAAGGAGGAGTGCGTGAGGCAGAATTGGGGTGGGAGGCGAGGGGCCAATCCGGGGAGTTACTCCCTCCCTGGCCCTCATCCTGGTGTCCGGTGGGAATAGTTGAATTAGAGAAATGAGGGCCGAGAATCCCTACGGAGCCGGTGATGGGGGGTTACCGGGGTCCATCCCCACCCTATTAGAGAGGTCCTAGCTCATCTTGGACCCCTGGATGGGTAGATGAGCAAGGGTTGTGTCGAGAGAGAGAGAGATAGATCTCTCCTAGGAGGTAGGGGACACACAGCTTGTCGAGGAGTTCTATTGTGCCCTTTAGTCACACTTGAGAGGTTCTGGGGGCATGCCCTCCTTTGATGATTCACGGGAGGTTGGGGTGGGAGCACGGCACTGGGTAGATGCTTCGCCATGCACCCATACAGTAGCAATACCCATGCCAGATGCGCTATTATGCACTTGAGAGGATTCACCTCTACTTGGTGGCACCTAGAGGAGCAGAAGCTCCATTTGGATATTGGTTCTGTGTCTTGGGAGATGTTTCTCGAGAGGTTTAGATCATGATTCCTGTCGAAACACTGGAGGTAGCGTAGGGCTGATGAGTTCCATGATCTACGTCAGTTGGCTCTTTCTGTAGAGCAATATGAACGTAGGTTTTATGAACTTAAGCAATATGCTGGTATTGGCGATGATGAGCCTATGCTAGTACAACACTTTATCAGGGGTTTAAATTCCCGCATCAGTAGTGGTGTCTGAGTCTTTGAGCCAAAGACTATGGAAGTAGCGGTGGAGAAGGCTCACATAGTAGAGGAGAACCTTATTATGACTTTAGGTGGGCACACAGGAGTGCAGATTGGGAGTGCTCCTGTAGCAGGTTTTAGTCCATTGGGTGGACAGGCATAGACAGGTGGTTCTTCTAAGAACCAACAGACACCCACAAAGGGTGGGCAGCAACAACAACAAAGAACACCTCAAAAGAACAATAACCCTCAACCACAACAACAAAATAGTCCTCAAACAAGAAAGGGTCGTAACTGGTGGTGCAATAAGCACAATAGGTAGGATTATCCTGTACAGAGTGCTCAATCTACCGTCAGTAGGGGTAGTTTTCAGCAATCCAATGCACCTTCGGGTGGCAGAGGATTCGGCAGAGGCACAAGTTGTTATTCATATGGGCATCAGGGACACATAACTAGGCAGTGTCTGATGAGAGGTTCTACTGGTTATGGGCCTCAACCTATAGTTTAGAAGCCTACGGTGGGAGATGCAGGACGAGCACATACAATATATGTTGCGGTTAATGACCACCAAGCTGATCACCAGAACACGGTGGTCGAAACTTCAGGTAAGTTACATGGTGTTAGTGTTTCTATACTTTTTGACTTTGGAGCCATTGACTCCTTTATTTCACCGACCATTGTTGACCGTTGTGGTCTTGTGGTAGTAAAGCAAGGTGGTAAGTGGCAAGTTGAATTCGCCTCAGGGGTGAAAGTAGCAGTAGAAAACTTAGTACATAATTGTGAACTTAAAATTGGTACGTTAACTACCTTAGTAGATTTATATGTTACACCCTTAGGATCGTACAACATAGTACTAGGCATGGATTGGTTAGCATCTTATCATGCTGTAATTGACTGTCGACTCAAGACAGTTAGTCGCATTAATGATTTAGGAGCAAAAGTGGAAATCGTAGGTATTCATAGACCTATCTCTTTGTGGATGATATCTGCTATGCAATTAAAGAGATGTCTTCGTCAGGGATGTCAACTGTTTGCAACAATAGTTACTGATTTGGAAGAGGGTGAGAGTCGAGGGGTATCTCTAGATGATCATCCTATTCTTAGGGAATTCGCTGACGTGTTTCCCGATGACATTCCTGGAATGCCACCGAAGAGGGATATTGAATTTAGGGTTGATCTAGTTCCTGGAGCTGAACCTATATCTAGAGCTCCTTATAGAATGATGACTCAGGAGTTAGAGGAACTTTGTATTCAGTTAGAGGAACTTTTAGAAAAGGGTTTCATTCATCCAAGTGTTTCCCCTTGGGGAGCACCTGTCATCTTCGTAAAGAAGAAGGATGGATCTCTTAGGTTGTGCATTGACTATCGTCAATTGAACAAGGTAACGATTAAGAATCGTTATCCTTTGCCTAGAATTGATGATCTTTTTGATCAAATTAAGGGAGCTAATGTGTTCTCTAAAATTGATTTGAAATCCGGTTACCATCAATTGCGTATAGCTGAAGCAGACATCCATAAAATTGCTTTTTGAACTCGATATGGGCACTACGAATTCACAGTAGTACCATTTGGGTTAACGAATGCACCATCAGTATTCACGAGTTTAATGAATGGTTTTTTTCGCACATACCTTGATCGTTTTGTCCTGGTATTTCTCGATGATATTTTAGTTTATTTGAGGAATATGAAGGAACATGAAGAACACTTGAGACAGGTTTTGCAATGTTTAAGGGAAAATCAATTGTATGCAAATTTGAAGAAGTGTGACTTCTTTCAACCTAAAATAAAATACCTTGGACATGTAATATCTGGAAAAGGTATTGTTGTGGATCCTTCTAAGATTCAAGCAATTGTAGATTGGCCCGCACCTACTAATGTAGGTGAAGTTCATAGTTTTATGGGTCTAGCTGGTTACTATAGGCAGTTTGTAGAGGGATTTTCTAGGATTGGTCATCCTATTACTTCTCTTCAAAGGAAAGGGAAGAAGTTTGTTTGGACAGAACAGTGTCAGTTAGCTTTTCAGACTCTTAAAGAAAAGTTAACTAATGCGCCTATACTCATTGTTCCTGATCCTACTAAGGATTTCATGGTATGCATGGATGCATCCTTAGAGGGTTTGGGAGCAGTATTGATGCAAGATGGGCGTGTGATTGCTTATGAGTCTCACAAACTCAAGGATCACAAATTAAACTATCCTAATCATGACCTAGAACTAGCTGCGGTAGTGCATGCATTAGTTTGATGGAGGCATTTCCTATTAGGTCATCGTTTCGAACTTCATACTGATCACCGTAGTTTGCAATACATCTTTACACAACCTAACTTGAATGCTAGGCAAAGACGGTGGATGGAGTTCTTGTGTGAGTACGATTTTGAAGTGAAATATGTTCAAGGAAAAGAGAACGTAGTGGCTGACGCTCTTAGCCGACGTCGACATGAGATCTCTGCTACTACTCTTGAAGTTGATTTGAGAGGTCAAATAGTAGCTGCACTTCCTACTGATAGATTATATCAGGAAGTGAGGTCAGAAATTGAATCGGGTAGACCTTTAGAAGATCAATTTGTAGGCTATGTCTTAGAATCAGATGGTATATTATGGCATTTAGGTCATATTTATGTACCACATGTTGAGAGTCTTCGTACTTTAATCATGACTGAAGCTCATCGAGCTTCGTATTCAACTCATCCAAGTGTCAAGAAAATGCATGCTGATCTTCGGCAATTGTATTTCTGGCCTAGTATGACACGTGATATTGCTGATTATGTATCGAGATGTCTTGAATGTCAGCGAGTCAAAGCTGAGCATCAACATCCCGCTGGATTATTGCAGCCACATCTCATTTCTAAATGGAAATGGGATATTATATCCATTGAATTTATTGTAGGGTTACCCACGTCATCACGTCGACATGATGCCATTATGGTAACTGTTGACCGTTTGACTAAGGTAGCTCACTTCTCACCTGTACGATCATCATACAATGCTTCATCTGTAGCTAGGATATTTATAGAGGACATCGTTAGATTACATGGGATTCCTCATAGGATCATTTCTGATAGAGATCCTTTTTTTACTTCAGCCTTATGGACTTCATTACAACATGCATTAGGTACACAGTTGAACTTTAGTTCAGTGTATCATCCTCAAACTGATGGAAAAACTAAAAGAGTTAACCAAATATTAGAGGATATGCTTAGAATGTACGTAATGGATCAACAATCACGTTGGGAGGATTATTTGTACTTAGTAGAATTCACTTACAACAACGGATATCAGAGTTCCATAGGTATGCCACCATTTCAGGCATTATACGGTCGTCCTTGTCGAACTCCACTAAGTTGGGATTGAATTGAGGATAGAGTGTTACTTGGACCTGAGATGCTTTGAGACATGGAGCAACAAGTTGACCGTATTAGAGAACATTTGATAGCAGCTCAGGATAGGTAAAAGAAATATGCTGATGCTCATAGGATAGACCGACAGTTTATTGTTGGTGATAGAGTGTTTCTTCGAGTGCGACTGTGAAAGAGTCCAATCCGTTACGGAAAAGGCTCTAAGCTTGCACCTCGTTTTGTTGGGCCATTCGAGATCTTAGAGAGAATTGGTCCCGTGGCGTATCGACTCGCCTTACCACCCAGTTTGTCTCGTATTCATGATGTTTTTCATGTATCAGTACTTAGACCATATCATCCTGACATATCTCATGTACTTGATTGGAATGCGTTACAGGTAGAGGACGGGCAGCTGGCTTTGGAGCCCATGGCCATTCTACAACGCCGGACGCTCAGTCTCAGGGGTCAAGACGTTGATCAGGTGAGGGTCCAATGTGATCCTAGCTTTGAGGCTTTAGCTACCTGGGAGGATGCGACACGCATGAGGGAACTTTATCCCTATCTGTTCGTAGGCTTTCAGGAGCAAGCCTGATCCTAGGGGGGGAGGATGTAGTAACCCTCCATTTATGCTTATGCTTTCTATTGATTACGTTTTCACACTATTTGATGATGATACTTTGTTTAGATATTTTGATCACTGGTTTTGAGCGATAATGGATTTATTCTGTGACATGATGATACATTGTTTGATGATTATTGATTTTAGTTATGATTGGATATAGTTTAGATGTTTTACTTTCAGTTGATCATTGCTATGTATATGTTATGATGGACTAACAACTATTTATTTCATCAGTTTGCTGTGAAGTGTATTGGTGTCGAGAACGGAATCGCATCACTCGCTTGCGAGTGCCCTATGATATCCGTGATTTTCTCCGCATGGTGTGCCTGTTTAATGCTTTATATATATATATATATATATTTGTATGCATGCTATTTCTTGGTTGCAGGAATTACAGGTACATGACATCGACTCCACCTGGGTACTTAGGTCTAAGCGTGTCAAGACTCAACGGATACGTTGATCAGGAGATAGTAGTTTGGTTTATCCTAGCCTAGTTTATAACCCTGGTCTTAGTACATTGTCTGTTTTCAGTTTTGAGTCATAGGTTGTATTGTTATTTTTTGTTTGGATAAATTGTTGAAAGTTAAATTTGGTTAATTTTTAATGATAGTTATTGTGTTTTAAATTATTGGTATTTAAATTAATGTTTAAATGTAGAAGAAATTACTTGCTTGATTAATTAATTAATTAATTAGCTTATTTAGTTAAATGGTTTGAT
>VDFB02072274.1:74500952-74652406 GCA_007258455.2 Sequoia sempervirens | reverse complement strand
CTGTTGTGATTAAAATTCATCTCATTTTTAAGCCCTTGCAATTATTGCAAGGACAATAACATTTCCAATCACCCTTTTTTTTCAATCTAGCCCACAATCTCTCAAGTGTCTCTTCATTTTGTTCTGGACTAATATTATCTAACATGATTTTTCTTTACCAAGCTTGACTATTTAGATCTTCAAAATATATCAAAATCACACTCCAATAATTTTATTCTTAGGCAAGGGTAACATAGTCTAATAATTTAGATAATTTACAAAATTTGGCATGCAACCACCCCTGCAAAAGAGAAGATAGTCTGAAGTTAATGACTCCAAAAAACACTTTACAATGCTAATTCCAAAACTTATTAAATTCTGATTTTACTATGATTTCCAACTGTTAAGACTCCTAAAATCATAATATTGAACTTGATCACAAAATTCTTACAACAATGGAGGTAGTGAGCTAGTAAAAGCCATTTGGCCATTCCTATGGAGCAATGAGTGAATCATCATTGCTAATGTCAATACGAATTTATCCTTTTAGTTAAAGATGCAATGTCACTTCTTATGATGAGCTTATCCCTAGGGCATTCAACATTGAGAGAGCCCTAATAAAAAACAATAGAAGCATTGGTAAGAGCATGATTAAGGTACAAACCCTGAGCCCTGCATGAAACACAAACAATAACTATAGCGGATTAATTGAGGTTGCAATACCAAAAGGTGAGACAATGTAGGTAATAACAAAATCTTGCACTCTAAAGATTGTAGCCAATAACAAACACACTATGTAGCTTACTGACATTTGTAAATGCAATCTACAGTAAGAAGAATGACAGTCACTTGAGATGTGACAGTCAAAAACAGGCTAAGCAGTGACAAGATAATAAAGCTCAAACCTTGCATAGTAAAGTGGAGATTTTAACAGTGAGTTTCCTTACCCCCTTGCTGACCTTAAGGGTTTTTCAAATGCTTTTGGTAGTGTTAGACAAGGCAAATACAATCAAGGAATGACTATCCAAATGAAGTAACAGTGGTAATCATAGGTTCAATGTTTCTTCTTAGCCATTAATATTGTATAATGGAGGTAGTGGATTGCATGTTTGAGCAGTGTTTTGAGACTCATTAAAGATGGGAAAATAGTGAATAATACCTTGTAGACTGTGAAGTAGTGTCAATAAGGTTGAAGGATCTTAATAACTACAATACCATGAAACAATGAGTCCCCTGTAGTAAGTAGGTAGTCTATAGGGCATAGTTTGATTTTATAGAAGGATGCTCATGAAGGAATCTTCAAGTGATAGTGAGTGGTGTTTTGAGATGCGGTAGAGGGTGCAATACCCGATCTTAAAAGGAAGTTAACAAAGCGATGAAGTAATGCAAAGAAAATTGAATCATTACACAACAAACAATTCACAATGTTATCTTCCATAATGCCTTAGGTTTTGAGACCAATTTCATTGTATTTTCATGATGAAAGTGGTGACCTTAATGGTCAATCATTGACAACCATGATTTTAAAACATGTTATTGTGCTTATGGAGGCAACATTTTAAGCAAGGTAGTGAGTGGTGGTTTGGAACAATAGGTATAGGGACTGCTTTATATGCATACTATGCAGTCTAGCTTAAGACATTGTTCTTAGAAGAGATTGAAGGTGGATTATGGAACTCAAGAGTTGCCATGAAAATGATTAAAGCAAAGAATGAGATCTATTTAAAAACCATGGTCATGAAGATATTAAAGATGTCACATGCAAAACCCTAGTAGCTGGAGTAATGAATATAGTGCCAAAGAGGATAGTGTGTTGGGGTAGATTTAGGAGATCTCCACATTATCTAATTACAAAGAAATACATCATTTTTTTTATTTTTTTAATTAAAAGAAATCATTCTAAACCCTATATGGGATACATTGATACTTCAAAAGCCTCTGAAGGAATTTGAGATTATGCAAATATATGTCAAGTAACATTCATAAGGTTTAGAAAATCTTGATCACTCTCTAGAATAGCCCATTAAACATGGGTTGTGCTTGAATGCACTACATAATTGATATAACACAACCACTTTCTTGCATATCAAGCAGGAGTTATGGGCTCTTTATTGCAGCAAGAGGTAATCACTCTTTGATCGTACTGCTGTTACATCCTATCTGACCAAACTTGAGACCAGCACAGATGCCACCCAATGATGATTGACACCTACATTATACAACTGAATTAACTACATTATATGAGTGCCTCCATTTCTATCACAACATAGCCACATTAAACTTGGGTCACACATGAATGCATCATGTATTTGTTATAGCACAACTGTGCCACATGACCAATACAGTTATGGATCACATAATTACAGTCACAAGAATCTGTTCCTCCGTTGTGATCTTATGGTGATTCCACACAATAAAATCTGGACATGAAATTCTCAAAACCCTTAACCTCTAAAAATGAAATCTGATGAGATGTTGCTTTAAAATATGATTTTCAAACCTGGAACTATAAATCTGACTTCACAACTGAATTCTGTAAAAAGACAATGACTACCCTCAACCTGGTGATATCTTCTTGAATTTTTTTTTATTTTCCCAAGAAAATCGTCCTTAGTTCTCCATAAGTGAGAAAAACAACACTGCATAATAAATCAGTGAACTCACTTTTCTTTATGTGACCACATTTTGATTTTTTTAATTTTTCATGTTTGTCAAACATTCGACGAAAATAATAGCCGACATTTCGACGAACCCTAGGTTCGTCAAAATTTCGATGAACGTCGGGGATAAACTTTCAAAAAAATTGGAAATTACACATCAAATTTTACAAGCACCCGACGAACATCGAATTTTACATATTTTGTTGGACAGTTTCATCGTATTTTGTAGTCAAATGTATTAGTGTTAGTAGAAGAAATAAGTGATAGTGTAGCAGAGCTTCCTGCTCAAGGGGTGATCTGTTGGTTTAGGGGCTTTTGACCAAGCCTTCCTTAGCTGCACTCTTGGATCACCAATAAATGGGAGCCCCTCATCACTGGTAAAATTCAAATCTTCCCTATGGCCAAAGGTTTTTTTGTTGCTAAGTTCAAAAATACTTTAGATAGAAACAAAATCTTGGATGAAAATTTCTTTTGCTGGAAGGACAAATACCATTTGATGGTTAAACCTTAGCACTCCAACTTTAACCCAGCTTCTGAAACCTTCAATAAATTCCCAATTTGGGTCCAGTTGCCTAATCTCCCTCTTCACCTTTGGAATGACTCTCTCCTGGAGGAGGTTGGGGAAGCCCTAGGTGATTTTTTAACTGTGGAAAATGAATTTTATGATCTTTATCACTCTACCTTTGCCCGAATACTTGTTGAAATTGATGTCTCAAAAGGACTGCCTGTTGAGGTTCTCTTAAAATATTCTAGGGGGTCTTGGATCCAATCGTTGGATTATGAGGGGGTCCCTTTCCGCTGTAGAAGATGCTTCAAAACAGGACATGCTGCTGCTCAATGTGGATTTGAGAAGAAGATTAAGACAACTACTTGGTGGAATGGCGCTTCTCTATAACATTACACGGTGGAGAAGAAATCTGATTAGCTTAGGAGCTTCTCTGAGGTGGTGGCTTTTAATTCACTTGATGCTGGGGCTTCTGACTCACATGCTGCTAGGGTTTCTGATTCACTTGCTGCTGGGGCTTCTGATTCACTGGTTGTTGGGGTTTCGACTGCTGGGGTTTCTCCTTCCTCCGCTGGGGAAGTTACCATGATAAATCATATTAAGCATACGACTAGATTAGTTTCTGTCTCTACTGATGGTGCTTTGTTTTCCACCTTTGATTGCTCTCCGATTATTTCCACACCTATTCAGGCGAACTCTGATGTTACCTCTCGGGTTGTGGATTTTCATCCTCAGGAAATTGATGGGCTGGCTTGGCAGGCTAAGGCAGCACGAGTTGAAGAAGGCTGGACTACTGTTACTGGAAAAAAATCTAAACCCTCTGGGCCTTCTTTTGATATGACTCTTCGCTCCAACAAACAAAACTCTAATTGTAAAACCTAATGGTGTTTGTTTGTGAGCTGGTTTTTTTGTTGACTGCAGGATTTCTTTTCTGCAGTCTATTTTTTTGGCTTTTTTAAGCTGTTTGGCTTTTGGTTGTAATGGGTTTCGGATCCCATCAAAATCTGTTTTCCCCAATTTCAAAAACATATGCAAAAGAACCTATTCAATCCCCTAATTCAATTTGGAAACTTGAGAGAGGAAAATCATTAGTGATGATGATAGCTTTGATGCATGAAGAAGTGATTGAGGAACCACCGTAAAGAAAAAGTCTATTCAAAACCATATGTAAGTTTGAAGGAAAGGTATGTAAACTTATCATTGATAGTGGTAGTACTGATAATCTAGTTTTCGAGGAGATGGTAACCAAGTTGAATTTGGAGATATTGAAACATCTAAACCCCTACAGGATAGCACAGATTCAAGATGAGCATAAGATATTGGTGAAATTTCATATAGTATCATACCAATAGTCCCTAGTGGCGAGGATTTTTGGATTATAATTTTAGAAATATTATAACCCTATTGAGAAGAATGGTTGGATATAGATATGCCAACAAATTTGAACCCTGGATGTTCAAAATTATTATGAAAATAAGGGAAAATATCATGTGGATTCATTGGGAAAGATTTATTAGTGAGATTGCACAAACAGATGCAAACATTCCCAACTACCTAGTGGTTCACAAAGTCCTCATACATTGTCTATTCCTGTGCCCTAACAGAAAATATACAAGGTTTGAATAGAGTAGGTACTCTGGGAAGAGAACCAAGAAATAATTTGATTTATCATAACTTTCCCCATATTTACTACTTACCAGTACCGAGATCGCTACCAAAGAGTGAATAATGTTTTTTCTATGAAGTTGGTCAGGTTGATGGAAGAGGATAAAGCCAAGAGACTGACTCTTGAAGTGTGGGATGTTATATGCATTGTTGGATGTTGGTTCATTTAGTTTCCTACATTCACTTACATCATAGTGGAAAGGTTTATAGATTATCCCTTCATGTTTCCTAAATATCCAATAGACAAGATACAACTACTTGAATTTGTGAGACAGGTGTTGTCGTCTCATACTATTTTTCCACAAATACACAAGAAAGAATCAATAAAATTCCCTCACTATTAGGAATTATAAATTCATGTCAGCTAAAAATTCCAAGCTATCCAAAGATGAGTTGAAAACCTATGGGCAAGAGTTCTTCATGCTCCAGAGGGAAAATTATGACCTGATGGAGAATCTTGCCAAGAATATAAGTAGGAAATATACCCATGTTCCTCACATAGAGGACTATTGGTATGATCGTGATGATGACCATAGTGTGAGAAAGCGGTCATATCAGAGGTTACCGATGGCTCAAATAAAGGTTCTTATAACTCATGATGTTCCCGAACAAATGGATGCTAACATTGGAGACATAAGCAACCTAGCTTACAAGTCAGACAAATTTTATAAGTAGGAAATATGCCCATGTTCCTCACCTAGAGGAATATTGGTATGATCGTGATGATGACCATAGTGTGAGAAAGCGGTCATATCAGAGGTTACCGATGGCTCAAATAAAGGTTCTTATAACTCATGATGTTCCCGAACAAATGGATGCTAACATTGGAGACATAAGCAACCTAGCTTACAAGTCAGACAAATTTTATAAGTAGGAAATATGCCCATGTTCCTCACCTAGAGGAATATTGGTATGATCGTGATGATGACCATAGTGTGAGAAAGCGGTCATATCAGAGGTTACCGATGGCTCAAATAAAGGTTCTTATAACTCATGATGTTCCCGAACAAATGGATGCTAACATTGGAGACATAAGCAACCTAGCTTACAAGTCATACAAATTTTATGATGAACCTATCCCAAAACCTAACTGGAAAGGGAAGAAGGTTGTAACCATTGAATAAATTTCTAAGAAAGCATTGAATTATACTTAGTCTTGGATAAACGGTTACCTCAGAACAATGAAGGAGCTTGGGATAACAACCATATACCCCCACAACGTTAAAAGAAAGTAAAAGTTGGTAAGTGAATTGGAGTATAGTTGGGGTGTTGGAAAAGAAAAGAAAGGTTGTTGAAGCAAGGGCAGTTGAATGAGGTAGGAAAGAAGTCCTTGATACCTCAATCCAAGGAATCTCAATGGAATCACAACAAGCTGGCTCGAATAAAAAAACCATGGCCGCTCCGGCCAATGTAATGGAAACACTAAAAGTGGTGTTTTCTTCCATGACATTTCCAAGTGCACAACCCCTAACTTTTGAAGAAGCAAGTATGAGAGCACAAGTACATGCTAGGACAAGGTTGACATTGCAAAATGTAACGACCGTGTTTACCTCTCCACCCTTTGTTAATACAACAACAATGAGACAAACTTTGGGAGGGAAAATCGTAGTTACAAGGGAAGATCCTGAAATAACTACAAAGGAAGCTACAGAGCAATTTGAAAAGTGATATGCTATATTGAAATGGTTCAAGGAGAAATAGTCAAAGAGAAATCTAATAATGTAACCTATGGTGGAAGAAGTTTCTAATATAAGGACACATCTAGAAAATGGGAAGGAAGAAGAATTCATAGTAGGATCACTCACCCAAGAGGTGGAAAACCCTAAAGAAATAAATACAAGGGAAGAGGTGTCACCACTGAGAAAAACAGGGGGCACTACAATTCAAAGCCCTATTTCCATTATTGATGAAGATGAAGATGTAGTTGATAATTGTGCAAATGAGGATCAACCTTTGAAAAAAAGAGTTGAAGTGATTGTTGAGCAACCCCAACTTCTAGAGAACCAAGAGAAAGTCAGGATATAAGTAAAGGTACAAAGTCCTCTTAGACCTTGGGAAAAAAATAAGGAAATGATGAAAATCTTGATGTTTCAAGACAACAGGAAGAGTTTTCTCCAAGGAATGATGTTGAAAAGGAGGAAAGACAAGAAAATATAGGTCTTAAAGAGAAAGAAACGAAGCCGGATCATGGTAATCCAAAATCCTCTCAACTAGGGACAAAGAATGTACAAGTTTTCGAGGTTCCAATAGGTAACGTTGAACAAATAATGTAAAAGTTTTGGAAGTTACAAGAAGTAACGTTGAAGAGTTGAGAGAAAATGTTCTTGAACATTTTGATCATTAGGAATGAGTTAATGCTAAAGAGGCAAGAAAAAATGAAGAACATTTGATTGGCTAGTTAGGAAATTGGCTCTGTTGTTGGAGGTGGAATTGGTGCCTCTAAATTTTAAAATTTTAATGCAAGAACTAGAAACCCCTAAGCCTAAAGCTAGAGAAAAGACTAGGCATGTTGTTAAACGAAATTGAGATGGAGGGGGAACTCTCTAGATAGCTACTTCGATAGGAGAAAAAAGGAAGAATGAAATGATAGCTAGGGATTACCAGGTGACAACGGTCAATGTAGGACATTTATCATGGGAGAAAGAGTTAGAAGAAATGAGAATGAATTTAGAAGCTACTATTGCTTGAATGAAGAAAGACAAACAAAAGAAGAAGGAATTAAAAGAATGGGTTGCTTTCCTGAAAAACTTTATCAAAAAATTAGCCCAATCTAGTTAGTCACAGATTTAATTGCCACAAAAAATAGTGTTGATTTCCAAAGAGCAAGTAGATGCTCTCACAACATGTTTGAAGAATGGATAGAACATCTGGTGAAACAAGGTGAAGAATCAATAAAAGAGGTAATTGGGAAATGTAAGGAGGCATACTATTGGCTCGACAAGTCTAGAAGACTTGAGAGTGAATGTCAAGACTGCCAAGAGCAAAATGATATAGAAGGGTGGAGGTTAAAGATACTTCTTTAGATGGATGTTCGAGATTTGATAAGTGAAAAGTTAATTGAAAAATAGAAAGTTTCGATGCTTGAAAAATGGAAGGTGCACTTGAGTTGGGAGAGTGACACTTGATTGCAGTACATAAATGGATTAGAAAAGGTCACTAAAGTAGGTGAGAAGCTAGTGAATAAAGATTTAAGCTTCATTGAGATGATAGCTCAATAGAATTGTGATCCTTGGACCTTAGGACAAGATGAGGAAAAAGTGAAGGCTTTGAGTGGATGGATCGAAAGATAAATAAGGATCTTGTTTATTCTTTGAGTCGAGAGGTCATTGATGAGATCATAAAGTGTATGAACGCCATGAACAAGTATGTGATGGAAGTAGTGTGGATGAATGAAGCCATTAATAAAATAATAGAAGAGTATTCAAGGCATAAGTGCAGTTGAAAGGTAATTCAAAGTGTTCCAAAAGAACATATACATCTAGTGAAGAAGTGCATATAGTTGGGTAGCAAAAGCTCAAGGGTCTTGTGCATGGGTAGATTTCAGAAGTGAATTTTGCATGGTTATTCCCAAACCTGACGAAGATAATTAATCGCGAGTATTTTAGAGAGAAAGTGTTAATAGTTTTGCATTTTGTGCAAAAATACTCATAACTTGGAGATTGAAATTTGGAAGCTTGATGCTAAAGAAAGTAACAGTATCTTTGACTTAATCTAGAAAGTTCATTTGCCAACTATCATCTGCCATGTACTACCATTTGATTTTTTCCTCTGATTCTTTTTCCATGTGTTCTATTTGAACTCTTTGGTGCCTTGTTTCTTATAAAAGTTTGAGAGTTTTATTTTTATTAAGTTCAAAATTTGTGGATTCCAGAAAACTAAAACTTTTTCAAGTTTTATTCTTTTTCCTATATTCGGTTCCATTCTAGATTAAAAAATTATATGTTTCATTTGAGATTAACTAATATCAAGGCCAATTCAAAGTTATTTCCTAATATGAAATCATACATAGTTGATTGTTTGTTCCTATCGAAAAGATGGTGTTGTGCCAAATTTGGGTGCATACTAACACCATCCGGTGACAAATAATCCACATATCTTTAAACCATTTCATCATTATATGCCTAGATGTGAAGCAATTTGGTGGAGTATAGAGTGGTTTTCTTTCATTTATTTTATTTCTTGAGGCATGTGTGGATAATACCTTGGAAAAATCTTTACATTTTAGTAATTTTATGCTTTATTTTAAATTAAATGTTTAATATTTTTAGAAAATGTTTTAAAATTGATAAATGCATGGAGTTTTATCATAAATATTTTGTTTTCATGAAGTTGTAGAGTGATTAATGATAAATATGCTTGAATATATGCAAGTAATTTGGATTTCATGAAATATAATTACAAATCTTTAATTTCATGAAGTTGTTAAGTGACATGTGAGTGATCAAATTAAGCTTATGTTTCGATCCTTTGGATACCAGTTAACCTATAAAAACCATATACCCCTCGAGTTTAATAACAATTTACATAATGAACCCTGAGTGAACCTAGTGCGTTAAGACCTAACATTCCTGAGCCTTGGGATCGAGTTGAGATTACCTTAGATTTAGGTTTTCCTTGTGGATATTTCAAGAAAAGGTAGGTTCCCGTAGTCCTCTATGCAATTTTTTCATGAATCATGAAAAATCTATGATTTTGCACTCCTCTTGTTCTCCATACTAATGTCTCCCAATTCTGCATCTCCTTTGGGATGTACTCCTGTCACATTCTCAAATGGTGTCTTCCCTGTACCCCAATTAACTAAATTATTATATGCAAATTCTTCTTGCAGTAAAACTATGTCCCAATTTCTTGCCTTGTCTTCAACCAAACATCTCAACAAGTCACCAAAATTATGTCTACCACTTCTATTTTTCCATCTATCTATGGGTGATATTTTGAACTGAACTTCAAATCTATCTTCATCTCCTTCCATAATGTTCTCCAAAAGTATCCAATGAACTTAGTGTCTTTTCTTGAAACTATGCTCTTTAGTAACCCATACAATCTCACAATATCCTTAAAAAATAGATGAACAACATGCACAACATCATTAGTCTTCTTACAAGGAATGAAATGTGCCATTTTAGAAAATATGTCCACTACTACCATTATAGAATCATATCCTCTCTATGTTCTTGGTAACCCCACTATGAAATCCATTCTCAAATCTTCCCAAGGTTTCTCTGGTACTGTGAAAGGTTTATACAATCCAGTATTCTAATTGCTCCCTTTTGCAACTTGATAAATTCTGCAACTTTGAACATACTTCCTAACATCTTATCCATAGCCACTCCAAAATTCCCTGCTAATCCTCCACTATGTTTCTCCTTGATCAAATTCTCCCTCATTGAACTCCTTTGAATACGCAAATGGTTTCTTTTGAACAACATGCCATCCTGAATGAAATATTCCAACCATTGGCTCTATTTTGTCACTATTGGTTCCTTACATGCTATCCATGCTTTTGTAAACTATGGATCATCCTCATACATGTGCTTCAATTCATCAAAACCCAATACTTCTATTCTCACCTCTATCAGCAATTTTTTCCTCCTGTTCTATGCATCTGCAACCTTATTTGACTTGTCAGTCCTATGTTTCAACACAAAATTATAACTTTGTAAGAACTCAACCCATCTCATATGTCTATGTTTCAACTTCCCTTAACTTTTCAAATATTGCAAAGCTTGATGATCAATATACAACACAAATTCCTTAGGAAACGAGTAATGTCTCCACTTTTTTAGGGCTTGAATTATAGTATAGAATTCCTAATCATAAACTAAAATTTATCCTGGCATAATTCAACCTCTCATTGAAATAAGCTATGTGTCTTCCTTCTTGACTCATTACTACTCCAATTGCATTTCCACTTTCATCACAATCAACTTAAAATACTTTATCAAAATCCAATAATGCTAACATTGGTTGCTCTATCACCTTTTGTTTCAACAATTTTAGAAAAATTGTAACCCAATTGAGAAGAATGGTTGGATATAGATATGCCAACAAATTTGAACCCTGGATGTTCAAAATTATTATGAAAATAAGGGAAAATATCATGTGGATTCATTGGGAAAGATTTATTAGTGAGATTGCACAAACAGATGCAAACATTCCCAACTACCTAGTGGTTCACAAAGTCCTCATACATTGTCTATTCCTGTGCCCTAAGGGAAAATATACAAGGTTTGAATAGAGTAGGTACTTTGGGAAGAGAACCAAGAAATAATTTGATTTATCATAACTTTCCCCATATTTACTGCTTACCAGTATCGAGATCGCTACCAAAGAGTGAATAATGTTTTTTCTATGAAGTTGGTCAGGTTGATGGAAGAGGATAAAGCCAAGAGACTGACTCTTGTAGTGTGGGATGTTATACACATTGTTGGATGTTGGTTCATTTAGTTTCCTACATTCACTTACATCTTGTCTATTGGATATCTAGGAAACATGAAGGGATAATCTATAAACCTTTCCACTCTGATGTAAGTGAATGTAGGAAACTAAATGAACCAACATCCAACAATGCGTATAACATCCCACACTTCAAGAGTCAGTCTCTTGGCTTTATCCTCTTCCATCAACCTGACCAACTTCATAGAAAAAACATTATTCACTCTTTGGTAGTGATCTCGGTACTGGTAAGCAGTAAATATGGGGAAAGTTATGATAAATCAAATTATTTCTTGGTTCTCTTCCCAGAGTACCTACTCTATTCAAACCTTGTATATTTTCCGTTAGGGCACAGGAATAGACAATGTATGAGGACTTTGTGAACCACTAGGTAGGTGGGAATGTTTGCATCTGTTTGTGCAATCTCACTAATAAATATTTCCCAATGAATCCACATGATATTTTCCCTTATTTTCATAATAATTTTGAACATCCAGGGTTCAAATTTGTTGGCATATCTATATCCAACCATTCTTCTCAATAGGGTTATAATATCTTGAATTTATTGAATGAATAATGACAAGATATTCTTCAACATCCTCACTATCTTTCCCTGGAACCATGTCAATAACATGACCCTTCTATTATGCTTTTCTGAGCTTGTATATGTGGTTGCATTCTTTATTTCAAATGTATTAATCTTGTTGAACAAGGGGAGCCCAAATGTATACACAATGCCATCTATCAAGAGGTCTGCATAAGCTCTCCCTTCTTTCACAACAATCCTTCTATCTGGGTCATACCATTTCATACTCTCCAGGACCAATTCAGGGGCATCCATTCCAATGGGAACCATCCTACCAAATGTATTCCACTAGCGACCATATTCTTAGTGCACCGAGTGGCTTCTTCTTGATGAATTCTCCTAGAAAATTCATAGTCGTTGAAGCTTCTCGAATGGGTGTTTATGACCATCTCGTAGGTAGGTATGACTTGCGAGACAAGAAATGTGAATTCCTCATTGGGATTCTTCTTCCTTGAAGTACTCATGTCTTCTTTAATTTCTTGCATTATTAGCATATATGTGCTCTAAGTACAAGGTAGGGATAATTCTAATCATGCATTCTTAATAATTCATAAAATTTCCTTACCTATGACCATTTATTGACTAAAATTATGTTAAATTCTTTAAGAATAATAGTATTTTCTTCACAAATTTACCAAAGGTAATGTTGTTTAATTAGAGCCATGCATGCATAAATATTAATAGAATTCAGTTAAAAGAAAAGTATCTAGTTTTGTTGATAGTATGATTGAACAAACACATGTTCAAACCTTAATGAATGTGTTCTTCTATGTTTTGAAACTTAATTTTCTCTCTACATGCCACAACAGTTATTTTAATTCATTAATATCCTTGCAAATGTATGATCTTGCATGAGGTAGTGTGTAATGGAAGCAAACACATGCTCGAGGTGGTGTGAAGTACATGGGTTGTTCACCACCTTTATTAATTCCTTTTACTATGCATTAATTTCCCTGAACAAAGGTGCAATCATGGTGGATTAGGGTTCATATCACATAATCCTTGATTCTTGTGTTGGGGCCCACCTTTGAAAGGAAAGCAACATAGGTGTTAGACGTGGCATGCTTGCATGTCATGTTAGTCCTTGTGGTACAATGACATCAAAGGAAGAGTCTAGCTTGGATGTTGAACGACTAGCTAACAATATGATTTGAAACATCTAACACCCGATCTCAAAGAGTGATTGGGGTTGGGCTTGTTACTTACCAGGTTTATGGGAATTGGGTGCAAAGGATACCCAGGTGTGGGTAATAAATATGATCGGTATGGTTCAAAATGAACTTAGTTCCCAACACTTTCAATTTTCGGTTCCAAAGAAAGAAAAGTCACGACTGGGCTAAACCAAAGAAGTGTTGATGCACAAATACTCGGGGAAACTTGTCCTGGGTGAAAACTCACCAAGTGTGATGACTAGTTGGGAAAAGTGTGAATTTTGTAGAAGATGACTTAGAACAACACTCAACACCCGAAAACCCAGGAATTTGGATAATTAATAAAACTATGGGGGAAGAGATTTGCAAGCACCCCAAGCCTAGGAAGGCATCAATTTGAGTGCGAGCTAGACATTTTGGAGCAAGAATTTCATTTTACCATTTCCTCCAAAAGAAACACATCAACACAAGTTGACAACAAAGAAAGGGAAAACCAGGAAAACAAAGAGGGTCCACATTTTTCCAAGGGAAAAATGGGCGTGTTGTGAGACCACACAATAGGTATATCTGAGGAAGGAAATATTTTCAGTTGGAACATACAATAAGCTGAAGATGAGGAAGTTGGGATCTTGTAAGATTCTTAGGAAGTTTGATTCTGGAAATGCATATGAAGTGGAGTTACCAAAGACATTGGATATATCACCTATTTTCAATATTACAAATATATATGAGTATCATGAATGATTGATGCAAAAGCATCCTTAGTTGTAAAGTAATCCTGTATCAACCAAAAATATTTTTTACATTTCATTCATTAGCAATTTTAGTATTTCATTTCACATTCCACCACATTATCCTATCCTTTCTTTTCTCATGGAGCAAGATATAACATCTACACAAAGTCATCTACATCATATCCAAATTTCAAATCATTTGCATTTGTTTCCCAAAACTTATCACTCTTAGAATCACTGTAATTCACAGTTAGAGCATTTGAGGCTGACTTGGTATAGATTTTTTAGTGTGGACCTATTCTAGAATGCGCAAAGCTTAATGGGACATGTTAAAAGAATTTTTGGTCCAATGGGATCTATCTTGGAGATTCGTAATTCATTTCATTTTGCAAAAGATTATCTTTCATGTTTTAAGGCCAACCTTCATTTGTGATCATTCATTGAGTTTTGTAAACTCTTGAGACTGACGTAGACCTTTGTTAGAGGTTGAGAATCATATTTATAATCATTTGTAATTCATGGGAAATTAGTCATTAAGTAATCAAATTAGAGATAGGTTAGGATTCAATATTTCCAATTTGCCCTATTGAGGGACTATAATAGGATTTTGGCTAGTTGTAATGTTGAATTCCCTTGTAGTAGGCCTGCGAGCCCTGATTATTCACTCATGAGGCTTATGTTGTATGTAAGATTTCCAATTCAATAAAGAATCATATTTATAGAATACTTCCTTATGTTATTTCCGTTGTGTTGATTCTAAGCTACATGGTTTGGACTATTCTTTTTGAACCCTCCATCTGTGATTGCACCAAGTGGTATCAGAGTGAGTTTGTGAGTCCTGAAGGAATTCCTTGTGGTGAATAGATCATTGAATTGAGATAGATTGCATGTTTTTTCAACCAATTATCAATTGTGAGGCAATTGAAACCCTTGTAGCTAGATCATTGTAGGTAGATGTTGTTGAAGAAGACAGAAGAAGAGGTCTAAACCCTAGGCATGCAGATGAAAGTGATGATGACCTAGACCATGTTGTGAATCAAATTGAATATCCTATAAGGGGAAGAAGAAGAATCAGATCAAGTGAAGATGTTTAAGGCTATTTCAAAAATTGGTAACCTACCTAGAGTTGAAATTCAAAATTACATGAGAAATTTGAACCTAGAAGAATTAATTGATTGGATCAATGAAATAGAGGAATAATTTGAATATGAAGAAATTGAAGATCTAGAAAGAGTGAGATTTGCAAAAAAAAGTTGAAGGGACATCTTTCTTTATGGTGGAAAGAAGTTCAATTGGATAGAAATAGAAGAGGAAATGAGAAAATCATCAAATGGGATAGAATGGTGACAAAACCGAAGAATCAATTTATACCTCCTAATTATGAATTGGAATTATTCAAAAGATTGTAGAACCTAAGGAAAAATGAGAGATCTAGGAAGGAATACAATGAAGAATTCTACAAGATGATCACTAGGACTAGAAATAATGAAGCAAGCAAAGAAATGGTGGCTAGATACATCAATGGATTGAGGATAAACATTCAAGAAGAATTGAACCTGGTAAATATGACATTAGTTGAAGAAGTGTTTCAATTTGCATTGAAGGTGGAAGAGAAGTTGAACAAGAAGTTTAAAAAAATATAGAGAAGTGCAAGAGGGAGATTCTAGAGTGGATCACAATTTGGAGAATGAAGACCTTATGCAGATCAAAACAACGATAGAAAACCCTACCAAAGCGAAGCAAAGGATGCCAATTCATACCATAGAGGAAGAGAAGATATAAATTTCTATCACAGTGACAAATGAGGTCATAGTTCTTACCACAATGATGGACACTAGAGAGATGAAAGAAGATATGAGAAGAGACCATTTAGAGGAACATGTTTCAAGTGTGGAGGTGAAGGACATATAGCATTTGAATGCCATCAAGGAAGTACTGGAAAGAAAATTGAGCATACCAGAACAACAACTTATGTGGATGAAGAACATGTTGAATCCCCTAATTCAGTTGTGAAACCTAAGAAAGGAAAATCATTGGTGATGGGGAGAGCTTTGATGCATGAGGAAGTGATCTAGAAACCACCACAAAGGAAGAGTTTGTTCAAAACAAGATGTAAGTCCGAAGGAAAGGTATACAAAGTTATCATTGATAGTGGTAGTACTAATTATCTAGTTTTGGGAGAGATGGTAATCAAGTTGAATTTAGAGAGAAGGAAAAATACAAACCCCTATAGGATAGCATGGATTCAAGATGAGCATAGGATATTGGTTAATGAGCAATGTTTGGTGAAATTTCATATAGGATCATATAAGGATGAAGTATTGTGTGATATTATGCCTATGGATGCATGTTCATTTACTATTAGGAAGACCATGGCAATATGATAAGAAAACAATTCATGATGGAAGAAGGAAGACTTATATTGTGACTTCAAATGGAAAAGGAATAAAGTTGATACCTTTGGAGGAAGAGGAGAAGATTGAAGCTTATGGTATTGCCAGACTATGTTTGGTAGATGGAAGGAAATTTTTGGATGGATTGAGGCATGAGAATATGTATTTTGCATTGATTCTAAAGAAGGGCAGTAGTCACGAGATAGAAAAGGGAGTTGATCCACCATAGATGGAAGTAGCATAATTATTGAAAAAATATGAAGAAATCATATTAGAAAATGTACCAGATGGATTACCACTAGTCTTGAGTATTAGTCATCATATAGAACTTATACTATGTCAAGTTTTCCAAACAAGGCAACAACACATAGAATGACATAGGCAGAGCATGCAAAATTGAACTGGAAGATACAAGAGTTGTTGATGAAAGTATTGACCAGGGAAAGTGTAATCCCATGTGCGGTGCTTGTTGTACTTGCACCAAAGAAAGATGGATAGTGGAGAATGTGTATAGATTCAAGAGAAATCAATAGGATCACTATCAAGTATAGATTCACATTGCCAAGGATGGATGACATTATGGACTACTTGGGTGGAGCAAAGTATTTCACAAAGATTGACCTAAAGAATGGCTATCATTAGGTCAAAACCAAAGAGGGAGATGAATGGAAGACTACATTTAAGACTAACGAAGGGTTGTATAAGTGATTATTAATTCCTTTTAGATTGACCAATGCACCAAGCACTTTCATGAGATTGATGAATGGGGTGCTGAAGAAATTCTTGGGTAAGTTTGTCATTGTTTACTTGGATGATATTTTGACTTTCAGTAAGACTAGAGAAGAACATTAGTGGCACATCAGACAAGTATTGTAGAGGATGAGAGAAGAGAAGTTGATGATAATTTCAAGAAGTGTAGCTTTATGAAGATAGAGTTGGTGTATTTGGGTTTTTTTATTTCTATTGAAGAATTGAAGATGGACCCTGAGAAAGTGAGAAATTGTTGAATGGTCTACACAAGTGAACATTGGAGAGGTAAGAACATTCCATGGATTATCTTGTTTCTACCTGAAGTTTTTTAGAAGCTTTAGTAGTATTTGTACACCTATTATAGAGACAATGAAAGGAGACATGAAGGACTTCAAGTGGACATCTAGAGCACAAATAAGTCTTGAATTGCTAAAGAAAAAGGTGATAGAGCAACCAATGTTAGCATTACCAAATTTTGACAAGGTATTCCAAGTTGATTGTGATGCAAGTGTAAGTGCAATAGGAGTAGTGTTGATTCAATAAGAAACACCTATAGCCTAATTCAATGAGAATTTGAATGATACCTAAAGAAGATATTCAATTTATGATCAAGAATTATATGCCATAATTCAAGCCTTAAAGAAGTGGAGACATTACTTTTTTCCTAAGGAGTTTTTTTTGTACATTGATCATCAAGATTTAAAATATCTAAACAGTCAAGGAAAGTTGAATCCGAGACATATGAGATGGGTTGAGTTTTTGTAGAGTTATACCTTTGTGTTGAAGCATAGCAGTGGCAAGTAAAACAAGGTTGTAGATGCATTGAGCAAAAGGAGGAATTTTTTGACAGAGATGAGGATAGAAGTTTTGGGTTCTGAAGAACTAAAGAAAATGTATGAGGATGATCTAGATTTTTTGAAAGCTTGAAAAGCATGTAAGGTACCAGTAGTGATAGATTAGAGCTAATGATTAGATTATTTCATTCAAGAAGACATGTTCAAAGGAAATCAGTTGTGTATTATGAGGATTTCAATGAGGGAGAATTTGGTCAAGGAGAAACATAGTGGATGACTAACAGAACATTTTGGAGTGGATAAGGTAGTATCAATGTTCAAATTTGCAAAATTTGTCAAGTAGCAAAAGGGAGTAGTTAGAGTATTGGATTGTGCAAACCTTTAACAGTACTAAAGAGACCTTGGGAAGATATAAGCATGGATTTCATATTGGGATTTCCAAGAACACAAAGAGGACATGATTTAGTTATGGTAGTAGTGGACAATTTTTTTAAAATGGCACATTTTATTCCTTGTAAGAAGACTAATGATGTTGTGCATGTTGCTGACTTATTTTTCAAGGAGATTGTGAGATTGCATGGATTACCTAAGAGTGTAGTTTTAGACAGAGACACCAAGTTTATTGGATACATATGGAGAAAATTGTGGAAGAAGATGAAAACAAACCTGAAGTTTAGTTCAACATATCACCCATAGACATGGAAAAATAGAGGTTGTAAAAAAAAGTTTGGGTAATCTATTAAAATTTTTGGTTGGAGATATGGCAAGACATTGGGACATAGTTTTACCACAAGAAGAATTTGCATACAATAATTCAGTGAACTCGAGCATAGGGAAGAAACCATTTGAGATTGTGATAGGAGTGCATCCCATAGGACTTGTAGAGCTAAGAGACAACATCAATATGGAGAACAAGAGGAGTGAAAAAGTAGAAGAGTTTGCAGGATTCATGGAAACATTGCATAATCAAGTTTGAAAGCACTTAGAGGATATGAATAGTAAGTATAAGGAGAAGGCATTTGAGAGGAGACATAAAGAGTTTTTTGTTGAAGATGAAGTGCTGGTATAGCTGAGGAAGGAAATATTTCCAATTGGAGCATGCAATAAGTTGAAGATGAGTTAAGTTTGGATCGTGTAAGATCCTAATGAAGTTTGATTCTAGAAATGCATATGAAGTAGAGTTATTGAAGACATTGGGTATATCACCTATTTTCAATATTGCAGACATCTATGAGTACCATGAGAGATAGCCAAGCGATAGTAGCAATGAAATGGATTTGAAGGAGCAGTTACCACATCAAATACCAAAAGAGATTGAGAAAATTTTGGATGTCAAAATTAGAAGGAGCACTAGAAACAAGTAGTACAAGGAATACTTTGTAAAGTGGAAAGGCAGATTAGTGTAGGATTCATCATGGATTTCTTAGGATAAGGTGGACTGTCTTGGTTTTTCTCTAAGCCTTTGAAAGTGAGGGACTCACTTTTCTTCCAACTCTAGGTGTTTGATGTAGGAGCATCTTTGGTTGTACAACAATCATGTATCAACCAAAAAAAAATCTTTTCTTGCATTTCATTTAGTAGCAGTTTCAATATTTCATTCCATATTTCATCGCATTATTGTTTATTAGCTCACAAAGTAGGATATAACATCTGTAACACAAAGTAATCTACATCATATCTAGATTTCATATCATTTTCATTTGTTTTTCAAAATTTATCTCTAAAAATTTCATTACAATTCACAGTTAGAGCATTTGGGTTGACATCGTCCATATTTCTTAGAGTAGACCTATTCTAGAATGTGTGGAGCCTAATGGGACACTTTAAATTCCTTTTGGGTCCAATGGATCTATCTTGGAGATTCACAATTCATTTCATTTTGCAAAGGATTATCTTTCATGTTTTAAGGCCAAACTTCATGTGTGATCATTCATCAAGTTTTGTAAACCCTTGAGGCTGATGCAAACCTTTGTTGGAGCTGGAGAATCATATTTATAATCATTTGTAATTCATAGGAAATCAATCATTAAGTAATCAAGTTAGAGATAAGTTAGGATTCAATATTTTTGATCTACCCTATTGAGGGACTGTAATAGGCCTTTGGCTAGTTGTAATGTTGAATGCCCTTGTGGAAAGCCTATGAGCCTTGGTTATTCACCCATGAGGCATATGTTGCATGTAAGATTTCCAATTCAATAAAGAATAATATTTGCATAATACTTTCTTGTGTTATTTTCATTGTGTTGACTCTAAGCTTCATGGTTTGGACTGCTCTTTTTAAACCCTCCATCTGTGACTACACCAAGGATAGTCTAGTGGTAGTAGTAGTGAAGTAGATTTGAAGGAGCAATTACCACATCAACCACTAGAGGAGATCAACTAGATTTTGGATACCAGAATCAAAAGGAGCATTAGGAACAAACAATACAAGGAATATCTGGTTAAGTAGAAAGGACGACCAATGGAGGATTCGTCATGTATTTATGAGGCTAAGGTGGAATGTTTTGATTTTCCTCTAAGCCCTAGAAAGTGAGGAGCTCACTTTTCTTCCAACCCTGGGTGTCTAATGTGGGAGCATCCTTGGTTGTAAAGAAATCTTGTATCAACCAAAAACATTTATTTTCTTGCATTTTATTTAGTAGCAGTTTCAACATTTCATTCCGCATTTCACTGCATTTCTGCTTCTTAGCTCGTGGAGCAGGATATAACATCTACACAAGGCCATCTACAACATATCCAAATTTCGGATCATTTGCATTTGTATTCCTTTTATTCTTTTGGTTTTGTCGATTTTGATGGTGGTTTGAGTATAGATGACATTGATACTTTCAAAATACATAAGGAGATATAGTTTGGTTATTTGATCCTTGGAGCTTTATCTTCCACATCAGTTCTTTCACCTTGCATTGATATCACATCTCTTTCATAATTTTCTTTTTTAGTATTGAGTGTTCCTAAATTGTTGGTTTCTATGATTCAAGGTAGCAAGATATTCACAATTGTGTTTCCACTATAATTTAATGGGATGATTACTTAAATAACATATCATACTTGTTTAGTGAATCTCATTTTACATAGTTGGTAGGAACCTTTGATGACAACCCATCAATGGTGTTTTCAACCCATCTACATCTTTGGTTTATGTTCTACATCAGCCATCTCATGGAGTATTTGAGAAAATTTCAAATATTTCATCATTGTATTTGGATCTTTTGCATTATTCAAATACTTCCATTTTTCTTAAATGGGAAGGATTCATCCACCTATATGCAATTTGTATTCTTCCATGAGGAAGAAATGTTGTTCAACATTCAAGGATCACATTCTGCATTCTTCTTTAAGCATCACTCAACATTGCAGGTTCTATGATCTTATGGGGGTTTCATAGTCTCTATCTCTCCTATGTGGGGACATTTCTTGTACCGATGTGATAGAATTAGTACTTGGGGGGTCATCATGAGTCCTCCATTGATCACTTCTTCACTTGTACATTTTTATTTCATTGAGTCATTCCTCTTTTGGAGAGGGGTTTTATTTCCCATAGGGTTTTTCTCCTTTACTCCACCTATGAGATATTTATACATGAGTACATAACTGGGACTCATCATTAGTGCACATATTACTCCATAAGTTACACTCAAGGGGGGTGTTAGTATAAATAGAGTCATTATCATACCTAGTTGGCTAATAAATTTTCTATTATTAACCTATTCACACCTCACTTAAGTTTACTTAGATTTTTTTTCTTTTGTCTCACTTCATATGGTTGAGACATGTGTCCTCATGACTTAAGAAACCTATTACATGTACACTTTCCATTTTCTCACCTGCTTGTCAAGTGAGCTCACAAATGTCCCACCTTTGAAGGGTAGTCAGAGTTTCACTTCTACCTTTTCACCTCCTCATCCTTACCTATATATGCAAGGTTTTATCATTGTATTTACACACTCTTCATATTATATTTGATAGACATACTATTGTGCTTATTTTGTTCACTTGTGGAAGCTTGTTTCATGCTCTTAATCTTGAAATTCTCTAATGAATATTTCACAAATAATTTATCAACTAACCAACAAATACAATTACTACAATACTAGATAGGCAAGTACTCACCACTATGTGACACTTGTATTTATCTCTTGTGGCTTATTTGAGGGAGGGAAATTTGTTCATATATATATATTTTTAGACTACAAGAATCAGAATTGGGTAGCCACCCTCTATAAACTACAGTGCACCTAGTAAACTTTTTTCACGTGACTGATGATGTTGGTACGACACGCCCTCTACTACCATAGAGACGGTGGGGAGACTAGACCTCGTGATCTCTTTCCTGCAACATGATGCTTTAGCTAATCAATCTAGGCTCACTGCCCCTTTTCATATTTATTTAATTTTACTTATTTAATATAATATAATTATTTTATTTTACTTATTATATTTTCACTTATTTTACTTGTTTTATTTTATTTTATTAGTTTACTTATTTTTATTTTATTTAATTATATATATTTTGGGTTTAAAATATCATTTTATTCAAATTATCTAAAACCAAAGATTACAACATGATTTCAAGATCACTACTGCCATCACGGTATACAAGAGAAGCATGAGCCATTAGGGAATCCTATAAATCCAAAAGACAATAACCATTAAAATCCTAGAGGGTCTAAAAACTTTGTCCAAATTTGATTTGAAACACTACCAATCCTCCCTTTGGTCATCATGAATAAACCTGAAGAGGTGTTGTATTTTTTCATAGTCCAACTCATTCCATTCAGTGATATGCCAATCCCTATCTCCATTAGAAGCCTATTTGGCTAGGTAGTCCGCAACCCTATTCCACTCTAGGGATATAGATGAAGGAAATTGAATCAAATTTAGTTTCCAAGACAATAGTTTGTTGTGTCACCCCAGTCAATATCCATGATGCCTTTCTGGATTTTTTTTATTCAATTTAGTAAAACAAGAATCATGGAGTTAGTTTCACATATTAGCTATCTCAAACCCTTGATATAAGCCCTTCCAAGGGCCTTTAAAATTTCCTAGGTTTCCATGAGATTATTTGAATGAATACCCATATGAATAGAAAAGAGGAACTAAGCCAATCCATTGTTGTCTATGCTAGCACCCTCGATACCAACTACACTTGGATTACCTCTAGGACTATCAAAGTTAATTTTAAGATACCCACTTGGAGGAGGGATCCATTTCCTAGATCTATTGACTTTCATAGAAAATTGATCTTTGGATTTACATCCATCTAGCCTGGGAGGATAAAAAAGGTTTAGGTCCAAGAGCTTGACCAAATGAAGATTAGAAGATGAGAGGTGACCTTCAAAAGGGAATTTGACCTTAATGGTCTCCTTAAGTATTCTCTTGATTTTCAACCAAATTTGTGCAAATTGGCTTTAAAAATCCTAGAAGATCCACATGTTTCTCTCTAACCATATATTCCAAAAAATAAAAGAGGGACCAATGTAACAACCAACAAAAAGGAAGGAAGAAAAGGCATGAGGATGTCCCAGGCTATTCAAAGATCAATGAAAGAAGTTGGCTGAATGATGGATATTTTCCAAAGGTTTCACCATAAAAGCCATATTTCCTTAGAAAATGAGCAAAAGAAGAAAATATGAATCATGCTTTCCTCCTTTCTTCTACACAAAGAGCATAGGGATGGTCCATAAAATCCTCTCTTCCTAATATTTTCCCAAGTTAAGCATTTGTTGTGATATAATAACCAAAGGAAAAAATTGCATTTGGGAAATCCTACTTTGTTCTAGATTCTCTTCCATTAGGGGAAATATCTCAATTCTAATTTATGAAATTCAAGAGCTTGATAGACAAGAGAAAGAGTAGACTCCTTTTGAATCAAGGCCCAAAGCAATATTTTTAAGAATCCTTGAGAAAGTATAGGGGCGGTCTGTCAAGATGGAAGCTAAAGCTTCTCGATCTTCCATAGATCCTCCTTCTATCATCTATAGGGTTCTTTCCAGTGGTAAAGATAGTAATTCCCAAGAGGAACAAAGTACTTATAATCTACTACTTTGGTCCATCTAGCCTCCTGAAAAATATTATAGAGTTACTGAAGTCGAGGATGGGAAGAAATTATAGAGGGATGGTTATCCTAGGAGTTGTCCTAAAAAAAGGCATTATTGCCATTGTTAACTATCCAAAAAAGACTTTACTTAATAAGTGAGGCTCCCTTTTTAAGAGTTCCATATTGTGGACCCATCCCCTATGAGCACCATTCATGAAATGTCAATAACATCAACCCCCCTCCAAACACTTGTACTTCTAAATCTGCACCCAAGGTTGATATTGTAAGGAAAGCTTAGGTGCGGAACAAACTCTCCTAATGTCAAAACCTCAGGAAAGAATGCAGAGGTGACTTTAAATTTTCAATTACAACCCAATTAAGATACACTTGAAAGGATTAACAAAATAGAGAAATGAACATACACAATTTGAACACTAGATTTATGTGGGAAAACCCTTATGGGAGAAAAACCCACAACACCAAGAAAAGCCTCTTTGTATTACAGTAAAGAAAATTACATACAGAGTTTAGACTTAACTTTCTGATGTCAATTTACAGTAGCATAATTTCCTTGATCAACCATGTATAGAACACCCCAGTTACAATGCTCTCTAAATTGAATTCATACACACTGATCACACATTGAACTATTCACCGAACTGATCATCATCTTCGATTACAGAGTATATCCATGTCGTTCATGGTCTGTTGATCTTCCTCACCGAAACGACCGCATTAGTCCAATTGCTAGCGGTTCACATTTTGCTTCTTTGATTGGTCGAAAACAAACCACATATGATTGACATTCGGTTAAGGTGTTCAAACTGTGTAGCATGTTGGTGAGACACTAGGCCGTGTCTCCCCGATGCTACAATGCCCGACTGTGGTTATCACCCAAAGTCACCACCATCAGCAAGATTCATATTGAGTCCAAACTTGTCACCTAGACTCACTCTATCACTAAGACATCATATCGATATCCACTATAGAACCATTGGCTAGATCATCATTGTTGCTAAGACTTCACACCGATGTTCAACTCATGTAGCTCTATTGGCAAGACCACGATGAGAGGTCATACCGAACACAAATCCATCTTGTGCAGATCTATCGGAAAGAGTTCTACTATCGCCAAGAGTCTTACAGAACCATATGTTATACCAATGTTCATACCCATCGACAAGACGATAACCATCGGCAAGAGTTCACACTGATCACACCTGTCTGTCAGCGAGACCAACAGTCATCGGCAGGAGATCATACTGATGACATACCTGACAGTTCATATTACTCTAACCAGTCTATTGGCAAGAGAAACACCATCGACAAGAGGTTACATCGAAGTTCATCGTGTGGAGATCCATTGGCAGTTCACAAACAATTTTGTCAGTGAGAGAAACACTATCGCTAAGAGGCCATATCAAATGCACCAGCCTATCAACGAGACCACATCCATCGGCAAGAGTTCTTACCGAATGCAAACCTGTCAGCCAAGAGTCTCCTCGATGAGATCCTTGTGAATAACCATCGGCAAGACATACGCTGTCGAGATGAGATATTCATAATGTTCATGCCTCTCCCCGATAAATTTAGTAGCCATGAGTCTCCCTGATAACCACTAGGAACCAAACCATCGGCAAGACAAAATCAAATTCTCGGCGACCCGAGAACTTTAAATGATTAGAATACAACTGCTAGTCGGTAAGACTTCCAGAGGGTCTCACTGACTTTGCTCTTTCAGGAGTTTCATGCCAATAAGATTGAGGCATGTTTTCCAACAATCTCCCACTTGACAAAGATTTTACTGACACCTCCAGAGCACAACAAAACTACTGAAATTCATGGGCACTAAGGCCCATTGAACTGGCACACCACCTAAACTTGTCTATACTCACTAGCTTCGTCAATGCATCTGCAACATTTTCCAAAGTATCCACTTTTTCTAAAGAGACCTTTCCATCCTCCACCATATCTCATACAAAATGATACTACACATCAATATGTTTCATTCTGGCATGGAAAGTAGGATTTTTCGCCAAACAAATAACACTCTGACTGTCACAGTAAATTGTTATTTGCCCTTCATCAAAACCAATGTTAGAACACAAATGTTTTAACCAGATTGCTTCTTTACAGGTGTGTGTTTCTACCATGTATTTTTCCTCTATAGTGGACAAAGCAACTACAACTTGTTGCTTACTCATCCAACTAACTGCACCACTATCCACTGGTGGATCTTCTGTTGTCAATGTCCCTTTCCCAATCAGAATCCACATAGCCTCGAATACTGAGAGTCCTCTGTGATTCAATCAAATTCCCATGATAACACAAAGCATATTCTAAAGTTTGCTTCAAATATCTAAACACTCTTTTCATAGCATCCCAATGTGTCTTTCCAAGATTTTCCATAAAATGACTAAGTACTCCCACTGCTTGGGCAATGTCTGGCCTTGTACAGACCATTGCATACATTAAATTGCCAACTGCACTAGCATAAGACACTATGATCATGTCCTCTATCTCAATATGAGATTTTGGATAGTCTTCAACAGATAGCTTCATTCCTTGCAAAACTAGAACAACTAGCTGCTTGCAGTGATTCATAAAAAATCTATCCAAAACAGTATTAATATACTTACTTTGACTGAGCCAAAGTTTTCTACTCTTCCTGTCATTGGTTATTTTCATTCCCAGAATATACCTGGCTGCACCAAGATCTTTCATTTCAAACTTTTCAGACAACTGAGACTTAAGATCAGAAATCATTAACTTACTATTGCCTATGAACAACATATCATCAACATAGAGAGCAATAATAAGAACATGATCATTTTCAACTTTGTAGTACACACAATGATCAAATTTTGATCTTACAAATCCCAATGACAAAAAAAAAGTGTCAAATTTTTGGTACCACAACCTAGGAGACTGTTTTAATCCATACACATATTTTTTCAACTTGCAAACCAGTTTTTCTTTACCTTTTTCCACAAAGTGCTTAAGCTGGGACATATAAATCTCGTCTTCAAGGTCACCATGAAGAAAGGTTGTCTTCACATCCATCTGTTCAACCTCTAAGTCATACACTGATGCAAGTGACAAAAGAAATATGATAGATGTCACTTAGCTATAGGAGAAAAAATTTCTCCATAATCAATTCCCCACTGGGAATAACCCTTCACAACCAACCTCACCTTATACTTTTCCACATTGCCATCCAAACCTATTTTATTTTTGAATACCCATTTGCAGCCAACAACTTTTCTACCTTTAGGCAAGGGCACCAAACTCCAAGTATCATTCTTTTCTAATGATGCCATTTCTTCATTCATGGCTTCCAACCAAGAGTTTGAATCAAACATTCTAAATGCCTCTTTCATAGTCCTAGGCTCATCGTGCTAGAAATTAAAGCATAGGCACAAGTAGAATCTATCAAAGAAAACCCATACCTATCGGTTGCTTTCTTTCACGTGTTGACCTCCTCATAGGTTGAGGCTGAGGTTGTTCTTCTTCTTCTGAACTCTTAGAACTACTTGAGCTCTCCTCAGTTTCAGGTACATTTTGAATTTTCAATTCCTCTTTATCTGGTGTCGGAGGAATTTCAACTACATCCTTTTTATTTTCTGACTTTATCTCTGACTGCAGATCCAAGGTAGAAGGCTTCAGCTCACGAAAGATAACACTTCTATTGTATAGAACCTTCTCCATATCAGGATTCCAAAGCTTGTATCCTTTTATGCCAATACTATAACCAATAAAAATACATTTAACAGCCTTGTTTTCCAATTTAGATATTTTTTCATTCGACACATATGCATATGCCTCACAGCCAAAGACATGAATATGTCTTAGAGAGGGCTTCTTCCCAGACCATGCTTCCAAAGGTTTTTTCTCAACAAGAGTAGAATTAGGAGAACGGTTTATCAAATAACAAGTTGTTGGAACTTCCTCAGCCCAAAACTTCTCCTCCAAGCCAACATTGCTTAGCATACTTCGTGCTCTTTCCATCACTGTCCTGTTGAACCTTTCTGCAACTCCATTTTGTTGCAGAGTGTAAGGTGTAGATTTATGTATTTTAATCCCATGATCTTTACAATACCTCTCAAACTCATCAAAACAAAAGTCACTGCCATTTTCAGTCCTTAAACATTTTATTTTTCCCCAGTCTAGTTTTCCACAAGGTTTTTAAATTCCTTAAAAATTATTGAACACTTCTGTTTTACTTTTAAAAAAATAAACAAATGCCCTTCTTGAATAATCATCAATGAACAATACATAATATCTTGATTTAGACAAAGAAGGAACATTTACTAGACCAAAAACATCAAAATGTATGTAATCAAGTAAATCAGAAGATTTGTGAGGACTAGAGTAAAATGAAACATGGTGTTGTTTACCATATATACAATATTCACAAAATTCAAATTCGAAGTTACAATCATCAAGCCCTTCAACTAGGTTTTTATTTTTCAAGGTTTTTAAACCTTTTTCACCAATGTGGCCAAGCCTATGATGCCAGAGCATAGTCTTTTCTGCTGGAAGTTTAACTTCCATAGAGTTTGCACTATCAGGAACTTTTACCTCCTTTTCTCCATGAGTAGCCTTCTAAGACCCTCCAAAGACACTATTGCATTGCACAACATGTGCATCCAGCTTATACAAGGTACCAATACGAACACCCTTAGCTAGCACCATTGAACCTCTAGTCATCTTGCAGCCATTTCCAAAGAATGTGACTTGCACTCCAATATCATTCAGCTTACTAACAGAAAGTAGATTTCAAGCCAAACCTGGTATATGCATTACATCTTTGATTCCCTTCACTCTTCCATCAGGGAATTGAATTCTGACTTTTCCACAACCAACTATTTCCATAGATGAATCGCTTGCCAAGTACACCCTTCCACCATCATATTTTTGATACTTAGTGAACTAGTCTCTATTAGATGTCATGTGGAAAAATGCTCCAGAATCAATCAGCCAGACATCATCTGATGCCTGTGTAGCCAAAGCTGCAATGAAGGTATCTGCATCACTCTGAGAAGAATCATTGTCAGTAGAATACTTCTTCTTCTTCTTCTTTTTCTCCTCTTTACTATCCTTTCAGACATGACTAGGTTGCCCACAATTCTATCACTTCACCTTCGACTTCTTGCCAGGAGACTTTGATGTCCCTTTTGATTTCGATTTGGATTTCTTGTCCTTCTTCTTGCCTTTTTCTTTTGATCTGCCTTTAACAGCAAGAGCCTCCTTTGCCATCTCAAAAGATCTTCTTCTCATCTCTTATGATTACAAAGAAGCAACAACATCTTCCGTCTTAAAAGTGGATGTCATAATCCTAATAGCCATCACCAAGTGATCCCAAGAATCTGGCAAAGAACATAATAATAGCATACAACGATCTTCTTCATCAATCTTCACACCCACATATGCTAACTGAGCAATTAGCGTGTTGAAATCATTCAAGTGATCAACAACAGATGCTCCTTCCTGCATTTTCAAAGAGTACAAATTCTTCCTCAAGAACAACTTATTCACCAAGGACTTGCTCTAATAAATAGCTCCCAGTCTTTTCCACAAAGAAGATGCAGTCTTTTCTTCATTAACATTCAAAAGAACAGAGTTTGCTAAACAAAGCCTTATCAACCCCTTTGATTTTTGATCTGCAAGGTCCCAATCCTCTTGCTTCATGCCTGTAGGCTTCATTCTAGACACAGCAAGCCAAAGATCGTGATCAACCAACAAATCTTCCATTTTGAGTTTCCACAACTCAAAATTACTGCCATTGAATTTCTCAATTTCAATCTTTCTCGACGTGCTTTCAATCTTAATTTGTAATTCAAATTACCAGACTTCTACAAGACTCCCACTGAACAAAATTGACTAAAAAAACCCAACATATCCACAAGGATAACACAACTGGTCAGGCTCTGATACCACTTGTAAGGAAAGCTTAGGTGCGGAACAAACTCTCCTAACGTCAAAACCTCAGGGAAGAATGTAGAGGTGACTTTAAATTTTCAATTACAATCCAATTAAGATACACTTGAAAGGATTAACAAAATAGAGAAATGAACATACACAATTTGAACACTAGATTTATGTGGGAAAACCCTTACGAGAGAAAAACCCACCACACCAAGAAAAGCCTCTTTGTATTACAGTCAATTTATAGCATCATAATTTCCTTGATCAACCTTGTATAGAACACCCCAGTTACAATGCTCTCTGAATTGAATTCATACACACTGATCACACATCAAACTGTTCATTGAACCAATCATCATCTTTGATTATAGAGTATATCCATGTCGTTCATGGTCTTTTGATCTTCCTCACAAGAATGACCGCAATAGTCCAACTGCTAGCGATTCACATTCTGCTTCTCTGATTGGTCAAAAACAAACCACGTATGATTGACATTCGGTCAAGGCGTTCAAACTGTGTCACATGTTGGTGAGACACTAGGTGATGTCTCCCCGATGCTACAATGCCCGACTGTTGTTATCGCCCAGAGTCACCACCATCGGCAAGAGTCATATCAAGTCCAAACCTGTCGCCCATACTCACTCTATCACTAAGACATCATATCGATATCCACTACAGAACCATCAGCTAGATCATCATTGTCGCTAAGACTTCACACCGGTGTTCAACTCATGTAGCTCTATTAGCAAGACCATCGCTATCGGTGAGAGGTCATACCGAATACAAATCCATCTTGTGCAAATCTATCAGCAAGAGTTCCACTATCACCAAGAGTCTTACAAAACCATATGTTATACCAATGTTCATACCTATCGACAAGACGATAACCATTGGCAAGAGTTCACACCGATCACACCTATCTGTCGACGAGACCAACAGTCATCGGCAGGAGATCATACTGAAGACATACTTGATAATTCATATTACTCCAACCAGTCTATCGGCAAGAGCAACACCATCGACAAGAGGTTACACTGAAGTTCATCGTGTGGAGATCCATCGGCAGTTCACAAACAATTCCATCGGTGAGAGAAACGCTATCGCTAAGAGGTCATATCGAATGCACCAGCCTGTCGACGAGACCACATCCATCGGCAAGAGTTCTTACCGAATGCAAACCTATCAGCCAAGAGTCTCCTCGATGACATCCTTGTGAATAACTGTCGGCGAGACATACACTTTCAGGATGAGATATTCTGAATGTTCATGCCTCTCCCTGATAACCACTAGGAACCAAACTGTCAGCAAGATAGAATCAAAGTCTCGGTGACCCGAGCACTTCAAATGATTAGAATACAAGACTTCCAGAGCGTCTCACTGACTTTTCTCTTTTAGGAGTTTCATGCCAGTAAGATTGAGGCACGTTTTCCAACAGATATGAGTTTTAATATGATCTCCTGTATAATTTAGCAGCTAAAGCCTAACAATTAAGGTATAAATTGTGGATGTCGAAGCCTCCCATCTCCTTGGGGGTGTAGACTAAATCTTCATTAGCCAAGCTCCATTTTTTATTTTCAAGATTGCTAACTCATAAAAAATCCCATGAGAGAGCATCAAATTCTTTGAGAAAGCACTTGGGTGTTGTTAAGATTGAAAACTAATAAATGGGAAGAGAATGAAGGACATATTTCAAAAGAGTCAACCACCCTACAAAAGAAAGCCAATGAAGAGTCCAGTGACTAACCCTTATGCAAAATCTATCCAGGATTTTCTTTGAGTGATGCTTTTAAGCTACCATTGGAGAGAGAAACTCCCATTTACACTCCATGGCAAGACCCCTATTTGAAAGTGAAGAATGCCAAAAATTTTGTGTTGAATGGCCAAAGGTGGATTTATCTTAATTGATGTCTAATGCCTTTTTCAAGTTCAATGCCTCTTCAACCTTGGTTAATCTCAACAAAATAGTGTCATCAACAAATTGGAGATGAGTTTAAGAGCCAATATTAGCTTCCCAAGACCAACCTTGAAGAAGACCACGACCTTGAAATTGCTTCAAAAAACTACCTAAACCTTTAGCCATCAAAAGAAATATATAAGGAGAAAGAGAATCTCCTTGTCAAAGAACCCTAGAGGTAGATAAGATTGTTGAAGGGATGCCATTAATTAACACATACAAGGAAGACATAAAAATAGCTCATAACTTATTCAATCCAATCCATGCAAAATCCAAAGGCATGTAGCATGCAACGAAGGAAAGACCAACTAACCCTAGCATGCAACGAAGGAAAGACCAACTAACTTAATGAACATGGCCTTTATTTTAGAAGACATAATAGATGGCTTCCATCACAACAACAATGTCGTCTAAATTTTGTTGACCTATCACAAAACCTCCTTTCTCTAGGTAAAGAAGCATGGTTAAGCATCTCTTCAGCCTTTCATCAATAAT
Source organism: Sequoia sempervirens (assembly GCA_007258455.2). Classification (NCBI taxonomy): domain Eukaryota; kingdom Viridiplantae; phylum Streptophyta; class Pinopsida; order Cupressales; family Cupressaceae; genus Sequoia; species Sequoia sempervirens. The sequence goes on along the minus strand of VDFB02072274.1, from coordinate 74,620,337 downwards.
CTTAGTGATAATCTAGTAAGTCACATTGTAGAGAGATATGGGATGAAATATGTGCAACAAAGATGCTCCTTTTTGGGGGATTAGAGAAAAAAAGGTAGCATTAATGGCATTCAACATTTTCTTATTTTTTTGGATTCCCTAACCACATCTAAAAGATCTAATTTTACTATTTCCCAAAATTCTTGAAAAAATTCATTTGGAAAACCATTTGAGCAATGAGCCTTACCTTTTTCATCTAGAAAACTGTGACTTGAAGCTCCTTTAGAGAAATAGAGGCGTTGAGTTGATCATTCATATCTGCACTCACCAGGGAAGGGATACATTCTAGAATGAATCTCTCACTAACATCACCCTAAATACCAGGTTTAGAGAATAAAGAAGAGAAATGATTGACAACTTCTTTGGAAATGTCATGAAAAGAAGATAATTGGGATCCTTGAGATAAAATGAGAGAAACTAGGTTTTTTCCACTTCTATGATCCTTGATCGAACTATGAAAAAGTAGTGTTCCCATCACCTTCCTTTAACCAATCAACCCTAGAATTTTGTTTCCAAAAGATCTCTTCTCTACGCTCCCATTCAGACAACTCCTTGGCATAACAAGATTTCATGAACCTGATCCTCCATCATGCCTATTTATTTAATATGGAAAGTAACTCTTTCAAGAGTTTCCTAAATATTATTTTTGTTCTCAAAAAGGTTCCCAAAAGAGAGCTTATTCTAGATCTTGAGATTGTACTTTACATATTGAAGACATTTGAAAGAGTGCATGGTTGTGCCAAAAGCTGGTTTTCTCTCTTTCCACCAACCTTCCACAATATGGGACAAATATGGGTCCCAAAGCCACATCAACTAGAATTTAAAATGGATTTCATTGGTCTTGAGATTACAAAGGAGTGAAAAATAATGGGCTAATGGTCATACCCCTTCTATTCAAGGATCTCAGAGTAGGATGACCAAAAATTACGAATCCAAAAATTAGAGACATAAAATCTATTAAGTCTTTTTGAAATTGAATCATCTCTACATCTATTGTTACTCCATGTCAAGGTTCCATTCTGAGGCATCATGTCCACCAAGTTAATAAAGGAGATGCTATCCTTTAACAAAGTAGAAGTTGGGCCCAATCGCTCATTCCCTCCTCTTTTCTCATGTAAAATTATGATAACATTGAGATCCCCTTCTAGGATCCAAGGAAAAGGAAGAGCAGGAATAGTAGAATAAATAAATCAAATATTAGACCAAAGTGAAATCTTACCTAGAAAATCAAAAGGAGCATATGCATTCATAAGAAGAATGTGCTCTTTAGATTCAAAGCAAGAAACCTCAATGGAAAGTGAGTTTCTATTTCCAACCCACCAAGTCAGAATGACTCTACATGGATTTCATAGACATGCCACCCCACTAGAAGATCCTTGAGCACCTATACTGATACATTTCCCTCCTTTTCAAATTTTTGAAGATACCATCACCATATATTCACATGAGAGACTTAGTTTCATGGATGAAATTGACATCAAGATTATGATCTCTTATAAGATATCGAGTAGTTGTTAATCTAGGGATGGTGCTTAGACCCCTTGCATTCCAAGATATAAAAATCATTTTGGAGGGTTAGAGAATTGGGTATCTAGAGTCCTTATAACCCTCGATTCCACTAACGATTCCCTTATTAATTTCACTTTTTCATGGTCTCTATCTACCTTTCCTTTGAAGTTTTATCAATAATGCCCCTTTGAATGGGCTTCTAAAGGAGACGTAAGACAATGAAAGCCTTTCCTTTTCTATCTTCTATTTCTCTTGAATCTTTGAATGGTTCCACCACTTTAATGTCTACATTAGACTCTACATGATTATCCAAGGTTGGAATTACAATTGCAACTTCTTCTTGAACTTGAGGGGCCTCCTATGGTAATTGATCAGAAGTAAAATAACTAGGGGAAGAGCTTCCCCTCTCTCTTAGTGGATTTTGGGTACCTATCTTCTAGTTTTGGGAGAGACTAATGCCATAGTTTTTGGGACAAGCATCTTGATCAATCATTTCAAAGTCTATCTCACAATTAATTATTTCTTCAAAAATCTCTAGAACATTAAATCTATTACCAGAATATGCTTTAAGATTACCTTTAGACTAGTGAATAAAAGGTTTGGATTTTTCCCATGATTTAATAGTAATGAATCCATTAGTATCTAGAATATTGGAATTCATCAGAGCCTTACCTTTAGCTTTCAAATTGGAATTTTGAGCCTTAGGAGTTAGAGGAGATTGAATAGGGCCCAATTTGGAGAAATTTCTAAGTGTCCATATTCATGATATATATGACAACGAAAAGGAAAAGATTTGTAATCAACTTGTTGGATCCAATTCATGCTCCCTAGCCTAATCTTCAAAGATTATGGAAGAGGATTGTTCAAATTGATTTCAACATTGATGTAGGTGAAGGTGGCTATCTTCCTATCAAGGGTTTGACTGGAAGGTTCAACTAGTTTTCCAATGATATCAACAATAAAATGAAGAATGTTAGCACACTAAAACTCCTCAGGAGCTATTATTCCCTACACACACACTCCCATTTTCCTTTGAGTTAAAATGGGTCCCCCATTTTTTTTAGTGTTACTTTTGTTTCCTTGCTTGTTTTCTTCTCTTTTGTGTCTTTTCCTTTTCTTATCCTAGGATTTTCTATTTTCCTGGGCTCTATTTTTTCCTTGTGCTACTTTTCTCTTTTGGTCCTAAGGGTTTTTGTTTTCCCAGGCTCTCTTTTTGCCTCGTGCCACTTTTCTCTTTGTTGTTCTATCGGGTTTTAGAACCTTGAATAGATCTTGGACCTCTCTCAAGATGGTCCAAATCCATGATGATTTTTTGGGTCTAGCTTCTTTTGTCTTATCGAGCTTCAGAGCTCCAAATGAATTTTGAACCTTTTGTGAAAAGGTCCAATTTTTTCTCAGAACTTCAATCCCGTCTTCCCACTTGTCCTGCCTAGTTTCAGATTCTTGAATGAATTTTGAACCTTTTCCTAAAAGGTCCAAATCTTTTTCAAAAATTCTATCCCGCTTTATTCCCTTATTAGGACTCAAAATTTGAATAAGATTTTGGACATTTTCTTATAAGGTCCAAATTCGATTCTCTTCCCTGCCCCCACATGTTTCTATTTTGTTTGTTGGTTACCTCTTCCTAGAACCAGTCAAAGTTTGGAAACCCAATTGGATGACAAAAACTTTGGGATTTTTTCCCAAAGTTTGTTTTCATTGCAAGAGAAGTGATGGAGTACCATGAAATTTTCAAGATTATAAGAAATCTAGCATATTATAGAGGAATTCCCAAGCCAATCGTGTATTTCATGTCACAAGTGAGCAATAAAAAGTATATGAAAGCAATGTTACTTGTACATGAAGCCTACAAAAATAGTAGATGTAATACAAAATTAGTGGATGCCTTCTGTGTTCTAGGTAGTTTCAATTCGAAAAATGATGTCATAGTAGAGGTAACCACTAGTTCATTACGTTTGTCTTCGTAGGCTTCGATTATGAGTAACCTTGTTTTCTTGTAATTTTTATGGCTCACCTATGGTGCATGGTACATAAATGGATTGGTCCCCCCTCTATATTATGCCAACTTTCTTATAATCCTCAAATATTCATGGTACTACATGATTTCTCTTGTAATTTCAAATGGTTTCTTGTTTTCACTATTCCATGAATTATTGTACACTTCTTTGCCTACATTGTGCACATCAAACTCATGGTATTTTCTCTCTACCATCACCAAAAGAGACTTTATATGGTGTCACATTTATTTTTTTAATAGATTGGATAGTCAATGGTAGGAGGGAGAGTATGATTGCGATTGTTTGGTTGGGTGGGATAAGAACTTTTGAAAAAAAAAAACTTAACCATGATGGTGATAACCATGATTGACGTGACAAAATGGGAAAATTAAAATGGAAATCATACTTCAAGTCATGTGGAAAGTCAGAGTTTAGAGTGTGCTAAGGAATTTAAACCCTTTTGAGTAAGTGTGATAACTTCATATTTCATGGATATGTTCCACTACAAGAAATTATAAGTTTAAATGTAAAATCATTATGAAAAATATTGTGTAGTTGTGATTGTTGTTGTCCCAGTGTAGTCTTGTGCATTGGCTCAATACATCATGTAGAAAAATTTCTTTATATGATTACACAACACTAAGATGTCTCACGCATAGATGAACATCTTGCACTACAATATTGTGCACATATGCACAAATATTAGATTCAATAGTTCTACATAAATCAACACATGTCTATAATTCATGCATTTATAGATACACTACAAAATCTCATGTGAATTTTCCAACTCAAAAAATAATTGTGTTAGCTGTAACAACAATTTTTTCAATAACCAAACTATCAAGGCTTGAAGTTGGCTCAGTCTAAATGTTATAGAAAGGTGTGGCTTGATGGAAAATCTTTAAACATTATTAACAATCTAAAGAATTCTTCTATCCCCTCATGCACTATTGAATCTCTTATCATGGATGCCATTGAAATTTTAAATTCCTTTGATGAATGCTATATCTCTCATATTGTTAGGGAAGGGAATGGCCTAGCTAATGTCTTTGATAACTTAGGTGTTAGTGGTTCTAGGGTGTGGGATGTGGACAACCCCCTCCCCATTGAGGTTCTTGCTTGTATAAAACATAATTTTTAGAATTGCTAATGCGAATGGCGACCTCATAATGTTTTGGGCTCACTTAACTATAATCACATGGTAGTTAATTGTTAGGAGTGGTGGTGAGCTGGATTGTGATTGGGCTTATGGTACCTTGAGTTTTCTCCGTATAGGGCGATGTTCTAGGATAATTATATCTCTATGCCACAATGTCGTTATCACACAAATTGTGGGTATTTCTAAGATTTCCTTCTTGAGGCTTCTCTTAATTGTTTGAAAAGTTCTCAAGCTCCTTAGTTCTACTTAGATTGTGACCATGGGAGGTGAAAAAAATAGAGTGGAGCCTTTCTCTTGTGACACCTTGAAAAACAAGGAGGAGGTGTGGAAAATTTTGCATAAAGGTTGGCTTACATCATACTTGGAGCTCCTAGGCTTCATGGGAATAACCCACATGCTACGACCTCTTTTGTCAAAGCATGGAATCACATGATTTTGAAATTAGGGAGCACTAGATTTGATGTTAATGAGGATTTCATTATGAATATCACCAGTCTCTCAATAGAGGGAAATAAGGTTTATAGAGATATGAAGGAATCAAAGGTGGCCATGCAGATTTTCTTTAAAGGGGATGAGGAACAAGAGCTTAAGAAGGCCAAGAGTGGAGGGTGCCAGTGTAGGTCCATCAAATTCTTGTGGGGTGATGTTGCAAAGGAATTGATGAGGTACATTACTTTAGAAGGTCAGTTTTTTGTTGTAAATGCTTATCATTTTGTTCTTTTGAATCATTTTTGCCACAAGAAGAAAATTTCCTTTCCATTCTATCTTTTGGCTTCCCTGAGTATGGTCTGAAGGATCATAAAAGGAACTCTAAGAACCCTATGTTGCATGTTGGTCTTATTATGCTAATAACAAATTATGCTAAATATTTTGGGTTCCCAAGCCACCTTCTCTAGCTCCTAAGGGTAAGAAACAAAAGTCAACCCTGGAATATGAGACTATTTAGGAAGAAGAGCTGGTGAGTTCAAAGAGGAAAAAGAAGAATGTGGTTCAGGAGGAGTCTGATTCAGAAGAGGATGTCAATTTTGTTATGGATTCCTAGGCCTCTATGGAACTAATATCGCAACCTCCTGCTTAAGGGAAGTCTGGTAAAGGGGGCTTTGTTCCTATCCAAAATGATTATGAGACTTGTAATGAGGAAGATGTGGTTGTTAAACCTAGGAAATATAGGCCTGTTTCCCCCTCTACTATCTTGAAGGATAGGATTGGTATTGATGAAGAGGTGTCTCTGCCACCCCATATTTTGAGGACCAAGAGAAAGAAGGGTACAAAGGAGGGAAGCAAAAAGGAAATTGGCTATTAGGTCTAGTAGTCCTTTGCAAGAGAAGCGTGTTGCTTCTCTTCCAAAGTGAGGCGATGGGAAGGTTGGTGTGGGATCTTCGGGTGTGGACTTGGACTTGAAGAATAGGAGGAGGTCGATGACTGAGGAAATTGTTAGCTCTCTTCACAAGATCCAAATGCTGGTGGGTGGGGTGAAAGGTAAGGAGGTCTGTGAGAGCTAGGATAAGAAAATTACTTCCCATGAGGGTGATGTTATGGATAAGGATGTGTTTAACATTGATTAGGAGGATATGCTTGATGTTTTGGGTATGGCTAAGGAGGGCACCATTTCCTTGTTTAAATTGTTTAAATGGATCTTTCATGAGCTCAACATGACTAATGTTAGGGTTAGGGGTGTTGTGAGCAAAGTGGGGGAGTCTTCACAATCCTCTATTTAGAATCAAGTTGATGAGTTGTTTGATTCCTTGAAAGCTGTTGTTGAAGAGATGTTGAAGATGAAGAAGATGTTCAAACAAAGAATTCTGACCTTGGAAGAACAAATGGAAAGGGTTAGTGTGAATTTGGACAAGGTCGTGGAAAGGACTAAATTTGCTATGAGGTATGAGGCTAAGGGCCTTTCTTTTCCTATTGAGAAGGCCATGAAAAAGATAGAGGTTGCTCCTGGGGAGAAAGATGTTGTTGGTGAAAGGCATGTGGAGGAGGAAGCCCTAGTTGACAAAGCTAATAGTTCATAAATTTTTTTGGTTAGTGAGGTAAATGTGATTGGGATTGGTGCCAGAACTCATAATAAGACCAAGGGGCAGGCTGGTGTCCTTGCTAAAGATATTTCTGAAGTCATGGATGCACATCAGAAGACTATGGAGAGTGACATGGAAGCTATAGAAATTCTAAAGAATATGTAGTTTTGTTGTTTTTGTCTTTCCTTTTTAGTTGTTGTCGTGTTGATGGTTTGTTGCATTTTGGGTGTTGTTTGCTCTGTTTAGTTATCTTTTGCTTTAGCTGCTCTTTTTCGTAAAGGGTTTTGGGGTCCCTTCAAAACTTGTTTACCTCTAATCAAAAACAATTTTTTCAACAATTGTGTATATGACCTTACATATGGGTGTAAATATATTTAATTAGTGACAATTAATTTGACATCATACACATAGAACACATGGTTTCCCCATGCAACATGATCATGCCAACCAATTGGCATCATCTATTTTAGTATTTTCAAAAGCACATGCCAAAAAAAGGAGTAAATTATGTGGACAATAAAAATAATTTACTTTCTTTAACAAAGTGTCCTATGCAAATCAAAATTGACTAACACATTTGTTTTGTCAAAGGTAATTGGATATGAAGCAAATTAACAACACTCCATCAACAACTTTTTATACCTAGTCAATAATACACTAGAGGAAAGGTATTTATACTAGCCAAAAAACAACTATAAACTAACATTCAAATGTATAAAATACATATTTGAATATAATTGCAAAATGATATTTCATAAATAGACAACTAAACAAGTAAAAAAAGGATTATTTTGCAATTTTTTCAGAAACATGCAATTCATAGGAAAAGATCTCGATGCATCATTGTATTTATTTACACAAGAATGTATAACAAAATGGTAGAATTGTCAATTCTTTCAAATGAATAAAAAATTAAATGTTCTTTTGACAAATTTTATCACTAACAATTTTTTTTTTGCTATAGCTATTTGGAAAGTATTGAACTAAACAACATATCTCCTAGCAAAGTGAACACACAAAGCATCCAAAGTAAATAAAGGTATTGATTTTTAATAGCACTCTTTCATAACAAACTTTTTTAAATTGGTTTGTACATGCTTTTACATTTTGCATAAATTTCTACGACCACCAACATACATAATCAAAAATTTATAATTTATATTTGCACAATTTAGAATAAAATGAATTTTATATTTTTCAATGTTAACAAGTATATTTCATGTTTACTACACACAATTAACTACATAATTTCATTTTTACTATCTAATTTTACCAAATTCCAGATTCTAGTATGATATTGGAGCTTTGTACAGGCTGAATTAGTTCTATATTTGAAGGATATATTTTTGTTATATATGGTCTTGCATCTACCAAATACACCAACGTCCAAAGTAAAGAAGAAATAGTACATTTTGATCTCATAGATTGTAATGGTCAAGTGACTATAATTTTAAAGATTAGCAACAATTTGATAAATACATTCTTGCTGTGTATGTCTATTGGACTAAGCAATCGTATTACCAACTTCCTAATCAAGTCTAAAACTCAATATGAAAGAGGTAATGTAGATTGTTTTTTTGTCTTAACCACTAGAAGCATAGTTGAAAGTGTGCCAACTGTTCATAATCAACATAGATTAACTCCAAACTCCACTATCTCTCAACTAGTAGAAGCAAACTGCAACTATTCAGTTGGTTCATTTGGAGCAATAGGTACATATTATAATCTAAACAAAAACCAATTTGAAGTGCATGTGAAAGATAAAGATCTTCAAGAAGACATGACTATCATATATATCTAACTATTTATATTTTATTTTCATATTCATCTTTGCTTATGAAATTTTTTAAATGCATTAACAATTTAATTTTGTAGGTTGTTATCCCAAGTAGCAACTCAAAATTGTGTGCATATTTATAACAAATGTTTTCAATAACAGAAATGCCCCTCCTTTTAAAAAATGTTGTTAGAAGTGGGCCAAAAGGCACAAATATAATGCACACAACACAATTTGCATTTTTGGAGGAGTTCAACAATGCATGCACAAAAACACAATTGCAAACCCCTGCTAGATGCAATATTCAGGCAAGAGCAAAAATAATCATAATTCAAATTCTATATTTATATGGCATATCTATTACATTATTTTAGTTATCCTCAAAATACATAACAATTAATTTTTATTCAAGGGTACTTGGCACACTTAGGGAAAAAAATGTCCATTTGCCTCCCTTTGAAGGTTGTTGCAATACATGTCATTGCTTGATGCTATTTGAAAAAGGTTCTATCAATTGGACATATTGGAAAAGAACCACCTAACTTTCCTATCATTACAATCTAACTTGCACATTGCATAGGAAAGAAGGTAATGTTTATTGTTGCTTAAATGGAGACCTCTTTGAACAAACTTTCCCAAAACTGACAAAAATTATATGAGCAATACATAGATGACATTTCACCCACAGTGTTTCTGTTATGTAGATTCCAATTGCATGGAATTTTTACACTATCTGTTAACGATTACATTATCAAAATTGTTAAACAATGTCTGTTTTATTAGTTTTTTATATTGCACATTGAAAAAATCTCTATCATACTAGAATACAAATTTTGTATATGTAAACAACCGATTTTGTTGTGTCTAAATTTTGTATGCTTATATGATTTCTATTACATTATGATCTTTGGAGCAGGATCAAGTTTTTCTATTTTTAATCAATGTTATATTTCATCTTCATATTTTGATCTTAACATCATGTTATAGACATTATGAAATCTTTTGTCCACTCATTCATTTTAATCTTCTTTTTATGTTTTTGAATAATATATTTTCTACTTACAACAATAATATGGACCATTTATATATGGTCAATGGGTTTTATTTTAGCTGAGTTACTTCTTGGTTAGATAATGAATTAATTTAATAATATGTTATAGCTTGTTGATCAGACTAGTTATCCTCCAATGTAACATCAACATTCTCATCCGTTTCATTGTCACTATTTTCAATGTCTTTAACCTTCCTTGGCCTCTTGCTTGGTTTCTCATTTCTTGCAACTTTTCTTGCCTTGGCTTTCCTTTATGTTTCTTAATCTTGATTACCATTGTTGCAATCACAAGTGAATCCACTTTATGGAACAAAACCTAGACCCTTAAAATTTCCACCTTATTTAAAAAATTATTGTTGTTGTACAATAGAAGATGCATTCTAAAGTTGCATTTCCAAAAGAGCCATAGTGGTGTTGCTCTAAAATCATAGTATTGTAAGAATCATCTTCCTTGGCTCTCTTGTCTAACAAAATAGAGGTTTACCAAACTGTTGTGTTATCGAATCTGTAAGTCATTTTGCATTGTTATTTTGCATGAATATTTTGCCCATAATATTGAGTACCAAGAAACATATGCCAACTTTGCAATTAAGGTTGTGATGTTATACACATTTTGGATAGATTATTGCACCATATGATTCTTGCCATAACATAGTAAAATTTACATTCTGCATAAATACATATATATAGAAATAATAAAAAACCTGCATGCACCCACATATAAGCATCCTGAAAGATAGAGAGATACATATGAGGGTATATGCATTTGCATTTATTATTTTTATTCTTCTTGATGTATCCCCTAGTGTTTGCATACCATTAAAAGTGGATTTCTATTCTTCTTGTTGTATCTTGTCTTTTTTAAACAATATTAAAAGTGTAATGGTTATAAATTGATATTTGTAAGTTGTGTACCAATTAGTATTTGGATGCTACAATACTCTGATCTTTTTTTTTTTAAATTGTGAAATAGAACTGTCAATTAGTCAACTCAAATTGCAACATTTTCTCACTGTAAATAAGCTCGTAGAACTATGTCTACAGAAGTGGGCTTTTTGGATGGGTTCACAGAGGCCCCCAATATTCATTTGTTGGCAGCCCCCATTGGTCTCCCTGCGGAGTCTGGCTCTGAGGGCTTGGCTACCCGACCTTCAAATCCTAATTCCGTAAGTATGGTTTTACTTTATCTTGTACGTGTTGCAAAGATAGGTATATCCCATGTTTAATTCATAAAGAAGAGGATCACTCATGCCACAATTATCATTTCAACGCATAAAGTTCCAAATATCATTTCTACTATGTGATAACATATTTTGATCACATTGAATTCAAATTGATATCAAACATTTATAAAGTCATATTATATCATGCCACATCATGCATAATTTTTTTCTTATTGGTTAATGCAATAACACTTGTCAAATTCACTAAAAGGAGGCCTAATTTCATTTTGCGCCAAACATTTGAATCTCATGCCAATTGATAACTTGATACATGTGATCACATTTGAAGGTAGTTAATGATTACCACCACATTGAGTTATAATGCTTACATCTTGTTGGACTCATCTTAAAAGGGATCACCTATAAGTTTTCTTATGAAGATCAAAGGTAAAATTATTCAAGATTGTACCCAAATATTCCTACCATGTGCATAGGGTAGTGTACCAAATTTTTGGTTAGCACCAAGAGTTCTCTTTTTTTTTCAAAAGGTTTCCAAAAGTAGAAGATACATTTTCCAGTTGCCCCTTATAAGAAGCTATGACTTTTTGTTTATAATCAAATTAGTGAGGCATAAAAAATACCTATTTAATGAGTGGTTGAAGTTGACATGGAGTCTCATTTGAGATCCATGAGGATGATAACCTACTGTACTCATTGATGGTATGCCTGGAAGCATCCGACTTGAAGATGCCAGATACTAGTATGGAGGAAATTGAATAGATCTTGGCTTTTTTCTTGCCTATTAAGGTAACCAAGATACAATTTTTTCATGCGATTGTTAAAATGACAAATTTTAATGATTTAAAGATATATTATTGCTCCATAGTTATCAATAATGAAGGAATTTGTCAGTATTACTATTGTAAGTAGCAAATATATTATTTGAAAACATAAAAAAGAAGTTTAAAGTGAATGAGTGGAAAAAAGATTTTGTAATATCCATAACATACTGATAAGATCAAAATATGAAACTAAAATATAACATTAATTGTAAACAACAAAAGATGATTATGCTTGAAAGATCATAATATAGTAGAGATCATATAAGCATACAAAATTTAGACACAACAAAATCAGTTATTTACATATACAAAATTTGTAGTCCAGTATGCTAGGGGGTTTTTCAATATGTAATATAGAGAAATAATAAAACACAATCATTGGTTAACAATTTTACAATGTGATTGTTAACAGATAGTGTAAAAAATCTATGCGACTGGAATATACATAATAGAAACACTGTAGGTGAAATGTCATCTCTATAGTGCTCATATGTAATTTCTGTTAGTTTTAGAAAAGTTTTTTCAAGGAGGTCTCTATTTAAGCAGTAACCAATGTTGCCTTCTTTCTTGTGCAATATGCAAGTTAGATTGTGATGGGAGGAAAGTTGGGTGGTTTTTTTGTAATATGTGTAATTGCCAAAAAAAAATTCAACAGACTTGTCAAATAGCATCGAGTGATGACATGTGTTGCAACAACCTTCAAAGGGGGGCAAGTGGAAATTCGTTGCCTTGAATGTGCCAAGTACCTATGAATACAAAGTAATTGTTATGTATTTTGTAGATAACTAAAATAATGTAATAGTTATGTCATATAAATATAGAATTTGAATTATGATTTTTTGTGCTCTTGTTTGAATATTGTGTCTAGTGAGGGTTTGCATCTATACTTTTTTGCATGCATCAATGAGCTCCTCTAAACATTACATTACATTTGGGCTTTTTGGTTCACTTCTAACTACATTTTTGAAAAGGAGTATTTCTATTGTTGAAAACATTATTGTAAATATGCACATAATTTTTTGTTGCTATTTGGGATAACAATCTACAAAAGAAATTTGTTAATGAAGTTTCATAAGAAAAGATGAATATGAAAATAATATATAAATGGTTAGATATATATATATATAGTAGCCATGTATTTTTGGAGTTCACCATATTTTATATGCACTTCAAATTGGTTTTTATTCAGATGATAAGACATACATATTGCTCCAAATGAACTAACTAAATAGTTGCAGTCTATTTCTAGTAGTTGGGAGATAGTGAATTTTGGAGTCAATTTATGGTGATTGTAAACAATTGGCACACTTTCAACTATGCTTCTAGTGGTTAAGACAAGGTAGTAATCTGCATCACCTCTTTCATATTGAGTTTTAGACTTGATTAGGAAGTTGGTAATGTAAATACTTGATCCAACAAAAATATGGGGCAATAATATATTTATCAAATTTTTGCTAATATTTACAATTATAGTCATTTGATCATTGCAATCTACGAGGTCAACATGTACTATTTTTGTGTTATTTTGGACGTTGGTGTATTTGGTAGATGTAGGGCCATATATAACAAGGATATCTCCTTTAAATACAAAACTACTTTAGCTCATGCTCCAATATCATACTGGGATTTGGAGTCGCTAAAATTAGATTGTAAAAATGGAATTGTGTAGTTAATTATGTGTAGTAAACATGCAATATGCTTTTTAACATTGAATAATATAAAATTCATATTATTTGAATTGTGCGAATATAAATTATAGATGTTCCACTATGTATGTTGGTGGTTGTAGAAATGTATGCAAAATGTAGAAGCATATACAAACCAATTTAACAAAGTTTGTTATGAAAGAGCACTATTACAAATCAATGTCTTTCTTTGCTTTGGTTTCTTTGTGTGTTCACTATGCTAAGAGATGTGTTTTCTAGTTCAATGCTTTTCAAATAGTTATAACAAAAGAAAATTTTTAGTCATAAAATTAGTCAAAAACAGTATTTTTTTACTCATTTGGAAGAATTGACATGTTTATGCATTCTTGTGTAGGTACAGACAATGATGCATCAAGATTTTTTCCTATGATTTGCATGTTTTTGATATAACAGCAAAACAGATTTTTTTACTTGTTTAATTGTATATTTATGAAATATTGTTTTACAATTATATTCAAATATATATTTTATAAATTTGAATGTTTTCTTATACTTACTTTCTGGTTAGTATAAATACCTTTCCTCTGGTGTATTATTGACTATATGGAAAGTCATTGATGAAGTGTTGTTAATTTGCTTTATGTCCAATTGCCTTTGACAAATCAAATGTGTTAATCAATTTTGATTTGCATAAGATATTTTGTTAAAGTAAGTAAATTATTTTTATTGTTCATATAATTTACTCTTTTTGTGGCATGTTGTGCTTTTGTAGATACTGATGTAGATGATGTATTTTTCTCGATATTCATGATTTTAATTCACCTAAAAAATAGTGTTTTTATTGTTTTCCATTATATGAATTATGATCTTAACAAATATTATAATTAATCAGTTATAATATTATTTATAGAATAAGAGATAATATATGTAGAGAATCAAACCTTTTTTATGTAAATTTTCCTTGCAAGTTTCACATTTGCAAGATGCATAGCATAACTAGGAAATACTGCCAACATGAAATAGAAGAGTGTCATATCAACCCAATATGATTCCAATCTTTCAATTTTTATTTTATGTGCATAATTGTTTGTCTAGACATGATCAATTAGGACTTGGGAAAATGTTTTGTGTTTTCAAGTAACAAGTGTAAGTTGTGTTTATGCATGTTCTGTTTAATAATTATTTTTTATGGATGAGGTGGACATGTGAATGTTGAAGTCACCTACAATATAAACGAGGCTTTTAGTTGGAGCAATTTTCATTGTTTGATTAACAATTGTTATAATATTTGTAAGTGGTGCTACTGGCCTAGCATAGATATTACAAATATAAAGAGTTTGTTCAGTAGAATTCAATGTAGTAAATATTGCTTCAATGTAATCTTCTATTAATGGTATTGAATTTGATATTTGTTGAAACATAGAAAAATAGGATAAGGGAATTTCCCAAAATGGAAAAGTGGATCCAAACGGGGAAAAGGGGTCCTACTTCTCTAATTTCATTAGAAAATGAGATCCACACAATGTATTGATTCTCAACCTCAAGGTGAATCAAGTCAAAATGTGAATCTACAAATTTCCCTTTTTTTTGCAAGGATGAGGGTATGAGTCAAACAACACTTTGGGGAGAAAGATTAAAAATAGCAAAACAACTCCAAATTGCAAGCTACAAAGTTTATTTAGAAGATTAAGCATAATAATGGTGGAACCTACAAAGCATCTGGAAAATTTGGAAGGGATAAATCTTGCATACCTCTCACAAAAAGTGTTTTTTCAAGGCTAACTGAGGACTCATTCACCCTATGGCGAATGGGTTTTGGCTAGGGCTCCTAAAAATTTGTTTCTGGGTTTTGTTCTCTTATGTTTGCACTCCCAAATTCTTGAATCTCGCAGTTGGAAATTTGAAAATAAATTTTGTAGGTCAATTTTTGTGATTTTGCAAGAATGGTGACAACAAATACAACTTTGACAATTTTGCAAAAATAATTCACCAATAGATCTTCCACATAAAATCTGCAAACACATATCAAGAGGGAAAAATGTTGTTTGTTAGGTGAATAGGGGTTTGCTTTGGTCAAACAATGAGAGAAAAAATAAATATGAAGATGAAAAATCCACTTTAAAAAAATTAAAATAAAACCCAACGAAAGCAAAACATTGGGAAAAAAAAATAGAGGAAGAGAGAAAAACCATTGAAAGATTGGAAGCAAAGCTAAGAGAAGCAAAAATGAAATAAAGTCTTGTCAAAATAAGTTAAATGCATTTTATAGAGAAACAATGAGGATATAAAACAAAGGATTTGGGAGGAAATAATGTAGAGGATTGATCATTTGTGTACCTTAAAATGAATAAAAGCATGAAAGAAATGATGAACATGAATAAGTCAATGCCAAAACTCACCAAACCCTTAAATGAACCTTTGAAGGACTAGAATCTTGATATTAATTTTGCATGAAATGGCTTCAATGGATGTGGATCTTGATACTTGAATCTTGCTTTGAATCTTTGACTTGAATGCTTGGTCTAGATTTTGAAGCCTACATCACAATGTGAGCTCCAAAAACATGCATGATTGGACATAGCTTTGACATGATGATTGAGATCTTGAATGCTACAATAAATCTTTGATAAATCTGATCTTGAATACTCTTGACAATAATCTTGGCTCTTGTAAAGTTCACTTCTTGATAGCTTACTTGAATTGATTAAATAACCTTGTATTTATAGATACTTATCCTTAATTTCCTGAAATTCAAATTTCACAAGTCGACATTGAGATATGGATTTGAAAATGTTAAAATATCGCCTAAAAAATAATTTAAATTTAGGTCCTAGGCTTAAGTGAGGACCCATTCACCCTATGGCAAATGGGTCCTAGGTCACTTACCCAGGACACACATTCTTCAAGGATGAGTGTTATGTCATGAAATTTATGAATGTCGGGTTTCCACTTCAGAAATTGCAATTAATTAGGCTTGGATTTGAGTTAAAGGGGCCAATTAAGACAAATTAACCTTAATTAATTAATAAAACTCTAGATGAGTGTGAAAGTGTAAAGGTACACTTTGCAACACCAAAAATAAGGCACAATTAAGTCCATTTTAATTAATAGGACCCTAAACTCAATGTGAATGTGTAAAACACATATTGCAACACTAAATTAAAGCATCATTTAGCTCATTTTATTATTAACATTTATTCTCAAATTAAGTGTGAAAAAGGGATAATTTTTCCTACACTACATTTAGCCCCCACTTTAGTGAGAGGAGGAACTTGCATCCAACTCGCACTAAAGTAGTCAAGAGGGGTCCAAATGTACCAATATGGATTGTATAGGATGAAAAAGATCAAGGAGGGTGATCAAGCCCCCAAGATCTAAGATCCCACTTCAAACCAACATAAGCACAAAGGGACACACACAAGGTGTATGATATAAAGAAACAAGATACAAAAACATACAATGTCAAAGACTAAAAGAAATGAAAAACATAAGCATAAACAAAAAGGGGTGGATCAAGCATTGATTTTTTGCCCAACTCAATGTAGATCAAGTCTTAGTTGTTTGTCCAAAACACACACTCACTCTAGGCTAATGAAACCTTAGATCATCCACTAGGTGAGCCTCCAAGAAAGTGGCTTAGTGAGAAAGTCATGCCAGGTCTAGGTGCTCACTGTACAATGAGAAAGTCATGCCTCTGTCTAGGCTCTCATCATACTAGCCATACCAAAGCTATCCCTCTAATAACTTCAATACGGTGCCACAAAACTAAACTTTGAGCTACACAAGGTTAACAAGCTATATTATGCTAAACACTTATGAACAACATGTGAGTAAAGGTTTTTGTTCAAAGGGATCTTTGCTTAGTTCATGTAAGGTCTCCTCTTAGGGAACATCATGCCTAATGTCTCCAAGAGAGGAAAAGCCAAAGAAATAGCATGCTCTCGGAGGAGATCAAACCCAATGACACCACCAAGAAAAGGACGCATCACCAGAAGAAGGAAAATCACACAAAGAAACATGAGTGTCGATGTATGCCCCCACTTTAAAGAAATAGTTAACACCATTGTTGTGAGAAATATGCTTTAAAGTAGACAAAGACATGAGATCTTATTTAGAAAGCCCTATGCCAATTCATATGTTCCTGAATGGAACTACATCATGAAAAAGGAGAGAGGAACGGGGTTGCCCCCAAAATACAATTCTAAAACATAGGAAGAAAAGTATGTCACATGCGAGCCAACTTAAGGCATTTCATCCACATCCCAAGATTTCTCTTATATATACATGGAAGGTGGTCAACTAGCCAAAATAGATGACAAGTGCCATGCGAGGACAAGGCTATCCAACCCCTTTCCTCCACTTAGTGCAAGACAAGGATGAGCTGAGATGACTGATGAGAAACATGATAAAATGAAAATCAATATCAATTAGAGGAACTAGGTGCTTCAACACAAGGAAGAGCACCATAATCCTTAAGATGTTGAATTTCATTACCTAAAGCCTTACATTCATTAGTAGAATGACCATGAACTCTATGATATGCACAAAATGAACTCTTGTTGTAAAATTTATTTCGTGTTCTTGGAGGGAGAGATATCAAACGATCTTGGAGGAGTTTTGATAAGATACTCTCTTGATCAATATTAGAAGACATTCCTTTATTTTACGACAAAGATATCTCTTGCTTAGTACAAGGTGTCATTCTTACACAAGACTTTTTAGATTGTGAGATTTTGTACTCTCCCTTAAAGGAGGGTGTAAAATCTAATGAACTCCAATCATTACTAAGACATGTCCTAGGAGTGTTTTTTGTGATGAAATCGATGTTAAGCGAAGATTCTTTCATTTCTTTCAAGGGATAATAACCAAGACCATTAGTTGTTTCTATAAGTTTAGGATGGACCAAGGTTAAAGTTGGCTTAGGAGAATCTTTTGTAATAGTCTTGGTATGGAATGAAGGTATTTTTAATGCTTTTATTTCTTTTGAAGGACAATAACCAAGACCATTAGTTGTTTCTTGCATGTTAGGCTCTATAGGGATATAAATACCTTGTTCTCTAGCACCACGCCTTTTCCACTATACCAAAGTTGTTTCATAAGTTCATAACCTCTTCCATAAAGCTTTTTCATTTCTTTTGGATTTGGTGTTTGTTCATAAACAACTTCATCAAAGTTTGTTGTGTAATTTTCTTCTTCTTGTAAAGTGGTTGAATTGGATGCTTTCCAGTTGTGTTGACATTACCACTTTTTCTTTTCCATTTGGAGACTCTTGTTGTGATCTTGTATTCTCCCATGAATGTAGGTGTGAAATGTAAGGAACTCAAATCATCTTCCAATAACTTTGTGACTTTTTCAATATTGCTCTCTTTTTTCTTTCTCTTGCATGGGTTCCACTTGTGTAGTTGGTGTCAATGTTTTCAAAGGACTTTCCTTGTTTTTCTCAATGTGCAAGCAACTGTCTGGTTTAGGGTCAACTTTTATTGTATACACTTTGTTGTTGTAGACATACTTCATTTTACGATGAAGGGTAGAAGGAACCCCATTCATTGCATGTATCCAAGGTATACCCAAGAGAATATTATATGACATATTATTGGGCATGACATGAATAGGAGTTTGCAATGTGGCCTTTCTAACAGTAATAGGAAATGTTATCACACCAAGATGTTGCTTTCCTACATTATCGAACCCACAAATGGATAAGAATATGGTTGTATTTATCTTTTGTCTACTCCAATCTTGTTCAAAAGGTTTATGCTACAAATGTTAAGGAGTGATCCATTTTCAACAAGGGTTCTTTTTATCCCTGTAATATCGCAGAATTGCACCTAGGGGCAATTCCATATTTTCACATTTATGCCTAGCATTTATCGCACCCTAGGACATTAATGACAAAATCCCATGGGTTGGAATTTCACGATTCTAACTCCATGTGGACAAGTGGTTGAGCAACAGAAGCCTGGAAACGTGTTTTCTAAGAATATAGGCGTTGGACGAATGCATGGTGTGCAGACATCTGCCTAGCGCGCTAGCATCCTGTCCGTTTCCCAAGTTCAAAACGTAGAATCTAGAAGGTTAACCCTTGAGACATGTGTCCTGGTGGTTACACTTTGAAAGTAATGGCTCTTTTTTGCCCTTGCAAGCATAAAAACCTCTGTTTGCCTCTCATTTGAAGGTTGGAAGACATCACACTAGCTCTCTCTCCATTTTGCTTCAACTTTGACACTCCTTTGATAGCAGTGCACTCACAGGTGAAGCCATACAGAAATGAGGTCCCCCCAATAGCAAGCACTCAGCGGTGCATCCATGTACTCTGAAGAGGGCCTTGGCCCGTGGGTAACACTCTCTCTTTCCCTCACTTTCCTTTTACACACATTTGTCTACTATTTCATGGTGTGGGTTCTACTTCCGAGCGGGTATTGCTTTCACCACATGCTTATCATGGTGCGGGTTCTACTCCTGAGCGGGTATTTCTTTCACCACATGCTTTATTTATTTTTTTAGCATTCCCTTCCAACATGGCTGTCCATGGAGGTGGGAACACCAAAATGGGGTCTGACTGAGGCAGGCCCCTATACAACCACCCAACAACTTTCTCCTTGGTCTTCTATGTGTAGGTCATGAAAAGGAGCTTGGAGTGAAGATTTGAACATCCAGAAAAAGGTGAGCTTCCCCCAAGCATCTTTGCATTTACTTTGGTATTTGGTTTTCTGATTAGTTAAACAATCCCGAACAAAATACTCCTGAGTTTGCAAGTAGGATCTGTTTTCGTTCATCGAGTTCCTGAATTCTCTGTCACTCAAGATGCCAATGTGTCTTTTAGACAATAGCGCACTACGTTGGCATCCTAGAATTGCGTTGATGTCTTCTGGCCGAGAGCTCCCTCTTCTAAGACAGGAATCCTCTGGTCTGGCTCTCTCAAGACCTTTGATAATTTTCCCCGAAGCATAACTGAGTCTTAGTTCTTTATCATTTTTTCAATCTGTTAATTTTGAGGTATATAAGGGAAGTTCATTCCCTGGTGATCTCTCAAGAAAGGAGAGACCTATGTGTAGCGAATCCCTCTTATATCACATTTTGGTGAACCTGACGTGAATGTCAAAAATTTCTTTGCGACGGTCCACATTCATGATAGTGGCTTTTTTGAGGAATATTTCAATATGCTGGAGGATGCTCCATACAATTTCTTTGAAGCACTCTCCCCTATCCGTAAATCTCCTAAACAAGTCTCCTCTCGACAGGTTGAGGGATTTGTAAACATGGTGGTGGTCTTAGTGGCTCCTCCAAGCCCTAAGAAACCCATCATATACGTGACCCTAGCCAACTCTTTCATCTATGAAATTTCATGTCATAACAATTCATCAAAATTGTACTCAGAGTTTGTAAAAGCTACGAACTCTACATCTTATAATGCTGTTGGACACACATACCCTAAAATGAGTAATAAATAAAACCTGAATCAACAACCTTCTATTCCTACTTCACAAAATTTTGTCCCTACTTCTTTACCACCTTCTCAACCAAGCCTTCCTTCAACACCTAAGCCTATGATCAAAGCACCATGCGATTATGATCTTGTCGAGCAACTTCATGTTACTCCGACTAAGATCTTGCTTTGGGACTTGCTTCAGACCACTTTGATTTATCAAGAGATGCTTCAGGAAGCTTTACAAAAGATTCTCTTTCCTGCCTTCACTAGGCCCACAGATGTTAATATGTTGTTGGCTCATATTTGTGCAGATTCTCTAAATATCACATTCCACCCGCAAGAATTCCCACCTCCGAATGTGTAGAAGCAAGAAAAGCCTTTGATGATTATAGTCAATTTTAACAACATCAATATTAGGTGTACCATCATTGACACTGGTTCGACTCTCAACGTTTGTTGTATGGACCTACTACCTAAAATTAAAATTGATTCATCTTCTTTAGTAGCTTCCTCCTTATACATTCATGGATTCGATAACGTTGGCTGCCAAGCTCTAGGTACGATAATACTTCCTTTGTAGTTAGGCCCTGTTACCTTACCCACATTGGTCTATGTGATGCTCGACCCCTCACCATATAACCTCCTCTTAGGGAGACCTTGGATCCATGCTATGGGTGTGGTAACTTCTACTTTAAACCGTTCCTTGGAATTTGTCGCAAATAATTGAGTAGTTACAGTTAAAGCAGATCTGGAAGGTGTTCGCCTCTGTGAGTTGGCCATTTTCGGTCACGCTTCAACTATATCTACCCTCAAGAATTATATTCCATCTTTTACTACCGATTCTATGGCATGTTCTTCATTGATACCCTCTGTGGAAGTTTTCCCCAGGGTGAGTGTTGAAAATGAAGAACCGCTTAAAGCATAAGATCCTGAATCTCCCTCATCAACTTCTCAAACAAATGCTTTCCTTGGAGATGATTGGGGATCCTTGAACTCTTCTGAATTCTTTATCATGGAATATAAGGTGAATCCCTCTTGCGTGGACCTTCCGGATGCCCTTAACACAAAGATGGATAATACTCCCATGGAGGAGAAGAAGTGTAGCCTTGTTCAGGAGACCACTCCTTCCTATGCTGAGGAAAATGATCCTCCTCTTACAAAAGAGGTTAACATTTGTGAACCCGACAAGGAAAGTGGAATTACCCCAGTAGAAATGTTTGATATCCGTTGGTGGAATGAAACACTCTATGTGGATCCACTGCCTCCTGAGGTTTTGCAAACTCGCTATGGGTTTGGATTTGAGCTCACTTCTCGGTATGGATATGGGAAAAAAGGCCTAGGGCGTATAGAGCAAGGGATTCAAATCCCCATCCATTTTAAGCCATGACAATGCTATTTGGGACTAGGGTGTTCTGTTGAATAGCCTAAGCAAAAGCCTTGGTGGAGCGGTAATATGATTTCAGTCAAACCATTGAACCTTGTTTACCTTGAGTTAATAGAGGAAAGGGAGCAAGCCGAGAAAATCCCTCTCAATGTATTCTCTTCAAATGAAGCACTAGAGGAGTTTTTAGGTGCTTATTCCCCATTGCCTCCATATCACCACAAAAGATGATTCTCGTATCGTTTGCATAGCCAGACGTATTTTTGAGAGTTTGTCTTGAGTATTGACAAGGAGGACCCTCTATCCAACACTAATGATGACATTGTAATAGCTCATCATGAGGACTATAACTCCCTTCTTAAGGAGGACACTGTTGATATCTCCATGAGTCCTACATCCTTTGAAAAAGTGATCAAAATTGGGAAGTGTCTCTCTTCGGAAGAAGCAAATGAACATGCCAATCTCTTATGTTCTCATCCTGACATCTTCGCTTGGACATATGAGGATATGCCCAGTATTGAAAAATCTATAGTGGTTCATAATATCATCCTATGTCTGGATGCTAATTCGATTATCCGAAAGATCAATCCCAAGGTGCCATTGATGGTTAAGACTAAGATAGAGAAACTGTTGAAAGAAGGCTTTATCTGTCCTATCAATTATTCCCCTTGGATTTCGAATATAGTTGTCGTTACTAAGCCTGATGGTCGTATTCACATATGTATCGACTTTCGAGATTTAAACAAGGCTTCTCTTAAAGATGATTTTCTGCTACCTAATATAGATATGATTGTCGACTCGACTGCAGGCCATGCATTGCTTTCTTTCATGGATGGTTTCTCAGGTTATAATAAGATTCGTATTAACTCAGACGATCAATACAAGACAACCTTCACTACCCCATGGGGTACTTTCTATTATGTGGTCATGCCCTTTGGGTTAAATAATGTGGGAGCTACTTACCAGCATGCGATGACCCTAATATTTCATGATTTTATCCACCAGATTTTAGAAGATTATGTCAATGACATATTGGAGAAATTGGTAACCCGTCAAGATCGTCCTAAGAATATTCATCTTATTTTTGAAAGATTGACTCTATAAAATGAGACTAAATCCCCTTAAGTGCATCTTTGACATTAACACCGACAAACTTCTGGGGTTTATAGTCTCTCATTGTGGGATCGAGGTTGACACTAAAAATATTGACGCCATGGTTAACATGCCTCCACTAAGGAATATCATTGAGTTGCAAAGTCTACAAGGGAAGATTTAGGTGATTCACAAATTTATATCTCAGTTGGCTAATCATACCCTTCTTTTCACTCACTTATTGAAAAAGGATGTTCACTTCATATGGGATGAGGAATGTCAAAGATCCTTTGATTCGTTCAAAGCCTATTTGGCCAATCCCCCCGTATTGATGTTGGCTATGCAAGATAGACTCTTTCTGCTTTACCTAGTTGTGTCACCATATTCTTTAGCAGCTCTTTTAGCTCAATATGATGACACTAGAAAGGAAAGAGCACTCTGCTACATTAGCCACATCCTGGTTGACTAGGAAACCCATTATTCCTCCATGGAGAAGTGATGCCTTGCTCTCATCTTTGACACACAAAAATTGAAGCACTATCTCCTCCATGCTGAAACACACATCATAGTAAAAATGAATCTTGTAAGACATCTATTTTCCAGCATGAATCTAGCAGGAAGGTTAGCGAAATGGGTTTTGTTGCTTTCTGAGTTTGACATAAAGTTCGTTACTCAAAAATCAATAAAGGGTCAAGCAGTCATGGATAACATGACAAAAACTCCCTCATCTTGCTCCTTTCCTGGCTGGGATATGTTTCCCGATGAATTTTTTTTTGTAATCAATCATGATTTTGAATGGAAAATGTATTTTGATGGATCAAGGTGTCAAACTAGTTATGGAGCGGGTGTGGTTCTAATATCCCCCGAAGGTAAACCAATTCCCTTATCCTTTTAAATATATTTCCCTTGTACTAATAACATCGCTGAGTATGAAGCCCTTATAGTTGGCTTACGTGCTACGATTGCACTAAAAATCAAACATCTCCACATCCTAGGCGACTCCAAACTTATAGTGAACCAGATAGCATGAAACTATCAAGCCAAGCAAAATAAGTTGTCCCGATATTAGGACCTTGCCTTGTCTTTGCTTGAAAAGTTCTCTTCTTTCATGATAGATAATGTCCCTAGGAGAGAAAATAGACATGTTGATTCCATGGTGAGTGCAGCTTCCTTGGTACCTTCTAAAGAAGATACGAAAGAATACCATATCGTGGTCCAGGTCTTGCGAACCCCTACAGTTCTAGAAGAACCTAAAGCCAGGTCCCCTATATGTTCCAATGTGGACTATGGGGAATGGTTTTCTGATATCTATAACTATCTAAAGATTAGAAACTTCCTTGATGATGCGACAAAGAACGACCACATTTGTGTGAGCAAGCTTTCAATTCGTTATATTATCATGTCTGACATCCTTTATAGGAAGGCCTATAATGGCTTGCTTCTTAGACATCTTACTAAAGTGGAGATACCCCTTTCCCTTAAGGAAAGCCACATGGGCTCTAGGGGTGGAAATTTTGGTGGTAAATCCTTGGCACGAAGGCTGATACACATGGGATACTATTGGAAAACAATGGAAAAAGATTCCTTTGACTTTTTCAAAAAGTGCCCTCAATGTCAACAACATAGTCATCTCATTCATGCACCTACCCAAGATTTACAAAATCAAACTTCCCCTTGGTCATTCACTAAGTGGGGGTTGGATATTATTGGAAAGATATCACCCCCCTCTTCCAAGGGACATGCCTTTATCCTTAACGCTACGGATTTCTTCACGAAGTGGGTCGAGGCTATCCCACTCTGATCCATGAATGTAGAAGCTATTTGTAGTTTCCTTATGAATAACATTATTTCTCGATTCAGATTGCCCGCTATGCTTGTCTTTGACAATGGTACACCATTTAAAAACAAGGAAGTGAAATAGTTCCTCAATAAATTCCACATCCAACATAGGTTTTCCACACTGTACTATCTACAATCTAATGGTAAATTGGAAGCATCTAATAAAACCCTTGAACTTATTCTTCATAAAATAGTTAACAAGTGTGTTAAAGATTGACACATTCACCTAACATACGCTTTATGGGTCTATCACACGAGTGTTTGTACGACTATGGGAACAACACCCTATAACCTCGTGTATGGTGCCAAAGCTATCATGCCTTTGGAGTTGGAGATTTCGTCTCTATGGGTTTCCCTTAAAGGGATAATTGATAATGAAACCAATCAAGTTAACCGTTTACATCAGCTGGAGATGCTCGATGAACGTCATTTACGAGCCCTTGAACATCTTAAATCTTATCAACGGTGGTTATCTAGATAGTACAATCAAAATGTGCTTCCTAGAACCTTTAAAATAGGAGATTTGGTTCTCTGTGAAAACCAGTGAAATGTAAATGTGTCGCCCGACCAAAGAGGAAAATTTAGCCCTAACTAGTTAGGCCCTTACATTATGATTTATGTGTACAATTCAGGTACCTATGGACTATCATCTATGGACATAATGCCTTTAAAAGAACCTATTAATGCAATGCATCTTCATCGATACTACACGTAGTGTCTTATGTGTCACCTATGCGGTGCTCTCTCTACAAGAAGAATAGTAGCACCATGTATTTTGACATTGTTCATTAACACATTATGAGAATTTTTGTGTTATGAATGACCATGTGCATGTGTGTGTGTGTTCATTAGATCAACATTGTATTTAATTAAGATACAATCATGTGTGTTTATTAAATCAAATTATCATCTAATGTAGGCATACATCCACATGAGAATATAACATCCATAGCATAAACATGTGTGAAAAAAATAAAGAACATACACATCCAAATAAACAACACCATCAAATCAGAATTGATGTATCCATATATATATACATATATATATATATATATATATGCAATGCATGTATCCAATGTCATGTACATGTATTGAGCCACTACTACAAAAAATGAGTGGCTACTAAATATATGTCTATACAAAAAGATCTACAAGTATATATGAATGTATATGTATCTCGCTACTAAAAATGGTATGCACAAAATTGATGATGAATCCCTGATCATTGCGGTGCATGGCTCTTGGAGCCCTCTAGCTCTGGTAGATGCTCTGGAAGCCATGGGAGAGGCTAGATGGTGCTCATGGAGTGTGAGCAATGTGAACGTGATACAAACATGGCCGCTCACATCCCTCTAATCTCCCCCTGAAGAGAAGATAGCATAAGCTCTGCCTGCCGCAACTGATCACACAGTCGTTGAACATCTTTCAGGAACACAACTATCAGCTACCCACCAAGGTCATCGAGATGGCTCTAGAGGGTGTCATGTTCCTACTTGATGACATCAACCCTCCTCACTATATCTCGCTCAGCAAGTGCTGTCCGCAACTCCCTCGATAGTTGGTCACGCTACCCTCGAGTAGTCGTCAACTTTGTAGTGAGTTGGATGATCTCTACGCCTTGCTCCTCGTAAGCAGTCCGCAGGTGTGCAACAAGCTTAAAGTTGGGGGCATGACGTCCCACAAATATTGGCCGATTTATCCTCGAGGACTGACCCCTGAATCTATAGTATAGGGGTAACCTCTGAAATATACTGAGCTATGAGCCAAGTCCACCCCTGTGCATCCTCTGCAACTACAAAGAAAGAAAAAGGTATCAATATCGCATGGCATGTATGGATACATATATCATAAAAATGAAAGTACAAAACATAAACAATGAATCATGTATACCTGGGTCCCTTGGCTATCATGTTGGGGATCGGTGCTAGGACCTATGCCACTAACCTTAGTGGCTGCTCCTGGTGCTGCTAGTGCCACAACTACAGTAGAACATGGTGGTGCTGAAGAGATAGGGGTAGCTGGTGGAGGATCCGACCTCCTCTGCTGCCTTGGCCTCGGTGGTGCCACCTCCTCTTGTTGGGGTGCCTCCTCCTCCTCCCTGACTTGTTGTTGGCCTCTCCTCCTGTCCTACAATGGCGGAGCTGGTAAGTCCTCCTGTAAGGTCCCCTCTCAGAGCACCCTCACCAAACATAGAAGCAGGACGATGTTGCTCCCACCACCATGTAAATTCAGCCACCACCCTGACATTGTCTACCACCGATATGGGTGGCAGATCATGGTAGGGCTCATTATCATTAGAGGGGAAAATATCTATAATAGTGGGGCAAGGGAAGTCCCCAACCCTTACCGCACTCCTATGGGCCCTGGTGTAGGTGGGAACATCTGCTAGTATAGTCTATGGTTGGCCATGTTGCCACATGAACCGAATCCAGTAGTAGGGTACAATAACAAAATCCCTACACTCGATCAAAAAATGATCTCACTGCAAGTTCCTCAGGTACCTATCATCATCTACCCACCTGAAAAATTGATAGGGTCTCCATCAGACACCATCTGCAGTGAGAGTGTCAAACTGTAACCGCCAAAACTGTAGGTCTCCAAACCTCCACTGGCCTGTCATGTCATACCAGTGGGCCATGGGGATCTGATATGGCCATCACTGGGGAAAATCGATTGGCTGAGTGCACATGATGTGAGCAAAGGCCCACACCTACAAAAGTGTGCACACTATGAGGCTGCAGTACTCATAGTGTATGTACCTACCTAGCTCTTGGTACAGGTGTGCAAGCATGTTGTGCCCCTAGGAAAAAATGGTCCTATGCTCCACCATCTCCTTGATCATATGGACAAGGCCCCCATGCAAGTGTGATCCATGCCCATCAATCATGATCCGAAAGGCAATGGTCACAACCATGACTCGGCGGATCAGTGGTGTTGTGGTCCTCACATGGTCATACCAGTGCGTGTAGATATGACCTATGTCATCATCGCCATCAATCCTCCCTATGCAATGGAGGATGCCCTTTGATCACTCCTATGTTGATCATATGTCATCAAGGGCCACTTGCCGACTGCGGATGGGTAGCCCAAGGATTCGATAGATGTCCTCGAGAGTAACGGTGATCTCTCCACATGGTAGCTGGAATGATGAAGTAGTGGCATCCCACCGGTCCATAAGAGCCATCAGTATCCATTCATGATATCTCATCTATGGCATGGTGAACACATGCCAGAGACCAACCCTCTCTAAGAGCGTGACCTCACCGACTGATAGGCGGTCCCTCTGTTCATGGACAAGCCAGAATGCTCGCCCTCCAAGATGCTCTCAAATCTCTGGGTACTACTGCCAAAAAGTAACAAATTTTTTTCATTAGAACATCAGCATTGTGCATCAAAACAAGAAAAATAATTAAGACTTATGTGTGACACACAAATGTCTGCACAACGCACATATGTCTCTTGACCGCCATCACCGCCTCAAAGACGATAGCGCGTCTCTAAGACAACAATGCATATATAAGACTACATCACTTATTGAGGATGACGACGTAGGTTTTGGACCCAGGCATGAAAAAAAGATACCTGTGCACCTCGTCGGGGGGAAAATCCTAAAAAATGCATAAAAAATCACATAAAATGATAGTTTACGACCTACCTGGTCCACCTCGTGACCCTCGGTGATGTCCCAGCATAGCTTCTCTAGCCTCGGCTCCTCATACTCTCTCCTACTAGGCATTTTTCTGACTTTTCTCTCACAAAAGTCAACAATTTACTCATGGTGAATAGTGAAAATGACCCTTCTAGGGGCCCACCTAGGTATATATAGGCCCCCCGAGGCCCATTTTTCCTAAGACTTGTGGCTTCTTGGTTTCTCCTGAATTTTCCACATCAGGTTGGGGGAAAACCCAGGAGGGGGCATAAGGTTGTCTCTTGATCATATTTTTCTTTTGAATCAGCGACTTTTTTCTTGATCATTCCTCTCTCTATGGTACCTTTCTTCTGATTTTTTCAAGGTTGACCTAAAAATTGAGTTTTGCGAGTTAGATCCTTCAAAAGTTTTTGGCGACCATTCAGATACTGTTTGTTGAGCTCGAACGTTGGGGACACCTTCAGTTCCAATTAGCTCAACTGCAATAGCCACTATGGTCTTTCTCTGTTGGTACACAAATCTGTAAAATTTGAAACTTTGGATTAAAGTTTTCTTTTTCTACTTTAGTGAGGCTGATTTTTCCAAAATCGAGCCCACTAAAGTGGGGGGAAAATGTAATATTGTAGAATTTCACCTAGGGGCAATTCCATATTTTAACATTTATGCCTAGCATTTACGACACCCTAGGACACTAATGAAAAAATCCCATGGGTCATAATTTCACAATTCTGACTCCATGTGGACAAGTGGCTGAGCAACAAAAGCCTAGCAACACATTTTCGAAGAATATAGGCTTTGGACGAAAGCACGACACATAGACGCACTAGCGTCCTGTCTGTTTCCTGAATTCAAAATGTGGAATCTAGAAGGTTAACCCTTGAGACACGTGTCCTAGAAGTTACACTCCAAAAGTAACGGCTCTTTGCTACCCTTGCAAGCATAAAAACCTCCTTCTTCCTCTCATTTGAAGGTTGGAAGACATCACACTAGCTCTCTCTCCATTTTTCTTCAATGTTGAGGCTCCTTCTTCTTTGATAGCAGTGCACTCACAAGTGAAGCCATGTTGGATTGAGGTCCCCCCAATAGCAAGCACTCAATGGTGTGTCTGTGTGCTCCGGAGAGGGCCTTGGCCCATGGGTAATGCTCTCTCTTTCCCTCACTTTTCTTTTACACACATTTGTCTACTATTTCGTGGTGTGGGTTCTACTCCCGAGAGGGTATTTCTTTCACCACATGCTTATCGTGGTGCAGATTCTACTCCTGAGCAGGTATTCCTTTCATCACACACTTTGTTTACTTCTTTAGCATTTCCTTCCAACTTGGCTATCCGTGGATGTTGGAACACTAAAACGAGGTCTGACTGAGGCAGGCCCCTATACAGCCACCCAACAACTTTCTTCTTGGTCTTCTGTGTGTAGGTTGTGAAAAGGAGCTTGGAGTGAAGATTTGAACGCCCAGAAAAAGGTGAGCTTTCCCCAAGCATCTTTGCATTTACTTCAGTATTTGGTTTTCTGATTAGTTAAACAATCCTAGATGGACTACTCCTAAGTCTATAGGTGGATCTTTTTCCGTCCATCGAGTTCCTGAGTTCTTTGTCGCTCGGGATGCCAACGCGTCTTTTAGATGACAATGCACTGCGATGGCATCCTAGAACGGTGCTAACGTCTTCTGGATGAGAGCTCCCTCTTCTGAGACAGGAATCCTCTGGTCTGGTTCTCTTAGGACCACTGATAATTTTCCCCGAAGCATAACTAAGTCTTAGTTCTTTATCATTTTTTCAATCTATTAATTATGAGGTGTATAAGGGTAGTTCATTCCTTGGTGATATCTCGAGAAAGGAGAGACCCATGTGCAGTGAATCCCTCTTATATCACAATCCCAATCCTATTATATATAGCTATTATCATGAAAGCTTCATTTAGGTTTTGCACTTCTAATGAAGGTAACTCATCTTGATGGAAAGTAATGTCAAAGTTGACCAAAGTCATACCTTGAATTTGGGCTACCACATCATTTGGTTGCACATTAGGAGGGGTAGGAACTTGTTGTAAAGCACTTTGAAGCATGCTATGATAATTAGGTGTGGCTTGAATAAGGTCCCATAATGATATCTTAGCAGGATTATTTTTTAGTTGTTCAACAAGACAATACTCCTTTTCATTATGTGAGGGAAAATGAGCAGCACTAGACAAGATAGTTTGAGGCAATTGGAGGGATGTTGGAGTTGTTTGTCTTGGTTGTCGGTGTCACCAAAATGAAACATAGAAAAATAGGATAGGGGAGTTTCCCAAAATGGAAAAGTGGATCCAAAGAGGGAAAAGGGGTCCTACTTCTCTAATTACATTAGGAAATGAGATCCACACAATGAAATGACACTCAACCTCAAGATGAATCAAGTGAAAGTGTGAATTTGCAAATTTCCCTTTTTTGCAAGGACGAGGATATGGGTCAAACAACACTTTGGGGAGAAAGATTAAAAATAGCAAAACAACTCCAAATTGCAAGTTACAAAGTTCATTTAGAAGATTAAGCATTATACTAATAGAACCTATAAAGCATTTGGATAATTTGGAAGGGATAAATCTTGTGGACCTCTCACAAAAGGTGTTTTTTCAAGGCTAACTGAGGACTCATTCGCCCTATGGTGAATGGGTCCTGGCTAGGGCTCCTAAAAATTTGTTTCTATGTTTTGTTCTCCTGTGTCTACACTCCCAAATTCTTGAATCTCGTAGTCAGAGGGTCAGAAATAAATTTTGTCTGGGTCAATTTTCATGATTTTGCAAGAATGGTGACAACAAATGAAACTTTGACAACTTTTCAATTTTTTTCTTTAATAGATCTTCCACCTAAAATCTACAAACACACATAAGGGAAAATTTTGTTTGTTAGGTCAATGGGGGTTTGCCTTGGTCAAACCCCATTTTTGTAATTAAACCTTGAAATGAATAAAAGCATGAAAGGAATGATGAATGAACACGTCAATGTCGCAACTCACCAAACCCTTAAATGAACCTTTGAAGGATTGAAATCTTGATGTTGATCTTGCATGAAGCAACTTCAATGGATGTGGATCGTGATACTTGAATCTTTTTTGAATCTTTGACTTGAATGCTTGACTTAGATCTTGAAACCTTCATCATAATGTGATCTCCAAAAACATGCATGATTGAACATAGCTTTGACATGATGCTTGAGATCTTGGATGTTGCAATAAATCCTTGATAAATCTACTCTTGAATACTCTTGACAATAATCTTGGCTCTTTTAAAGTTCACCTCTTGATAGCTTTCTTGAATTGATGAAATAACCTTGTATTTATAGATACTTATCCTTAATTTTCCAAAATTCAAATTTCACAAGCTGACATTGAGATGGATTTGAAAATGTTAAAATACTGCCAAAAACATAATTTAAATTTAGGTCCTAGGCCTAAGTGAGGACCCATTCACCCTATGGCGAATGGGTCCTAGGTCACTTACCTAAGACACACATTCTTCAAGGATGAGTGTTATGTCATGGCATATATGAATGTCGAGTTTCCTGTTTAGAAATTGCAATTAATTAGGTTTGGATTTGAGTTAAAGGGTCCAATTAAGGAAAATTAACCTCAATTGATTAATAAATACTTAGATGAGTGTGAAAGTGTAAATGTACACTTTACAACACCAAAAAATAAGGCACAATTAAGTCCATTTTAATTAATAGGGCCCTAAACTCAATGTGACTATGTAAAACACATATTACAACACTAAATTAAGGCATCATTTAGCTCATTTTATTATTAATAGTTATTCCCAAATTAAGTGTGAAAAAGGGATACTTTTTCCAACACTACATTTGTAAAAAAAATTGGTGTAGGTGATTATCACATGTACATGGTATGTTGCATGTAATTGTAATTTGGTAATGCATTGTTTCTTATTGGTTTCTTCAAATATGTTTCTTGTAGATATATAATTAATGTCAGATGACATTAAATCTTTGTCATGATTTCTTGTGTATTTGTTTGACCCTTGTAATATAGGTCTTTTTGAAGAGTCCACTTAGCTATTATTTATAGTTGTGACATTTATTCTCTGAAATCTATTTTTACTTTAAATTTTTTGTTATTAGAGGGCTTAATGAAAATAGTGTTTCAATGCTCTGATATGCAAGAAAGAGCTATGTAATTTAACCCATGTTTGTGTACACCTAAAGGTTCAAATGCAAGATTGTGCATTGCAAGTCCTTATTATCTATGTATTATTCGAGCACATGCTATTTGTATTGCAAATTATTTTCTAACAATATGTTTCATTGAGCACTTAATTTTAGGATTGGTTTTGAAACTTGAAGTACTGGTACCCATCCATTTTCAATGTATGTTTGGTTAAAATGTGATAATTTCATAGCTTGAGATTTTCCAATATGATGATCATTGAATTCAATCCATGTAATTTCCATGTCAACATATTGTGTATATGACTTGAATATTCCATCTAATCCATTTACAAGACCATCACGTGTATCATAGTTTCCACCATAAATCTCAACCATTATGTCTATTTTTAGAAGGATTTGGATTGGTAGATTTGCATTATGCTTGTACAAATGTTCTACATTAATAGAATTGTCACGTTCAACAAGGCATTGATTGTGATTAGTTGTCCAGTTAGTGATAATAATATCTTTTGATTGTGTCCATTGACATATTTTCTCTTGTAAAAAGGAAATGGGAATTTTGGGTCTATAGGTGCAAAATGAAAACAATTGTTATTTAAGTATGCTATGCCATCATCACTTTGACTATGGAAGGTAATTAACATAATGTAGATCATAATTCATAAGGCGTTTGGGAAGTGACACGATCATGAAGGGATGTGATTAGGAAAAGAGGCAATTACTTATGATGCTTGTCCAAACTAGAAGGCATGTCCCTTCCCCAAATAATAATGAAGATAATAATAAGGGAGTGCAAACAATTGGAGGAAGATCTACGATCACACTAGGAAATTAATTGCAATAATTATTCCTATTTGTAGTTTAAAAGTCATTAACAAGGAATCATGTCCTTTGGCCAATTGATACATTGAAAGGTTATGACCCTCAACCAAAGGGGGTAATAAAAAGGATGAGAAAATCAAGGTAGAGATCATCGATTAGAGAGAAAAACACATACATACCAGAAAATAAAAGGGAATCGAATCAGTTCATCACAACAGATCTCTATTACCATAATTCAGGTGTATTTTTTTTGCAATCATTATTTACATATGTATGCATATTTCCTATATGATAATAAGAATATTTAATAAATGATTTCTTGTGATAGAATAGGTGAAGTGCTTAATTTTTTGAAACTCATCTTGTAGGATGGGCCTAGGGTGAAGTGGTGGATAGGCAAAGAGCTGATAGAGCCCACTTACGACCACCGCCCAACTCCACAAGATGGCAAGTGTCTTCCGAGAGTCAAGGCCTTGATGGGGAAAGTAGATACAAGTTTCCAAGGGGGGGTTGTGGTATACACCCTCTTAGGCTTCATATATGGCTTTGGGCAGACCCATCATGTCCCTTTTCCATAATTCTAATATGTTACAGTGTTGATAATCTATGGTTGTGATGTTATTAACTAACTCTCCTAATAATATATGTATATACATATATATTTGTATATCTTGTTCATATGGTGTTTGCAGGATTCAACCTAAGGTTGCATTATTGAAGAGGTATTTTAATTGGTAAGATGAATCCTAACCCTAGTTATTGCAATTGGTGTTTAATAGGAAAATTCTAGGGCAAATCAGGAGAGGGACATTACAAGTGGTATCAAAGCATCTTTCCTGCCATCATGTGAAAGATAGTTGATGTGAAATAGCCAAGGGCTCAAAGAGCTTTAGAAAGGGAAATAAGGAAGTTGACAACAAGCAACACCATGAGTCAACAAATGAGCAATGAAATGAGAACCTTCATGGATAAACCACTCAAACCTTCATGAAACAAAATGAGAGGAATGAAAGAACCACCCAAATTCTCCTCCAAGCCATTCAAAATATGAGCAAAAATAGTGGAAGGGAAACCAAATCTAGTCACTTCAAGAACAATAACCCCATCTCCCCAAAGGTATCCAACCCTAGACCAACAATACCTCCCTTCCTACCGGGGGCTCAGAACATGTGGAAGAGGGAGAAGCAAACAAACCACCCATGGATAATGTGGATGGAATCATGGAAGCATACAATAGATTTGATTATGAATTTAGGAGAAATGTCTCTTTTATAGACTACTATGATGCCAAAATTAGAGCTGCCCCTAGGAAGGAAAGACAAACGCAACACGACAAATACCTAAAGGGTGAGAAAGATAACCCTTCTTTGTTTTGATGGAGCGAGAAAAATCACGACACACTCATGGGTCCAAGAAATGGACACTTATCTATCACTAAGCCCCATGACAAAGGAAAATGCCATTAATTTTTATGTACTCCATTTAACAAGAATGACCCACGAATGGTGGCACCATGGCCTTATTACCCAAGGCCACCAACACATAAAAATTTATGATAAATTCACTCAAAATTATTAAAAGGTTTGACCAAAAACAACCTGAATGGTACTTTAAAGAACTAACACAACTAAAACAACATGAAACCATAAAAGATTATGCCATTGAATTCCAGAAATTAGTTGTCATGGTACCCAAGATCTCTCAAGGGAGACTCACCTAATTATTTGTGGAGGAATTGAAAAATCAATAAGGAGCATAGTAAGTGCACTAGAACCAACCAACCTAGAAGAGGCAATTCAAAAGGAAATGAAATTTGAGAATAACCCATTAAAAGATAAGCCCAAAAGCTTCAACATACACTCCAAGTACCCTCATAAAGATGAAAGGCATAAGAAGGAATTTCGTGGGGGAACATGCTTTCATTGTAATGCGAAATGGGAATGTGGCCATGTATGCCAATGACGAGATGACCTAAAAAGGAGGAATTTGTGCTACAAATGCAAAGGACCATGGGAACGAGGACTTTTGGTAGGTTTTCCTCTTTCATCATTGTTCTTGCAGCTTTTTGGATAGTTCTATTTTTTCTTTCAACCACTCCATTCCATTGAGGAGTCCTAGGGGCAGATAAATGCCTCTTTATCCCTTGATCTTCGCAAAATAAGTTAAATTCATTGGAGGTGAACTCTCCACCTCTGTTAGACCTCAAATATTTGATTTTCATATCCATTTCAATCTCAACAATAGCTTTTAATGCCTTAAACTTATCTACAGCTTCTAATTTTTCTTTGAGAAAAGTAACCCAAGTCATTCTAAAATAATCATCAATTAAAAGCATGAAATACCTATCACCTTGAAAACTTCTTGTTCTTGTAGGTCCATAAAGATCTGTATGTACCAATTCCAAAGGACCGATAGAAGATTATTCTTTGACTTTGAAACTCCTAGATTGCTTCCCAATCTGACATTCCTTACAAACAACATTTATAGGTTTTGTGATCTTTGGAAAATATCTCACAACTTGAATTGAACTTAACCTTGTTAGGCTATTCAAATTGATGTGACATATTTTGCTATACCATAGCCAACTTTCATTAATTTGAGTCATGAAACACATATCATTAGCACCTTTGAGCTGATAAATAATTACCATCTATCCTTCCAGCAACAATCACAGTCACAGAGTCTTTTATGACTTCACATCCATCATCCTAAAACACAACATTATATCCTTTCCTTCACATCTATCCTACACTCAAAATATTATTTTGCAGACCTTTAACACATAGAACATCATGTGTATTATGTTTTCCATCAAAACTGATTGAACCTTTTCCACATATCTTTGCAAATGTATCAATACCAAACTTGACTAAACCACCTTCAAACTTTTCAAGCTTAACAAACTTATTCTTATCACTTGTCATGTGATTTGAGCATCTATTGTCAATGATCGAGTTTTTCTTCACTTCCCTAGCATGAAGAGTAGTAACAATTGCTCCTATCTCTGGAGTATTGTCCTTCATACATCTCTTCGAGTTAGCAAAATTAGTTCCAACATTTAAAACCATAAACACAAATTCATCAACTTCATCATCAGGGTAATCAAATTCATCATCAGATATGTTGGCATCTTCTCTAACATAATAAATTTTCTTAATTGATTTTCCTTTATTATCCTTATACTTATCTTTTGCAGTTCTACTAGGACATCTAAAAGCATAATGACCAACCTTTCCACAGTTAAAGCATTTGAAGGTAACTTACCTCTGTATTTTTCAACACCATTTTTTAATCTCCTCACAAAGTTTTCTTCCAACTAATCAAATTCATCCAAATAAAATTCCCCTTTCTTTTCTACTTTGCTAACTTTAAAGGCAATCTCTTTCTTTGAATAACTTGGACCAAACTCTCTTAATTCAAAATCAGTCAAACTACCAGGAAACTGATCTCTAGAATAGTTATTTAAAGTCTAAAATTATTCAATAGAAGAAACCTTATGACTAGGATTTAGGAAAAGTTCTCAGTACCTTCAAGTTATTACCTCATCATCGTCAAGATTCCCACCAAGACCTCTAATGAAATTGACAACTTTGTCAACTTTTTGCATGTAGCTAGTGATATCTTCATCCTCTAACATCTACAGGGTTTCAAACTTGATCTTTAGATTCTACATTCTAGCTTGCTTGACCTTTTCATCTCCTTCATAAACACTTTCCAACTTTTTCCAAATCTCATTAACAATTTTAAGACTCATAACTTTCACAAGTTCAATATTATAAACACCACTCAAAAGTGCATACCTTTCTTTCCCATTGTTCTCATAAGCCTTGATTTCATTGACAGTGCTTAGGCCTTTTGTAGGTATAGTATTTTTAGATTCAACATATTTCCAGATATCAAACCGTAGTGAAACAAGAAAACCTTCCATCTTGGTCTTCCAAAATAGATAATTGGTTCCATTAAACATAGGTACCTCCTTCTTGTGCATCATCCTAGATCTACCTCAAGCAGTTAAACTTTCTTCCAAGGAACTTTGCTCTAATACCAATTGTTGAATGCATAAGAAAACTGAGTGGGGGGTTGAATTAGTTGTACATTAAAACTTCAAAACGCCTCATAAACATTCAGATCCACATCAAATTAGTTAACCATTAATCTGTTAAACTGATTAAGCATGAAATCACATAAAAAAACTAAAACACATTAGCACCATGCACAATAGAACACCATATTTACATGGAAAGCCCATGACCCATGGTCATAGGAGAGTCTAGAACAATCAACTGCCCTAATCTACCTCATGCTAAGGATTGTTCAAGGTAACTTTGATGTTTCAAGAGGGTGAAAAGGAAGGGAAAATGATATGTCACTATCCTTTTGTCAACCCCATAGTTTAGGAAACTAGGTGAGTGAATTCCCGAGTCTAGACTGTATCCTAGGAAACTCTCAGCCAAGGGACTCCAATGTCGGAGACAATGAAAGTGCGACATGTTGGCATCTTGATCATGCATTGGAATTTGTACAGATAGAGAGTATGAAGTACAATTAAGACTAATAGGGAATGGCTAACTACCTGATAAATACAAGTTTAAGGAATGACAAAAAACATAAAAGAGCTAAACTATTGAAATGACAAGAATAATACTTTAACTTAAAAATATGGAATTTGACAAGAGAAAAGGTGGTAGAAACTAAACGTGCGGTCAGTCCAACCTCCCGTAAGCTCCACATGAACGTGATACCTACACACATTAGAACGAGGAAAAATGTTGGGGTTGTTTCAGGGCTTGCCATAGTCAAACCCCTATTTCAGTGTTCCCACCTCCACGAACAACTAAAATAGCTATGAACGAGAAAGTATGATAAAGAACGTATTGAAATGGATGAAATGCCAAGCAATGCTAGCAACACTATGCTATGAAATAAAATGATGATGCTAAGTAAAATGGATATCACCTCCCAAACAAGATTCCCTCAAACATATGAAGAGAGATGCAAGCTCGCAAGCCTGTAGATGCGAATGTTTCCAAAAGAATGAGAGTGAAAACTAGCATAGTGTACACTTTGAGCTTCAAAAATGGTGGAGGAGCTATGAAAATGAAGTGTGTAGTAGTGAGTGTGATTGAGTGAAGTTCAAGAAGTGTTTAGAAGATCGAATGAATGAAGAAGTTTTTAGGATGAATAGAATCCCAAAAGAGTTGTTCGAGGTTGGTCAAGGGCGTAGGGGCGTTACTCTTCATCACTAATGAAGAAATGTAATGTATCTGCATATTCCAGAGGTGGGAATTTATTAGGATGGCAGAACACTGCACATACATCTGCACATCACGCTAGCATCCTTGACAAAACTTCCCCCACCGACACTACAGACAGCCACCAAGTGGGTGGAAAGAAGATGGATGAGGTGGAAAAGCATCGTTGGGTTTAATTTTTCTAGGGTAGGGGGTATAAATGGGGAATTTGCAAGGGGTAAAAGTTCACTCCATTACATTTTCCCCCCACTTTAGTGAGCATATATGCTACCGAATGCGAGGTAAAGTAGATCGAAAGAGTTCAAAGAAAGTAGATTGCAATCTGACCTACCCAAAAGCACATGAAGAGAAGATGACTCCACAAGTCCTCAAGCTTGAGGAGAGTTGAACAAAATGCACTGCAAATCTACAAACCTATGAAAGGGTGAACAAAGATACTCTACAGGTACTCGGTCCTACAGAGTTGAACAAAAAGACTTTGTAGGATGTAAGTGCTTCACAGGTCCTCGAACTTGCAAAAGAGGTGCCCCTAGGTGCTCGGTCCTGAAGGAAGTTGGATGTGAGAGGCTTTGTAGAGTCTGATAGGAACTTACAGGTACATGGTCCTGTAAGGTCAATTGAAGAACAGCTTCATAGGCGCACCTACAAAGTAACATGTTAATCTACAGACAAAAACATGTTAGATATCAAAAATCCACGCAGGCAGACAGTCATGTAGACAATCAACAATTGAAGGGGAAGCTTTCAAAGGGGTCCCTTGGGAACCCTTCAAAAGGAAATGGGTCAACTCAAGGGATGATTAGTTTGAAAGTGATAACATTTTTGAAAAGAAACAATCGTTGATGATTCTAGCATCACAAAATCCTTTTGAAAGATTCATTTCATCAAGGAATTTGAAAGAAGGAATGCTCCCTCACGAGGGAAAGTCCAGATTAGAAACTATCTTATGAATTCATGATGAATGAAAAATTCTTCAAGGGATCCATGTTGAAGAATGTGATTGTTGAAAAATATTTTTAAAAAGAATAAATTTTCAAGAAGGCTTTTGTTGGTCACCGAATGCACCTTTTGAAAATCAAGGAAACATGATAGCACCCCCTTAGGATGGTGCATGCTAAAATCAGAGGAACATGACATCCTAAGCAGAGAAAAGCAAGAATGAAAGTGATGTTGTGGCTCGTGAAACATGATGAGATGTAACTATGGTAATGTTGTCACACACATGAGGGACAACACATAGGCACCACAACATCACAAAGCAAGAAAAAAAAAGAGAAAGATGAAAGGAAAGGAGAAACCATGACATGACGAACAAGAGATAGGGGAATCTAATATTTTTGGGTTAGAGTTGCTCATAAATATAGATAGATAAGTATAATAATATATAAATGAATTGTCATCAGCCCCCTACTATAGCAGACTATGTGAAGAAAGGAACATGAAAACAAAATGAAAATAAAAAAATTGAGTCAACATGGAAGGGAAGCCTAAATGCTCCCAACACTTTGCATCATCCCTAATTGTCAAATTTCAAAGAACAACAAATAGAAGATTGATGTGACAAATAAAAGATATTTATGACACAAAAACAATCTTGTATCCAAGCACCTACGAGGGTGACAAGGGTCCTCTAGGAACACATAAAACAAGCATAGGGAAACACAACACACACACACAATCTAATCTACAGATAAAGAAGAGGCATCCCCTAGTACTCATCAACCAAGAGGTTTTTGTTCTCCCAATCTAGATAGCTATAAGGGGAGGGCGGATGAGCCTGCAAGCACAAGATACAAAGGGGGGTACCCTCCGACTCTCTTGTGACAAGAGCCAAGGAAGAAGGCCCCTCGAGGTCTTCTCCACTTAGTTCCTATGAGGTAAACGTCATCGATCTCATGAAAATCACTGAAAAAGATAGGATATCATCTATAGAGTTGAAGATGCACTTTACAAGAGTTCCATGTGTCAACTTAGTGGGCGATGGGGGAGGTTCCTGAGATCCACTACTAGCCTCACCAAAAGACTCAAGAGAAGTGACAAACTCTGGGGACATCGAGGCTACCTCTGTCACTAGGATGACACAAGCCAATGTAGGACTAACCTCCGAAAAAGGTGAACCCTTCTTCTGACCCCCATTAGATTTGGGGTCATCCTCCATCTTTCACTTCATCAAAGGATGCGATATCCCCACAAATGAAGCAAAAGGTGAGGAGGAAGAGGAGAAAACCGCAACAGACACCATCGAGGTATTCAACATGTCCACAGGTTTTGAAAAAGGTGGGATGTCCAGAAAGGACATTAGAAGGAGGATCAACCAAAGGAGCAGTGAATACTTACACCTTTTTAGGGTGAATA
This sequence comes from Sequoia sempervirens, assembly GCA_007258455.2. Lineage (NCBI taxonomy): Eukaryota > Viridiplantae > Streptophyta > Pinopsida > Cupressales > Cupressaceae > Sequoia > Sequoia sempervirens. The sequence continues at coordinate 74,579,150 of VDFB02072274.1, read as the reverse complement.
TCATTAACACTCACAGGGGGAGCCAAAAGCAATATTGAGGTGGAGGGAATTGAAGCAGAAGGGGTGGAAGAGGAGGACATAGTAGAGGACATTGAAGTAGGAGCTACTGACTCCCCTTCCTTCTTCTGCAAGGTGGCCTGTTTAGTAGCCAAATCCTTCCTCTGATGCTTGCGCTTATGCACAAGGTAGTTTCTATGGCTCCGGGAGCTAGAGGCTACAACCTGAGAAGGGGCGAAAGGCTCTTGTTCAGCCATCAAAATTTCCATCACAACCATTTCCGGCAGAGAGAGAGACTCCTAGAGAGGAACATGAGGAAGAGATGAAGAAGTAGATGCAACAACAAAGGGGGGAGAAGACTCAAGTACCTCAGCGACAGGATTCTTCTCATTCACTACCTTAGGGGTAGGGATAGTAGGAGGCCACAGAGGCTGAGATGCAAAAGATGGCCCACAGGGACCCTTCCCCTTACCATACAAGATGAGTTGAGGCACTGTGGGTAAGACAAGAAGGTTGAATACCTAACGCTTGGCCTTCCACCAAGTGGGAACCATTGGACCCCCCAAGTGATGCATAGGAGTAGAAGTCAAAGGAACCTTAGCAGGGTGGGAGGTAGAGGCATGTGGAACTATAGAGGAAGAAGAGCTCTAAGCAAACTTATCCTCCCTTTTTCTAGTAGTAGAGGCACCCTTATGTTTCACTATCATGGAAGATTTAACTGAAATGGCATAGGGAGGAGGGTAGGTCACTTTTGACACTATGCTCCCATTCTTGTATTTCACATAAGTTCGATACAATAGGTCCATCCTGGGAGGGAGCAGACCAACAGGGGTAGGCCAAAAGTGATGAAGTGAGTAGCCTCCATGTGCACCATCAGTTTGTAACTAGTGTCATAGACTACATGCATAGAAACCTCATGAAATATTTTCAAGAACTTGTGGACCACTGAGGGGACTATGTTCATGGAAACTAGCTAGGGAATGCCTAGTTTCACTCTGAACAATTCGGACCCCGAGATGATATCAAAGAGGACATTTATAGTTTTGGGCCTAACCAGGACTAACAAGGTGACAGAACTAATGGGAGGGATAGAAACCCCATCATGTGTATGTATAGTGCTTTTAGATTCATCATATCCATCCTTATGTAAAAATTTTATCAACATGATCTCCTCTATGATGGCATTAACCTGACATGAAGGGTCAACGAGAATTCCAATTACAGTGTTCCTATTGATATGTGTGAGAATGTACAAAGGAGATGGTTCTCTATTAGCATTCACTAGAAAATCTTGTGAGGTGAATGTTATAGAAGGAGACCCACTCATAGGCTGTGCAGATGGGATGGGTAGATGTAGGAAGGAATCCATCTCTTACATACACTAGACATGACTTTCTCATAAGCCCCCAAGGTTTTAACCATTAGAAAATGACCTATTCGAGGTTTCATTTTGTAATGCTTAGGAATCCTTCTTAGCTACGCTGGTAGGGATCATGGGTTGGGTTGCAAGGATAGGAACCCTACAAAACATACACCCACAACACTCCTAGAATATGAGAGAAGAGTCTTTAAAGACTACCAAACAAAACCAAAATAGTTCACATTAGGTTCACCAAAATGTAGATGGGGACTGACTGCTCAGGACCCCAAGTCATTAGAGGGTCTAGAATAATCACCTACCCTAATCTACCTCATGTTAAGGATTTTTCAAGGTAAGTTTGTTGTTTCAAGAGGGTGAAAAGGAAGGGCAACTAATATGTCACTATCCTTTTATCAACTTGAGAGTTTAGGAAACCAAGTGAGTGAATTCTTGAGTCTGGACTGCATCCTAGGTAACTCTCGACCAAGGAACTCCATTGTAGGAGACAGACGACAATGCCATGCGCTAGCATCCTAGTTAGGTGTTGGCATCCGTACAGATAGAGAGTATGAAGTACAGTTAAGACTAACAAGGACTGTGCTAACTACCTGATAAATACAAGTTTAAGCAATGACATAAAACATAAAAGAGCTAAACTACTTAAATGAAAAGAATAATACTTTAACTTAAAAAGATGGAATTTGACAAGAGCAAAGGTGGCAGAAACTAAAATTATGGTTGGTCCATCCTCCCGCAAGCTCCACATGAATGCGGTACCTACACACAGTAGAACAAGGAAAAATGTTGAGGCTGTTTCAGGGCTTGCTGCAGTCAAACCCTTGTTTAGGTGTTCCCATCTCCATGGACAACTAGAATAGCCATGAAAGAGAAAGTATGACAAAGAACATATTAAAATGGACAAAATGCCAAGCAATGCCAATGACGCTATGCTATAAAATCAAATGACGTTGCTAAGTAAAATGGATATCACCTCCCAAACAAGATGCTCTGAAGCACGTGAAGAGAGATGTAAGCTCGCAAGCTTGTAGATGTCAATGTTTCCACAACAAGAAGAGAGAAAACCAACATAGTGTAGAATTCGAGCTTTAAAAATGGTGGAGTTATTAAAATGAAGTGTGTAGCAACGAGTGTGATTGAGTGAAGTTCAAGAAGTGTGTAGAAGATTGAATGAATGAAGAAGAAGATGTTTTTAGGATGAATAGAAGCCCAAAATAGTCATTCGAGGTCGGTCAAAGGTGTAGGGGCGTTACTCTTCATCGCCAATGGAGAAGTGTAATGCCTCTGCATATTCCAGAGGTGGGAATACTATTAGGATGACAACACATTACATAGACATCTGCATGCCATGCTAGCGTCCCCAACAAAAATTCCCCCATTGACACTACAAACAGTTGCTAAGTGGGTGGAAAGTAGATAGATGAGGTGGAAAAGCATTTTCAAGTTTAAATTTTCTAAGGTAGGGGGTGTAAATGGGGAATTTACGAGGGCTGCAAATTCACTCCATTACAAATGCATCCTGAAATAGCGCTATTGATGAAAGTGAAATTACATAAACTACTAGGTGTTGGCTTCATCAGACCAATTGACTATCCTAAATGGGTATCGAATCTACTACCAATTTCAAATATCACTAGGAGCATAAGAATATGCACTGATTTCAGGGATCTCAATGGAGCTTGTCCAAAAGATGATTTTCCATTACCAAATATAGACATCATAGTGGATCTAACAACAAGCCAAAAAATTATCTCCCTCATGGATATTTTTTGGGGTATAATCAAATTAAAATAGCTCAAGAAGACCAACATAATACAACCTTCACATGTTTGTGGGGGACTTATTGTTGGAACGTAATTCCATTAGGGCTTAAATTTTTTGAAGCTACTTATCAGAGAGCAATGACCTGTTATCTTTCAAGATATGTTTCATGATATCATGTAAGAGTATGTGGATGATATCCTAGAAAAATACAGAACAAGGCAAGGTCACATGTCTTAGCACACATTTTTGACAAATTGGAAAAGTATCACGTACAACTCAATCTGAAGAAATGTGTTTTTGATGTCATATCAAGGAAATCACTAGGATACATTGTATCCCGAAGAGGCATAGAATTAGATCCTATGAACATGAAAGCAATAATGAATGTTCCTCCACCAAAGACCTTGAAACAACTCATTAGTCTCCAAGGAAAGCTTCAATCCATCAAAATATTCATATCTTAGCTAGCCACCAAATTTCATCCATTAACACATCTACTCCACAAAGATGTTTCTTTTAAATGGGATAATAAGTGCCAACAATATTTTCAAAAAACAAAGGACTATTTGGAATCACCTCCTATCTTGATGCCTCCTAGATACTAGATAAACCAATTATCCTTTATATATCGGCTACCTCAATAGCTCTAGGTGCTTTATTAGTGCAACATGATGAGTTAAGAAAGGAAAGAGAAGTATACTACATCAATCATACACTAGTAGGCTATGAAATTAACCATACACTAATTGAATGATCTTGTTTATCTTTTATCTTTGCATCACAAAATTAGACATTATATGCTTAACAAATAGATCAATCTTATATGCAAAGTGGATCTGCTAAAATATCTTTTTGTCAAAAGCAGCCCTAAAAGTAAAATGGAAAAATGGGCAATGATCCTTAATGAATTTGATATAGAATATATGGAAAAAAAAGAAATAAAAGGATAGGTAATAGTAGACCAGCTGGTCAAGATACAAGTATCTATGATCAAAATCCTTTGGTATCATAATATTTGGACAAGGGAATCCTCTTAGAAACTCAAAAAAACCAATGAAAATTATACTTTGACAGATCTCACACCCACTATGGATCAAGAGCATGCATTGTCTTTGTTACTCCTCAAAGAGATTGTATACCCAAATCATACAAGATAGCCTTTCGTTGTACCAATAATATAGAAGAATAAGAATCATTTACTGAGCAGGGTTAACAATGACAATTCAATGGAAGATCAAGGAGCTATGGGTTTATGGTGACTCATAACTAGTAGTTAGACAAGTCAATTATGATTACCAAACCAAGAATGATAAATTTCTTCCTTATAAAAGAATGGTTGACAATTTTAAATAGTACTAAATATGTCATCATCTTTGACTAAATACCCAAGATTGATAATAAAGTTGGTGATGCTATGGCAACAATTAGGTCTCTTCTAGACACGTCACATAATTATTGTAAATGTGAATTTCTTATGAAATAATTGCTTATACCCACATTTGATGTCCCAAAATTTGAACTTGTGTGTGAAATTGTTGGTCCCAGTTCACCCTATACCAAGACATTTGTGTCTATCTCTATTATATGACCTTTTCCCCAAGAGAAGAGAAAGTTATGAAACAACCCTTTAAAAGTTAAAAAGGGAGATACAAAAATAAAGGATATTGTGATCCTTTGGTTAAAAGGGATATTAATAAAGAATATGTATAAATACCTTTTAAGAAAGGGGAAGAATAATTATTTATTTAAATAATTATTAAAAGAAACTCTTGTGAAAGGGTGTGATGGTTTGGAAACCACCCCTTAAGGCTGTATAAGCATTTATGTGATACTTGGAAAGGGGGATCATTCAACCAATGAAAAACATTCAAAGAAGAAGAACATTGAAGGAATAAGAAAGTGGTGGGTGAGCTATGGACAAGACGGAGAAGGGGGCACACTGTATGTGTGTGTCCAACCTGGGGTAACAGAAGTGCACTCAGTATGGTCTTGGATAGGGCTTGGATATTGCACGAGTGTTGAGCATTGTTCTAGTGGAACCAACACTCATGTAGAGCGGCGAAGTACACTTATTTCTCCCATATTGTTCCATAGCAAGAGCCAATACCATTAACATCTTCCTAGGGTGAGAGTGGCTTTTCCAGGTGCTATTATTAAGATAAGTATTAAAACCATAGACCCTAAAATATATTGAGAATATTAATTATATGCTTTGGTGTTGTATATGAATTATATGGATGTGTATTCAATTTATCATGTTAACTATCTATGTTGGAGGTTCTTACTAAATTATCACATATTGTCTTTTGCATTGGTTTTTTACATCCATTTTAATAATATTGCAGCTTGTAAATTATCTTCACTCTAATATTTAATCCACTAAATCCACTGCTAAAATATCTTTGAAGAAAAGTGGCATTACATTTGGTATTAGAGCCTAATGATCGGGCCTTAATACCTTTGAAATTCCCTTTATTTGTAGAAAATTCATATTAGCTAATGTTTAAAATGATCCTTTTGTATGCCTAACATTATACACTTTCTCTAACCTTTGATTCATAAGACTTGATTTTTCATTGACATTATTAAAAATATTAGATCACATATGTGTGTTCACATGCATATTTTAAATCTTGTCTAAATCTAACATTGCTTTGAGTACTCCCTATTTACACATAGACTTAGCTTAAAACACCATTTCTATAACTTATCACTAAGATATATATATATATATATTCTAAGTTAAGCTTATCTCCCTCTCTTTTAATCTCTATTTGTTTGTTATGCATCCATCCTTTAAAAACCATTCAAGCCCACTTGATCTTCACACTATTATATATTTAATGTGATATTTTTTCTCTTAGTAAACTAGAGTGGACAAAGAACCATTCTTGATTGTTTGTATTCTCAACTTTGACGATTTGTACATAGACTATGGCCCCTCGTTAAAATAATACATCTCTCATAGATTGAGGCAACTTTTGTTAGGGGTCATGTCTCTAAGGGTAAGGTCCCATGGAGGGGGGCTTCCCAAAAAAATTCAGTGGGTGCTACTGAGATGTTTTAGGAATATTTTAAAGCTAGTGGTCCCATGAATTCAATTTTACAATTCAACTTAAAAGTTTGAGTTCCAAAATTTAAGGAACGAACTAGAGTATTTTTGATAAAAATTAATCAATAAATAAAAATTTGAGCTCGTTTTTTTTATTTTTTAGGAATTTAAAATTTTAAGTGATAAACACATGGTAGAAAAATTCCTAAGAAATTCCTAAGCTGTAGGGGAAATTTCTAGCCCCACCTCAATTTCATCCGCTAAAATTTGTAATCCTAAAAGATAGGGGCTGCTATTTTTCAAGAAAATATTCCAATTAATCCTGTAGCATAATTTTTTTTGCTTCATGAGACCGCTTGATCCATGAAACTAGAAACCCAAGCCACCCATGGGAGCATACAGTAACTGTGACGTTCTATTCATGTCATCAAGAGGTACTTACTGTGTGGATTTTGTGAGCAACAACCGTCAGACAGACTCCTTGCAAGATCATATAGATAGGGTAACAACTCTCCTTCACAAACTTGAATTGCTACTATAGACTAAAATTTTTGGCACCAATAGTGTGTTGGGGTTGAAACCCTCACACAAGACCAATGCAAGCTTATATAAGCCCACGTCCAACCTCAAATATCAATCTCAATTGATGAACTAATTACATTTTCCTCCTTGTACAATTAAACACATTTAGAAACTACTAGATGATTTCAAGATTAGTCACTTAATAACAAATATAAACTATCCAATGGTAGAAGCATCTCTGATTTAAGATGAACATTCTGAAAAAGGAAAATGGTAATATAACTATGTGGAGCTAGATGTGTTATATGTGTAAGCAATATTAACAATATTTCAAAGATGTTGAATATCAACTAGAAAATGACTACAGGAAAGACAATAGAACTAGAGCATAATTAAATTGCCTCTTTTGTACAAGGTACATCCTCAATAGATATATGGGGTTCTATTTACCCCCAGCTTCATCTATGCTATGGCTACAATTAGGAAATTTGATAATACAAGTGTATACACAATATTACAAAGCCATGAATGCTAAAGAACTAATATGGGAATTGAAATCATTGATCTTCCATAAAACTCTTCACCTGCTAAAGTTTGTGTCAAATAGTATTAGATGTAAAAGATGAATTTTTAAAAAGAAAAATTATGAACATTCTTTTTTTATTAGTCTTGTTATAATATGTTTTCACCTACTCCTTATAGAATTAGCTAGTACCCTCTTATGCAATAAGGTTGACTCCATAATAAAGATATATCATGTCAACTAATTTACATTTAGCTATGTGCCTATTTTGGGAAAATGGCTTTACTATTCTTGATATGTTAATTAAAATTGACACCATGATTTCTTACATATATATATTTTAAGTACATTGTGAGCCATAACCCATAGGTCCTTGGATTCACATCTTAAACTTGAAAAATGGACATTGTGTTTGGAATGAGTTGGTGAGAATAACACCACACTATTATAAGATATGAAACCAAACATGATCTTATACTTAGACATGGGGACATATCGAATCTTACATGGGGAGAGACTATATATTCCAACCTTTTCTATGATATGCAAGTAGGTTATGTGATGTTCAAATATTTCACATGTTTCTTTTATAATGTTGTCAAACCTATAAGAAAAAAAATAGGGTTAAATTGAATATTCATATCAATAATTTGGACCTAGTATTTTTATCAAGTACCCTATGGCTAGTCATAACCTATTGTTGTTTTCTTTTGCTTAAGGTGCTTAATGGATTTTTTTCTCTATTGTACTTTTTTATTGGACTTGATCAACCCATAAACCTTGTACAATTTCCTTATAAGACTAAGATCCTATTTGTACATTGATTTTGATATATGAAAATAGGATATTCATGTAGTCCGGAATGCATGAATACCATCTTGGAGTGTACATTGAATTTGTAGATTATGCTTTTATAAATTATGAGTGACCACATAGTATTGGACATGCATAGTAATTATTGTGTGATCACATTGTAATACTTTAATAATTTAAAGGAGTTACATGAGTGAGTAAAATGGTTAAGTTGAAGGATAGGAGGTTAAATACATAAACTATAATTATCTTTGTAATTTTAAATTCATGATATATTTCATAAGACATCTATATAATTCTCATCATAATTTGGATTGGAAAAGTGATTTTATTAAAATTACTTGTGAATTTAAAATAAAATAAAAAGGATGATCTGTGAACTAACAAAAGAAAATAATGTAGATAAAGTATAGAATAAAATAGATATATTATGAAGAATACAAATATTCAGTGATAGTATCTTCAATTATTGTTCATGTGTTTCTGTGATTCGTGAGGCAGATGCATCTTGTGCTACTGAGGACAATAGCTAATATACAAGGGGAGAATTTTTATGTGACTTTTTTCCCAAGAGAAGAGAAAGTTATGAAATAGCCCTTTAAAAATTAAAAAGGGAGATGAGAGTGGCTTATCATGTAGAGCAGTGAAGTACACTTATTTCTCATAGATTTTCCCATAGCAAGAGACAATACCATTGACATCTTCCTAGGGTGAGAGTGGCTTTTCCAAGTGTTATTATTAAGATAAGTATTAAAACCATAGATCTTGAAATATATTGAGAATATTAATTATATGCTTTGGTGTTGTTGTATATGAATTATATGGATATGTATTCAATTTATCATGTTAACTATCTATTTTGGAGGTTCTTACTAAATTATCACATATTGTCTTTTGCAATGGTTATTTACATCCATTTTAATAATATTGCAACTTGTAAATTATCTTCACTTTAATATTTAATCCACTAAATCTGCTACTAAAATATCTTTGGAGAAAAGTGACATTACAATCTCCAACATGGAATCATACCACCCCACCTCACTAGCACTCAAAATAAAACATTTGTTCATTGATCCTCCTATTTTACTATCCTTGGTGACACCTTTTACAGATGAAGTTTTGATGGAACATTACTTAGATGTCTTGACCTTGAAGAGGCAAAAACTACCTTACAAGAAGTACATGAAGGTGTTTGTGGGTCACATTCTAGTGGACTTAACCTAGTTAAAAAGATACTAAGGATTGGATACTACTAGCCCACAATGGAACATGAATCCAATCAGTTTTCCAAGAATTTTCTATGATATCAGCAACATAGTGATCTTATTTGTGTCGCAACAAAAGAATTACAATTAATCACTACACCATGGCCTTTCTCACAATGGGGACTTGGCTTCATAGGCAATATATCCCCTACCTCCTCCAATGGCAACAAATTCATTATTACTGCCATTGAGTTCTTTACAAAGTGGATAGAATCCATACCCCTAATATACATCATAGGCAAACGAATAATCAAGCTTATTCTAAACTATTTGAATTTTTAGTATGGTATACCTCAAACCATAATCACCAACAATGGAATACCCTTCAAAAACCAAGATGTTTGAAATATTTGTGTCAAGTTCCACATCCAGTGTCACCTTTACACGCCTTATTACCCCCAAGGAAATGGCTAGGTGAAAGTATATAATAAAACCATCCTTAAGATACTCACAAAGATAGTCAATGACACTAGTCATGACTAGCATCTTCAACTAAACCTAGCCTTGTGGGATTATCAAACTATAATTATAACACCCAAAGGCACTACACCATTTTCCTTAATCTATGGTGTCAAACCTATCTTTCCTATTGAGGTCAAAATTCCTTCTTTGAGTGTATCTCCACAAAATCTTATCAATGATGAAAAGTTTCAAGTATCCAAATTACAAGAGATTGAGTTTTTAGGTGAAATGTGTTTAAATACACTCAACCACCTTCAAGCATATCAAAATCATCTTCAATGCAACAACAACATGAAAATTAAGAACAAGGGTTTCCAAGTGGGTGACCTCGTATTGAAATAGAATCAACTCAACCAAGAGGGTAAAGGAAATTTTGAACCTAATTGGCTCGGACCATTTGTGATCAGTACACATTACAAATTGAGAGCATATCAATTGGCTACCCTTGAAGGAGAACCTTTATTAGAACTAATAAACAATAATCATCTTAAGAGATTCTATACCTAACCTATCAGAATGTTCTAGCAAAAAATCAAAAAAAGATCAAAATAGTAAAGATAAATAAATCATCCTCTATGTGGAAACCACTTCGATGGTGCTTTCAGGATAGGTACCATGGTAAAAACCTAGTAAATAGGTGTCATGTATGAATAAGATTTTCCCATCATCTACCAAAAACTTCCTTTCCTACTATTCATCCTATCTATAACACCATTTAACCTATTTTATTACCCATCCATCTATCCAATACATAATAAAATTAGTATCTGACCATGACTCAATAACTTGTTAAGTGTCTAACATTCATCATACCACCTATATTCTCATTCACATCACCATACCTATCCATAATAATGTAGTCCTATATCTAATTAGGGGACATCCTCCTAAACTTGGTTGTTGGATTGGATTCTTGTTCCTAACTTAAGTTCCAAATATCCTAAAAATCCAAAAAATTCAAATAACTTGAAAATACAAAAAAAATATATTCTAAAACCCAAAAATCCAAGTGACCTAAAAATCCAAAAAAATCAAATATCCTGAAAATCCAAATAACTTGAAAATCAAGAAAAAAAAAAATCAAATATCTTGAAAATCCAAAAATTCTGAAAATCCAAAAAATCAAATAACTTGAAAATCCAAAAATCAAATATCCTAAAAATCCTAAATAATCCAAATATCCTAAAAATCCAAAAAAAATCAAATATCCAAAAAATCCAAAAAAATCCAAATATCTCGAAAAACACTAAAAACAAACTCAAAAATTCTAAAAGTTCTAAAAATAATCTCATATAACTTGAAAAAGCTCAAAAGTATTCAAAAATTCCAAAAAAAAATCATCACCATAACCGCCCATCCATAATAAACTATTCATCCATAGTAAAGTTATCGTCACACTCATCTTTGATAAAGCAATAAAAAATAAATGCATCAATTGTTAAAATCTAGAATACTCATGCAAAAATTGTGAAGACTTGATCATTATCAAACAAATCAACACCTATGTATCAATTACCTAACATCATTATCAACATCAACATCCAAGCATTGATGATTAATTAATTATCAGATAATGACTTATTTACTCCAACACCCCCCCTTAAGATCAACTTAGGGAGAAACTAAACTACTGATAAAGGAAGCTAAATGAATGTAGAATAGGTCTTGGCTACAAGGCCTAATGAGGTACCCATGAACACGCAATTGAAAACTCTCATAACTGGAGAAAAAGGAGAAAACCTCATGGGAAAAAATCCTCTCCAAAAGAGAGATAAAAGAAAATGAAATCATACATGTGACTAAGAAAAGTAGGACTCAAAATTCCCCCAAGTGTTGCGTCAGTCACATAAGTACAAACAAGATCATCCCCATGGGAGAGAAAGGAGGATACAATGAATCCCCCCATAAGGTAGAAGCTCCTCTGCCAAAAGTGAATGCTCGAAGAAGGATTCTGAAGATGATCCAACTATGACAAACATTGTTCCTCCCCTTAGGAAGAAACACATCAAATGGTGTGTGAAGAAGAAACTCTCTCCTAAGAAATGGTCTCATGATGGATGCCATGGAAGAATGATCAAAGGTCCACTTGTCTAAACAAATGAAGCTAAATCAAACAATTGTGGAGATGCAAGTAGAACAACCTCCAAAGGAAATGTTGATGTGATGACTGGTGGGCCATACCTATCATTGAAGAGGAAGTGAATATCCTCAAGTGTGTCCCCAATATCAACAATGTGTGACTCAATGAATAACTTTGCAATGTCAAGCAAGTAGTCATCCCACAAAACTGAAACTGAAAGACTAAAGATGTCTTGCTAAAAAGAACTTAACTCTGAAGATGCAAGAGGTGTAAGAGGAAGAAGCTTAGCACAAGTCTCATGAACCAAAGTGGATGATGCAAGTACACATAGGTTCAAGTGACTAAACCTCTCCTCAAATATATGATCCACTCTAGATGGATGAGAGTGAGGACCAGTCAATGATAGTGCTTGCTCATCTGGAGAGAAATGTGAGAATGCATACAATCAAGAGGCATGATTTGGGTACCAACTACAAGAATATCTCTAGTGTGAAAATATCTGATAAGCACTGAATCAGGTGTGAACTCTACCGTCTTACCTTCCCCACTATGTGTAATTTGATAGATTGAAAAGATATTAGAAGTCAACAAAGGGACACAAATTACATCATGAAATGTTCCATCATCAATATCTATTGATCCTTTCCCTATAACACTCATATAAGTGTTGTTCCCCATCAAAATTTGTGGCACTATGTAAGGCTCATATGAAGAGAACATACTTGGAGATACAACCATGTGATGTGAGGCTCTTGAATCAAGAAGCCATCTGATGGATTGAAGATTTGTGGATGCAAAGAGAGCATGGCCTTTCATCTTGTCTTCTCCACATGTCGTTCTGGTTGACCCTAGTTTTGAAGGTGATGTTGTGGAGGAAGAGAATGAAGGCAACTGAATTTTGTTCTTCTCGAGAAGGTTCTTCAGCTCATCAATCTCCTTTGCATAACACTGATGCCCATCATGTCATGTATTTGTGCAATATGCACATTTAGGTCAACCCTTCTTGAATGAATCCCTCTTTGAAGAGGTAGAAGAATCTAAGGTATCATGTGATTTTGATTCCTTTGCTTGCTCATTGTACATGGAATCCTTCTGCTTTGGTTTCTTTCCTTTACCATTAGAATCCTTCTGATCTATAGTGCCTGGAGATGCAATAAGAGCCTTCGATGTTGGAGATTTCAATGAGCCCATATATACCAAATTTTCCTGCTCCCTAGTGAGTGATTTAGAAAAATCATCAAGTGAAGGCATAGTGAATGTGGTACCAACTACATCTTTTGTGGCATAGAAAGTAGAAATAAAAACTGAATAATTAGGACCAAGCTTGGCAAGAATAGAAAGAATCAACTGAGTGTCATTCTACTCAATACCACACTATTTTAACTATAATCTAAGAGACTTGAGTTTGGTGAAGAAGTCTTGAATGCTATTAAAATATTGAGGAGCCAAACTAATAAGCTCATTCTCCAATTGAAATCCTCTCATAGTATCTTGCTTCCCAAACAAGGACTCTAATTGAGTCCATATTTGATTGGGTGTGGAATAAGATTCAACATGAAAGAGAAGATCAGGAGACATAGATTGACATAATGTACCAAAAGCTTCATCACTTTTTTTAAACCATTCTCTCTTCTCAGCAACACCTGTAGGTTCAAGTTTTGTACCCATGGTAACCCTGTTTAGCCCTGCTTTCTTCAAATTTATCTCAATTTGTGATTTCCAACTATAATAGTTGTATGGAGTAACAATAGTAATATGAGTTAGATTCATTATGAAAGAATACTATAATGAACTGATGTAGCAGTACATACCCCCTCAATGCAAAAAAAATCCCCTTTGAATCCAAAAAATTTGACCTATTTTACACATTTTCCAAGAAAATAACCCAAAAAGGAAGATATGACATCTGATTGAAGTAAGAAATACCTAGTTAACTTTTTGGAAAAATATACCTAATATTTTTGTAGAGTACTGAATCATCTTTTTGATGCCACTTGAATTGTTGAAATTTGATAACCGAGGGAAAAGTTATGCCCTCTAGAGTAAAAACAACTTGAACTTACTTCAAATGCATGCAAAATAAAACATGAGAAAAATCTGGAAAAATTACTTATACCACTAGATCGGGCTCGGAATGACCTTTCCAACAATATCTCATTTGCAAAAAATGAAGATCGTATGCCTGATTTATGCCTGATTTACCAAAAACTGCTCTTTAGGCAAAAAAAAGCTTAGTAGGGGGCTCAAAATGATGACATCACCAACTTGGTTTACTTTGACAGTTGGATCCAACCGTCACCAGAAAAAATGTCCCCTACCAGAAAAATTTTCAAGACGCCAGGAAACATTGCCAAGTGTTAGAATATTTGTTGACTAGGCGAAATATTCTTCACCTATTGACATCAACTTAGTGCATGTCCCGACAGTGTAGGAAGAATCGTCAGAGGAATATTCTTTAAAGAATATTTCGCAATGATGCCAACAGTGGTAGTTAGGGGTGGTGGAACTATAGAAAGCTACCAAAGGCGATGGAATTGGGTGGCCATCTCCAGCACTTGTGGCATGGCCCTTATCTGTGCGAGTAGCACCAAGATGCCTAAAGAGAGGGTGGAAAAGATTAAGATCTTCAAGAATGGTGGTGTGCAGGGGAGAAGTTCAGAGGGGGCTTATGGACGTTTAGTTACTTTTTGGAATCAGGATCATCTCCAAGGTACCCCGATTTGGGAAGATGTAAATCATGTGGCCACCAAATTCAGGCATATCCGAGATGATTTTAGCTAGATTTTGTCTAATATCTATGCTCCCAATAATAAATCTACTAGGAGTTTTTGGAAAAGACTTGAATCTTTTAGGTTATGCTTTCCCAATGAGAATTGGATTATCATGGGGGATTTTAATACATCGTTGTTGGAGTTAGAAAAATTTGGGAGCTCTCAAATACAGATGGACAACAAACTAGATCTGATGGATTTCATTAACTCCCAATGTTTGCATGATGTGGACCTTAAGGGAGCTACCTATACCTGGACTCATAGGAGGATTGGGAATGACCTTATCCAAGTTTGACTCAATAGGGCTCTTATTTCGAATAACTGGTTGAAGGGTTATTCTTGCTCTCTAAATGCTCTTTCCAGAATTGGTTCGGACCATTTCCCTATAAATTTTGTGGCCGAGTCGATGTCAGGTAAGAGAAATTTTCCCTTTAGATTTGAAAGAATGTGGTTGTCGCACCATAATATTTTTTATTGTATTCAAGAGTGGTGGAATATGAGCGTTAATGGGACTGCTATGATTAGAGTTGCTAAGAAGCTAGGTGAGGTCAAAACTAAAGTTAGAATTTGGATCAAGGAGGTTTTTGGGGATATCTTTGCTACTAATTTTGCAATTCAGTATGATTTAAAGGATATTCAGGATCGTATTCAGAAAGATGGTTATGTGGGTGATCTTTTATCTAAGGAAAATGTTATCCTTACCAAATACCATGACATTATTTCAAAAGAAGAGGAATATTGGAAACAAAGATCCATATCGGTCTGGTTTTCTACTGGGGATAAGAATACCAGGTTTTTCCATATGACCACTATGAAACATAGGGCATCCAACCATATTACCCATATTATGAAGAGTGGTGTTAAAATTGAGAAGGAGGATGAGATTAGGAATGAGGCTATCCAGTTATTTGAGAACCTCCTTTCCTTGGAAGAGGGATTGGATGTGAATGCTCAACAAACACTCATTGAGTCTATCCCTAATATTCTGAATGAGCATCAAAATAGACTTCTAACTACTATCCCCTATTTAGATGAGGTCAAAAAAGCTATTTTTTCTTTCAAAGGGAATAAGGCCCCTAGGCTCGATGGGTTCCCCATGTTCTTTTTCCAAGTCTTCTGGGAAATCATGGCTGATGATGTGGTTAATGCTATCAAGGAGTTTTTTGGATCCAAGAAGTTGTTGAAAGAGCTTAATGCTACCTTCATTGTTCTCATTCCCAAGACCCCTAGTGCTAATGCTTTTGATCTCTTCTGACCTATTAGCTTATGCAACTCTTTTTTATAAAATTATAGCTAAAGTGGTTACTACTAGGCTTCTTGGGATTCTTCCTTTGTTGATATCCCCCCAACAGAGTGGTTTTGTTCCTGGCAAACATATTTTGGATTCCATTATCATGGTTCATGATAATATTCATTCTCTTGAAGCTTCAAAAATCCAAGGCTTCTTGCTTAAACTGGACATGTCCAAGGCTTATGATAGGGTGGAGTAGGATTTTTTGATCAAATTTTTAAAATCCTTTGGGTTCTCAGAAAGGTTTATGCATTTGATCTCTACTACCAGTACCTCTTTCATTATCAATGGTTCCCCTTCCCACTTCTTCAAAGTGTCGAGAGGAGTTAGACAAGGAGATCCTATGTCTCCTATTCTCTTTAGTCTTATGGTGGAATGTCTGGGAAGGCTCTTGCACAATAAGGTTATTGATGGAAGCTTGAAAGGGTTAAAATTGCCTTCGGCTAATCTGGCATGTTCGCATCAACAATTTGTGGATGACATGATTCTTTTGGGTAGTTCTACTATTAGAGAAACCAAAATCTTGAAGAGCTCCCTTGTGCTTTATGAGGAAGGGTCAGGGAAAAAAATCAACAGGATGAAAAACTCTTTTCTTTTTCAATACCCGAAAGCATAGGAAAAGGAAAATTGTGAACATTTTAGGCTGTGTTGTTTTTTCTCTTCCTTCCATTTATTTGGGCCTTCCTTTGGGTTCTAAACCTCTGGATTCATTTTGGACTTCTCTTGTGGATAGGTTCAATTAGAAGTTAGCTAGCTGGAAAGGGGCCCTTTTGAGTCAAGCTAGTAAGGTTTTATTACTCAAGGCTTCTCTTCAGAATTTACCTGTCTATGCCCTTAGCTTGATTAAGATTCTTTCCAAATTTGTTGAAATCATAGAAAAGATTCAAAAATGCTTCCTTTGTTTGGGGGTTGAGGAGAAGAAGAGGATTCCACTGGTGGCTTGGGAGAATGTGTGCAGACCTAAAAAGTATGGGGGTCTTGGTCTAAGGAGCATTAGAGTGTTCAATAAGGCTCTTCTGGCTAAATAGGTTCGGAGATCACATGCTGACACTCATGAATGGAATTCTATCTGGTTCATCAAATACTTGTAGGGGTTTGACTCCTTCAACGACTTTATTAGTTCTCAGAATCTCCCCCATGGTTCCACCCTGTGGAACCATGCCATTAAGGCTAGGGACCTTGTTGGTAAAGGAGCATCTTGGAAACTTGGAGATGGTAAGAAAATCTTGTTTTAGGAAGACTAGTGGATTGGAAATGATATCCTATGTAATAATCCTTTCTTTAGGTACCACATGGAGGTTTGCAAAAATAGGTTTGGTATCTTGGTGAAGGATTATTGGAGAGATAATCAATGGGTTGATATTTCTTCTATAAGTTAGGATCTTCTTCCTTTGCAACTTCTCCTCAATTCTGTTGTGCTCAGATTGTAGGGCCTAGAGGATTCTTTGGTTTGGAAGTTGACCTCTTCAGGGAGTTACTTTGTTTCTTCTGTTGTGGCTTCTTGTTATTCTGCCTTATCTTACCCTATTTGGGCAAAGGCCTAGGTGCACAAATTAATTCCTAAAGTTAACATCTTTGTTTGGACCCTCCTTCAGAATAAATTGTTGACTAATGACAATCTTTGTAAATGTGGTTTCTCTTTTCCTAACAGATGTTACCTTTGTTGTGCAGAGGCAGAGTCTTCCTCACATCTTTTTCTCCATTTTCCTTTTGCCTATACTATTTGGTGTAGGATTTTGTAGCTATGGGATCTCAGCTGGGTTTTTCCTGGAACTTCTTGGATTTTTATAATCAATGGAAGGTCCCCTCAAGCAACCATGTGTTGAATTTTCTTTGAAGCTATGTCTTTCCCCACCTTGCTTAGGGCATCTAGAAAGAGTGTAATAAAAGAATATTTAGGGATATGGCTTTGTTAGAGGAAGTTGTTTTTGGAAAGATCAACAGGGTTGTGAGAGAGAATTTTAATCTGCTCAATAGTAAGATCAATACTAAGGGAATGGCTAGCTTTCAAGACTATGAGCTTAGAATGGTTGATGCTTGGAAGGTTAATGTTGATATATCCAATTGTCTTAAGTCTACCAAGGGACTTAGAGATGGTATTTTCTGGAGCCTACCTCCTCCTGGCTGGGTAAAAATCAATTTTGATGGGGCGGCCAAGGGAAATCCTGGGCCTGCTGGGTGTGGGGGTGTTATTAGGGATGAGAATCATTTCCGCAGTGGCTCTCCCCTTGGGCACTTAGACTAACCACATGGCATAAGCTATTCAGACTTTTCAAGTTTTGAATCTGACTAGTCAGTTGAACTTTAAAAATGTCTTGATTGAAGGGGATTCGAACAATATTATTCAATGTAATAAGGGTCTTCATAAACCCTCTTGGTCTATAGAAAATTGGATAAACCTTTCTAAGGAGATTATTAATAAATTTGAAAAATGCTATATTTTCCATGCTTTTAGGGAAACTAATATGATGGAAAACTTTTTTTCTAACAAGGGGGTTCATGCAAAGGAAAAGTTGAGTTGGCCAAGGAGTGATGAGTTGGAGGCTGACATCACTACCCTTATCATGTATGACCGCAACCATGGGAAGGTGAAAATTCCCCCTACCAATGAATGATGGAAAAGTGTCATGTCTTGTAGTCTTGGGATTGCAGATCACTAATTACTCATTGTTGGCTGAGGTGTAATTTTAATACTTTTCATTCAAATGATTTGAGATTTGCATGCTTTCTAGGCATTACAAAGGAAAGTTTTTTTGGTCTTTTGGATAATTCTGAACAAGCTAGCAAGGTAACCAACATGGGTGGTGGGAGTTGCAGGGTGGAACCGATGGACTGTGAGATCATAAAAAATAATTCTAAGCTCTGGGAGAGGCTAGAGAAGGGTAGGATCACTATTTTTATTGAAAAACTTCATGGTTGGGATCCATATGTAACCATGTGTTTCACCAAGGGTTGGGATGATGGTGATATTATTCTATTTGGGAGAAAGGTGGTCATTAATGAGCAGCTTATTGCTGAGGTGACGGGGCTTCCTATGGAGGGTATCAAATTCTACAGCGATAGAAAGCTCTCTGACTAGGCAATCCAGAAATTTCCTAAGTCTGAGAAGGAGAAGGAGGACCTGTGAAGGACTACAAAAAGCTATTATGACTTAGTGAGGATTGTTTCACACTAGAGGAAGGTGTTGAATGTGTTGATGGAGTATGTTACCCTGGATGGATGCTACACTAGGGTCTTCGGGTACCATTTCATACTTCTCAACCATTTCAGGCATCAGGTTAGGGTTTCTCTCCCTTTCTATCTTGCCTCTTCTTTGAATGCCAGCCTAAGGAACCATAGACAAAATCCTATTAGGCATTCCATTCTCTATGAAGGCCTACTTGTGTTACTTCATGATCATTTTAAAGCTATGTCAACTCTGTCCCACTAGACCCCTTCCTCTAAAGATAGGGTTGTTGTTAAGGGGAAACAGAAATCTAGTGTCTCTCCCCAGAAGAAAGGGAAAAGAAAGGTTTTAGAGGAATCTTCTTATGAAATTAGTGGGGAGGATTCATAGTCGACCCCTTCTGATAATTCCAGTTACCCTGTGACTAATAGAGAGGAGAGGCCCCGCTTTCCTAGGGATCTTAAGGTGGGGGATCATTATTTTAAAGATGAATGGGAATTCCCCGATGACATTCTGGCTATTGCCCGTAATGGGTCTGTGGGTTTTTTTAGGTTAATTAGATGGGTCTTCTTTGAGATTAAGGAAATTAAGCTGAACTAGAGAGAAATGAACAGTAAGATTTAGAAGTATGATAATAATAAAAATAGAGACAACATTAAGGCAACTGATTTATGGATAGTGGATGAGAAGAAATACATGGTGGAGTGTCTTAAGAAAATGGTGGAGGATTTACAATAGTTCAAAAGAAACCATGATGGTAAGTTTCCTGAGATGGAGGAAAAGATGAGGAACATAAAAAACTCCCTCCACAAGGTGCTTATCATGAGTCACAAAATTTTAAAGTCTACTGCAAAGACCATAAACACAATGGTGGAGAATTTGGAAAATGCTTATCAGGCTAGGATGGCTGTGTTCATGGATCTTGAGAAAGAGGAAAGCTAGCTAGAAGGTGGAGGGTCAAGCAAAAAAACTAGAGCAAATTTGAAGAAGAAGGTAGATTAGGCCCTTGTGAACATCCAAGAAATGAAAAAGTCTACTATCAACATGAACAAGTTGGAGCAAGAGGCGGCGAAGATTCTCAGGAATCTGGCCTAGTGGCTAGATCTTTTGTGGTTTTTTGTTGGTTTTTTCTATGCTTCCTTGGTTTCCTTTGTTTTCTTCTTTGCGGGTAGTGTTTTGTTTTTTGATTGGGCACTTTTAATGTTATATCTGTCTCTTTGTTACTATTAAGGGTTTTGGGTCCCCTTCAAAACCTATTTGTTCCTTAATCAAAAACATCCAATCCACACCTAGACACACTAAACAACTCTAAACACAAAGGAAAACCTTAACAATAGGTTTCCCAACCAAGAGGCACAACTCACCACAAATAAGAATGGTGACACATCATTTCCAAAGAACCACATGCTTCCAAGACATCTTGTCATAATGTGGAAAAATACAAGAAGAGGATTTAATTCCCTACCATGGAACCCATGAGACATTATCTCAAATACATGAGATATTTTTTTTGAATAACAATATATAAACACTTTAGAAACATTAGTGCAACTAGGGACACTAGGTCTACACATGACATTTGTTGCAACATGACATCACACAAGTGGAAGACTATCACCCCACACATCCTTGACCTATTAAGAATTTTTGGAACACTTACAATATGATCCATGAAGGATTCCAACCATCCCTAGCCTTCACAATACTAGAAGAAAAATTTCCCTAACCCTAGGTTTTCCAACTGGGTCATTTCGAGAGGTTGCATGTAAAACAATACAAGAGATAACATAAGTCCTCAATGATGAAACTTGAGAACTAGATAAAGGTACTACTAGTACCCTAGGACCATGGTGAAAAAAATTTGTTTACATGGTTTTCCCATGTGAGGAACTAAAATCTAGAGGAAGGACCAAGTTCAAAGTTAGAGAAAAATTGAGTAGGTTTTGAAGGTTCAAACAACCAAAAATATCAAAACAAAAAAAGTACAAGGAGAAAAAAATGTTTGACAGTGGTATTAGGCTTGGAAAAACACTGTATATTTTTGGTTAAGAGGGTTTACATTATGTTTTTTATTGGAATGAGGCCACCCAAACACAGGACAAGGCCTCCCAAACTGATCTAGTCAAAAATTAGAGATTTTTTCCTACCAAAATCAAGTTGCCCCATTGATGATTAGGCTGCCCAAACATGATACAAGGCTTCCCAAACTGACCAGTCCACCTAAATGGACTTAGCCAATTTTTTGGATAGGCTAGGTTAATCCTAGGGCCACCCAACTATGAAATATGACCAATAATTTCATTTTAAGCACCAAATGAGATGTTCTTAAATTATTTTAGCCTTCTCACATCATGATAATAAAAAAATAAAGAAATTATGCTTGATACCAACACTAAGACACTTAAATAATCCAATACTCTTTTCTACCATCAAATTTATATTTGTCTCAAGCAGAGGTTCTTAAGATTGTCAAATTTATAGTATATATGAAGGGAACATGTCTAAATAAATTAAATTAATTAGAAGAGCTTGGTGCCATGATTTCCTTTGACCCATGTACATCTGATCCCCAACAATGGTTCCATGCCACCTAACCATGTGATACCCTTAAGCTCACCCCACCATGCTAGGAGATAGTCACAAGGCCCAATCACTCACACACATAATACACATCAAGAAAGGGGTATGCATTCACACAAGACATAGATAATACACTATATACAATGATGCAATTAAACCAATGCCATCATAGAAGTAATTCATAATATCTCTTTAGGTGCTTAATGCAGGAGCATCCAACGATATAGGGAAAATCTTGCATCACCCAAAAAAAATGTTTTCTTTATTTTCTTTAGTTGTTTTGAGTCCCATGATGGCACTTAAGGGGTATAAGACTATCAAGCATCAAAAATGGTGAAAAATGGGAACTTACTATTTTCAATAAGTCAACCTAAATAGGCTTGTATGGACATGAAAGTTTACCCCAAGGAGAAGAGCTGAAAAATATTTCTGGTCGCGAAATAATCGCCTCAATACCTTATACGGTTTGGGAGAAATTAAAGTTTTCATCTTGAGAAATTTCTCCAATGTAGCTTCAAACTCAAATATAAAACTTTAGAGGCCTTGAAACAGCTCAGAAAGTGGTTGAACCGACCTATGGTGGGTTCGCGAGTTGTAGAGCTTGTCAAGAGATTTCCAAAGATATGCAATAATACCAAATCAAACACCCGAATCAAAAGTTATGGCCCCATGAAGTTGGTCCTCTAAAAAAGTGAATTTCATAAAACTTTCTTCCTAGGCCAGAAATCAAATGGCAGGACTTTTGGCACCAAAACAAAAAGGGGAAATTTGATATTTCTAAAACATTCTAGGGCGGTTATTGGGGAAAATAAAAAGGGTTAAGTGGGGGTGGTAGAAGGTGGCCCTGATAGTGCAGATTATGGCTTCAAATAGTAGATTTTATTTTCAAAGTTGATTTTGTTATAATAAATCAAGCCCATGAGGCTGTAGCATGTAAGATTTGAATCTATAATTTTTTTTTTTAAATAATTGAAACTTAATAATTTTTATGTCTCACATCTTTTGTGTTGGTATCTGTTGTTGTGATTTATGTGGGTTCTGGGTGGTGTGCCCTCATTAAGTGGTATCAGAGCAAGAGTTCCTAAGCCTATAACAGAGCGTTGAACATGAGGAGGTTGCAGGAGGACCTGTGAGTGTGGGTTGAGTTCAAGATACCTCCAAGACTTTCCCAGTATGGCAGAGGTAGAGGCTGAGGTGGTGGAGGAAGAGATCCACCTAGAGATGAAATTAGAGCCCTTAGAAGGAAATTAGAAACCTTGCAACAAGAGGTTCGAAGAAGAGATGTGCAACGAGACAGAGATGATAGTGAAGATGAAATGGAAGACGAAATGGAAGAGGAAGAGCAAGATCTAATGGATCTTGAAGAAAGAAGATTGTTGCAAGTGATCTCAAGCATTGGGAAGAGACCTAAAATGGAGATTTCAACTTTTAGTGGAAATATGAATCTTGAAGAATTGATTGATTGGATTAATGATATGGAGGAATTTTTTTGAGTTTGAGGAGATCGAAGATCCTCACAAAGTGAGGTTTGTAAAGACAAAATTGAAAGGTCACGCCAGTATATGGTGGAAAGAGGTCCAATTAGAAAGAGGAAGACAAGGGAAAGATAAAATTTCCAGATGGCACACAATGGTGTCAAAATTGAAGAAACAATTTATTCCAAGCGATTACGAATTGGAGTTGCTCAAGAAGATGCAGAGCTTGAGGTAAGGGACAAGGATGGTGAAAGAATACACAAAGGAATTTCACAAGGTCCTGATTCAGACAGAACATTCTAAGGTGAATAAAGATAAAGTTGCTTGCTATATTAACAGGTTGAAGTGGTGCATTAGTACCTACACCTCACCCTTAATTTGTTATCATTTGAAAGAAAATAGGGTATTCAATTGGTAAGAGTTAGTGTTTTGAGGTACTTTGTCTCTAATAAGGTCTAAACAAGACCAATAGTCAAGTTCTTAGGTGATTTTTTAGGTTTTGTGGACATAATGTGTAAAGTTGCCATCTTGCATCAAAGTTGTCTTGTAAGCCTTTGACGAAAAATTTCTTGAATTTGTAAGAGAAAGTGTAAGATTGGAGCTTTAAACATGTATTAAGGGTATTTCCAGAGTCTTGGTGAAGTATAGGTGAAAGAACACAAACATTACATTATAAATAGTATTATTGTTAGTCATACGTAAGTGTTTGTAATTTGAGCTCCAACGGTCACAAAGGGTTCAAAATTCAGTTGTAAGGGTGGTTGATTGGTAATTGAGTCTAGAAGTCCTTTAAAAGGCATGGAGAGATCATTGGAGAGGTTTCTAGCTTGAAATCCAAGATCTTGACAATAAAATTCTAAGTTTTCTTTCCTAATTACTGTGTTTTCTCTTATTTACAGCCTTGCATAGGCCGTACAGGCTAATCTATGATATGTAACTTTGTATGTTCTCTTGGAGCATTGTGTTGGCATTGAAATGTGTCTGGTTTGAAGGTTTAAAGGTAGTCTTGAAGCCTCCTTAAATTTTTTTCTTGTACACAACTGTATACCCTGTTTGTGAGGGTTTGTGAACTCAAAATGATGTAAACGGGCCCTTACACTTTCTGTAGCCACTATAACTTGTGTAAAGGGCCCATGGAGTCTATTTCACATGTAGGATACATGACTAAGGAGTAGGGATAGGAATAAAGAAGATATGTCTATTGTTCTTGAGTGGGTTTGTGGAGAAAACCTTGTGTATGAGGAGGTTCCAGCCTAGGGTTTGTTAAGATTTGTAAACGAGTCTTATTTTTCTAAACTTTTAAGCATGAGTGAGGTTAATGGAGTGTGTTTGAGTTGGTTTTAGGGCCTGGAAGGTTGTGCATGTGCTAGATACAATAAACCCTCAAGAATAGTGCACAAAATAAGGGTTTTCAAGTTAGGTCTGAGTTTGTCTGTACAAGTGGAAAATAATTGTGGAATCTGTGTTTTCTTGGCATTTTATTTTCTTCCCCAAGGATTCAAGGGTGTGTGTTGAGTTTGAGAGTATGTTGCTTTGTAAATTTGGGCTAATTGAGAAGCCTTCTTAAGGGTAGGTGTATAGGAAGTCTGTGTTGGTCCAAAGGACTTGTGGGAGATTTTGTGATATGTGTTGTAACATTAAAAAAGGTATCTAAAACCATCAAGAGTTAGCCTGGTGATTTGGAAATTTGTGCAGTAAATGGTCAAAATTAAGCATTGCACTACTATTAGGAGTCAAGGGGTTAAAGTGTGAAATCATGCATATGTTCATTGTCAAACTTTGAGAGTTGTTTAGAATGTTCAAATAAGTGGTTTTAATCTTGTTAGATGCCTCTTGAAGGAAGGTTGTCAATTGGGTTGAGATTGAGTCTCTTGGGTCTACATCATGAAGCCAAGCATACAGGAAGAATTGGTACTAGTAAGAATGACCACCATTGAGGATGCTTATCAGTTTTCTCTAAAAGTTGAAGAATGATTGAACAAGAGGTTTGGGAACAAATATCAAGGTGGAGGCCATGGAGGAAAGACTAGTGGATGGTCATATGGAGGTTGAAATGAAGATCAAAAGAAGGATGAAGTCTCTAGTAGGAGCCATAACTAGAAAGGAGATAACACCTACTGTCCTCATGATCAGAATAATGGAGACCAAAGAGGAAGAGGAATATCTAGATGAGGACCGGGAAGAGGAGGTTCTTATTACCAAAAGAGCTTTGTTGAATGAGGAACAAGAACCAACTCAGAGGAAGAATTTTTTTCACACCAGATGTAAGTGTGAAGGTAAAGTTTGCAATGTTATTATTGATGGAGGTAGTACTGATAACCTTGTTTCAGAAGAAATGGTTAGTAAGTTGTGATTGGAGAGAAGAAGGTATCCAAACCCATACTAGATTGCTTGGTTGCAGAAGCACCATAAAGCCTTGGTAAATGAACAATGTCTGGTAAATTTCAAGATTGGAAATTACCATGATGAGGTATTGTGTGATATTATGCCTATGGATGTTTGTCATATGTTGTTAGGAAGATCATGGCAGTTTGATCGACAAGCAGTACATGATGGACATGCCAACGCCTATTCTTTGACAAAGGACAAAGTTTGTCATAAGTTGAAGCCCTTGAAAGAGGCAGAAGAAAAGGTATGCAACAATGTAAGAATTTGTTTGGTTGATGGAAGAAAGTTCCTAGAAGGTATGAAGCATGAGCATATGTGTTTTGAATTGATCCCTATAGTTGATAAAGAAGATACTACTAAGGTACCTATAGAGGTTTCAAATTTGTTGAATGAGTTTCAAGCTATTATTTCTAATAATGTACCTCAAGGTTTGCCTCCCGTAAGAAAGATTAGTCATCAAATGGACCTAATTCCTAGAGCTAGTTTTCTAAATAAGAAAACTCATCATATGACTCCAACAGAGAGTGAAGAGTTGAACAAACAAGTGAAAGAGTTGTTGTGGAAGGGATTGATTCGAGAGAGTTTGAGTCCATGTGCAATATCTGTAGTACTTGCACCAAATAAGCATGGGGAATGGCGATGTGTACAAATTCTAGAGCCATCAACAAGATCACCATCAAGTATATATTCCCCTTGCCAAGGATGGATGAAATTATGGATTGTTTGAGTGGAGCTGAGTGCTTCATGAAGATAGATTTGAAGATCAGATATCACCAAATTCGTATTAGAGAAGGAGATGAATGGAAGATAACCTTTAAAACCAAGGAGGGCTTGTATGATTGGTTAGTGATGCCTTTTGGGATAACTGATGCAACAAAAACATTTATGTGGCTTATGAATGAGGTATTGAAAGAATTTTTAGGAAAATTTGTTATTGTTTATTTGGATGATATTTTGATTTTCAGTAAGACATTGGAGGAGCACTTGATGCATATCTGAAGAGTTTTTGAGAAGTTGTTGATTAATTAGAAGAAATGTAGTTTTGTGAAGAGAGAGTTGGTGTATCTGGGATTTGTTGTCTCAGCAGAGGATCTCAAAATAGATCCAGGGAAGGTGAGAGCTATCATTGGATGGCCTACTCCAAGGAGTGTTATAGAGGTAAGATCATTTCATGTTCTAGCAAAATTTTATAGAAAGTTTATTAAGAATTTTAGTAGTATTTGTGCACCTCTAACTAGAGCAATGAGAGGGGATAGAAAAGAGTTTAAGTGGACTATAAAAGCAGCCAAATTTTTTTACATGTTGAAGAAGAAAGTTACTAACCAACCTATTTTGGCACTTCCAGATTTCAATAAATTTTTTCAGGTAGATTGTGATGCTAGTGGCACTGCCATAGGAGTTATTTTGAGTCAAGAAGGTAAGCTTGTTGCCTATTTTAGTGAGAAGTTAAATGATGCTAAGAAGAAATATTCTATCTATGATCAAGATTTTTATGCTATAGTTTAGGCTTTGAAGAAAATGAGACACTATTTGTTGCCAAAATAATTCGCTTTATATACTAATCTCTAGGCTTTTTAGTATCTCAATAGTCAAGGAAAGTTGAATCAAAGGCAATTAAAATGGGTTGAGTTTTTGTAGAGTTATACTTTTGTTTTGAAGCACAGGAGTGGAAGGTCAAACAGAGTTGTAGATGCCTTAAGTAGAAGGAAAAATTTGTTAATAGAAATGAATATAGAGGTTGTTGGGTTCAATGAACTCAATATTTTGTATCTTGAAGATCCAAACTTTGCAGAAGCTTGGAAAGCTTGTTTGGAACCCGTTACATTGGATAGGATGAGATGATTGTATTTCTTAATCCAAGATGTTGTTTTGAGGAAGCCAAATGTGCATTCCAAGGATTTCTATGAGAGAGAATCTAATCAAGAAGCATAGTGGAGGATCGGTCAGACATTTTGGTCGAGATAAGACCATTGCTCTCGTTAGTGAGAATTATTATTGGCGATAGTTACAACAAGATGTGAAGAAGTTTGTACAAAGTTGCAAAGTATTTTAGATGGTGAAAGGAACAAGTTAGAATACTAGATTGTATTAGCCATTACCTGTACCTGAGAGGCCATGGGAGGATATTAGCATGGATTTTGTTCTTGGCTTGCCAAGGACATAGAGATGCCATGATTCCATATTTGTGGTGGTGGATAGATTTTCAAAGATGACACATATCATTCTGTGTCATAAGACCAGTGATGTTCATGTTGCAAACTTGTTTTTTAGAGAGGTGGTGAGACTACATAGTCTACCAAAAAGTATAGTTTCAGATAGAGATACCAAATTTGTTGGTTATTTTTGGAGGACATTATGGAAGAAGTTGAAGACATATTTAAAGTTCAGTTTTGCACACCATCCACAAACTGATGGATAAACAAAGGTGGTGAATAGGAGTTTGGGAAACCTACTAAGATGCTTAGTTGGAGATAAGCCCAAGGGATGGGATTTGATTATACCTCAGGCAGAATTTTCTTACAACAATTATGTCAATAGGAGCATTGGTGAATCACCATTCCAAATTGTATATGGGAGTATTCCAAGAACTTCTTCTGAACTGAGAAAGATGGATAAGAGTAGTGTTGAGGCTGAAGATTTTGCTAAGCAACTGAAGAATTTGTACGAAGAGGTGAAGAAACATATCAATAAGATGAGCTCACAATATAAGGCTCAGGAAAATTAGAAAAGGAGGTATAAGGAGTTCCAGGTAGGAAATGAAGTCATGGTTCATTTGCGAAAGGAAAGGTTTCCAGTTGGTACATACAACAAGTTAAAGATGAAGAAGTTTGGGCCATGCAAGATCCTTAAGAAGCATGGTTCAGGAAATGCTTATGAGGTAGAGTTTCCTAGTGGAATAAACATTTCTCTTGTGTTCAACATTTCTAATTTGATAGAGTATCATGAAGGTGATATAGAGGAGGGTCTTCTAAAAGAATAGTGGAAAATTCTAGCACCTACTTTAGAGAATGAAGAGATAGAAGAAATCTTGGATAACCATGTGGGTAGAAGCACAAGAAACAGGCAATATGCAGAGTACTTGGTGAAATGGAGAGGAAGGCCTATTGAAGATTCATAATGGTTATCTAAGGCTGAGGTTAATTGTCTTGGTTTCCCTCTAACTACTGAGAAGTGATAAGGTCACTTTTCAAATTACCCTGGGTGTCTGATGTAGGAGCTTCCAACGGTGTAGGGCAATCTTACATCACCCAAAACAATTTTTTTCTTTATTTTCTTTATTTATTTTTATTCCCATGATGGCACTTAAGGGGTATAAGACTGTTAGGAGTCAAAAATAGTGAAAAACAGGAACTTACTATTTTTAGTAAGTTAGCCTAAATGGGCTTGTATGGATGTGAAAATTTACCCCAAGGAATAGAGCTAAAAAAAAAATCATTCGTAAAAGAATCACCTCAATACCCTGCACGGTTTGGGAGAAATTAAAGTTTTCATCCCAAGAAATTTCTCCAATATAGCTTCAAATTCAGATATAAAACTTTAGAGGCCCCAAAACAGCTCAAAAAGTGGTTGAACCAACCTACAATGGGTTCATATGTTTTATAGCTCATCGAGAGCTTTCCAACGATATGCATTAATAGCAAATCAGACACTTGGATCAAAAGTTATGGCCCCACGAAGTTGGTCCTCTAAAAAGTGAATTTCATAAAAAATTCTTCCTAGGCCAAAAATCAAATGGCGAGACTTTTGGCGCCAAAACAAATAGGGAAAATTTGATCTTTCTAGAACATTCTAGGGCGGTTATTGGGGAAAATAAAAAGGGTTAAGTGGGGGTGGTAGAAGGTGGCCCTAATAGTGCAGATTGTGGCTCTAAATAGTAGATTTTATTTTTAGAGTTGATTTTGTTGTAATAAATCAAGCCCATGAGGCTGTAGCATGTAAGCTTTGAATTTGTAATTTCATTTTCTGAAAATAATTGAAAGTGAATCATTTTTATATCTCACATCTTTTCTATTGGTATTTGTTGTTGTGATTTTTGTGGGTTCTAGGCGGTGTGGCCCTCATCAGTGCTACACAAAACTTTTCTAGGACTAGATGTTAGAGAGCTAGTTAGGGAGTGTTATCATGGTGCTCAAAGGGATGGCATCACATGGAATCTCGTACTCCTCTCATATAGACGAGGATAATTTATTTTGTAAGACCCAAGCTCCCCAAGCTAGCATGCCTTCCCAAACATCTTTAGTCTTTATGAGCACTCAAGGCATGAGAGGGGTATCCATTATCTTGATTAGTTTATTACTCATGTTTCATTTGTTATCACTTGATTAGATGACTCCCGACCCATGATCGACCTACTTGCCTCTTTGTTCTAGGGATACGTTGGGAGCCACTCCTCTAACCCTGTCTAATACCTAAGTCCTAAGCTCATCACACCCTCCAATGAGTGTGGCATAAAAACCAATGTAAATATCCAACTTTTTCTAGATTCAATGACATTTTTCCACAACATCTATTTTCACATTTCAAAAAGTACCACTTCATCCAAACATTAAAAAATGTTCATTTTCATGAAAAACTTTCAAAATTTCATAATATTTTTACAAGGCAAAAACCATGAATTTTTTAAATCCACCATTGAAATTTCATCAAAAATTAAAAATTTGAAAATAAAAAATCTAAAAATACCCTTTGGTGGCAAAAGTGCCCAACACCCTTTTTAAGCTATAAAACATGCATTTTACACAATTCCCATAAAAGGGCATTATAACCCCACATTTTAAAAAAATCTCAAATTTTAATGAAAACAAAGAATTTAACAAACTAAATCATGAAATAACATAGGTTGGGAGGATTCTACACTCCCCTAAACCTATTCCTTCAAATGATTTTGAAAAAAAATTCTCAAATGAATTAAAAAAAAACCTCAATTTACTCCAAAATTTTAAATGACTAAACATCAAACATGCCAAATAAGAGCTCATATGAACTAGCATGCACACTCCCCTATTGATTCCTATCCCAATGAATTTGAATTCATTGAATTCCACCACCAAATGCACTCCCAATCAATAAATCTCTAAAATGCTCCAAAGAGGTTTTTCTCTCCCCAATTGTTCTCACAAATAAAATATACAAAAAATGAAAATGAAAATGACTTTTCCCTATTTTACCCTTTTTCAAAACTCAATATAAAACTAATAAAATTCATATTTTCCATTTCATATAACTTGAAATTCCCTCCAATTTTCCCCAAATTCAATTGATACATTCAATTATTTTCCAAACATCATTCAGTATATAATTTAACCATTAAATCCATATAAGCATAAAAAAATAAATTCAATTATGAAAATATAAATTTAAATAAGTCAACATGCACACTTTCATTGGGCTTCCACAATAATGGTATTGTATTCATAATCACATCGAATCCAGTCAACATAGGTAAGATAACAGGAAGTCACACTCGAATTGAGTATGATGGGTAAGGCTAACAATTTTGGCCAATGTGACATCTCCAAATTAACCACCATTGGCTAACTTAGACCTATGTAGCCAAGTGGATAAATAACCATGTACTTGTTACCATTAAAAACACGTCAAGGGTACCTTCTCTCTCTCTCTATATATATATATAGCCGAGGCACAACATAATCACCAAATGGGTCCAATATAATAAATCATTAAAATTAACATCCATTATATAACTCATTTCTTGAACATCATTAACCACATTCACATTTAATCACAACATATATAATGCACATCATTGAATTGAAGCATAATGATAAACCAAACATGTAAATATATAAAATGCCAACAACTGACATGTTGAGGAAACTCATCTTGAACATACGGTGGTTCATAAACACCAATCAAGGCCATTAAGTAATCACCACAACAATCACAAGGAAATAGTGAAGCTAAAACACCAATCTCACATTAACAAGATGCAAATGGAAGGGGCAATATCTTGAGTTGTGTGTAACATGAAACATCACCACAACATCCTTGTTATTTCTTGTGTGTTGTGTTGACATGACAATTTAAGTGTGTTTCTGTAATAACCCATTCAAAATTATTAATTAATATTATTGTAAATGACACATGAATATACTCCAAATTAAAAAGACGTATCTAGTGGCTAAAGTCAATTACAGCTACACATGTCCATTTAAATGAGTAAAAAATACTTATATTCACTTCAAAAGTCAAATTACAATATTGAGTTTTACTTGGCTCCTAAGGCCACAATGTCGTTACATAGTACAACTTCTATCAAGTACATGAATGAATTACATCAAGTTGCATCATAGACTATAATAGTTTGGTGAACAATTAAGGTTCTTCTTCAACATTCACCTCCACCAGTGGACGATAACATGGTTGAAGCACTTTATTGCCCAACCATGAAGCTTACACTTCCCTGATATTCTTCTAACTTGAAGAATGCCCGACCTTGCACCAAAAGTTTAGCAAGAGAACAATTTGCAAGGTGGAATTGGGTGCGTGCCCAAACATCAACATGCAATTTCTATCTACAAGTTAGAAAATAAAATGCAAGATCTATGCTAGGAATGGTAGAAAGTGAAATCACGGAGTTCATTCATACATACATAATGAACAATATTGTTTGGCCAATCATAATAAGTGTGTTGCAACAACAATAGACAATAGGTTCTGGTAAAGCAAACCTATAATCTTTGAACCCCATTTCGACACCCATCCCAAAAGGTAACTTTCTACTATAACATCTATCTACCCTCTAGCAACAACTACCCATAGATGCTCTAGTCAACTAAGGTATCATTGTTCTATTCCAATATTCAAATTATTCTTTCACAATGTCTTCCAAAGAAGAAACAGATTGCTAATTAAACTCTAACTAAAATCAAATTTATGATTCACAAA
Source organism: Sequoia sempervirens (assembly GCA_007258455.2). Lineage (NCBI taxonomy): Eukaryota > Viridiplantae > Streptophyta > Pinopsida > Cupressales > Cupressaceae > Sequoia > Sequoia sempervirens. The sequence continues at coordinate 74,546,711 of VDFB02072274.1, read as the reverse complement.
TCAATTCATCAATCAATCACATCATTCTTATGACTATTTTCTACTTATCATCTTAAGCATTTTCCTTTAAAAAGTGTACTAAAAACAAAACAAGGTATGTCACAAGTATGTGTATGTACATAGACAACATTTATGTGCATACACATATATGTGCCTACTAATGTTTAAGTTTGTGCATACATTATGGAATAATTGTTAATTTAGATTGCAATATTTAAAAAGTATTCTAATTGATGTTTCATTGTTAAAATAAAGAAAACAAAACAAGTCTATGCTAACAGTTTTCACACATATTGTTTTTGCATTCTCACTACTGTGTTTCTTTAACATTGTTTTTTACATAAGAACATTCATTATTTGAACAGAATAAATACCGTTTCCTATTGAACAGTAATGAAACCAATTGTTCACCTATGAACATTCACTATGTAAGCAAAACAAATACTATTTCCTACTAAATAGTTTTAAAACTAGTTGTTTACATTTGTACATTCATTGTTTGAACATAAGAAATGTTGTTTCCTACTAAACAGTTATAAAGCAAGTTTTACACATATGTACATTCATTATTTAAATAGAACATATACTGTTTCCTACTAAATAGTTATAAAACATGATGTTTTCAGCTATAAAGATAAATTTTTAACAATATAGAGTTATATTGCATATGAATATCCACTGTTTACATCAACACATTTATATTTCAACTAAATAGTTACATTTAAAGTAAAATAATATTGTTTACTCTATTTGCATATCTCAAGCTATTTACATGTGAAATGATCACTTTACAAGCATATGCTCACTATTAAGAACATAATGGTTCTTCCACAATGTATAGAAAATAATCAAGTCAAAATTGCCCTATTTCATACATAAGGACAATATGACTAATGTTCAGACAATACTCATACCCTTTAGGCTACAACAACAGACTATGGTTGCTCTGAGTCAACCAGTCCCCAATGGTCAAGTTCCTCCTTCCTAAACATCAATAATATATTTGAAATTTTTCCATGTAGGCCTATTGTTTTACACCATGCATGCAGAGATATTCTACATGCAAACCTTGTTTGCATCCAAGACATAGATTTCATGCCACCATTCTCGTCAAACAGGGTCAGTTTCTTATGAAATGATAGCCTACATACATCTGCAAGGCTTAAGAAACACTCAGCATAGCCCCCTTTCTATTATCGTCCAATTCGATAACAAGGTTTTGATAAAATACAAGAAAATACAATATACACATGGGTCCCTTATTCTCCCAAATCGTAGCCGATCCTACACAAAAAATAATGGCAACTTACACACTGTCATCAGATTAGATTATGATAGCCATTCTGGGCTGAACATTTCGATGCAAAAGAGTTAATGACCGATCACTTTGAAGCTCTTTGAGCCTCGTCCAACCGCTAAGATGGTAAAAAAACCTTTTAACATAAAACATAGGGTTATAAACCCTCTTTCAAGGGATCATTGATCGATCCTTAACAATGTTTATTCAACATAATTTACAGTGAAACAAAATAGAGATTTTGATTAACATCGAATGGCTTGCACGAGAGAGTGAAATCTTAAGAACAACCTAAACTTAATATTTTAAGGCTCGGCTTAGCTCAAAGAGCTAGCCACATGGCTTTTACAAAAAAACAAAGAATTCATGTGATACAACACAAGCTGAGCGACCCAACAGTGGTCGACACCATGCCATTCGGCCTAAGGCCATGTCATTTATCAAAATAAAACTTATGTTTGAATGATGAAATCGACATATAAAATGAAAGATTACCATTCGACAATGAGGAAGAAAAGATAGAGAAAATAAAGTTTGTTTTCTTAAGTGCTCGGATTACCTCATATATCATACTTGAATGAACTTTTTTCTTGATTTTTTCCATGAACTTCTCTGCTTTTTCCTTCCCAACAATCCACTTTTTTTTGTGCTTTCTTCACTCCACTACCTATATGTTCAAAATGGAAACAACAACCTATTCTTTTGCATGCCTATGGCAGAGGCATTATTTCCTTACTGTCAACCACTAGACATTCCAATGTTGCTATTAATTTCATGGTAGGCCACTCTGCCATAATCTTATTTGATTTTATTAACAATACAATATTAGAATCCCATTGGTTATCAAATTGAATTCGACATATAAATTTGAATATGCATTCAAATATATATATGTGTGTGTGTGTGTATTTAAATGGTTCCATTCTTATTTACCATGTTTTCTATTATTTCATATACACATACACACACACACACACATATATGTATGTATTCGAATCTTATTTACATACATGTATATATATGTATATATACTTTCATGTATAATTTATTTGTTATGGCTTACAAGTTCCATACACTATTACTTACAATAGATAAATTAAATTCAAATTTGAGCATCTATATATATATATTGAAGTTTCTTTCGTTTCTTCAAACACAAATTTTAAACAGACAATTTTAATCTTCAAGCTATTTATTTTCAACCATAGAAACAATTAGGAAATTTTGTTTTCTTACATGTGCAAATTAGCTCAAATTCAATTCATCATGTCATTTGTGGTGTGTGCAACCAAATTCCAACTGGCTTACCGTTCGATCCGGCTACACAATCCTACTTCAACCGTGTTCTTGTCCTTCAACCTGTCACCCTGCAACTGCATACACTTGCACTTGCAAATTGATCAGTAACATTCAATTCTTGATGACATATAAAATAGTTTTCATAAATTCACAAATTCAACATTAGTCGACTCCTTATATTCAATTTTTGAATATTCTTGAATCTCCATTTAATATTTAATTAAATTTCATCAATAATTCAATTTTCCATATTTAAATAAATATGCAATAAAATTGGGTTATGACAGTTTTGTGTGCAATGCAACATGGTAGTGTTGTATCCTAATTGCTAAGAGTCATCCTTGTGTTGTTCTATCAAAAAGAATCTTGGCTAATATATTGATTGTGTGGTTTAAAGCATTAAAAAATAATCAAATGTGGCACTTTAGATCACCTTTAACATTATACAATTCAAATATTTGTGGCACAAAAAACATTAGGAATTGACATGAAAATATATCATAAGATAGATGAATATGAGTGAGCTCATGAGTTATATCTTTTTTATAACTTAGGAAAAGGGTATTAAGCTTGTTTTAGACTTCACTAAGTTATTTCATGGTGCTTTGTAATAAAGGTTGGGCACTATTGATGGTAGGATGGATAGTGATGTGGGTAGTGAGGGATAGGGTGTTAGTGGAAGAAGATATGATGGTTAATATTTGTGAAAAGTGATTGTGAATGGATCTTTACAGGTTGAACTAGTGGTTGTGAAAGAGTAATGGAGTTTTACTAATATTGGAGGCATTGTGAATGAGTAATGGGAGTATGATTGATAAGTGTTGTATGTGTAAGAATGATAGGATTGTGAGATAAATGTGGTTGGTGAAGGGTTGGAAACAACACATGGGTGTAGGAGTAGAGGAAGTGGAGTGTTAGTAGGGAAATGTGGGTGATTAAGGTTTGGAAGGAAGAATTGAGGAAAAGGGTTTGGAAAGTGAACAAAAAGAAACATTATTAGCTACATTCATTTCATGTACAATTTAACCAACACCCTTGATTATTTCCATACCATATGATTTTTCATGAGTAAATTATGAATTGCACCTATAGAGTTGAAGGACTTAAATCAATATCAAACTTTTTCTATTTATTTGTAACGATTTGACCATATCTCACTTCTTTTTAATTTTGATGTTTTCAAGATGAACCTTAATATCAAAAGGCTCCTATTCATTGAGATACATGGATGTCTTTAGATTTTCAACAATTGGGATCTCAAAATGATCCATGGCAATTAAATATTTAAGCCTAGGACTATGTTGAATGGGAATATGAGATCTAGGAAGAAGCGTTGACATTATGTCGTTAATCAAATAAGAAGAAAAAGATAACTAAGGAAAAAAAGTTTACATCTAATAATGAGATGAATATAATTAGACATTTCAAGATTAAAAAAATTAATATGAAAAGGTTAAACCCTAAGGTGAAATACTAAAGATGTTCAAAATTGAGGGTTCACCACAATATAGAGGAATTAAACACATCAAATGGTAGTTTAGAATCTAATTTAATGATAAAATATTCAATAACAACCATACCTAAATTAATATGATCTTAGACAATAAATGAAAGGCATAGTTAGAATGTCCCTTAGTTCTATGTCAATTTATGGTTGTTAATGATGGAGAATCTACTATATAGATAGTGTGCTCAATGATTAGATTCAAATTTTTGGAATTGTATGTATACCTATAAAACTATGATGAATCATTGCTATAAATTTGAACCTATTCAAGATTGAGGTAGGGAAGAGGACCTAATGAAGCTCTTAAATGGAATATTTTATTTTTTGAAAAAAATCACCATACCTCTATATGTGAGTTAAGATCTTAAATCATTTTTTGGGGTTTTGGGCATCAACTATGTAGCCACATTAACTACATCTTAACCAAATTGTCTAAAAACACCCCCAAAAAAGGTTATACCAAAACATATGTGCCAAGGCATGTATTATTGATCACCTTATGTGTCACCATGTGATTGATTGTTTCTTTGATGTGACTTATGAAAATGGATACTTTGAGTCAATTTTCAAGCACAAACATAACAACTACTATGATAGAGATTTCACTATATAGATAGTGTGCTCAATAATTAGATTCATTTTTTTGGAATTGTATATTTGCCTTGATTATGATGAATCATCACTATGATTTTGAACCTACTCAAGCCCAAGATAGAGGAGAGGAGCTAGTACTTGTACACCCTAACTTCATGCATCTCAAGCTCTTAAATGGTTCATTATTTTTATATGAAAACATCAATATACCTCTATATGTGAGTTAAGAGCATAAAGTCATTTTTAGGTTCTAGGCATCAATAATGTAGCCAAATTAACATCTTCAACAAGTTGTCCAAAAACACCCAAAAAAAGTTAGACCAAAACCTAGACATCAAGGCATGTATTACTAATCTTATGTGTCCCAAGGGCTGATGCAAGAATTTGGGTCCAAAAAAAGCTCAAAAAGTGGAAGTATTTTTGTTGTTTTTTAGAATTTGTCACACTTGGACTGAAAATTTGAGGCACTTACACAATGAATCTTAAAAAAAGTAAGTAATATGAAATTTATCATTTTGAATTTAGTTTCCAAATATGTAAATTATTCAAATACCCAGATTATAGAAATTAAATTTTGATAGGGATGTATCAAAACCACTTTTTAAAAGTTTTTTTTACCATACCATGCACGTGTACGAACACCACTTTTTGACCCAAATAAAAGTATTTTGATAATTCCTTTTGGGGAAAGAGAGCTAACAACATAAAGATTGATGAAGAATTTTTTTTGTAATTTTTTAAAAAAAAAATTTTAATTGAATTTTTATTGGCCTTAATTGTTGTTTTTAAAAATCAATGTGTACGGATAGCATAATTAGACCTAAACTAATAATTTTTTTAATCTTTTTTTTTTCATTATGTAGAGAATTCTCTAAAGATTGATGCCATATAAATTTTTTTACAAGAAACTGAACTAAAAATAAGTTATTAAAAAACAAAAAAACTTGATATTTCAAGTTTAAGGACTAGTTTGCTTAGAAATTAACTAAAAAATAACAAACATAATCCAATCTTAATAAAAATATATATATTTGGAAACTAGACATCGTGTTCTCTAATGGGTTTTAATTTTATAGATTGATTCAGAAAAAAAAATTCCATCAGCCATATTGCCAAAGTTGGACATTCTTCTTCAATCTGCCTTAGTTTCTTACTTGTAGGTCAAAGGCTAAGGGTCAGATTGCCAAGTCTTTCCTAAGCCTAAAACCAAGGCTACATATGGGTTGGAAATTCAAATTTTTAATAATGCATGTGTTATTAAAATGTGTATGCGTTATTTAAACAAAACATGTATGTGTACGCGTTTCTTATATAGTTGTTTTTTCCCAATTTGGAAAATACTGATAAAACACGTTTTTTCTGCAACATTCCTTTTCTGCAGTATAGTCTGAAAGCACCATTTTCTGTGTTTTTATTGCAAATTTTTCTTGTGCGGGGAATATTCTACTCAAATTGTTGGAAGAGACAAGTGTAGGTTGAATTTTCTGAATTGGAATCAAGTACAAGAACATTTTACAAGAAAATTTGGAAAAAGAGAACTTTTGGATGTATTCATGATGTTTTTGTACTTCAAATTTTATAGAAGAAAGGATCTTCATACTACATAGTTTTATTTGAATATTTGAAGGAGATGGCAATTTGAAAATAGGTTAAGAATCATTTGTTTTGTTATCAAAGAGGGTTTGGTAACCATGTTATCAAAGCAAAAGCAAAAAAAAATGTAGAAAGTTAATGACACCCAAAGAAATTCAAGCAAATAAAGAAATGGAGGCACAAATACAAATGGATAGAAGAGAAAGGATTCGTCAAATGAAAAAATTGGAAGCATATAGTTCCATGAATGTTGAAGAGGAAACCATGAATGATGAGATGAATGTAGATGATGCAAATGTGGAGATGGTGAATATGGAAGAAAATGCAATTATGGAGACAAACCCAACTATGCATTCAACTTCAACTTTGAATGATATGGAAATAAAACCTATGCAAACAACTTCAAGTATATCTTCAAATCCACCTCCCAATGATATGGAAAATGCAACTATGCAAACAACTTCAAGTATGTCTTCAAATCCACCTCCCAATGATATGGAAAATGCACCTATTCAAACAATCCATCCAAGTATGTCTTCAAACCCAATTATTGATAATATTGATCTTAGTTATTTAGAAGAAGTTGGATACACCATTGATGGTATCAATAATTCTAGGGTTTAAACAATGCAAAAACAAAAAAATGATAAAATATCTTATAAGAATGCAAATGAGAATGAAATCCATTTTATGTTTGAAAATGAAAATGAAACCCCTTGTATGGATTGAAAAAGATGTGCTAGATAACCTTTGTGGTAAAGTTTTTTGGAGACAAATTAGAACTTATGGAAATAGAATATATATAAAATATATATAGAAATAAATTAGGATTTAAATGCTAACTCATAGTGCAATTGATGAGAATGTCAAAAATGAGAAAAATGATGAAAAAATTAGGTATTTTTGTAAAACCAAAAAAAAAGATGATTCAGTAGAACAAGTCATATCTAGTGTTGCTAATGTTATTGATTTTATAGGTAAGAAAAGTCGATCTAAAGATAAGAATGCAGCTCGTCATGCAATAACAACTACTCTGCTTAATAAAGCAACTTCAAATAAAAGAATGTTAAGTAAGATTAGTAAATGTATAAAAGTAAATCCTAAAACTTTGATAAAAACTGCTAAAAGAAGAGAAAGTATTGAAAAGGATCCAATTAATCAATGTTGGAGTTTTAGTGGTAGACTCCCAAGATCAAACATGAAAATAACTAATGAAATTAAATCATTAATTAAATTTTTTTTTTATCATAATACAAGAGTATCATCTAACATTAAAGATGTCTTAAAATTAAGGGTGGGTTCCAAAATTTGTGAACCTCATCCAAAGCATTTATTAGATATGACTCAAACTGAATTATATAAAAAAAAAAGATGCTTCAATCTTACCATTGAATATTAGCATAAGTCAAAGATCATTCGAAAAGTGTAAACCTTGGTATGTTAGAATTAATAAGCAATGAATCTCTTGTTGTTGTAAGACTCATGTACAATTTTGTTATTATTATGATAGTTTTCGATATATACGGTGCACTTTGCATGCTAACCAAATTATGCAGGACATTTAAGGTATTAATATGCCACTTGAAAGAATCAATGATTTTATAGCAGGTTTGTTTCGTGAACCCTCTAATGGAAACTTATTTTATTTAAAAGCATGTATTTATGGAGAATGTGATAGATGTGGTAAATTTTCATTATTAAGAGAATGTATGCATGAAAGTAGTTTAGATGAATTTTGACAATAATTAGTGGATGTAAAAAAATTTAAAAATGTTGAGTATTCTTTAAAAGATGGGAAATTTGGAAAACGTTGTGAGATAATTGTGGAAAAATTTAGTGTGCATGCATTTATTAAAGAATTTAAAGATAAATTGTACCTAAATATGTTAAACACTCTTAGTATGCTCATTGGTTTGATAATCAATTTTGTTTATGTAAAAACACATTCCAAATTGGAACTATATTGTTAGTAATTGATTTTGCTGAAAATTATACTCTCGCTCCACAAGAGGAAATTCAATCACAGTATTATAATTCAGTGCAAGTAGCTATATTTGTTCATATTGTTTATAGACATGCAGATGATAGTAGAGAAGATAATAGAATTTTTTTGAGAGAGTACCATTTTTATGTAAGTGATAATCGATTACATTCATCTGAGTTTGTTCAATATTGTTTTGATATATTTTATAAAAATTTAGAAGAGAGAGGAATTTGAATGAGAGAACATCTCATATGGTCGGATAATTGCACGGGTTAATTCAAAAACGCTAGAATGTTTTATTAGTTATGTAGAGTTCATAAGGAAAATAATATCCAACACATGAGTTTTTGTTAAGCTGGACATGGTAAGGGAGAACGCGATGGAGCAAGTGCATGTGTGAAAAGAGCTCTTGCTAGAGAGCAACTAAAATTTGAAGATGTTGCGAAATTAAGAGATTCACATGCAATTGTAGATTGGTGTAATTCCAAATTTTCTACAAGAACAAGTGAGAACTCAATAATTCAACGCTTCTTTTGGTTAGTTGAAGAAACTAATATTTTTTCTCGACAGGATTGTGAAACAATTAATGGATCTGCAAAATGGCATTCGTTTAAGAGTTTGAATGCAAACACATGGATACTATGGACAAGGGAGTTGGCATGCTTTTGTCAAATTTTTATTGCAAATGATTGGGAGGAGTTGAAAATACAGAATGGGTCAAAAAATGGCAACAAAGAGCCTTAACACCTACATTAACACATGTTCAACATGGAATGACAATTGAAGATAATCAAGTGTTTGCATCAGATGATTATGATCATGTTTTGGATCTTGTACAAGAAGGTACATTATTTATTGAGTTGAATTTTATATGTATGCATGTTTATATGTGAATTAAATATAAGTCACTCTTTATTGAATTTTTTATTTAGTTTTGTAGGACATGTGTATGTTGTTGTTGCACCTGACGGGAATGAAGAGGAACCAGAGTATTGGTTGGCTAGATGTGTTGAGAGAAAATATAAGTTGGTACATCCTAGAGTGGATGATGACAACTTTGAGTATCCAACTAGTTCAGTGGTTATTTTTTATTAGTGATAAATAGGTTTTGCAGGGACCAAAAACCCCATACATACTAGTTTTGAGGGGACCAAAAACCCCATCCAAAACAAAGAAAGCTGCAAAAAGAAAGGAACACAAACAATCAATAGCCCAACATCAGCAGTCTACCAAAAGATACATGCTATAAAACAAACTATAGAGAATCAGCTTTGAAGGGGCTGAAAACCCTTTTATAGCTAGGAATTCACTTGGACTTTAAAACCAATCATTTTAAAGGGACTGTTGAAGCTAGCCAGGCACTAAACATAGCTTGCAACATATGTTCCAAAGTAAACCAACAATGGCTACCAAAGCACCCATCAAGAATGACCTTTCTCCCAAACTTCCTACCTAAATAAGAGAGAAATTGAGCATAGCAACACTCTAAGAAGCATCACTCACTAAGCAGCACTAGATCACTCAAACCACCATCTCTAACTCCACCTCTAAAGGAGAGAGCTCCCCTCTATAGGAGAGCATAATATGGTAATCCTTCCCAATGAAACCACAACACTCCACCTCGCACAAACTCCACCTCAATAAGATATCATAAGAGAGGAGAGAACCATTCGACATCCCTACAACTACGAACTCCACCTCCATAGGAACAGCCACCTCCTCTATAGGAGTGGTCTTATTCTCAAAAGAAGACACTGACTATAAAACATGGAAAAAGACAGTGACAGTAGGAAGAACCATAATATCCTTAGGCGCCATAGGTACTAGGTGTCGGACCCAAAAGGTAAAAAGTAGCCTATCTAGCAGCAACAAGAGAGCATCCATCTGAGCAATAAAAACAAAACCCAATCGGGGATCCTCAGTAATAACTTTGAAAACCAAACCCCATATTAGCAAAATATTTGAAGCCTAATTGGGGCATCAAAAAAATCATACCAACAAGGCCCAAAGACCAGAACAAAGAGAAGCTAGAAGGCTTCAACAAGCAAAAGAAAAACTTCAGAACAAAGGCTCCAAACCCCACCAAAAGACTGAGCATCATAAACCACCTAGGGATCAAGAGGAACAACAACAACCTCAGCAAAGAGGAACAAAAGACATTTAGGTAGAGACAACAAGGCCACAAAGAACACAACAACAAAAGGGAAAATAGGCTAAAAGACCACTAGGAGCAGAGGTATAGACCCAAAGTGAGTGGGAACAACCAAGCCCCAAGAGGAAAGGGGACCCCAAATAGGGTGGAAACAAGGAGAAGGCCCAACACAAAGAAACACCAAGCTACCCCAACACACTGATCAAAGCTAGAGATAGACCAAAAATCCTCAAAACCATCTAGAGGGAGACACCACCATTCCACAAATGTAGGATAGAAACCAAAACCACTCCAGGAATAAAAAAACCCCAAAAGAAAGCCACAAAACAAACAGCAGGAAGAAATGAAGAACAACCAAGAAGAAACAATAAGTAGAACAAGCCAAAATGAGGAGCCCCCAAGCTCTCCTACTATGCTGAATAGGAACAAAAATAAGCCCAATTTGCATCTAAACTTCCTCAGAGAAACGAACGTCCCACACCCACTACAAGGAGAGCAACCAGAACAAGAGTAGGAAGGGTAAACATAGCTAGACTGAGAGAGGGAGAAGGAGATAGCCTCCTCCATACATGCCCAAAACAACATCCTCAACATGACCCATGAATAGAGGAAGGAGAGTAGGCACCATGCCAGAGGACGTCCCAACCCAGCTCCCACACAACACTAGATGGGAGGAGAGAAAAGCATCGCCCTACCCAGGAGAGAAGCACCACAAAGGCAACATAATGAAATGACTAGAACCCCCAACATCCTCATCATAGTATACGTCTGAATCATCCTCCCTGCCAGAAACTCCATTCAACCTACTCTACTAGAGTAGTTCCCGCTCGACAACACCATTATCGCTAAATTTCCAATTGACACACTCAAAGTGACATTACTAGTTCAATGGTTGTTGTTGGCACCTAGCTTCGAAAATATTTGATAAGAAAGAACAACTTGCCTACATTTAAAGATTATGAAAGACACAAGAAGATTATACATTATTCACATTTGATTTTGGCAACCAATATAAATCTAGTTAGATATCAAGGGAGGCCTACTAATAAAGTTTTATGGACACTTTCAATGGATGATCATGATACAATCATAGATGCATTACAAAAAAGAGAGAATGAAGATGGTACAACAGAGTAAATAAATATTAGTATGTATATAGTTGTATATATATATAATTGATAGTCGATATGTAGTTAAAAATTTATCACATATGCATGTCTATATATATTTGTCTTTAGTCATTTCCTAATTAAAGTTTTATATCATTTTTTGTTTTAGGTCTCCCAAAACTAGATGCTTTACAAAAAAGAGAGGAGATGCATATATATTACAATGGAATTTGAATCTAGAGACAAGTAACTATATATAGTTCTAGATACATTTAATTGATAGTATAAATATAAAACTAAATTTAATTCATTGTCATTTTATAAAAAGTTTATAACTGATTTCATATCCCCTTAAGCCATTCTCTTAGGACCCCTTAATACATCCTCTTGTGTACCATTAATCCATCCTCTTGCATCCCCTTAAGTCTCTCTAATATTAATCTCCTTAATCCATGCTCTTAGGACCCCTTAATCCATATCCTTGTCTATCTACCCTTAATCCATCCTCTTGCATCCCCTTAAGTCACTCTCTCAACACCCCTTAATCCATCCTCTTAGGGCCCCTTAATCCATATCCTCATATATCTACCCTTAATCCATCCACTTGCATCCCCTTAAGTCACTCTCTCAACACCCCTTAATCCATATCCTCATATATCTAGCCTTAATCCATCCACTTGCATCCCCTTAAGTCACTCTCTCAACACCCCTTAAGCCATCCACTTAGGACCCCTTAAGCCATATCCTTGTATATCTACCCTTAATCCATCCTCTTGCATTTCCTTAAGTCTCTCTATTAATTCCCCTTAAGCCATCCTCTTAGGACCCCTTAATCCATATCCTCATATATCTACCCTTAATCCATCCTCTTGCATCCCCTTAAGCCTCTCTAGGGTTCATGAGATGCTTAGAATAACAAATCTATATAGGTTAATGGTTTAGGGTTCATCTCCTAGGCTTTAGGTCATATGGTTTAGGATTTAGGGTTTCTAGGGTTCATGAGATGCTTAGAATAACAAATCTATATGGGTTAATGGTTTAGGGTTCATCTCCTAGGCTTTAGGTCATATGGTTTAGGGTTTAAGGTTTCTAGGGTTCATGTGATGCTTAGAATAACAAATCTATATGGGTTAATGACTTAGGGTTCATCTCCTAGGCTTTAGGTCATATAATTTAGGCTTTAGGGTTTCTATGGTTCATGAGATGCTTAGAATAACAAATCTATATGGGTTTTAAGGTTTTAGGGTTCATCTCCTAGGCTTTAGTTCCTATGGTTTAGGGTTTAGGGTTTATAGGGTTCATGAGATGCTTAGAATAAAAAATATATATGGGTTTTAATGGTCTAGGGTTCATCTCCTAGGCTTTAGGTCCTATGGTTTAGGGTAGGGGTTGTAAGTCATTCTCTCAACTCCCCTTAATCCACCCTCTTACATCCCTTTAAGTCATTCTATCAACTCCCCTTAATCCACCCTCTTACATCCCTTTAATTCATTCTATCAACTCCCCTTGATCCACCCTCTTGCATCCCCTTAATACATCCTCTTAAAGGATCCTTAATTCATATCCTCTTACATCCCCTTAATCCACCCTCTTGCATCCCTTAAGTCACTCTCATAATTCCCCTTAAGCCATCCTCTTAGGACCCGTTAAGCCATATCCTAGGGTTCATGACATGCATCCCCTTAATCCACCCTCTTACATCCCTTTAAGTCATTCTATCAACTCCCCTTAATCCACCCTCTTGCATCCCCTTAAGCCATCCTCTTAAAGGACCCTTAAATCATATCCTCTTACATCCCCTTAATCCACCCTCTTACATCCCTTTAATTCATTCTATAAACTCCTCTTAATCCACCATCTTACATCCCTTTAAGTTATTCTATCAAATCCCCTTAATCCACCCTCTTGTATCCCCTTAATCCATCCTCTTAACTCCCCTTAAGTCATTCTCTTAGGACCCCCCTTAAGCTATATCCTCTTAGGTCCCTTTAATCCATCCTATGGAAAAAATCACTTGAATTTGTAAGGAATTTATAAGATCCAATTTTCTAACTTTTACTATATATTGTTTTTTCTCGTATGAATTATTTAGTTAACTGACTCATAAAAACTATAGTTACTTTACATAAATTAATTATTTTTGCAGGTTCTGATCAAGTCGGTCTACCATGTGATTGTCACTGTAAAACAATTTATCAAGAGACTATATAAATGTATTAAACATTAATATACATTATATATGTTTGTTTAATGTATGAACTTCATTCAACTTATCAGTCACTTTTTAAATATATTGTTCCAATTTTATAGATTATACATTTCATGTCTTGTATTTATCATATTTTATATAATTGTTTAATTGTATAGATTATACATTTTATACATACAAGGAGATAGATTTTTGTTTAGTGATTCAAATATTGCTAGAATTGGAAAATAGTTAAAATTACTTACCCTTAATTTATTATGAATATGATTTAAACTATTTAAGGAATGTTTTAATTTGTCACCTAACCATTTCATAAATGATATATATGAAATTTGATTCTAGATAAGAATTTATATAGTGCATGTATTACTTGGAAATTAGATAAAATATCTATACATATATGAGTGCATATAATCATCAAAATGAACATAACATGATCATAATTGACTGCATATATAATCATCATATTAAAGTCAACTGATATAAATAAACACAAACATGATCATATTAATCGATATAATGTATGTGAAATGGTCCATGAAATAACATGTTCAAAATGTATATGTCAAGTCCAACACATATATTTAAATAAAACTAGAGATCTATAGTCCGTAAAATTTAAAACCATCTAACTATTAGGGTGATTAGTCAAATCAAGTCTCCTCTTTGTTCCATGTGGACTAGATGTACCAACATCATGCTGTAAAAGAGTACAAGAGATAAAAATAAATTTAATTAAATATCTAGTAAATACAATAAAAATGAATTTTAACTTATGTATAAATTACCATATGATCATGTGAATCTACTGACAAATTTTTTTCAACAGGTGGAATAACTGTCACTTGAGAAGGTCCAAATGATTGATCTACTATATCTTGCATATTCATATAAAGCAAACAATATGTTAAAACCTTGAATATATAATATTTAAAAAGTCCCTAAAAATTGTATAGTAGATTTAGTAAAGTTTACAACCTCAAATGATATGACCTCATGATCATGCTCCTGAGATTTCCCATGCATAAATGTTGACGATGTCTTAGGTGTGCCTGCCATGGGTATCACATGAAATCCCTGCAACTAGATACAACAATGTATAGATCATTCACACATGTGTACAAATTCAAATTAAATTAGATCTATGATGTGTATTTAATTTAAACTTAACAAAATTGTGAAAGCACGCACCTAAGCTAATGATGACTCAAGAGCGCTCACCACAACTTGTGGTTGGTCAGTACTCGGTATCGCATGACCTACCTGCATCTAGATATGATATATCATTTCACACATGTGTACAAATTCAAATTAAATTAGATATATTCACACAAATTAAAATATATATTGGTTTGTACCTGACCAAAAGGTGAGCCCAAATCTACAGCACTCAAAATATAGAAACAATCATATTGAGATTCAGGCATCGTGTGATCATGCATCTACACTGAACACTTCTTGAATTATTATTATATTATATATATAATTTGATGTTATTATTTACATGAATTTTGCACATTTCAAACAAATTATTTAAGCTCAAAAGATGAACATACCTATGTAGGATGATCCTCATAATATAGTAAATTCATATATGAATTTGTCCTAGAAGCATGTGGGTCACCTGAAGTGGATTCCTGAGTATGCCCATATCTTGAGCCTCCATGATCTCTATTGGCCTCTTCAGTCGCCGCATGTGTAGTTTGATGAGTGAGATGTCCTGAAAGAGAACTTAATGCTCCTAATATTGACAACATCGTCTATTGTTGAAATGCAACATGAACACTAGGAGAAGGAGGAGGAACAATAGGAGCAATTGAAGCACGTCGTTGAGGATCAACACATGTCCTAATCTATGTTGGGGCATGCTATGCCCAACTCCTTGAAATGACCTCATATCAAAATAGTTGGGTTTTAAACCCAACTCAAACTCAGCCCATAACTTTCTCAAAAAGTATAGGGGCACCTCACAATTGCCATGTGGTGGAGTATCAAACACCATCCACCATCTATCCCAAAAATTTGCAGCAATCTGTGGGTGCCTACACCATAAAATTGAAATTCATTTTTTGGTGGGTGGAATTGATTCATTTGTTTGGGTGCTAAAAAAATGTTGGCACATGGCTTGTTTGGTAATTTTAAGGTCATTAATTTCTTTATAGGACAATCCATCTACATAGAATTTTCTCCTCTCTTCTCTCCATTGATGGAACCTATCTAGGTCCACATCAATAGATCGAACAGAATCGATAACGATTTGCATCAAAGATGCAAACCGTGCGAGATGGGGGGATTATAGGCTCATTTTTTATCAGATCTATATTTCCTTGAATCACATTAAGGCTTGCTCTAATGCTCTCTCTTAGTTGAGCCTGATCTGCTACAAGGGGTGGGGGGTTAAGAGGTGTGGGGTTTTGTTGTGGTGGAAGATATGGATGTATGGGATCTTCAGGTTGTGCATCAAGTATAGAATCCTCTATGTTGAATTCAAGATCCATGTGAACAATGAAATGGCAACTACATGTTAAACAATTAAAAAATATATATCAACAAACTAATTAAATAATGCACACAATTTGAAAGTTATTTAAAAATCACATTGAACATGCACAAATTCAAAATACATTTCATTTGAAGACATTCAATTTATAACATTAAAAAATCCATAACATTAAAAATTCATATAACATGTACACATTAAATTGAGTCCAGTGTGTGGTTGTTAATATGAAGGGTTCATTGTTACTACCAACTCTAATGCAACTAAAAATGGAGATAATTGTCACACCAAGGTCATACAATTTTAATAAAAGCCTACCTACATTACTAAAACTAATTATTGAACACCTTTTAGTACTTTTGCAACCCTTCCAAGAAGAATCATCAAGTATATCTAAAATATTTCCACTATAATTTAGATCAATATGTATACTATAATTAAGATACCTAAAATATCTAAGGATGCACTATTACATTTTGTGTACACATGGAAAGGGTTCATATGTTGAGTTGTATAAGTGCTTCTACATCAAAACTTTCTAGAGGATGACATATTTGTCATAATTCATCTAGGTATTTTATGTTAAACCTTTAATAAATGTGATGGAAATTATAAATAGTTTTGAGTTAGATCTATATGTGGGAATTTCCCTTGGCTGATAGTGTGGAAATATTAAAGGGATCATATAAGAACTTAACTAGAAAAATAGGTACATAGGATACCTCTCAGTGAAAATAGGGAGGTACTCTAATTATAAGTATGATGGGTAGAAATGAAATTAAGGGGTTTTATTAGAAACCTATGAATGCATGCACTATGTCATTGGATTATTAAGTGAATCCCCTGAAAGAAGGCCATAAACTTATTTTTAGCTCTATCACTTGATAATTAAACTATAGCCAAATTTGATGATATACATTAATTGAAACATGATCAATACTGAGGGGAAAAGCAACAAGATTCAAGATAGCTACTCTTACTTTTTACTATTTAACCAAGAAACATAATATACATATATGCAACTACATGTGGCTAATGCATGAAACAAAAATACCCATGCCCAATCATTGAATAAAGAAAACATAAATACTTAAGTCGTGCAAATATTGATAGCAAGTCAAGGAACAAATAGAATAAAACCACATGGATTGAGGTAAAGACTTAAGATTTATAAATAAATCACCATCAAGATAAACTAGGAGTTGGATAAAACATCAAGAATTGAGAGCTCACAAAAGGTTGTGATATCAACAATGAGGTTACTTTGAATCATTATTGGAAAAATTAAATAAGAAGATTAGTAAATAGAGAATATGAACATGAGGTAAGGAACCAAATTTCTATAGGTAAAGGACTAAAGAATAAAAAATAAGACACATATATATAACTTTTATTTCTCAAATTGGGTGTTAATATTAGGTTAGGGGTTGTTTAAAGTGTCTTCTATTACATATAAAGGTGGAAAAAGAGAAGGAAATCCCACTAATTTAGGTTATTCAACTCAAGAATGTGTCAAAATGGGTAAATGATGAAAACCATGTAGTTTAATTTGTAAAAATTATACTAGATTATAAATATTAGGATTATTGTTAGACAAGGGTGCTCAATGGAGCTCATAAATATTGCCTATCATTAATTAACTAATTCATCAATAAGTAATATTCTTCTACTTTTATGGGCAGAGCTTTATCTTTTGGGGTGAGGGGAAGTTTACTCATAGGTGTGGTTGTTTCCCAACAAGAGTATATCTATAGAGCTAAGGTATACAAATTAAGAAGAAATAAGTTTCCCAACAAGAGTATATCTATAGTGGGACAAAGTAGTTAAGAAGAAATAAGTTTAACACTAACATTAATTTATAATCTCATTCATTGTTTTCAAAGCATACTAAAGATAAGAATAAAATTAATAGAAGACATTCAAAGGGACACATAGATATATGTTATTGGATATATGCTAGTGGTAATTGCAATACATTAAATAAACAACGATGAGCTTGAGCTCTATTCACATATTGAAAATGGCTTCTTTAAGTACAAAGACTTCACTAAATTTTTTAGTTGTAATGAAATCATATTTATACATGTGAATTGGTGTGCATAATTTATCATGCAAAAATGGAAGAAATTGGATCTTTACTATATAATTATTTAGAGATTGAAACTTGTAACCATACTAAAAAATGAGAACGTTTAAACTATAGTTGAGTACATGGCAATGGTGTAACATAGCAACATGATCAATCCTAATTAGATCAACCTCATAAATTTATGCTATGATTTGTTGAACTAGTTAAGAAACATCTCCTTATTTCTCAACACAAATGGTTGTTGAAATTATTGATTGTACTTTCAAGTTGCACTATCTAAAAGGTGAAAATAGTAGGGTTTTAGGGTTTAGGGTTTTAGGTTTAGGTTTTAGGGTTTAGGTCTATGTTTTTTGGAACCTAAGGTTTAGGATTTTGATTTCTAAGTTAAATGTGTCTAATTTAGGTTTAGTTTTTATGGTTTTCGATTTACAATTTAACATTTTTTGTTTTGTTGATGTTTTTGGTTTTTTAAATGTAATTTAAAAACTATAAAATATTGAACTAAAGCAAATTAAACAAACAAAAACTAAATAACAATTTCAAAACAAAAATGCAAGATATAAAGCAAAAAAATGGTTGAATTCAACCAACTTGGAGGTCACTAAGGTCGGTTGTGTCGACGAGAGGAGGTAGCAGTGAAAAATTGCTTCAATTAAGCCCTTCAAAACGTGTACACGATCTTCCTTCTCCCTCAAGGACGCGGCTGAAATTGACTGTGAAAATGAATCACCTAGTCATTTATTTTAAAAAATAAATAGCTTTGTAAAACGCGTACAAGTTTTAGGTTGCATACCTGAATATATATGCATACGCGTTCGGATTTAGGCTCAGATACTTGATCCAAAATGTATAAATGTTTCTTGCGATTTTTTTGTTTTGGCTGAAACTTACCCTCTTCGTGGACCCAACTTCTTGCTTTTACCCCCCATGTGATTGGTTATTTCTTTGATGTGACTTGAGAAAATGGATACTTCATATCCATTTTTTAAACACAAACATTAGAACTACTAATGCTTAATATTACAAGTAATAAATAAAAATATTTTTAAAAAACTATGCGAGACCATAATAAGTATTGAAGTGGTACTTATCTATTGAATTCTTTCTCCGAGATTAATAAATAATAGAATTAAAAATTATATAATTTTATAGAGAAAATGCAACATAATACAATTATTAATATCAAAAGTACATGCAAAATAAAAAGATAGTAGTACAGGGCATACAACTTCTAAAAATGCACTGCTTACAGTTGACTACTGAGTACATCTTATTTGACTACTAGTACATCTTATTTGATGGACGAGTACTACATAGTAAATACAATTTAATTTTTAGAAATTGGTATAGTTCATTTAAAAAACTAGTGGAACATTAAAACTCCACCAAGATAGTGCAGAAATCTCCCTCTCCCAACTTCTACACATGTTTCAATCATTAATCTCTATTATCAGACTGATATTTCAACACAGTCAATTATTGTCAATGTCTGCACTGTTGGGATCAGAATTTATGTGAGAGTACAAGCCATCCTAAGGTGCAGATTCAATGCATTCCATAAAGCTTGGAAAGCTTGGAGTGCATGTAGAGCATTCCTTACAATAGTTTTAACAGGAATTGTTTTAATTACAGATAAAAAAATATTCATATTTCTATCATTATGTGAGGTATTTTTTAGTTAAGACCATATTTTATGATCTATCATCAAAATGAGATAGCCTGATGAAACTTTTTTATCTGTAGAAACATAAAAACTGACTGTCTGAATGTTTTAAATTGTGATATTTCTATCAAGATTCAAATGTGTAGATTACGAATCAAACTGTATTTCACTAATAAACAACCTTAAAAAATAGTTATGAAAATAAAAACACAAGAGATAGTAACTTATGCTTCACATATATTTAAAGTAAAATATGAATGATATAATCACTGTTAACATCTATGAAAAAACAGAAACTAGAAATATAAAAACAAAAGTTCTAAGGAGTGACTTTTTATTACAGCTTTTTAACAGAAGGAAAGAGTCTAAAATGATCATAAACATTCTCTTTAACAGATCTTATTATAAATAATGTAAAGATTCTGAAAAAGAGGAGGTATAGAATCAGATCTTAAAGTCATATACAGTTAATGATTACAGAGACGCTTGTAGTTTGTAGCAGACATTAATAACAGCTGGCAACAATCATGCCCACAAGAATATATACATATTTAATAGGTACAGAGCCTTAGGAAAGTGACTAGGTAAGCAGCTCACTGGATTTGTTAAGCTCCATTCAGGTTGGTGGGAACCTTTCACATGCCTGCACTTCTGTCATTACACTTCAAAAAGGTTTAAAAACTTGTACCTTATACAGAGGTTTGAAGACAGAAAACCCACTTTTTAGGGTTTTAACCCATCAAACTCTAATTATGGTGCCTCAATATTAGTTGAACTTCAACGTGAGAAGTGATGTAGCCAAATTTATTAGTAGTAGTACCCATATACTCGTGCTCCTTACCTACTACTCAATACTTTAGTTTCATATCTTTTTCATAGATATATTGTTCACAGGGTGTCAATGATACAACCATGACAGGTGCACAGCTGAACACAAAAAGAAATGGTCTATTACAAAGATGGGTTAAATTTTAAGGCAGTATGGCCGTTTTATTTATTAAAAAAATATCCAATTAAAAGCATTATATATATCAACAATTAAAATTATTTTGTAAGAAAGAACGGTTTTGAGTAAACTGTTAAAACTTATATTTCTAATAATTTATCTAAATTTCATATTTGAAGGCAAGGTTGACCGTCGAATTTAAAATAGTTTCCTGCATATTTGAGTAAGTACAGACACAGCTTTGGACCTGCTTTTTCCTCTGAGTTGGTGTATGCACACGAGTAAGGAAGTGCAGGGCCACATACACACGTGAACTGGCAGTAGTAGCTTCAACAGTTTTCCTAGGAGCTGTCTATTTTTTCTAAGGTCACCTCATTTATATTTCTGATTATTTTTGCAATTTATTGGTAATAGGAGCATGTATTAAAGTTGTAAGAATTAGAGGTATCTCTTTTGATAAGTAGGAGGTATTTTCCACAGCGTGTTAAATTATGATATTGTTATGAAGGTTTGATCGTGTAGTTTCTTGAGTCAAACTCATTGATTTATGTTTCATGAGTAGTGGTTCACAAGAACCCATCTCTTATAATAATGAATGGTCCACTTAACACTCATTGCATTTGGGTGATGCTCAGAGAGGTGAAGCATTGGGCCTTCTCGGGAGGTCACCCATCCCAGTACTACTCTAACTCAAGCATGCTTAACTATGGAGTTTTTCTCCAAGGCATTTTTTTGTCAGTCGCTTAGAATAAGATCCTAGTCTCATCCTTTTTAAAATGTCACAAGAATCTCACTTAACAAGACTTTATCACTAGTAAATTATTTGTGAATTATTCAACTTAATAGACTAATAGTCAATCATTCAACTTAATAGACTAATAGTCAATTGATATATCAAAATGGTTTTGTAGCGAGTTGTTTTTAAAATTGTCCTTCAATTAAATAGCCTTTCATGCACCTATTATAGTATTTATCATTTATTTCAACTATTTTTATATATATTTTATATTAGAATATAAAATGTCTAAAATGAGAATCAATTTAAAACCTTATAAAAGCAAAGTTGTAACTTGTAAAATAGGTAGTAATGTTGATATGTAATTCTGTCATACAAGCTAATTCATTAAAATATAACAAATAAAATCTTTCAAATTTTAGAAAGGATAGTACTGAAATGGTGAAATGTGTATATCCATATCATTTTCGTTTAGTTTTGTGTTTACTTTGGCAGAATGTGTAATAAAATAACATATTGATATGTATTCAAAAGATTGTTTATGGAATCAATTGTATATATTTTTAGATCAATTAATTCCAAAAGTAATCTATTGAATAATTCATGGACTGTGGAAAACACATACCAAATATTGATAAATGTTATGTTCTTCCATTTAATTTGTGGCTCATGACTCAATTCTTATTTACATCTATCTTATACAATTGTCATTTACTACTCATTATAATACCTACATCTGCACTTCCATACATTTGTTCTTTGACTTGAATTAACATTATAGCCTCATGGTTAATTTCCAAGTGGCATAAGATTGCACTAGTTCAATTCCAAGATGGGTGGAAATGAATCCAAAATGCAAACTATCCAAATCAAGTTTCAAGTTTTCCTGCCTTTACTAGTTATCAACCAACTTAGCACACATTTGTGCAACATATTGTAATTATCTTGATATTTCAAAACATTCAATATGCACTTAACTAAATATAAGAAAACAAATAAAATACCTTTTAGTTTTTCAAAATAAAAAGAATCAAATCTATATCATATGTACATAGACCATTGACAAGTCGTTGAATGTTATTTTCAATATCATTCATTGTTATTAATCCATCCCACTATTGAGAGTTGACCTAAGAAAACACAACTCCACATGACTGAAAAGATGAGAGCAAGATGAGAGAATCTTCTATTGTATGTGATGGTCAGTGCTCAAATAATTGAATGGAGAAGCCAAGTGAAGCATAAAATATCAATGTCATCTTCTTTCCTTCTTGTCATGAAATGGCGAGCATATTGTAATCTTTGGCATTTTGCTGTGTACTGATTGTCTGCCTGCATGACAAGCACATTCATAATATTTGGCATTTTGCTGTGTACTGAATATTCTGGTACAAGCATTCAAACTTTAATGGCGGACTATACATCTCATTTTGATGGGAAACCAGCAAAGAAAGCATTATGCCTCCTACATAATTAGTAAGTGTCGTGGAGTGATTAAAAAGACGATTTATCACTTTTATTAAACTAAATCAAATACGTAAAAAAAATGTGCAGACATCGAGAAAATAACCACGTCAGAAATTCCACCTCTATGATGTTGTACATATATTTTCCTCACATTCCCCACTGCACAACCATGAATAGACATTATATCTGAACAGATTCAGAAAAAAAAAGTACTCTAAAAGCAAGCGTAGCTGTGACAACTGACAGTAAGGAAATATCATTTGTGCTAAACGTAGCCCAAAATGTCAGGCAATGAAATTAAAATATACAATAGCACTACATTGGAAACTCCTCCAGATTGAAGAGGATCCTTATGTTTTAGGAATGGGAAGTTTTAGATTACAACACAAACATTCTTCAAATTGTCATAATGAACAAATTATTATGAAATATTTAAAATTAATATAGATATTTGAAATATATCTATCTAAAAATATTAAGAGAGATTAATTTGAAATGATTTTGATGTTTAAATGGCTGTCAAATTTAAAGTAAATGGTGAGAGTTTTTTGTTAACACCCTCATGTCACTACAATTCACTTCTTATTGCCATTAGAATGCCCCTTGACATTAATAAGAATTTAAGTAGAACATTTGCAAAATGAATAGTAAAATAAGATGATGAAAATTAATGTTTTTGTTTTGTTTGTATTTAACAATCAAAATGAAATATTTAACTATTTACTATTTTTTGATGTATAATGTTTTAAAAATGCAACACATTCATATATATTCATATTCTTTAAGAACATCCATATATGTATCCACTCTTTATTGTTGCTCTGGAGAGACATTTTCAGCACTACAGATGAGAGGAAGTTTTCCAGATTATGCTTATTCTCTTGGTTTCCGATGCTATTAATTCACAGACTCTCTAATCTCTGTATTTATAGTTTGCTCGTAATGCATGGTTCAATGTTGGCTTGTGGTTTATTTGACCTCTCTATAATTCTGATCGGGCCTACTATTTGCAGACTGGCAGCATTTTGCTGTTGTTATCTAACCGCCTTGTTGTTGTTCTTCTCTTGTTTTTGGGACTATGTTGTTGTTGTTTTGCAATAGTTTTATTGCTGATCTTATGATGTAATTTTATTATTGCTTTTTCCAATTAAAAAATTATGTATCCACCCTCTCTAAAAACATGAAATTGAGTAGCCCATTGGTTAACTAATAAATTCATGCTTTAAAAAATTGTAATAGTACATTCATTCAAATATTTGAACCAAAAGAGATTGAAAAACATAAATTCAACTATATTATCAAATATGTGGTCATTAATTCCATGTGTGTGTGTTTGTGTCTATGTTTGTGTACATATACACACACAAATTGTACCCTATTTATTAAATTTAAGTTAAGTCTATGAAGTGTTTCAAATAAAAAAGGGAGGATTTGCAAGGAAGGAAGTCTACAAAATGAGTTTAGTAAGGACTCAATATTTTTTCTTTGATATAGTTTAATAAGGGCCTTGTCAGGTAACACTAACCTATTAACTAATAGGATAGGATCCCCTACCTAAATAGTGGGTCAAGATAGCCCTTTGATCATGGGGAATGGGTTGATGTGAATCCTAATCCTCCTCGTTATTAGTGATAGAGATGGCCAAATCAAGGTAGAGTAGATTGATCATGGATAAGAAGAATCATGTTGAATAGGAGAATAAGGTTTGGCTAAAAATAAAAATAAAATTAATTTACATATGCTATCTTTAAGAGTAGTATACTTGTTGGAAAGACGATACTCTTAAATTTTCAAGGCCTTTCCATGGCAGAGAACAATCTCAATTTCCATGATAGGAAATGTACACTTAATATCATTCACAGGTACCTATCCTTCTTGGCCTTACAAGTGATAAACAACATATATTACTACTACCATAAATACCATAATTTTTACTTTCTTAGAATCACAATCATTGTATAATGGTAGCATACACACCATGAATACTCTTGCATACCCAACATGACCACTCTATAGGTCCAACTCACTATAACTCCACCCATTTTTCTTCATGATAGTTGTTGAGAAAGTTCTTAAAAATATAGTGTGCATAGTATAACTCATCATTTTTCTTTGTTGATAATATCTTCCACATCTATACTACTCACTAAAATCATATATAATGCATAATGGAACATCCAATAAAATAACTCTCTCTTGAGCATGACAAGTATTGAAGCAAAATACACCAATGAATAGAATTGTGTAATTATTAATAATATCTTTAAATATGAATGGACCCATTTTGAGAAGTGTATCTAAAAAAGAGGTAAAGATATTTCTTCCCTACTTTTGTATTTGGGTTCATTTTCTTGGACACAATTTAATGAAGTTAGCTTCTTTCTTCTAAGATTGGCGAGCAACAATCAAGGATGTTAATTTCTTCTACTAGCACTGATAGAATTTACAAACATAATTTTCCTATAAGTTATTAACACCTTCATTAAGAGAGAAAAATATATGGACAACCCTTTGAGACTAATACTAATTATAATATAGGGTTATGTACTTATCACTCCATAATAACTCATTTCATAATTGTTTATATGTTATAATGTTTGTTTAAAAAAAAAATCCAATGAATGCTTACCTTCTTTTGAAGAAAAGACTTTGAAGGAGAAATAACCTAAGGCATTGGAACCTCTAGAATAATATCATGTTAGAATTGTCAATAAACACTTGAGATGAAGGATCGAAACAATGAAAAAAAACACCTTCACACAAGAGAGATGCAAATAATAATTTGTTATATCCTCAACAAGAAAAACTTATAGAATGAACCTCAAGAGTCTTTAAAGAATTTGTCAAAATAATATAATGAGGGTTGAATATTTTATAGGAGGAACCCTAAATAATAAACAGATTAGATCATGACAATTGTTGTTATCCTGTGTGATGAGACAAAAAGATCTAATAATAGCTCACTTTAGTTAACAAAAAAATAACTCCTAAGTTTAGCTTAAGTGCATGAAATGAATTAGACTAATAATCAATTAAAGATTAATTAATTATTAGCTAATGCATGCATGAAATGAATTAGACTAATAATCAATTAAAGATTAATTAATTATTAGCTAATGCATGATTAATCTAACACCCCTCGTTAAGATGAACTTTGAGAGTAGCTAAAAAATCTAAAAAGTAAATGCATGAAAAACAAAGAATGCATGATGGGTCCTAGCAAACAAGGCCTGATGAGGTACCCATGTACAAACAAGCTAATCTCTCACAATTGGAGAAAAAGAGAAAAGCTCATGGGAAAACTCGTCTCCAAAAGAGAGAAAGGTGAATGAAGGACTAAGAAGCCTCCAAAAAAGTGTCCCAAAAAGAATAAGAACACGAAGAACACCACACAAGCATGAAGAAGCTATAGACAACTAACAAATGATGATTGTTATAGTGCTAAAATGAAGAACCTCCACTGAAACAAATGGTGATTAGGATCAAGAAGATAAGAATCCACATGAGTGCCCCCAATGACACTACTCAAATAAGATGAAAATCTAAAGCAAGCATTTGAAACTCAAAGGTATAAATGGCATAGGTACCAATAGTTTGAAGAACATTGATCAAGTGAAAAGAGAAGGTCGCCTCCAAAAATAGGAATGCAAGAGTGTCCATATGGTAAATGCTCCATCTCATCAAAATGCATGGGTAACTAGTCATTGCATCTGCCTAGCACATAGGAACAAGAACTAGATACATAGATTACTCCAAAAAATAAATTAAGGAAGCATTAGTACCAACAGTAGAAACCCCCCATAATGTGGAAAGGGAGAGCTAAGACAAGTCCACTGAAACTGTGTGTCACCAAGAAGTGTACGAAGGAGAACCAAGAACATTTGAATGTGCATAAAAGAGTATCTGCAAATAAAAAAGGGTGTACAAATAAGGCACACACGTATGAGGCAACAATCACCAGGACTTGATGTTGTCATGGAAGGACCACTCACTTGATAAAAGTTTGATGGAAAAACAAAGGCACTCACAACCCACCCATGACACTTTATATATCATAGTGAAAGTACAAAAGGCACAACAAGATGTATGAAAATCCCCAAAAAGTACAGTAGAATGATGCTTTATCTTAGTGCATCCACAAAAAATGAATTACATGAAAAAGATGTCTACAATACCCAAATAGGACAAAATACAAGAAATACATATATAACAACCAAAAAAAAGTCACCCCGCGCAAACAAGAAGTTTCCAAGAGCTAAAGCATCCAAGTAATTCACTAGAATGTGAAAACACTTGAAAAACTAAATAAAATGTACTTGAAGAAAAATTTGAGAAAAATTGCATAAATGTTTATGAAGAGTTGTGAAAGACCATCCCAACACTGCTAGAATTGTGAAAAATGGAGAAATGAATCAAACGATGTGAGCTCAGGAGTGAAAATAACATATCTAACCTCAATAGGTTGTAAAATGCACTAGTAGAAAAAACTGGGGATGAGACCCATACCAATAGAAAGTACACAAAACCATCTTTTTGACCATATCTCACTCACCAAATTTCAATACCATATGCCCAAGTTATGGCCAAAAGAAAAACTAGCTCTTTAAGGCCAAAGAGGGCTTGAAAGGGGCCCTGCCTTACCACCATACCATTGATGTCATGCTAATGTCAATGGAATATTCCTTCTACTAGCAAAAAAGAATCTTGCTACCCTACATAAAAAATGGTAGCTAAAATATTCCTTGAGATAATAAAATATTTGAAGGAGATTCCAATTGACGTTTGTTGGAAAAACAAGAAACTCACCACAAAGTTTTATGGGTGTTGGGAAATAAGTCATCATTGGTTTGGAAAAAAAGGGTGTAGTAGGTGTGAAAATTCTACTACTGATGATTTAAATGCCACCAACCAATAGAGCAAATATCACTGAGTGGCTTCACAATGATCGTCGATGGGGTATGAGCCCTCGTTGGTAGGGCCACAAGAGGCCGTACCCAGTGGTTGGATCTACAGGCCTGCAAACGCAAGTATTGCGAGTACCTCCCCCTTTTCTTTATTTTTTTAAAAAAATATTTTTAAAAAATAATTAAAAACATAGCTTTATTTTATTTTATTTTTTTGAAATCATACCTACATTCATACAGGGGCCATATGGCCCCTGTACCAATTTTTTTTTCCTCAAAGACTTCTAATAGGTAAGATATAGATAACTTTATAGTCAAAATTCGTTGAATCGGCTTCCTAAACACAATGGTGAGGTCCTTTTGTGCCAAAATGCACCAAAAAATTTCCCAACTCTAAAATTTGTAAATAAAACAATGGATTTAGGGGTAAGTGTAGAAAGATGGGGGGCCAAAAAGGGGTCTTAAGTGGCCACTTTATTTATTTTTAATTAGGGAATATTGACCTTGGATGAGAAATTGAAGATAGTTACATTCAAAATTTTAAGATGCAACAAAAACAATGTTCATAGTTCTCTAATTCTACTTTCTAAAGTACTAATTTGTTTTGAAAATGGTAGAGATCTTAAGGGGTTCAAAAAAGCGAGCCACAAAAATTGGTGATTTTTTTTATCAAAAAAACATAACATAGCATCTTTTGTGGCTCCTTCAAAAGGTTAACTTTTTTTTGGGTATTTTTAAAATTGCTTCGATGATAAATTAGCTAACATGTAGTTTATGCTTGATTTTTTTGATAATTTTTTAATGAATATTTGATTTTTTACTAGTTTTGAAAGTGGACACATCTTGAAAAGCAAAATTTTGACCATGTTACTCCTATAATTTTTGAAAACTAATCGAAAATCAATTTTTTTAAATATGTGTAGAATGGAGTCTAGTTTAAAAAAATGTAATTTATTTGAAATTTCAATGAATAGTTAAAAAATAAAGTAAAAATTACCAAACACTAGTTTTTGACAAAAAATGGACACTCAAACAAAATAAATTAAAGATGAAAACCTTAACATTGTCAAAATGTGAAAATTTTTACATCGTTAAATAGCTAAGAGAGAGCCTAACATTATCCTCCAGGGAAACTATATGCATGAAATAAACATTTAATTTCGTACACTTTACTTGTTATATTTCATGTATATAGTTTCAAAATGTTTGAGAGTGGTTTCAGATCTCTAGGAGTTATTATAATACAAATTCTAGTTTTTGGAAGATCTTACAAATTTTTAGACAGTCAAATTTCAATAATTAGCATGTCGAATTTTTGTAATTAGGAGGTCAAATTTTAGTAATCAACAAGTTGTATTATTTTTCTCTCTATCTCACTCATTGTTATATTTCATTGGCAAGTGGGTCTTGTTATCTTGTTTTGAATTGATTTGAATTCATTCATTGTTACTAATCTATGTGTATAGGAGCAAATTTGCACCCATTTTGCAAATTCCCCTTTTGCATCTCTCCACCTTAGAAAATTAAACCCAACTAAGAAATTCCACATCACCCATCTAAAATGCATCCACTTGGCGCTTGTTTTTTGTGTCGGTGGGGGAATTTTTGTCAGAGACGTGAGCGTGATGTGTGGACATCTATGCAATGCATTGTTGTCCCTGATAGATTCCTGCCTCTGGAGTCTACAAGGACTTTACACTCCTCATTAGGGATGAAATGTAACGCCTTTGTGTTGACCAACCGACCCAAAAATGGCTCTTTCCCTCCCATTTTGATCTTCAAATGCATCCATTTCACATTGATTCCATCTTCTACAATCTCTTTAGAATTCTACTTAATCTTCTTGGCAATTCATGTAATCTCTTCAACATTGCTTGACAACTTTCTACTCCATCAACTTCACTAAGAATGTGTTGTGCTATCATAGAAGTTGTGAGTTGTGAGACCTCCTTCGTCATCGTTGCGACCATGTTGAATTTTCCAAGCTTGTAGTCGTGCATTCTCCCTTCATTGGGCTTGAGTTCCTTTGGGTGGAGGTGGTATTCCTTCACTATCCTTCTTTTGTTGTGGTTTGATAGAATAGCATTGTGTTTTTTGTAGTGTTCAATACTCTCTTTTCCACTATTTCCTTTATCGCATTTTCTATCTCATGGCTTTCCTGGCTATCCATGTAGGTGGAAACACCAAAGCAAGGGTTTGACTAAGGAAAACCCCTATATAGCCCCAACATTTTTTCTATCTTTTCTATGTGTAGGTGTATGTGCGCATGGAGCTAGCTGGCGAACTGGACTCTTAGTGAGTTGGTCTTCGTCACCTTCATTTTTTATCATCTCCTTTATCATCTTTATAATCATTTCTTACACTTTGTTATTCTATTCATTTCATTAAACTTCATTAGCTAAGTTGTAATTAGGTTTCTGGATATTTTGTACTATACTTTTTCACTTTCTGGTCGTATGACTGCCAACGCCCCAAATAGACACTAGTGTGTCATGTTGTCGTCCCTAACCCACATTGTTGTCCTTGAGTGGAGAGTTGTATTAGGTATGGTTTGGATTCCAAAACCAAATCATTAAGCCCCATTCAAACATTTAGATCAGTAGAGTGACAAGAGCACTTGAGAGTCCTCTTCATTCTCTATCCTTGACCTAAAACACCTACTTAGCTTAAGGTAAGTTAGGGTAGCCCTCCGCTCTCGGCTCTCCATGGCCTAGAGCCTTGGTGTGGTTGGTCCCCCTACCTTACATTTTGGTGAACCTGACGTGAACCATTTTGGTTCTATTTAGCAGCCCTGAAAGGCCCTTTTCTCATATCCTAGGAGCGTTGTGGGTGCAAGTGTTGTGAGGCATTTCGCTTTGCAGCCCAACCTATGAACCCTAGTGGCATATTTGGAAGGTTCCATAAGCATTGTAGAATGAAACTTTAATTGGGTCACTATCTAATTGTGAAACCTTTGGGGGCTCTGTGAAACTTCCACCTAGTATATGTGATGGCCTCCTTTTTGCATCTTCTCATCCCATCTATACAGCCTGCGAGTAGTTCTCCTGGCATAACTTTCACCTTGCAAGACCTGTCGATGAATTATAACAGAGAGCCATCTCCCTTATACATCCCCGCACGAATCAATGGAAAGACTATGAAAGGTGTTCTTGTTGACCCAATGTGTCAAGTGAATGTCATTACTAAGGAGATAATGTTGATTAAATTCCTGCACAAAGATGGGTATGGAAAATCCGAGAGCACCATCCATACACACAACGAACTTTCCATACCTCCCCTTGGCTGCATCACCTTGTCAGTCCTTGTTGGGCCTAAATCAATGAATTTACTCTTTGACATAATCCTGAGTTTTGAACTCTTAAGGGTGAAACTGGGTATCCCCTAGTTGGTCGCTATGAACACAGTTCCCTTGATAGTGCATAAATGCCTGAAATTCATCCATGAGGGTATAGTGCACATGTAGTTCATGACACGGCTATAAATCTTAGCGGCATTGGTATCCATTCATTGGATCACTTCTAGCCTACACCTATTAGTGCAGCTTCCTCCTAGGACAAATCTCTTGTACTAAACCTATGTGAAGTACAAGAGTGGGTGCTAACAGCCCTAAAGTGAGATACCCTCCATCTCCCTATGTCGTTTCACATAGGGCTTGCCTGAAGGTTGATAGTGATGTAAGCCTTGGCTTAGAAAAAGAGAAAAGGAGAATCATGCTCATTCTTCTTCTTCTACTATTGTCCCGCCTGTCACTTCCTCTCGCCCTATCATCAGATTCTGCCCCTAGGTTTGCTAGAGAATCCTATGGTGCCCGCTTGGCCAAAGCCTAAGCGTCTAGCATTTGAACTTCCCATTCTACCCATGGTGCCTAGGATTGTTTGATATGGTAAGGGGAAGAGTCCCCGTAGGAAGTCCTTTATGTCTCGGCCTCCACGGCCTCCTATCACTATTGCCCCCAAGGTAGTGAATGGGAAGAGGTCCGCCACCGAGGCATTAGAGCTGACTCCTCCCGCTATTGCTCCAACCTCTTTTCAACCTCTCCCTCCTACTCCCATCTAGGAGTCTCTCCCTCCATCAAAAATGATCATTATGGACACTCTGATGGCCTAGTAGGAGCCTTCTGTTCCATCTCAGCTTATGGCCTCTAGCTCCCAGAGTCACAGGAGTTTCCTTGCGCATGAGTGCAAGCATCGACAAAAGGCTCTAGCCACTAAGCAGGTCACTCTACAGAGAAAGGAAGGGGAGTCAACCGTCCCTGTTCCAGAGACTACTAGTGTGTCCTCCTCTCCAGTCCCCTTTGCTTTAGTTCCATCACCCTTAGTGCTACTTTCGGCTCCTACAATGAGAATAAACGACCCTCACCCAAAAAAGGTGCAAGTGTTTATTTCTCCTTCAGTCGAGCCACCTTTGTTGATGTCCCTTCCGAACATCCCATCATTTTCAAAGCCTGTGGACATGCCAAACACTTTGGTGGTGTCCATTGTAGTCTTCCCTCTTTTGTACCTTATGCCTCATCCATGGGGGTCTCACATCCTTTGACGAAGTGGAGGATGGAGGATAACCCTACTAGTAAAGGGGGTTGAAAGAAAAGTTCACCTTCTTTAGAAGGTGGTTTTCATTAGCATGCACTATCCTAGTGATGGAGGAAGTTTCGATGTCACTAGAGTTTTTCACTGCTCCCGAGTCTCTTGGTGAGCCTAGTAGTGAATCTCAGGTGTTGCCTCTCTCACTCATTGAGTTAACACATGGCACTCTTGTGAGTGCATGTTTAACTCTTTGGATGAGGCCCCGACCCTTTCAACAATCTTTGTGAAATCATTGACCTTTACCCCATAGGAACTAAGCGGAGAAGACCCTGAAGAGTCTCCCTCCTTGGTTCTTGTTGTGGGGGGTTGGAGGGTCCCCCCTTGATATTCCTCCCTTGCAGGCTCATCCTCCTTCCCTGTATAATGATCTAGATTGGGAGGTCGATGACCTCTTGGTTGATGAGGACTAGGGGGAGCATCTCTTCTTTATTTGTAGTATAGATTGTGTGTGTGTGTGCGTTTGTGTTCCCCCGTGCTTGTGTTATGTGTTCTTGGATGACCCTTGTCACCTTTGTAGGTGTTTGGATACATGAGTGTTTTTATGTTGTAAAACTTCCTCTATTTGTTGTATCATTCTTCCTCTGTTATGTGTATTGATTTTTGACAATTAGGGACGATGCAAAGTGTTGGGGGCATTTAGGCTCCCCTTCCATGTTGACTCAATTTTTTATTTTTATTTTTTCTTCTCGTGCATTCTTCACATGGTCTGATATAGTAGGGGGCTTATGACAGTTCATCTATATACTATTATTATACTTATCTATATTTATGAGTAGCTCTGACCCCGAACTATTAGATCACCCCTGTCCCTTGTGTGTTATACTATTGCTTTTTCCTTTCTTCATATCTTTCTATTTTCTTTGCTTGTTTTGTGATGTTGTGGTGCTCATGTGTTGTCCCTCGCGTGTGCGTCAACATTACCACAGTGACATCTCGCTATGTTATGCGGGCCACAACATCACTTTTTCATTATTGCTTTTCTCTCCTTAGGATGTCACATGCCTTGGTGTTTAGCACACACCATCCTAAGGGGGGGCCATCATGTCACTTTTATTTTCATAAAATGCATTTGGTGGCCAATGAATCTTTTCTCAAAAATATTTCAATTTTTTTTTTCAAAAATTGCATTCTCAACAAGGACCGCTAGCGGAATGTATTTCCTTCATCATGGGTTCGTAAAGAAAGAAATTGAAGAATGTTCCTCCGAGGGGGGAGCAACTTTTCCTGTAGGAGAAGCCTCAACCTTCCCCTCGCGAGGTGGAATTTTGTTCCTTTTGAATTCCTTAATGAAGTGAACATATTTTGAAAGGATTCCTTGATGATGAATTGATTTATGAAAAAAAATTCTTTCACTTTCAAATGCGTGTCCCTTGAGTGGACCCCTTTTCTTTTAAAGGGTTCCTGAGGGACCCCTTTGAAAGCTCTTCCTTCAACTTTTTGACTGCCTGTTTGTCTATCTATGTGGCTACTTTTTATTTTCTAACATGTTTCATCTATGAATTAACATGTTGCTTTGTAGGTGTGCCTATGAAGCTACTTTCCAATTTGACTCTATGAAGTCCCCTTACATTGGGCTTCCTTCAGGAGAGAGTACCTGGGGGGCGCCTTCTTTACAGGTCTGAGGGTCTGTAAAGCACTTGCATTCTGTGGGATTTATCCATCGTTAGTCTGCAGGCCTTTTTTGTACTTTGTTCAACTTTGTAGTTCTGAGGATCTATGAAGTCCTTTGTTCGAATCTCCTTAGGAGAGAGTAGCTGTGAAGTTATTTTCCTGCCCTTTGATTTTGAGCTCGTCAGATTACGGTCTGCTTCCTCGACGGTTCAGGTATACATTTCTAAACTCTTTGATCTACTGTACTGAACACTCATTGACACTCGTTCTCGTTAAAGTGGGGGAAAATGTATAGGAGCGAATTTGGGCCCTTTTTGCAAATTCCCCTTTTGGATCCCTCCACCTTAGAAAATCAAACCCGAGTAAGAAATTCCACATCACCCATCCGTAATGCATCCACTTGGCACTTGTTTTTTGTGTCGGTGGGGGAATTTTTGTCAAGGACGTGAGCTTGACATGTGAACTTCTGCATGGAGCGCTGTCGTCTCTAACAGATTCCTACCTCTAGAGCCCACAAGGATGTTACACTCCTCATTACGGACGAAATGTAATGCCTTTGTTTCGACCAACATGCCCGAAAAATGGCTCTTTCCCTCCCAATTTGATCTTCAAGTGCATCCATTTCATATTTATTCCATCTTCTACAGTCTCTTTAGGATTCTACTTCATCTTCTTGGAAATTCATGCAATCTCTTGAACATTGCTTGACAACTTGCTACTCCATCAACTTCACTGAGAACGTGTTGTGCTACCATAGAAGCTATGATTTTGGTGTGTTGTGAGACCTTCTTTGTCATTGTTGTGACTGTGTCAAATTTTCCATGCTTATAGTCTTACATTCTCCCTTCATTGGCTGTGAGTTCCTTTGGGTGGAGGTGGTATTGCTTCACTATCCTTCTTTTGTTGTGGTTTGATAGAATAGCATTGTGTTTTTTGTAGTGCTTGATACTCTCTTTTCCAATATTTCCTTTATCGCATTTTCTATCTCATGGCTTTCCTAGTTGTCCATGGAGGTGGAAACACCAAAGTGGGGGTTTGAATGAGGAAAACCCTTATACAACCCCAACATTGTGCCTCTCTTGGTTGTGTGTAAGTGTACGAGCATGTGGAGTTAGCTGGCAAACTGGACTTTCAGTGAGTTGGTCTTCGTCACCTTCATTTTTATTACCTCCTTTATCATCTTTATAGTCCTTTCTTATACTTTGTTATTTTGTTCATTTCGTTAAACTTCCTTAGCTAAGTGGTAAGTAGGTTTATGGACATTCTATACTATACTTTTTCACTTTCTAGCAGTACGGATGCCAGCGTCCCAAAGGGATGCCATCACGTCATGTTGTCGTCCTTGACCCATGTTGTATTCAGGCATAGAGCTGTCTAAGGTATGGTTTGGATTCCAAAAAATGGCTAGTTTAGTCCCATTCAAACATTCAGATCATTAGAGTGACATAAGCACTTGAGAGTGCTCTTTATTCTCTATCATTGACCTAAAACACCCGCTTAGCTTGAGGTAATTTAGGGCAACCCTCCACTCTCAGCTCTCCATGGCCTAGAGCCTTGGTGTGGTTAGTCCCCCTACCTTACACCTTGAACCATGTTCCCCTTACACACTCTCTAAGACAAATTTTCCCCATCTTCATCCATAACAAGGGTATTTTCACAATATTGAGTTGTGAAGCCCTATGGCAAGCATCAAGATATAAATTAAAATACAAATGAATATCATTCAAATTTTCACTAATAGACATATAAATCAACAAATATAATATGAAATTTACTAATCGGGCTCATATCTATGTCAAAGTCATCAAAGATGATGTTGTTACAAAAACCATGGACCATTATGGAATAGATACTAAGAGGAATATCAACTATCTTCATTTAAAAATGAAAGAACTTTATTAAATTTTCAAAATCTACCTAATATTACTTTACACATATTTAATGATTAAAAATAGTTAAGCTTACCTTAGTGTAAGATGTATGGCCACTTCAACTAGCAAGTGTTGATGTTGAAGACCCAATGTTAACCTATTCAACATCCAATGTGAGTTTTAAGATTACCATTCATATAAGGTTAAACTATTCACATGTACTATATTTATTATTTATTTACTAGTTACATAGGTGTGGACTCAACATTTTCATGTAAGCAAGAGATGGAGAGCTGACAAATGTAGGGTGAACACTCTAACCCTGAAATTTTATTACAATCAATCTAGTAATTTAGTTAATTTTACATTTTAAAATAGAATATAATAAATTGAATTTGACCTTGTTCAAATTTACCTATCAATGACAAATGTTTGATCCAACAACTCATCTATCATGACAATCTGATCCAATATAGATGTGTCTTGTTGTTGGCCACATACATCCTTATCTTTCTCAGACCCATAAACACAAAAATAACTGTAATTTTAATATAAGTGAGGTGGATCTTAAAACTTGGAAGGCTTACCCACATCACCCTATGCTAAAGGACTGGTGTTTTATAAAAGGGTCTGAGTGAGTGAGCTAATGAACTATAGGGTCTCAAACTCAACACCTTCCTTCACAATGGAAGGGACTATGAAATAGTCAATGTCTAGTCTAGCAAGGGGTCTCAGTGTTTGGTTTTGGGTACATTTCCCCCTATCTTGTCATGTACAGAGCCCCCACCTCTACCTTGGAGCTCCTTCATGTTGAAGTAGTTTGAGATATGATTGAGGAAAAACTCACAATAGATTTTCCTTAAAAATTACTATGATACCTCATTGTTATTCCATTGAGGATGGTTAAAAACCATCCACCACCTATCCCAAAAGTTATTCCTTATCCCTTGGTGATTCCATTGATGAATAGGGAACCTCATGCAAGTGTCATGTAGGGGTGCACTAGTTCGTGGGTCAATGAACAATGCACACAAGTCATATTTCAATATTTTTTTAATTTTATTTTCTCATAGGATAACTTTTTGGAATAAAATTATTTGCTTTTCCATCTTGTTTGACCAAGTGTACTCATTCATTTTATGTGAGAGATGATCATTTCCAATGAAGTGGTGAGGGTAGACCTATGGGAGTTTATTCTTGATGAATCTTTCAACCTTTCAATTATTTCCTCAAGTTCTCTCTGTTGGTGTAAATAAAGTTTTGTACCTAGTTCATTCATTACTAGGGGCTTATTTACACATGTTAAGTTTACTTAGGTCCTAGGAAGGAATCTTTCTAGAAGGTGTTAGTCTTCATTAGATGTTATCTTATCCTTTGAAAACTACTACATGTGAACCTAGGTAAGTGTGATGGTTGTCTCCATGTCATATGATTAAGGCACTTGTCATAATCCTATGACATCTTGCATCTCACTTTGGCTATATAACCAAGGGGTCTCATTGTAAAATCAATCACAATCATATCATTGAATCATATTGATAAGAATACATTTATTCTTGTCATTCTATTCTCTCTTTTGTGCTTTCCATTTGGTCTCAAGATCTTGGTAGCCATGCCAATTCTAACATGGTATCAGAGTGGGTTGGGTGCCATTGGAGAGTCTTTTCTAAAGAGAGATACCAGATTTAGGGAGGTTCCATTTTTTACTCTTTATTGCAAGTGCATATCGGAGCTTGTTGGTGCAAATCTAAGATCACCATTGTGTCTGGAAGGTTCGAGAAAGTCGATTTTTCCTTTTGTTTCGTCCAAATCGGACTTACAAGGCCAAATCTATGAGGGTTTGAAGCTGAAGAGTAGTTGCCAAATCCAGAAAGTAGCTGCATTTTTGGAGCATTTTGGGTCAAATCCGACCCTGCCATCGCGTCCAGAAGGGCCAAAAACCCTAAGATCAAGCTGCCAAATCATCAAATTGAAGCCTTGATGGGTGATGAGGCAAAAAATTTGCCCGGGGGCTATATCACCGGACCGAGGGGTTGGATCATTATTCTTTGAGTATGATTTTTTAAAAATAAAAATAAAATATTTTTTCTACAAAATTATTTTTAAATATTCTGTAAAATTTCACAATTTTTTATTAAACGTGTAAAATTTTTGATTTCAAAATAAAAATAAAAATGCGAGTTAAGCATACTTGTTGAGCGTAGACTGTTGTACCATAAAGGTATGTAGTACTGTGGGGTTATGCATGTACGGACCCCATGATCTCATCACCCACGGTTGGTTGATCAAATCAGCGAAGCGGAATCTCAATATAATTGGCGGTCTTCATTCAATGACATCTTTATTCAATCGGCGAAGTTCAAATAGCAACCGATAGTCAAAAACTCAAATCTAACATACAAGATATTCCAACATCTTCTCTCCAGTTTTAGATGCGACGAGGTGATGTTCCTAGGGCGTCAATTTTAATTGAAGGAAATCCAAATATTACGCGGGAGGAATATTCTCTTTTGGCAGCCCATTTGG
Source organism: Sequoia sempervirens (assembly GCA_007258455.2). Lineage (NCBI taxonomy): Eukaryota > Viridiplantae > Streptophyta > Pinopsida > Cupressales > Cupressaceae > Sequoia > Sequoia sempervirens. The sequence continues at coordinate 74,508,071 of VDFB02072274.1, read as the reverse complement.
ACATCAATTTAACATAGTTGTTTGTGTTAATGGCCCAGAATTTGCACTAGCGAGAGGCGTGAGAAAGAACTCAACAAATTTAAACTAACATGGGACTTCTTTCAGGTTATGGGTATCCTATTATGAAAAAAAGACCTCCATATTAAGGGTTAGCTCCTTGTTAACTCTCAAAAACACGAGGTTTGAACCACGAAGGTTGCCAGCTTTCACAACATTTTAGGGTAATAGAACAAGGTTTGAAACAATTAAACCTTCTACTCTCGGCGCTGCTAGACCTAGCGGGTGAACCTATAACAAATGAAGCAGACTTGACTATTGATCTTCTCTTCATGCCATGATTTGTCCACGATGGCAGATTGGAATGGACAAAATAAAACAAATTTGGTAAATATTGTATACTAAAATGAAGACTAAACCCTAATATGCTCAATCAACAAATGTAAAAAGTATGAATGAAACTAAATGATGGAAACGGTGAGACCAGTGCCTTATATAATATACGGAGTCAAATGAAATCTTAAACAACTAACTTCTTTCTGGAGGTCATTCAAATTGTTTGGCATATTTTGTTTATAACTAGTATAAACATGCAAGATTGTGATTATTAAGTTCTTCTTACTGATCTAAATGAAATTCCCTAATTATGTGATTAATTAAAAGGATTTAATCCTTCCTTGAAGGAACCTATCAACCAATCACACAGATACATCAAATTCGTACTGATAAACTAGACATAAACATGTTATGCTAATTTAGATAACCAAGCAACATCAATCTTAGAGACAACTTAAATAATTCTTTCAATAGGCACAACACAACAATTGACACCAGAATATGCCAGCAAATCAGATGATTTTCATTGATATCTCAATAGCTTCAAAACATACATCAGAGTCTCAGCCCTTGAAACATGGTGTTCCACCGTATTTTCTATTCTCTATCCTACTCTACCTATTATGCGTATATTTTTTTCAAAATGAACATTTATACATTGAGAATACGAAAGGACGCATCCTTTGGAAATAAAAATACAAATTACAAAACAAAAGATAGAGAATAATTAGGCTCTATTTAGCCACAAGTGAGTCTTAGCGAGGTGGTCCAAATAATCCCGGTGCTCATATGTGTCCGCATCTCCAACAACATTCTAGATCGTGATTTCCATCTTGACCATTTCCTCATTTTGCTCGCTCACTTCTTCCAATGTTGTATCCTCTGCAGAAGCGATCTTCATGATTTCATTCAGCCTTGACTCACATTCACTTTTCCACCTGGTGGCTTCTTTCAATTCACCTTTATCATCAGAGAATGTAATCACATTTTCTTGGCAGCAGCAACTAACCCCTGTTCATCACCTTGCAATTCATCATAGAAGTTTCGATGGCGATTAATTATATGATTTGCAGCTTCAAGTAAAGTACTGTTAGCCTCATTACTTTGGGCCAATTCATGAAACTTCTCCATGATTCGTCCATCCATCCTTGTATGCTCCTTCAATGCAGCAAGAGTATGAGAGTATTTTCCCCATAATTTATTCAACCAAGATGTCAAATGATCCTGCCTCTTCTTGACAATTGCAACAATTGCATCATGCTTTCCCTGAGAATAAGCACTTGATCCTACCCAGTGATTTTTCCTGAGAGCTTTCTCCTTGAGTAATCATTTTGGTTGTCCCCATTGAAACACCAACCAAGTCTTTGAGTCTATCATTTTCTCTCAGCAATTTTTCATTATTTGCTTTGTACATTTCTCTTTCTTTTATCAATAACTGAATTTGTGCTTTATTCAACTTTGCAATATTTACCCCAATATCTGCAGTAGCTACAGGATCAGCTTCTCCAAATTTTAGAGTCATTACATGGCCAAATGCCTTCTCTGTATCAATTACCACTGATTTCCTTGTGGGGTGGGTACAAATCCCATATCATCAATGATCCCTCATCAGTATTATACTTGGATCCTGCATATACTTCTGTCACCTTTTCCTTGTCAAGCTTGTGTGTAGCATGACTGTCCTTCAAGAAACTATCAAAAACCAATGCAGAGTTCAAATCAAGGCCAGGAAATATCATGACACCAGCACTCTCCAACATTTTCCTCCCATTTAGGAGTCATATTTGTCATTTCATCATCCACACATTTTCTCAATTGAGCCAACAATTGTTCCTCATTTCCTGAAGTAACATCATCAACATTCTCTCTAATTTCCTTCCCCTTCTGCTTGTACAAGAATGCCTTGAACTCTGGGGAATGTATAAACTCATCATCAGAGACAAATGATCTGTATTCCATTTTCCTTGCATCAACATCACCACTTTCAATACTTTGTTCTCTAACTGGGCAGACATACTGCTGAGTCCTCATCCTGGATACCTTTTCTGGTCTATCCTATGGCACATTAGCTCTTGGTGTTTCCTCATCTCCAGAAGACAATAGCTCAATATCCTGTAGCCCCTGGTTATATCTTTCAACTACCATTTCTGCTTCATCTTCATCCATATTCCTGATCATATCATCAAAAGGATAGGGTACATGTGGATACCCTCCAAAGTTAATCCTTTCTTTGGCTGAATTGATATATCCTTTAGGGTCAAAGTTTTTCCTAGTTGGTCCTCTTTTCATATTATAATGTAACAATCTATCGAGGATTTTATCATACTTCTCTACTTCCTTTTATTCTACAATGGATGGATTAAGGGATTCATTTGAAATGTCTTCTTTTGAGACATTTTGCGATAGGTTGACTATGGAACAAGGGAAACTTAGTCAACATGATACACACTCTAAGAATCAGGCATTGATAGCATCATCGTCTAAGAGTAGAGAAAAGAAAAAATCTAAACATAAGACAAAACCTTGTTATACACCCACCCCTCTTAAAGAGGATAAAACTAAGAAGGAGAAACCCAAGTGTGGATATTGTAATAAACCTAGGGATGGTGAACACAATTTTTATAAGGAGTTAGATGAAATGAGGCAACTTCTAAAAGAAAATAGCACTTCTTTACATTCAAAATATACAAGTTCACCCCCTTCTTCTTCACAACCTTCATCTTCTACACACACAGGTACAACATGTATTGCTAATGGAGATCATAAGATGAAAGGTCATGTTCTTGTTGTAACACATGTTGATGAGTCTACTAGATGGATTCTTAACTTTGGGGCTTCATATCATATGACAGAATCACCTAAGAGGTTCTCATCCTTGAAGCATACTTCAATAATGAAGATCTTGATGGCTAATGGTGTTTATTTGGATTTTTTTGGTAAACGAGTTGTTGATGTGCCTAATGGTAATTTTCATAATGTTCTTTGCATTCTTAATATTTGCTACAATCTTCTTTTCATCTATCAAATAGCACAAAGTGGTAAGTCCATTAAGTTTACTCCAGATTCAATCTTCATTTGTGATTTGCATATTAGACAACTTGATGCAATGGGCAGGGTTGATTATGATCACATCTACACCTTTTTCCATTTTGTTCTTGATGGTAAATGTTCTAAGGTGGATTCTCCTAGATCTAGTATGGGTAGTTGTTCAGATGGTGGTATTGGTGGTTTTGTAAACCTCATTGTTCATCAGCCCTTTGATGAGGTTTCATCATCTCCTACTTCATCGAATTTGAGTGTTGACTTGGTTTTCAAGACTTCAGATGAGCAAGATATTTTTTGTTTTCCAAATTTTTCTTTGTGGGATGGATTCATGACAGGTATATCAAATTTGGTTTGTCATTCATGTTTTGCAAATTTGGAGAACGTGTTTGAGGGGGTCTCTCCCCTCTTTGATAACACATCCTCTTTGGAGGTTATTCTTAAATTTCCACATCCTTTGTCTTCTTCTTTGATTGGGGTCACACCTAATTTGATATATCTTTAGAAATATATTGTCTAAGGCTTCTTCCCTCTTGCTAAGTTAATGGTGAACTCCCAATACCCCAAGAACAACTGTTAGACCAAAATATCTTCCACAAGAGAGAAAATGGCAAGAATAGATTGCTATAATTAAGGATACAAGATTGCAAGATTGAATATGTAAATGTACATATGATGCCTTACTTATAAAGGCAAGTTGTGAGATAGGATTAGGCAAGATCATGACATGTGTCTTAATCCTATATAATAAGACAACTAACTCAACATTATTGAATGACCTAAGGCATGAGCATTAAATAAAATTCAAATAGTCAACTAATACTTCTAGGACCTAAGTGAACTTAACATATAAATAGGACCTATTAGTGAAAAAGATAGGTAAAACACCTATTTACACTAATAGTCTCCCTAAGTGCAACTTAGGGAGAAGATTATTAAGCAAATAATGCAAAGATGGGTCTCAACTACTAGGCCATGTTAGGTACCCATGTACAAATGCAATCTCTCACAAGCTGAGAAAAGAAGAAAACCTAGTGGGACAAAACTCCTCTCCAAAAGAAAGAAAAAACACAATAATACTCTCCATGAAGAATGAGAAGGATACAACCCCATGTGAAGAAAAAGACCCCCATACGAGAGAAGAAGAGATAACAGACAACCCCCCCCCCCCCACAATGAGATAACCGATATGGAGCAACCCTGGAATCTGATTGAAGCAATAAGAGGTAGAAACATGTTCTAGAACTGAAATGAATTGCAAGGATCAAAATTCCACCTTCTCAAGTGACAATATGTCCAAGTGATCAACTAGAATGTGAATATGCATAAATTTGAATAAAAGACACCTAGTGTTGAGCCTAAAAAAATTGCATGGATAGCTTTATATAGCTCCTCAAAACTCCCTAACATCATAAGAATCATGAAAAATTGGAGATCATGGCAAAAATTTATGAACTCAAGAGCCAAAAATCCAAATTTGACTTCAAGCAACAAATACATGTACCAAACAACAAAATTTGGAAAAATTACCTTCACCACCACAAAGTACACAAAGCCAACTTTTTGATAATATCTCATTTTTGAAAATTTAATACCATGGCAAAAAGTAATTGCTATTTGAAAAAAAATTATTCTAACATTAGGGGGGGAAATTTGGGCCTTTGGGCACCCATATGACCGATGGTCTTTGCATTGTTAAAAAAAAAATTAAAACCTTGTCGCTAGGATAGAACTCCTAGGGGACAGTGGGCCACTAGCCGCACTGCTTGGGGCATAGCCCTCTCCATGGAAAAGTGATGGTCATGGGGGTTAAACCCACAACCAAGGGTTTATAAATAAACCAAAACTGCGAAGACAAAACCCATCAATGCTGAAATTTATTATTTTTATTAAAAAACATGATTTCGTATCGCTTGACATTTCTCCTAACGCGACCAAGTATGCCAGCTTTACATAGATAGGGAATCTACAAAAGATGCTTTGGAATATGTCATGTGACCAGTTGATGTACCTACGATAACAAACTAACGGCGTTGTATAGTATGGCCAAGTATATATCCATACAGTTGTATAGATATGTTGATAGGACAAAATATTTGTTTGATGCCTCCAAAACAAAGCGTATTTTTGACAATTTGATAATCAATCTTAAGGTTTTTAGGCTTTTGGACGTGATGGTAGGATCTATTTTAGCCCAAAGAGCTTTGAATATTCACCTATTTCCTAGATCTGAAAACTTTCACCCTACTTGAAACCCTTGTAGATTAAACAAAACATAACAAAATTTGACGAAACGAAAGACAAACCTAACTTTCTCTAACACCCTAAATTCAACTGTGACGTCTTTGAAACCCCCAATTGCACCCAAAAAAATCTTCAATCCGAGATGGGTCCCTCAAATCTAAGGAGTATGCAACACTAGAGCTCGATACAATGTAAAAGTTAATGGTGAACTACCAAAACCCCAAGAATAGCTACTAGACCAAAATATATTCCACAAAAAAGAAAATGGCAAGAATAGCTTGTAATTATTAAGAATGCAAGATTGCAAGATTAAATATGTAAATGTACATATGATATCTTACTTACAAAAGCAAGTTGTGAAATAGGATTAGAAAAGATAATGACATGTATCTTAATCTTGTATAATAAGACAACTACCTCAACATTATTAAATGATCTAGGACACAAGCATTAAATAAAAGCCAAAAAGATAAGATATGATAAGATCTTATCTAAACAACTAAGAATTCTAGAAAAAACACTTAGGATCTAAGTGAACTTAACATGTAAATAAGACCTATTAGTGAACTAGTGAATTAGTGGATCATATTTACATGTTAAGTCTACTTAAGTCCTAGCCATATTTCTAAAAGTCTTAATTGTCTAGATAAGATCTTATTGAATCTTATATTTTAAATTTTTTTATTTAATCCTACTGTCCTAGGTCATTTAATAATGATATAAGTCATTTAATATTTTGCATTAAGTAGTTCATCACACCTTGTCTATATAAGCAAGGTCATTGTACACTTTTGTAATATACCTCATCATCATCATATTTGATAGATCTTACTATCAAGCAAGTTCATTTATTGTATACTCTCTTGTAGAAAGTTTTCATTGTTTTTACAAGTGGTCTTGGGTATTGAACTAATCCTTAGCTCCTACACTTAGAAACTTAGCTACTTGACATGGTTTATTGTTTTTATGTATATATATATTTTTCATTCATTTATTTTCAAAATGTACCTGAAATAAGATTATTTTTCAGGTTCATTAACCTTTCATTTTATCTAGTAGACAATAATGTATATCTCAAATTTCAAATAAATAAGTTTGAAAGCCTCTAATAAACATGTGTACGCTTTGATGTTCTTTCCTAATCAATGGCTTCACAAGGTCAATTCTTTGTGGGTTTTATTTGATCTAGCTAGTGTGTGGTCTAAGAGGACTAAAATTGTTTGGTCTAGTGTGTTGGAACCTATAAAGTGTTTTTTAGGTGGCTAGTGTTGCATAAAAAAAACTAGTTGTACGTGCAAATTCTAATTTTGTTGATTCCAAGGTATGTCTTGTATGTAGTCAAATGGAAATTACTTATCACTTAATCTATGATTGTCCCTCTATCGGATTGGTTCGGAGTTATTTTCTTGCTTCTTGGGTTGCTTGTTCTAGTAAACACAATATTGAATGGTTAGACCATAGAAGCATAAATCTGGAAAAAATCACGATTAATTGTGATTT
>VDFB02072274.1:74327540-74500852 GCA_007258455.2 Sequoia sempervirens | reverse complement strand
GAATTCTTCCGCCAAATATGTTGCCGTGCATATGAGAATTGAGAAGGACTGGATGATCCACTGTAAGAAGTTGGAGAGCCGGGGTAAAATTAGAGACGACAAGGATTTGAGAATTTGTAGTGGCAAGGAAGAGATTATGCGTCAGCTTGCGAAGATTCCTGGGCTGGAGAAGCCGTCTGTTGTTTATTTGGCCGTGGCGGATGATCTTTTGGAGGACAGGACTTTGCTGGAGGGATGGAGCCAGGGTTTGGTTCCGTACGAGAAGAAAAAGCTTGGAGTGATGAGTACCTATGCGAAGTACCCTTATCTGATACAGTCTGCTATTGATTATGAAGTTTGCCTGCAAGCTGACGTTTTTGTTGGGAATAGTTTTTCTACATTTTCAATCGTGATAACTCTGCACAGGACTCTAGAAGAAAGAGGGGTGATGTTGGGAATGGATGAATGAATGAATGAGAGATTTTAATGACATCCACGAGACCAAGCGGCCTAAGGGACCGAGAACCAAAAAGTTATAGGATCACCAAACTCTTTTCCATGATGGACCTTCTTTTATGAATTTTGACCAAAAAATTAGTTGTCTTGCTGATTTTTTTCTGCTCAAATAACTCATATAGATTGTCAACGTTTAGGTTACTCTCATACTGGATGCGGATGTCTTTATAAGCCGTGCATTCCATGATAAAGTGTCATTCTGTCTCCACCACCCTTTCATTGCAAAAAGTGTAGATTCTATCCTCCCACACTTCTTTAGGAATTGTCCACCTACCCGTCTCACATCTGAGATGGTGCGAGCCAGTCCTTAGCCGAGCAATTATCATCCTTGCTTTACCTTTAATAGCTGCTCCTAGGTAGGCTTTTTCATTATGCTCCCAAGTAGGGTTGAACTCTTTGACATAATGAGTTTTCTTTCACCCAATTGGATTTGTCCACATGGCAGTCCTGAATTTATTTGCAACATACGTTTTTATTTCTTCATTGGTGTTAGGGCACTCGTGCAAGCTAATGTTCCATTTGTTTAGCCACTTGTTATTTTGCTTCATCCATGTTTTCTTCCTACGGTCTAAAACCTCTTCCACGTCAATTTTGGGCCACCGTTGATTATCCATGTTGTCCACCTTTTTTAGATAACTTAGCAACCGGCTTATAGCCGAAGCCTCCATAGGTAAAATTCCCGATTCAACCAAGAGAATATCATATGGGATAGTAGTTTTGACTTTGAGGTTGCAAGTGATTAGATGTTTTTGAATTCTTTCAAGCTGTCTCCAACTATGATTTGACATGCTACTTCCCCACACCTCACAGCCATAAAGAACCACCGGTGTGACCAGCAAGCCAAAGAGAATCTTCTTGGTTTTCCAATCCCAAAGTTCAGCCTTCCTGCACTTGTTTTGGAGTAAGAAAGAAGCCTTCCAACCCCCCTTAATCCTTTTAGTTCTAGCAGTCTTCCAACCGAGCTTATAATGAAAGTCAATCCCAAGGTATTTGAATTCTTTCACTATTTCCAAAGGGTTACCTTCGAAAAGAAAGTTATCTTGTTTACTTTTCTTCCTTAAGGAAAAAATCATCACTTTGGTTTTGGAGGTGTTCACCTGCATCCCAACATTCTGGAAAAAGAGATCCAAGGCGTTCAGAAGCTATTTCCATAGGATGTGAAGGTACATATGCTTATAATATAGAAGGCTTTGAGGGAGGACCTTAGAGATGGGCGACCAATATGTGGGATTTTAGTTTGGAGGCTATCACCTATGGATCTAACCAAGTCTCTTGCATGTAACAACAATTTCTTGGGACTCGCTCTCGAGGAAAGTTGAGGATCTGCAAATGGGTGGTACATTTTCAGCAAACAGGGTAATTTGAAGCTCTGCGATTTGCTTTAATGGGTATGACAGTTCTGAAAAAGGTACTCTTTTATCAGCTATCTAGGAAGAATGAATTTGACTAATTTGTAACAGAGAAATAGCATTCTCTTCAACGCTGCCCAAAAATGGTTTTGTACGTAGGCACAAATGCCAAGCCTGGCACTGTCTATAGAGGCAACAATTTCTACCGGGCATGAATGTTGCATGCATGCATCATAAACCAATCCATACCTGCCATGCCTGCAAGTAAGGACGGTGTCAGTAGTCATTCTCCTTTTTAACTGCCTTTATATTTTTTTTTTATCTTCTTTAAATCTCATATTTTTAGTTAGTGTTAATTTTTTTTTATAAAAAAGTTGTTTTTTAAATAATTGTTATTTTTAATAATGTTTTAAATTTTATTTTGTATATCAGAAATAAAGAAAAAATAACATAGACTTTATTTATTATATACAATACATAAATTTTAACCTTTTAAATTATTTTATTTTATTTAAAAGTTATTTTATTTTTTATTATTTTATATTTCAACTATTTTTATTTATTTAGTTTTAATTTTAGTTCTTAAATAAATGTTAAAACTAAGATATTCATTTTTAAAAATAATTAATTATATTTATATAAAGTTAATTTATTTTTTAATATTTTATATAATGCAAATTTATTTTTAATATTTTATATAATGCAAATTTATTTTTTAAAATATTATATTTATATTAAAAAATACCAAATAAAAATATAATGTAATATATAATTAATATAAAATATATATTATATATAATATTTAATAGTAAAAATTATTAAAATACTCAATTATTATTATGGTTAGGGTTAGATTACAATTTAATTAGGGTTAAGATTACAATGTTGTCAAGGTTAAGGTTCAATTAGGGTTAAAGTTCAATGAGGTTGATGGTTCAATTATGGTTAAGGTTAGGTTTAGATTAGTGTGAGGGTTCTACGATTAGTTAAGGTCAAGGTTCTTATAGGTTTATAATTATTGCTATGGTTAACTAGGATTAGAATTACAATTTGCAAGGTTAGGGTTCAATTAGGGTTAGAGTTCTAGGATGAATTAAGGTTAGGGTTCTTATAGGTTTATAATTATTGCTATGTTTAATTAGGATTAGAATTACAATTTTCAAGGTTAGGGTTAGATTAGTATGAGGGTTCTAGGATGAATTAAGGTGAGGGTTTGTATAGTGTTACAATTACTATTACAATTCAATAAAGATTAGGGTTAGGTTTGACATTATGATTCATTTGGGGTTAGGGATGGGGTTAGCCATTAATTATACTTATATTTTGGTTAGGGTTAGGGTTCATTTAGTAATATATTAAATATATTATTATAATATTTTAAATATAATAATTTATAGGGAGTGGACCATGGTTAGAATTAAGGTTAGGGTAGGATTAGGGTTAGAATAAAGTTTTAATCTACTTAGGGTTACATTCAATTTTAATATATTAAAACCTAGGAGTTAAGGCATTCAACTAATCTACCCAACAATACAACCATGTCCTCCCTATAATGTGTATTAAAATATTATAATAATATATTCAATATGACCACTAAATGAACCTATTAACAAAACTATAAGTATAGTGTATTTATTACATCTAACCCCAGATGAATCATAATAAAACTAACCTAACTGTTGATGAATTGTAATAGTGAGTATGGCTGCCTAACTCCTCATATAATTCATCTAAGAACCCATGTAATCTAACCTAACATACAAATTAACAATTCCTGTCCTAATTAAGCTGCAATACTCAAACCTATAAAAGAGCAATAATTCATCTAATTCCAACTCTAGTGAACCTAATACCACAATTAGCAATTCTAATCCCTGATGCTGAATGGCAATTATAAAATATAAGAACCTTGACCCAATTAATGAGACCCCTCTGTCTAAACAACACAACCATGGTGAACCATCATAACAGCTTGATGTGATGTGGCCTGAATAAGTGGCAATCTAACCCTAACCATAATAATAATTGAGTATTTTAATAATTTTTACTATTAAATATAATATATAATATATATTTTATATTAATTATATATTACATTATATTTTTATTTGGTATTTTTTAATATAAATATAATATATTATAAATATAGTATTTTAAAAAATAAATTTGCATTATATAAAATATTAAAAAATAAATTGACTTTATATAAATATAATTAAAAAAATGAATATCTCAATTTTAACATTTATTTAAGAACTAAAATTAAAACTAAATAAATAAAAATAGTTGAAATATAAAATAATAAAAAATAAAATAACTTTTAAATAAAATAAAATAATTTAAAAGGTTAAAATTTATGTATTGTATATAATAAATAAATTCTATGTTATTTTTTCTTTATTTCTGATATACAAAATAAAATTTAAAACATTATTAAAAATAATCATTATTTAAAAAACAACTTTTATAAAAAAAATTAGCATTAACTAAAAATATGAGATTTAAAGAAGATAAAAAAAATCATAAAGGCAGTTAAAAAGGAGAATGACTACTGACGTCGTCCTTACTTGTAGGCATGGCAGGTACGGATTGGTTTATGATGCATGCATGCAACATCCATGCCTGGTAGAAATTGTTGCCTCTATAGACAGTGCCCAAGATGACACGCATAAATCCAGAAATGGTCCAAATTTTTAACTCCCCCGTCTAAAATTGTCTAGCCATAAATTGTGTCAAATTTAGGCCCTGAGATTTGCATGCTTATAGAAGTGAATAATGTGGGCTTGTAATTTCTTAAAATTGAAATTGAAATTCTTAATATGTACATTAATGGTTTGAAGAAGACAAAATCATATTTAATGGTCACATTTGATGTCACCATAAATAGCATTTAGATTTAGTTGTTTATATATAAGGTTTATTGCTAAGGTTCATTATGAACAAGGTTAGATGCTTATGGTTTAGAATTAGGGGTTTAGAGTTTAGAGTTTAAGGTTCATTTAAGGTTAATGTTTCAAGGTTTAGGGTTCTAGGTTGTTGGTTTTAGGATATAGGTTTCGGGGTTTATATAAGGAGAGAGAGTGATGGGAAGAGAAAGAGACACATTTTTTCTTCTTCAGAACATGAGTATATTATAGATCATAGTGATTGAACTTAGACTCAATCGCTATCAAGTCATAATGTAAGCATGTTATAATGTGAGTGTGTTATAACACGCTCACATTATGCCTTGCATGAGACTTTTTGGTTGCTCATCCTTTTGCACTTATCCAAGGTTTAGGGTTTAAAGGTTCACATTTTGTGGTTTAGCTTTCAATATATTGAGATTTACTTTCTATGTTTAATGATTTTTTTTTAGTATTTAGATTTGGTTAGCTATTTATAGTGTTCAATCCAAAGGTTCATTGTTAAGGGTTCAAAGGTTAAGGGATAGGGTTCAATGTTTAGAGTTTAGGGTTTAGAGTTCAAAGTTTATGGTTTAGGTTTCAAGCTTCAAATTTAGGGTGTAGTGTTCATCATTTAGTACTTAGGATTGAAGGTTACATTTAGGTCATAGGTTTTAGGTTTCAAAGCCCAAGGTTTATTGTTAAGGGTTTAAGGGTTAAGGGCTAGGGTTCAATGTTTAGAGTTTTGGATTTAGAGTTCAAAGTTTATGTTTTAGGCTTCAAAATTCAAATTTATGTATAGTGTTCATTATTTGGTACTTAGGATTTAAGGTTATATTTAGGTCACGTGGTTTAGGCTTAAAAGGTCAAGGTTTGGGATTGAATAGTAAGGACCTTGATCTTAGGTCTTGGGACTCCTATTCCAAAGTTTGAGGTTAAGGGCCTATGGTTCAACTTTTATTATTAATCATTTAAGGGCCTCCTATTCTTGGTATATTGTTTGGTAGTTTAGTTTTATTTTCAAGTGATATCTTCCCCTTTTCCTACACAAACATGCAAGTCTATTGAATATCATAAAAAAGAGTTGACTTCTAAAATCTTGAAGGTTATCTTACAAATCAAGTCCCACATTCGTAAGATTTCCCATGTTGGTGTAAGGGTTAACAAAAGTGCAAACTTGAATACCAATATTTGCACTCCAAATTTTCTTAAAGGATACATTGTCTTGAACAATGGCTCAACACCACCCAATCATGTGGAAAACTTACAATCACCTCTTTGTACTAGGATTTGATCAATAAGTGCCAAACACAAGTACAACAAATAATAAATGGTATCATACATGCAATCAAGTAAATATTAATAATGACAAATTGTTAGTGTAAATAGTATCTTTATATATGTAGTTAAAATATCACCTTTCTAGGATTGACCTATTCACACTTAGATTAAGTTTACTTAGGATTTCTTATGTTTTTATCTCACCTCATGTGGTTGAGACACGTGTCCTCATAATTTGAGACACCTAGTACATGCATACTTGTCATTTTCTCGCACACTTGTTAGGTGAGCTCACAAGTATTCCATCTCCAGAGGGGTACTCAGTCATTATGTTCCTACCTCCTCTAACTTGCCTATATATGCAAGGATTCTATGTGCATTTTACACACTCTTCATTTTATATGATAGGCATCCTATTGTGCTTAATTCATTCACTAATGGAAGGTTGTTCATGCTTTCATATTCTTGGCCAATTCCAATACAAACAACCATTTACACATGAGGGTTCCATGCACATACATAATCTAATGAACCAATAAGAAAAGGGTGCTAGATGTAAACCAAGGAATGTTAATACAATGGCATGACAACTACATAAGTCATTGAGTAGTATTCTTATCCACAATAGGGGTACTTAATGGTATTCACCTGTCCCAATGAGTTGTGATATGCCCTACTCTTCCAAGTCTCAAATTCATTTAAGGTATTTCATGCATGGTGAAGGTTTAACTTTATTATGTGTGTGTTGCATTTGATACTCATAAATTTTATTGATTAACATTCACATTATTGAGCTAATACTTTTACACACCATATGTCAACTTCAAATCTAATCTAAAAAACCAAATCACTCATAGAAAATTGGCACAATGTGTCCCTTGTCTTAAAAAATTAGAAATAAGATTTACTTATTACTAAGAATTGTATACACTTTGACATTTCAATTCATATGATATATCTTCAATACATGCTAAGCCTAAAGATTATATATACAACTTTTCCTAATTAAAACAATATTGTTGTAAATAATGACAAAGATATGTTGAAAAGTTTGTTTCCTGGAGAAAGGGATGAAGCTCTATACACACAAATTTGCAAAAAACTCAACTTGGTAACAACATTTATAGGTTTGCAAGCAATAGGATTATGACATGAAACAAATTCATTAGTACTAAATAAGTGAAACGAATTTATACTATCTATTATAGGTAGGATCTCAAGTTTCAACTCAATTCATCCTCTGCTTATGTTGTACATCTTCAATATGTTAAGACTTGGATTACCAAACAAAATAATCTGAGTAGCCACTCTCCAATACCATACTCAATTTTAAATTTCAAAAATATTACAATCAACCCAAGTAGCAGATGTAGGAAACTCATAATTTAAATTTGAAGTATTTTTGTACATATAAATTGAAGTATATTAATCCCACATCATATAGAAATAAATCATAAGATTAAAATAATAATCTTGGACAAAGAAAAAATGTATAAAAATAATATATTAAAATATAAATGAATGTAGACAAATTTCAAGTATGAAGCATGTTAGGTCCCAAAACTATAAGTCCACAATCTTAGATCATACTTGTCACACCTTCAAGGCTAGAGATGTCTTCAAGATGGTGAAACAAATGTTTATCAACAAATTGAGGATGATTAAGGGCCTACTTTGAGAGTGGGTAACTCTCCTACACTTTGGGCTCAGTTTAAACTCGAGAGGGTGTTCCCAGAAATAACCTAAATAGGATACATCAATTAAAATGGAACAAACAATAGGAATTCCTAAATATACACTTGACCTAATTTTTGTCACTAAATCAAGTGTAGCCACTTGCATATGACATCTATATAGATGATAACACATCTTGCACATGTACCTACATGCATCAATAGTGTTTTAATCCCTTAAGATGCTTCATCTTATTATTTTTTACACATTGGAAAGGTGTAGGATGCATGTTTAGGTTCTTTGATTTTGTTACAATTATGGTTCACATAATTTTTTTTCCCTAGTTTGCATGACTAAGCCATGAAAAACATGCAAAATTATTACTTCTACTTCCTATAACTAGTGATACAATATTTTATTATTTTTAATGTGTGTGGAGGTCAAGATTTCTAATGACCAATGCCTTGTTCAATTATAGTCATATCTAGCCATTAAAATAACAAACAAGAAATTGCAACAAAGGTATGATACATTCTATTCACATCTACTTAATGATCCTTCTCCAAACTTATAAACATTCACATCTAACAAAAAAGAAACCAAAACAAAAAATAATTCACATTGATTTAAAGTGTTGCAACACTCATTTTTATTACAATCACATTGACAAGCGTGGTAAAGGAAAATATTGTAATAGCAAGGAACCCATCATACCCTACTATTTAAAACACTCCAGAATGCTAATAACTAGCCAAGAAGACACATGGTTGAAAAAAATTATTTCAATAGCTAGGGGAGAGGGGCCCAAAGCAGGGCAGGAGCCTATACTGGGGACGGAAGTAGTCCCATGTGGGCCCCACAGTAGAGCTGATTAATATAATTGCATGGCAGAATATCTTCGAAATGAAAACAAGTCAATCCATTTTCATATTTGGGAATAAAAAACAAATATTAAAGGAAAATTGCAGAGTTAGTTTGTGCATTGTCAAAGAGAGGAATACAAGTGCATGGTAGAAAACCTTGTAATTTTGAAACAATGAAACCATAAAAATGATTGGTAGTAATAATGAAATAAAATTTGCATTTCACAGACAAAACTATTGTGAATGGAAGAATAGAATAATACAATTGCATGCCAAAATATCTTGGAAATGAAAACCAGTCATACCATATATATGTATGGAAATATATACATATGGAAATATGTCTATGTAATATTCTATTCCTCCATGCACAATATCTATATATATGTATGGAAAGACAAATACATATATAAGAACAGAATAATATAATTGCATGGCAGAATAACTTCAGAATGAAAACAAGTGAAGCCATTTTCATATTTGGGAATAATAAACAAATATTAAAGGAAAATTGCAGAGTTAAAGTTTTTGCATTGTCAAAGAGACAAATACAAGTGCATGGTAGAAAACCCTGTAATTTTGAACCAGTGAAACCCTTTCCATGTTTGGTAGTAACAATGAAATGAAAAAAACATTTCGCAGACATAACTATTGTGCATGGAAGAACAAAATAATACATAAACATGCCAAAATATCTTTGAAATGAAAACCGGTCATATGATTTTCATATTTCGGAATAACATGAGAATATTATAAGCAAATTACAGAGATAAAGTTTGTGCAATGAGGAAGAAACGAATGCAAGTGTATGGTAGAAACCCTTGAAGTGATAAATATTAAAGCCCTATGAATATTTCCTAGTAACAAGCAAATATATTGTATCCATTTCCATATTTTGGAATAAAAAACAAATGTAAAAAGAAAATTGCAAAGTTAAAGTTTGTACAATGACGAACACACAAATACAAGTGCATGGCTGAAAAGCAGTCAAACCCTTTACATATTTTGTCGAACAAGTCTAATAGTAATGAAAAACCAGTCAAACCCATTTCATATTTCGTATAAGCAAGCAAATATGAAAAGAACAACACATAGGTGTAATGAATAACACAATATTAGGAGTGCATGGTTGAGTATAGACGATAAGAAAACAAGTTAAACCCTCCCCACATTTCATTTAAGGAAATCTTTCTCAAAGACAAAATTTTACAACGAAATTTTTTGCAAAAAAAGTGCATGGTAGAATGTCATATTCAAAAACAATGGTATAGGCTGAGTGAGGTTAGAAACCTCACCTGAAAGAGAGAGGGAGCTCACGAGAGTGCAGAGCCAAACGAAGAAGCGTGAAGAGCCAAAAAATGATGCATGGAGAGTCAAACCAGTTTTGGTGCCAAACTAAATGAACACTCAAGAATGTTTGCAAACAAAAGCAATGAGAGTGAGTGGGATATGCGAGAACGTAGAGCATTGAATGAACCTTGATCTTTGAATCACACGCTCGACAGTATGATTAAATGCAAAGGGATACGTAAGGCAAGTTGGTCAATGGACGAAACGAAGGAGGCGACAAGTGATTAATGCTCTAAACTGTGTGTTGAGGGTGGTGAGGCTGTCATGGACATGTGACTATCTGATCCACTATGCATAGATGTGTTCCCTGATTAAGAAGGTGGGTGGGCTCCACTTTCGGGCGGAGGGAAAAATGGGCCCATTTTGGACACGTTGGAATAAATGGTGCTTGAGAGGTGGCGGGATGCTCATTTTTAAAAAAAAAAATATTAGGCTCGATGCACTAGTGGTAGGGTGACATGACAGGAAATTTTTTTAATTTTTTTGGTCCACGTGGCAGTCCACGTGGACCTACAAAGATGATGTGCCCTACTTTGGGCCCCTCTCCTCTACTTTTGTAAAAAAAAATAGAGTTCCTTTAAAGGCAGACACATTATTAGAAATTGAAACTGTAAGCTATTATGTGTTAGTGTAAATAATGTATTTACATATCTAGTTAGGATATCACCTTTCTAATAGTGACCTATTCACCTTTCATACTTTTATCTCACCTCATGAGGTAGAGACATGTGCCCTTATCATTTGAGACACCTATTTCATGCATGCTTTCCACTTGCTCTCACACTTGTCAAATGAGCTCATAAGTGTTACAACTTTGGAGGGGTTAGTTAGTAATTTATTCATACCTTCTCACCTCTTCATCCTTGCCTATATAAGAAAGGTTAATATTTTACACTCTTCATATTATATGATAGATATCCTAATGTGTTCATCATTTCACTTGTGGAAGGTTATCAATTTATGCTTTTTTGATTTTAGCATTCTCCAATATGGTATCAAATCCATGAGATCATGTTCCTTCCCACATCAAGGCGACTCCCACACATATCCCTATTATCATATCATAGTGAATCTAAATAGACAATGTCAATGTGTCTAGAAGGTTCGAGAAAGAAAAAATACCTTTCGTTTCGTCAATTTTGAAAAATTTAATTTTTTACAATTTTTTAGGCTTTTGTAGTCTATTGTATGGTACAAATCCATACAAAGATAGAAGTTGTAAAAAATAAAATAAAATTTAGTATGGGGCCAAATTTCCCTCTACCCATCTACCCATTTTGGGTTAAAACTTGTGTTTTGTAAAAATATTGTCCTATTGGGCCTCTTTGTACAACATTTTGGCCTATTTGGTCTCTTTTGAAGGATTAAACAAATAATATTCAACCTAGATTCCACCTTCTAGTGAGAGGAAATTATCTTGTGGTTTGTTTTTGTTTATAGGGTTTTATTGTTTGTTTTGGTCTCCATTGGCCTCACTAGACTTACAAGGTCACTCTTTTTGTTGATGAATCATACTTGAAGGTAAGGGAAGCTTGTTGTGTGCCCTTCACATTGGCTTCAAGCAACCTAAGGAGAGTCACAACCATTTGTTTTCCTTGGGTGTTCAATAGTCAATATTATTTCCTTGCATATCTCAATGGTTCCACTTCTAGCAATCTTTGGTAATTTACATATCCAAGAAGAGGCATCACTTTAGCAACAGGAATTAGGGTTTATAGTGTATTGTTTTGTTGGGAATTAAAAACTTGACATGAGTTCAAGGACCTTCTCTTCTCACACCACCACAAGCCTCCACTTTGTTTTCTCACACTACAATTTCTATAAGCTTTGCAAAAGTGGAGTGTGTATATTGTGGAAATAATCAACATGGGGATGAATTATGTCCTCATTTCTCACATCATCTCTTCCTACATCTATTCATGCTCACAAATCTTGAATTACTTGATGCTACATTTGAATGGAAAATGTTGACTTATCCATGAATTTCAATGATTCTTTGCACCAAGATATTGCTATTATCATTCCAAATCTACTACATTGGGATATATATCTACCATACATCAATTATTTGTATAGAATACCACCTTGCATATTTGTATGCCACTATTGAGGACATTCATCTCCTCTATGATGTCAACTTTGATGAATTTGCATCACCGATTCCATCGTTGGATCTTTCTCTTACCTTTCCTACATCAACTTCTATCATGACAAATTGTGCAAATATTCATGAGTTGACATATTTGACTTAGTTATCATCTATGTTGACATCATCTACAATAGCATCAAATTCACATTGGTCTAATTTTTGCCATACATCCATGGTCCCTGTTCTCAAATCTTATTTGGTACTTGATTCATTTTATCAACATTTGTCACACATCAACATTGTCTTGGAGATAATTGAGAATCAATCAAATAAATCATTGGCATCATATCAACCTTTTGATCATATGCATAATTCAAAGACATTCATCTTACTTCTAACATATTCCTATCTGAAATGGGGGGTCATCTTTAACACATTTGTGGTGTTGTTTCTTCCCAAGGGTAGAAATGTTGTTCAACAATCATAGATCATCTTTGTCATCTAGTGTCGAGCATTTACTAGCATTACAAGCATAATCTTTAGGGTAAGATACATGGTTTCTCTTCTATCAATTTTGGGAGGAAGCATTTCCTCACATGGAGTTCATTCCTTCTCATTTCTTTGGGGGGTCACATAGACCCTCTCTCGTTTCTCTCATGTGAGGGAGAAAATTCATTATACATTATGCTAGAAGTAGTCTTTGGGGGCTCATCATGATTCCTCCTTCTATCATTTATTTTCTTCACTTATCCATTTCAATGCATTTGCATCATTTCTCTTTTGAAGAGGAGTTTTGTTCCCACTAGGTTTTCTCCTTTACTCCATTCTATGAGAAATTTGTACATGAGTACCTACTATGTCCTAGTAATCGAACTCATCATCAATTCATACATTACTCCCTAATTTTCACTTAAGGTGTTAGTGTAAATATTGTCTTTACATATCTAGTTAGGATATCACCTTTCTAAGATTAACCTATTCACACTTAACTTAAGTTTACTTAGGCTATTTCATACTTTTGTCTCACCTCATGTGGTAGAGACATGTGTCCTCATCATTTGAGACACCTATTGCATGCATATTTTCCACTTTCTCTTACACTTGTCAAATGAGCTTACAATTGTTACACATTTGGAGGGGTAGTGAGTCATTTAGTCCTACCTTCTCACCTTCTCATCCTTTCCTATATAAGCAATGTTTATCAATTTTATTTTATACACTCTTTATATTATACGATATATATCCTATTGCGTTCATTGTTTCACTTTATCAATTCACACTTTTTGATCTTGGCATTCTCCAACATTATGCACCTTACATAGTGAAAATAAAAAAGACCAACTCTTGCAAATAATAAAAACCCACATATATAGATCTTTCTCCTTAGAAACTAGGATGAATTAAGGAATTTGATAGAAGAGTGTTGCAAGGGTTGTTCAAACCATTGACATCATTGTCATTAATGTCTACACTCAAAATTGACGTCATTGGGATATATAGGGTAGTTTACTGGGTTAGAAATATTCATTATGGTGATCTCTGACACCATGTGATGATTGCAAATGTTTTTTTTATTGCATTAAAATTAGACACATCATTTTACTCTTCTCTCTCTTTTCTTCAAATCTATATTAATGTCATCATTGCTACTGGAGTGTCTTTTTATCTACACTGTGAGTTTAGAACACCAAAATATCCATTTGAATTATTTTGAGTAGGTGTGAGAAAAAAACTAGCTATTAGAAGGAACCCTAACTATTGTTTGGCTTTCCATGTCAAAAAAAATTCAAATTTCATGTCAAAAACATTTGGAAGAGTCTTCAAGCATTAAAATAATGTTTTTGTTAACTATTAATACTTTTTGGCATGTCAAGCCTTTTTTGACAACCAAGTGGCCATTTTGACAAGCTTATTAGAAGTTATGAATAAATAGGTGGGATTTTTGAATTGTTGAGTGTCAAGAAGAATTTGTACCACTAGCTAGAGTGTCGAGGGTGGATAATTATGATGGGATAATAGATACATAAGTAAAATGGAGTGAAGGTGGGGCACTGGCATGATGGGAGACAAAGGTATAGAGTTTTGACAAGGAAAAAAGGGAAGTAGGGGTGAGTGGAAAGGTATGTCTAGCATGAAAACTCTAACAATTTTGTAGGCCTACCAAACTTAAGGAAAATGAATAGAAAATGTCAAACACTTAGGATTTTTTTGATTTTTAGCAATTTTTGACACATGATAGCCCACTTATGATGTCTTAGATTGGTTATCAATAATGGGTCAAAATATGGTTAGACACATAAAAGGTAAGAGACTCATGAAAAATTTAACATTGTTAGATTAAGTTGCAATAGGATTTGTTTAGGGACATGTGTGTTACTTACTATCATAGTGAGGGTCCAATTATATTTGGGTTGTAGGCCAAAATACTAACCAAAATAAATCAAGAATTTAACTCACATTTCATCATGATGAACAAATGTCAATGATTGCACAAAGACACCAAGTTATAATACATGACAACACAAAACAAATAAAATACCTATGTACAAGGCAACCACTCATAACTAATGACATGGGGCCTAAATGAATATGAAAGATAGTTGCAAACATAACTTAGAAACAAAATTTTAGGTCTAACCCTACAAAGAGGATCCATGTTACAAGGTCACAAATGAATTACTACAATAACTTTCCTTTGTTAAAGACAAGCTTATTGAAAGAATTGATCTCCTTCATATTGAATTTATTTTTCATCCCCTGATCATAAAAAATCAAGTCTTTTATCTACATGTATCAACCTATGAACATTTATGAAAAAGATGAAGGCCAATTCCACTATCAAAACTACCATTATAGGGAAACCATGAAAAATAGGTGCTAGACCTATTACATTACGTATCATGCATACTATAATAGTAGAGGTTAAAAAAATAGATTTAAGCCCACAACACCACTTGTGGATGGAAGAAAACATCCATAATTCAAATATTCATCCATCCTTGTTGAGCTCCAAATATTATTTGAGGCCAAAAGAAGCCGCCTCTAACTCACAATGTTAAGAAAAGTGAACCTTATGCTGCACAATGAATGAAATTGTCTTGCATCTCAAAATGGAATGTCTCAAGCTCATGCATATTATCAAATTGGGATACAATGCTCTAATTTTCTTGTTCACATATGTGTTGTAACTCAACATCCTCACAAATTATAAGTTGGACACATGGAAATTATTTAAACTTTAGGTATACTATTATCTATAGAAGTAGAAGCATGACCTTAGAAAATGAAAGCCTCATAATGAAAATAGGTGACATTTGTCCCAAGTGGATTTAATGAGGAAAAGGTGAGGATTTATTGGGTAAATGTCCAGGCAAGCATGTGGGGAAGAATTACACATGGCAATTGGTAGAATTTAAAATTGAAGAAAAGGTTAAGTGCAGGTTAAAAAATGATAATTAATTAATTAATCTAAGATTAATTGATTAATATATTTTTAGAGGAAATAAGTGGTAGTGACTAAGGGTATGTTAAATAATTTAACCTTTAGAAGAATGAGATAATAAGAAAAATTAATTAAATATGTATTTAATTAATTTAGAAGAATGACAAAATAATTAATTAAATTATAGCCCATAATTAATTATGGGATAATGAGGTGAATTAATTAAATTTAAAATTTTAATTAGTTTATAATGTAAAGTCAAATATGGGGTGTCTACAATTATAATATCTTCATCAGTCTCACCTTTCTAGGATACCTCTCATGCATTAGTATACATCTCATGTAGCCTTTCCTTTGGCACCTATAAATATATATACTAGATATTCACACCAAGTGAGATATTTTTAATTATTTTCCTATATTGAAAGTAATCTAATAGGTTGGTGAATAGGTCACAACCTTTCACCATATAATCTTTTGGTTATACATTTAATTAAAAAATTATTTATTTATTATAAAGATAAAATTAATAAATTATTGCCCGTTAAGGGGCCTAGCAGGGTTAAAACAACTGCAAATGAGTCTGAAGTGGTGAAATGGGAAAAACCATTGGAAGGGTGGTGGAAAATTAACTTCGAGGAAGCATCAAAAAGGAACTCAAGTCCATCAGGGGTGGGGTTCATCATTAGAGATTGGAAAGGAGATGTAGCATTGGGAGCGAAGAAGTTGGAGGAAGGGACAAATAATGCAGTAGAAGCTTTAGCAGCTTTAACAACGATTAAACTTGGTAAGAGTTTGGAAGCATCAAAAATTCATTTAGAGGGGGACTCATTAATAATTTTCCAAGCCATTATGAAGGGAATGATAAATGTGTGGCACCTTCAAAATGTAATTGAGAAAATAAGAGAAGAATTATCTTCACGTGAAAACTTTGCAGTAATCCACATTAAAAGATTGGGGAACGTTGAAGCTGATGTACTTTCTAAATGGGCCTTAACTTTTAGGGAAGTTGGTGAATTAAAATTGGAGGATCTAAGGAATGTGAATTTGGTAGAATGAACAAAGGAATGAAGAGTATGCTGCATTTAATAAATAAGATAGGGGATCAATTTGAAGTAGATTTGAAAAGATGGGAAAAGCGTTGGGAAGGTTGGCGATGGTAACAAAGGATGAGTGACATTAAATTCAGAGTAAAGTAAACAAGAATTTATTATGTTCATCCCTCAGTCTCGATGATCTTAGTTGTGTTAGGTGTGGGTGAGACAAATATGAGAAGGAGAATTGTAGTGAAGGAATTGTTGAAATAGGGCACAAATGGAGGCAGATTTCACTTTTCTCTCTAAGCGACAACTTAGTTCATTTTATGGGAATGCATTGGAGAAGAGGTTAATGGGATTGTTTCTCATTGACGATGAAAGGCTGGTGCAATGCTTAAGGATGATTATGGGTAGGGACTTTGGGATTCTAAGGCATCATTACAGGACAAACATGGACGTGTACTCCCTGATGGTTGCATGGGGTTTTGATCTTAGAGAATCAGTAGAAATGGTTAAAGATTTCTTGGTGGGGATGGATTCAATTTTAGAATGGGCTATCTCGGGTGTGAGGTTAGACATTAATGAACCAATAGAGATTGAAGATTTTGAAGATTCAGTTGGTTGTATTCCTTTCATTCGCTGGCTAGAGGGGAAGTTCAAAGCACGGTGCAGGGAAGAAGTGCGACTTGGCTAGAATGCTTTAAAACTATTCGTAGAGTTGATGAAAGTTGAAGCCATCATTGAAGAGGCGAAAGTTGAAGTAGAGATGATGGAAAAAGTGGAGGAAAAACAACAAAATTGAAAGGTGAAAGTAAAGAGCAAGGCCGAGGAGGAATCAGGTAGCGCAAAGTGAAGAAAAAGAATTTTTCTGTTTTGTATTCGTAGTTTACTTTTATTTCTTAAGCTAGAATTAGAAGGTGGCCAAATTGTACATGGAATGAAATGGGTGTTTAATGTTTAGGGTCTAAAAAATGTTTAAGGTTCATGGTGTTTTTTGAAGGTTAGCCCATATTTTGAAAATGCTGGGAATACAGGGGTTGAGAAAGTTTTTATTTATGCATGTTAATGTGCCTCAGGGCTGAACATTCTAGTTTTTGATGGTTTTTGGTTTGAAGATGAAAATCTAAACTTATGTAATTTCTTTTTCAACATTATAATCATACTCCTACCGACCAAAAAAAATAAAATTAATAAATTATCCCTTATTTTATATTATAAAGAAAAACCTTATAAATGAGTCTTCAAATAAACATTTAGCTCTTACATAATTCTTATAGATAATTTTTGCATGAGTTGAGACTGATCTAGGTTAATTATAAGAAGCGTGGGAAAGATCCCTAAATCACAAAGCTCCATATTCAAATTGAAACTTTCTCACCCTTGTCTACATGTTGTTATGAGTTACCCTAACGCATGTTTCATGTGGCAATCACCATGCTATGATATTTAATATTCTTTGTGCATTATAACATTGAGAATGTACAAAAATAATAATTAGAGCACAATTCAATTCTAAAGGATAATAAAGGGCTTGACTTTGCATCATTATCATATAGGGCTTTTTCATGTCTATGAATGTTGTCTTTGATCTTTCTTGTCATCATTAATATAGTTTTTTCCAAAAGATTTGAGCTAGGTGAACATGTTCATCTATCGAATCATCAAGCTCCTCGAGAATGTCTCTAAAAACCACCTTGGTAAATTCAAATATCTAGAAGGCAAAAGTGAGTAGATCTTTTGACATAATTATTATTAGATCAATTTTGTACTTCATTTCTGATTTGCCATAATCAAGATTGAATTCATAAGATTTAAGACCAGTTTACATAATTTAATGAAACAATCATCAAATTAAGACAATTGATTTTTAACAATCAAATTGATTAAAAACAACCTGAACATCTCTTCTCCACCATCACTCCTAGAAGTAAATATCCTAACCTACTCTTTTAATTTATATACATTTGTTCCAATATTATTTTCCATAGGTGCCAATGGAAAGGCTACATGAGATGTATACTAATGATGCAAAAGAAAACAACCGTCCATTGTTTGCTAAATTCAAATCATCATTCTGGTCTTTACGTTTACTTTTTGCGGACGTTAACTATTGAAATGAAATGAAATGAAATATTTTAATGACACGTATGGGACCCAAGATTTAGACACAATGGAGGTGCCGTTCGAGATCAGCCCTTCGAGAGTGAATTTTGATGATGAAGTTTGCAATTTTGTCGAGTCTTGAATCTTCAAACAAGGTATTTAAATTGTCAACCTGCACCGCATCCCCATAGCTGGCCCGGATGTCTTTATAAGCTGAGCATTCTATGATAAAGTGCCATTCTGTCTCCACCATACCTTCGTTACAAAAGCGGCATATTCTATTTTCCCACTCTTCTTTAGGAACCTCCCACCTACCCGTTTCACACCTAAGATGGTGTGAACTAGTCCGCAATTGGGCTATCAACATTTTTGCTTTCCATTTGATATTCGCTCCTATATAAGCCTTTTCTTCATGGTCCCTTGTGGGATTGAATTCTTTGATATAATAATCCTTTTTACGCCCTGTTTTTTTCGTCCATATACCATATTTAAATTTTTCTCTCACATAATTTTTTATTTCTCCATTTGTGTTTGGACACTCATGCATCACAATATCCCATTTCTTCATCCACTTGATATTAAGTTTCATCCATGTGTTCTTTCTTCTAGTTAGCTCCTCTTTCATAATTAGCTTAGGCCATCTATGATCCTCCATATTCTGGACCTTCTTTAAGTAGCTTAATAACCGGGTCATCGCTGAGGCCTCCAGAGGAAAAGTACCGGTCTCAGCCAATAAAATTTCATAAGGCACTGCAGTCTTAAGCTTGAGGCTGCATATAATTAGATGTTTTTGTATCCTTTCCACTTGTCTCCATTTCTGATCTGACATGCTGCTGCCCCAGATTTCACACCCATAGAGAATTACCGGAGTAACAAGAAGACCAAAAAGCGTTCTTTTAGTTTTCCAATCCCATAATTCGGCATTTCTACATCTATTTTGCAAAGAGTACAACGCTTTCCAGCCTCCTTGAATTCTTTTTGCTCTACATGTTTCCCAACTAAGTTTGTTGTGAAAATCAAGCCCAAGGTACTTATACTCGTCCACTATTTCCAGTGGCTTGCCTTCAAAGATAAATTCAATCTGCTATTTTTTTCTTCGCAGTGAGAAGATCATTATTTTGGTTTTTGAAGTGTTCACTTGCATCCCGACCTCTTGACAAAACGTTTCAAGGGCCTTCAAATGTTTTCTCAAATCATGTGCAGTTTTAGCAATTAATATGAGGTCATCGGCATATAACAGTAATTTTATTACAAAGTTGGCCAAAAGGATGCCTTCCCCACCAACCTTGTCAATCCATTCTTCCAGCTTATCAATGTAAAGCCCAAATAGCGTTGGGGAGAGCGGGCAGCCTTGTTTGACACCAATGTCACTGCCAAAGCATTCTGACATACCATCATTGGTTCTGATTTTAGCTTTGACCTGACCAAAGGAAAAAAAATTGTGTTAAAAGGCGTGAAACGCACATTTGGTCTTCAATTGACACGGTTAGTCTTCCAATTAATCACGACATTCCTCGTATGGCCAAGTGCCTCCAAACGAGCCAGCGGTTCCTTCAATTAACTTGGTGGGGCTGCTTCGTTAAAGTTCGCACTAAATCTAATTGAAATCTTCATTGATGTTAGCGTAATCGCTAAACCAAAGTACATTAATATTCATGAAACGTAAAATGAGAGTTTGGCGTCGGCGCTTCGAGAACTCTGCAACAAAACGTGTCGACATGGACAACAGGCATTCTTTGTTAACCTCCTTCGATTAACAGGGATGTATACGACCAAAGAAGATGAAAATTATAGCCCCACTAAAGGCTTTATGAAACGCCAGCAGATTAGTTTGAAGGTTTACATATGCGTTTTGTTATTGTTCTGTGTGCTGGTCACCAGAATTTTAACGACGCCTTTGTTATCAAAGCTACAGGAAGGCCGCCGTTTCCATCACCCTGCATTTGCTTTGAATTTACAAGGGCCAGATGAAGAAAGGGCTGGTACAGTGGGCGTTAGGAGCGATAAATTTGTGGAGGTTCCACAGATTATATGGGGTCTCAACAACCAGAAGATTGCTCTGGTCAGGGCTGCTCTCACTGCAAGGAAATTGAACAGGACTTTGCTCATGCCTAATCTTAGCGCTTCATTGTTTTACAAAGACACAGACCTGCTCCAGTCAGTTCCCTTTGATAAAGTATTTTCCTTGGACCGCTTCAATTCTCGCTGCCGCGGTTTTGTTCAAATGGCCCGCAATTCGAAGCGTGGGGAGGGTTTTGTTGTGCGCAAGGGAAACGGGCGGCGGTGGACTGCTCCTAAAGATTTGGCTCAGCTGGACGAATGTGTTCAAAACCCTGACATTGACAGGCACGAGGTTATTAGATTAGAGGGCAAACATCCTTTTCTCTGGCATGACCACTGGGCTGTCAATGACTATGCCACTGTTTTTGAATGTCTTGATTTGGTGAACGATTTGTCTGTGGAGGCTTCCAGAGTTGTGGCCAAGGTCAGGGAGATGAAAAACTCTTCCGCGAAATATGTTGCTGTGCATATGAGAATTGAGAAGGACTGGATGATACACTGTAAGAAGCTGGAGAGCCGGGCTAAAATTAGGAACGGCGAGGATCTGAGAATTTGTAGCGGTAAGGAAGAGATTATGGGTCGGGTTGCGAAGATTCCTGGGCTGGAGAAGCCGTCTGTTGTTTATTTGGCCGTGGCAGATGCTCTTTTGGAAGACGGGACCTTGCTGGAGGGGTGGGGCCATGGTTTGGTTCCGTATGAGAAGAAAAAGCTTGGAGTTGCCAGTAACTATGCTAAGTATCCTTATTTAATGCAGTCTGCTATTGATTATGAAGTTTGCCTCAGGGCTGACGTGTTTGTGGGAAATAGTTTTTCTACATTTTCGAGCCTGATAGCTTTGCAGAGGACTGTGAGAAGAAAGACGGGTGATGGTGGGAATGGGTGTGAAGTTACATTTGCTTATAATATAGAAGGCCCTGGGGGAGGACCTCAGGGATGGGCGACCAAAATGCGGGATTTGAGCTTGGAGGCTATCACCTATGGATCTAACCAGGTCTCCTGCATTTGAGACTCGCTCTCTCAAATGGACACATTTTCAACAGACAGGGTAATTGGAGGCTCTGCTATTTGCTTTAATGGGTGTGACAGTTCTGAAAAAAATGACTCTTTTATCAGATATCTATGGAGAATGAATTTGACTATTTTGTAACAGAGAAGTAGTATTCTGTTCAGCGCTGCCCAAAAATGGTTTTTGTACGCCAGGTGCAAAAGCCTTATCTGAACAGCACATCCTGTAAAATATTGGAAGGTGTGCCTGTATCTCAAAGGCCGTAGTTCAATTGCTTGACTGTAATTTTGATGTTTATATATGTAACTTGAATTGTGTCATTAGTTTTAAAACTGCTCTTCCAACTTGTCTGGTAAGATAAAATAGATTACGAGATGGAATTAGTTGTCAAATACTCTGAAATTCGTAATTCCATTAAATTGGGTATGAACAGAGACTAGTTTTCTCGACAGAAACGTGGTAGGATTAGTGGGTTTTGAAGACGAAAATATGGCAGCAATATAATCTATTTGGTTTAGTTTTTAATCTCAAATTGAACTGTACTATATCAATGTATTTTCGACCAGTATTTATCTCTAAATTCACGTAATTGAACTTGCCAATGGAATTATATCTTCTGTTTATTTTTCCAGGAAGAGTTCTTTTCAATAAACTGCCAAAAATAGGCAAACCCTAAGACGTCATTGAAGTGCAGTTACCGAGCTCAACCGGCATTAAATGGGGATATATCGATCCCGTTTTGGATTGGGATTAAATGGGGATAACTTATATCGGGATATATTAAACAGTTCACACAGAAGACACGGATCTGAAAAGCCGCCTATATATTGCTATCTGGGTACAACTCGTACATGATCAATCCAAAGTTTGCCACTCGGCACATCAGAATCTTTAAAATTCCAATTTTTTGGATTATAGGGACAGCGCTAAAATCGGAAGTTACAGGCGTAAAAGTTGCCGAGCCTCTGCTTTCGTTTCAACTTTTCTGACAGTGTATGACATAATTGAAATGACGTTTATATAAAATTGTATTATTATTTTCTATTGGGGCTGTCGATTGATGGCCGTATAGCCGTATTTAGTCATTTTAAACAAAACGAAATTACTAGATTTTAAGAAAAGATTCTGTTATTGCCAAGGACAGATTTTGGGCAGACTGTCAAATTTATTGAGTTTTTAGTGGTCAGTTTAGGTTTTTATTTATTCCTAGGGGTTGATTAGGGGAAAGGACACATTATTTGAGTATGTTTCAATAGTTATAATAGCATTTGTTTATATAATGTCTTGACATTTTTAATAATATTGGATCAATAGTTGTGACTTTAAAGTTGTTAGTGTTGATGATGACTACCCATAATTAAATGAAATACATTCCTTAAATTAAAAAACAACAAATCGTGTGATGCCACATCAACGCCCAATAAAACATGATGTCGATGCGCAAGTATCAGTCTTTGTTATGCCCCGATTGTATAGCTACTATTGCATAGGGCAAATGATTGTAATGATTGAATCATTGAGATGAATAAAACATGTTCTTGTTATCAATATGAATCTGTTCCATTTAATGATTGTCTCATTTGATTGTTACTTCTATTGATGTAATCCTAGATGAATGTTGCATGCAAGTTGTTGAATGATGTTTATTCTAACTTTTGAGATGTTTCATGTATACTGTTTTGTTGTGAACATATGACTTCCGTTGTCATGCCATTATATGCAGGTATGTGGACCATTCCTCCAGGCAGAAGAGAAATATCACTTGGGAGAGGAGCTTGGTCGGGTAATCAGTAATGTGAACCATCTGAGCATACACACACGTCCCTTAGACTGAGTAAGCTAAGTCAGTTTGTTTGAAGTTATAGGTAAGTCATTCGTAGGCTTGTATGTTGGCATTAGGAGTTTTGTCTACTTCTGTATGCATGTATAAGTGGTGTTTATCTATGTATCTATTCATGTTATTACAACCATTATGATGGTAACATAATTGGTTAGGAGGTGGGCATATATACATGTATATAGCATATGCACGTATCCATATGTATAGTCATATCGATA
Organism: Sequoia sempervirens; assembly: GCA_007258455.2. Classification (NCBI taxonomy): domain Eukaryota; kingdom Viridiplantae; phylum Streptophyta; class Pinopsida; order Cupressales; family Cupressaceae; genus Sequoia; species Sequoia sempervirens. The sequence continues at coordinate 74,477,159 of VDFB02072274.1, read as the reverse complement.
TAAACGTATGATAGTAAAATGGATAAACTCATATGAATGCATCGATATGATATACATACATATACGTGCACATAGAGGAAAATATACAAACGTATATACATGTATATATACCCACAACCAATGATATATGTGGATATTAATAATATTATTATAATATTTGCCTTAGAATTTACATATACACATGTATACACGTATACATAGATATATATATTGAAAGTATGCTGACTAGCTCGCAATATATGTATTCAACGAATAAATATGTATATGTATATATATTTATATATGTAAATATATATATATTTATATATATATATATATATATATATTAATTATATATATATAAAAGTAAATAAAACTATAATATAAATATATAATTAAATATATTGAAATGAATTAGGAATTGATATATCTCATAGTTAAGTCTTTAAATGAAGACTTTATTTCAAACTATGAAAATCAATGAATAAATCAATTCATGAAATATCGAATATTGAACTATGGAAACTGATTTAAATCAAATGAAGTTATATCAATGCTTCATATGCAATTTATTCAAATCACTTTATTTGAATCAAACTTTATGTTTTGGGAGATAAATCACGCCAAACTTATGAAGAGGAAATATTTCATTTGAAACTATATTGAAACTTTAGAAAAATAAAATGTGAAAGCTGTGAGAAGAAATGCACACCTGAAGCACACGATAATGACCAGGTCGCCTCAAAAAGTGAAACACAGCTGAGTGCTTGGCAATCAAACCATGAATAATGGCAATGTGAGTTTCATATAACCAAGACCATTTCCAATTTGATGAATCATTTTCACAGTTGGCGCCATTTCCTGTAGGTGTCGATTCTTCTCTATTTAACATGTGTAGTTTGAAACTTTCTCCAATTTGTTGTCAGTTATGGAGGTCGATTCATCTCTAATCAGTTGAGTATGGAAGTAAAAATCTGCCACATAGTGGTTGAATGAATCAAAATGCAGTTGTGGCAACTTACATGCCTGCAGAAGTGGAAAGCAAAGGGACTAGGGCTCTATAAAAGGCCACCCTGTTCATCATTCTTACTTACTAATTCACAATTTTTGAAGGGCTTAATTTCTAAGAGTGATTTATAATTTCCCGAGAGCTATGAATTACCAATACTTCACAATTGTTTCTTTTGAGTTTTTATTCTTAAATTCAGCTGTAACATTACTAGTTGAATTACACAATTATGAGTGAGAAGTTTAGAGAGAATACTGAGTGAAGTTTAGTGAAATTGAAGAGGAATTTCTTTGTGAGAAAGGCATAAATTGGAAAGAGGATTTTTCCAAGCTAATTCAAAGTGTTGGAAGTGTTGTGCGAATTACCTAAGTTCAACAACTTTTGGGAAAAACTTTAATCCGGGCATGGGATATTCTTCTACTATCTAATGCACTTTTAATTCTTACTTATTTTGAAAAGATTATGTTTTATGTTTGTGCTTAAATAGGTATATGTTCTTGAACTTCTGCTGTATGTTCAATATTCAACATAATAGCTTGTATCTAGGGAATATGATGTTTAGAGTTTAAAAGATGCATTTTTACTATGAAAAGTATAAATAAGGCATTCTAGATAAAGAAGGATAGAAGGTGCATACTTGTGTGATTGCATTAATTGAATGAACTCCATATGAGGAGAATATGGCTTTACTAGCTAATATATACTAGGATCAAAATGAGGACAGGAGTCAAGTATATTCAGTCAGCTTAAAGTTATTAGGTTAACTGGGGTAAGCTTGAGAGACTCCTAGGATAAAGATTTCCAGTATAGGAGGGATTAAGTGATTTACTTGTTATGTTGGTTCATTTCTAGTAGATTAGATTTAGTCTGGGATGATAGATAATCCAGTGAAGGACTAAGCCTATGCATAGTGTAAGATAGCCTTAAGTCCAATTGGCCCTGAGTAGTGTTTATGATAAATGACCTTCATTCGAAGTACTGAATGAGAATACTTTGGCCAAAGTAGTGAAATGTATGACTTCCACATAAATGTGAGTTAGTTGAGACTACACTGTTAGTTCATTGTGATCCTTTATACTAGTTCGAGATTGTGAAATAGCAAGGTTCTAGTTGTGTAGGACACAACACTATGCTCAGTTGGTAATCATTAACAGATACCCTACCAATCTCTTCTTTTGAAGGGAGGGCCATCTATCGAACGATGGGTGTGCGGGGGACCACATTATAAATCTGTGGTTGGAGAAAAAACGCTCGAGTGATGTTTCTCCTCTACAACAAGTGACTGATGCACCAAGATTTGAAAGGAAAGGAACCTGGACCGTCTTACTACTATTTGTTCAAAAGCTCTCAAGCTATGTATGTAATTGTTTTACTTTTGTACTCTGATTTATATTCGCAATGAAAATGGAATTCATGTGGAAATGTATTGTAACTTGTATGCTTTTATCAATGAAGAAAGGAAAGATTTTATTGTAATGCCTTTGTTACTTGTTACCTTTATATGTTTGGAGTAAAATTGAAAAAAAATTAATTTACGCAAGGGATAGGTCGTTACAGTCTCAACTTTTTTTTGGGCCTTTTTGGACACTTTGACAAAAAGTATGTTGATGTGGCATCATATTTGATGACGTGGCCTTGAAACCTTAGTTATAAGCAGGGGACTTGCTAAGTAAGCTACTGTAAAAAATTGGGAGTGATTTGAAATTTCCACGTAGGATTTTGTGAAGCGTGAAATTAGGGTGCTCAACTATTGGGTCCTCTCCCCTAGTTAGTTTGTGATGTTGGCTTACTATTTTTTTTTAAGTTTTCTTTTAGACGTTTTGGTCTGATTTTGAGCTCTGTTTTGGCATTCGACTATCTTTCTCTCATTTTATTAGGTCTTAGGGTCCTACTTTTTCAATTGATTGTATATTTTTTCTTTATGGAAAAGAGAATGTTTGCGTGGGTAAATTATGTAACTATTACAACTGAGAGTTATTAAATTTGATGGGAAATCAATCATTGTTTTAGAATTTTTTGGTTTATATCATTTATATCAACTTGTGTGTTTATTGATCCAACTAGAGTTAAGGTGTTTTGATGATTGATATTTTTTCTTATAAGATTTGTTGGAATGAGTTGTTACAATTGGTTATTGGTTGAAAAACCTAAATATCTTTCTTTTCAAGTCACCGGCATGATTTAACCTAGGAGTAGTTTTCTCTTAATAGGTTAGCCTCAACCCCCAACCATATGGCAAGCTTCATCACTTGTAAGTTGAGAAATCTCCATAAGAGAATGAGCTACAAATGAAAAATCGAAAGAAAGAAATAATCCTTATAATCATTAACACTTGAGAATATCAAATTAGCCACCTACATTAATGTCATCATGGATGCTAGAGTGTTTATTTTTATCTACACTATGAGTTTAGGGCACCAAAACAACCATTTGAATGATCATGACTAGGTGTAGTGAAAACAACTTCAAAATCACATGTCGAAACCATGTGGAAGAATATTCAAGTAGCAAAATGATGTTTTTGTTAGCTATCAATATTTTTCAAGCATATTCAACCTTTTTTGGTAACCAAGTAGCCATTTTGATGAGTTGGCAATAAGCTATCAATAGATAGGTGGGAGTTTTGAATTGTTGAGGGTTAAGAAGAATCTATACAACTAGTCAAAGTGCTAAGGATGGAGAAGTTCGACAAGCTAAAATATATAGAATAAAAATGGAGTGAAGGTGGGGTGGCGTGATGGGAGATGAAATTCTATAGTTCTAACAATAAACGAAGGGAAGCAAGGGTGAGTGAAAGGTATGTTTGGCAAGGAAACTCTGACAAATCCAAAAACCTACCAAACTTGAGGAAAATGACTAGAAAATGTCAAAAACTTAGATTCTTTTTTTTTCTAAACTTTTGACACATGGGAACCAACTCATGTTGTCTTAGATCAATTATCAAATAATGGGTCAAAAATAATGTTAGACACACAAAAGACAAGAGACTCAAGAAAAAATAGGCGTTGCAGGATTAAGTTCCAACATGCTCTATTTTGGGATTTGTGTCACTTACTAACACAATAAGAATCCAATTGTCTTTAGGTTGTAGGCCAAAATGGTGACCAAAATAAATCAGGGCTCACACTTCATCATGATAAATAAGTGTTAACGATTGCACAAGACACCAAGGTATATACATGACAACACAACACAAACAAAACACCTATGTACAAGGCAACCACTCACAACTAATGGCATGGGGGATCAAAGAATTTGAAAGATAGTTGCAAACACAACTTAGAAACAATATTGTAGGTCTAACCCTATAAAGAGGATCTATGGCATAAGGCCATAGATAAATTGCTACAATAACTTACCTTTATCAAAGAAAAACCTATTAAAGGAATTGATCTCCTTCAAATTGAAAATATTTCCATCCATTGATCATAATAAATAATCTTTTATCTACATGTATCAACCTATGAACATTTCCCAAAAAATGAAGTCCAACTCCACTATCAACACTACCATTGTAGGGAAACCATATGAAATAGCTGCTAGATCTATTAAATGATGTATCATGCAATGCATACAATAGCAAGGGTTAAACAATGTAGATTTAAACTAGCAACACCACTTGTTGATGGAAGCAAAAATTCATAATTAAAATATTTATCCTTGTTGACCTCTAAATATGATTTTGGGCCAAAAGAAAATGCCTCTAACTCACATTGCAAAGAAAAGTATACCTATGAACCTTGCTTAGTACAAGGAATGGAATAATCTTGCATCTCAAAATGGAACACCTCAAGCTCAAGCATATTATCAAATTGGGCTACAATGTACTCTAATTTTCTTATTCACATATGTGTTGTAACTTAACATCCTCACAACTTGTATGTTGGACACATGAAAATCATTTAAACACATGCATACTATTATCTATGTTGAGTTTTTAAGCCTTGAACCCTATACCTTAAACATTGAGCCCTTAACCATAAGTTGAAAGTTTCAATTTGTAAGTAGTGAGCCTAAGCTTGAAGCCATAAATTTGAACATTAAACCTTAAATATTGAATTATGAATGCTAAACCTTCAAGCAAGAACCCAAAATCCTAAATTCATATATAATTATTGTTCACTGTTCCTTCTAGGGAGTGACTTGAGGAGGCTTACTACAATCAACTAAATTTAATGAGTGCAAATGCTTCTATATTATTTAGTACTCATTTTCTTACTTTATTTCATGGTTTTATGTAGAGACTTGTGTGCACATATATTATTGAAATTTGTACACAAAGGGTCATTTTTTATGGAAGATTTTGTATTTATCCACAATATTATTATGCTATTTGATATGAGAGCATGAGTCTTATGTTAACACCTCTTTGATTGAGAGCCAAGGATTGAGGAGTATCCATTCTACTAAAGTTACCTTCTTGACCTCATCCCTTATGGTGTCAAAACCTTGCTTTGAATAAGACTTGATTCTTGGTGGCTCATTTAGATTCAAATTCTTAGTAGACCAAAGGTCTATTGACTCTAATGTCATTTAAAAATATTATTCAACTAAAACAATCATTGAAACAAGTGTTGTGTAGCAATTAGTCCCTACCATTGCAATATAATTCAAAGTATAATTGCTAGTAATTTGTTAAAGGGCTAATAAATTTGATTGGTCTAGTAATCCATATTTGAAAAATTTAAGATATAAACTTAAAACAAAACCTTTTACAATTGACCTTATCAAACAATTTTATTTTTTTAGTTTTAATAGTTAAATTATGCTAAAAATTTTCATAATCTTTTTTATAATAATTAAATTGTCCAATCCTTATTAAACATTATATTATTGTCACTACCATCAAATATTTTATACATATAATTTTAATTTAATTGATACAAAATATGAAATAATTTATTTTATTTTAATTATTGAAAATACTTAAATAAAATTAATTAGTCAAATATGGATAAGTCATTAATATTTAAAATTAAATATTAAAAAAAAGACCCCTTTAATATTTAAATTTAAATAATCCAGAGAAATACCTCTAATATTTAAATTTAAATGCTTTGTTCAATAAAAAATATATTCAAGTTTAAATAATATAAAGAACAACATCCTCACTAATACATCTTATATGAAGATTTAATTTTAACCAAAAAATATATATTTTTTATATTGAAACAAGTGGATTATAAAGAATAAAAGCTACTAGAGGTAGCTGAAAGGGAAAATATAAAACTTACTAGAATATATTTTGAAATGATGGTTTTGTCTTCTTAAAGCTATCCATCTACATAATCATTATAATAATATTGTAAATTAAGAGTCCACATTATTGAAGATTTAATTTTAACCAAAATACATTTTGAAATGATAGTTTTGTCTTCTTAAAACTATTCATCTACATAATCATTATAATAATATTTAAAATTACAAATCCATGTTATTCACTTCTCTAAACATGGAATCCCATACCTAAATTTAACACATTGTATCTTCACATATATAACCATAAAAAATTTGGACCATTTCTTGATTTATAGCACAGGGGCCATGTAATCTTTTCTGTCTCATTCCAATTTTATCAGGAAAAAGACATTAATTGTTAGTTAAAAGCATGAAGTTTCCATAGTCCATGGTAGTAATGTAATATGATTTCTTGATTAAAATTGTGTGCCAATTTTTACATCAACGTTTTGGATCATACTCCTGTAAGGAAATATAGCATTCAAACCCAGAATCACAAATCATTTCCTACATAACCCAAGAGAGATTAACATGCATACAAGTTTTCCAAATGCAAAGATCAAATAGACAAGCCACAAGATAACACAAGATTTACCCTGGGAAAACCCTCAAGAGGGAAAAACCCAGCCTCCAAAAACATCAATACTCCATCATATTAATTAGCCATAAGCACATACAAGAGTTACAATGAATACCTCTGAAGCATCAAGCCCTCCAATGCACTTTCATGTGTCCAAGCATGAATCCACAGATCCCATGCCATGCTTCACAAACGCACTCTTCAAGAAGACTCAATAATCACAGCCAACTTGCTCAGCCAATTCACCTCCCCCCAACCTAAAACCACTACATTGTGTTTTGCTTTTATAGACACAAGCTCACACAAATACAATTGGTGGTAAGGTAAAACCATGTACCACAAAACCATGTGAATACAAAACTACTGACCCCTTTTCTAATATTGGGTACTAAGCTGTTACAATATTTAATTCCCCAATATTAAATTACTGCCACATGTCTTCTACAAATAGTAATACAATGTTACAATACAATCATTACATGGAACCAAATAATTACCTAGTGTGATTATCCACACCACCAAGGTGCATCACAACTAAATAATTATTTACAATAATAGAATAAAAACATTTTATGCAATGGTGTACAACACCATACCCCAACATTCTCCCACTTGTTGTATACATTGCATAAGGGATCAATGCATGATATACATCATCATAGCCATCCATGAAACCACATGAATCTGTAACATGCTCTCGTGCTCCAACAAGATACTTGCAATAAGAACAAAGTGACCACCATCTCAAGCAAGAACTCCTCTTATTCTCCAACGTGCCACCTATGGAAGAAAAGGAACATGCCAAGGCGAAGGTGCAACAATCCATGAGCACAAGCACCAAATCCAAGTGATAACAAAGGCTCTAACCAAGCTGTTGTCAACTGTAAAAAACCAACATGATCAGAAATAGCATCCACAACACATGCTAATACATCCAACCATCCATACCTCCAAGGTATCAATACATCAGTAAACTCATGCCAAGAACATATGCAACCTATAAACTGCAACCAAGCTCCCTGTATAAAACCTGTCAATGAAAACCATACATATCCAGGAACTCCCACTGCATAGGTAATGTTAAAGCATATCAAGTCTACCAATCCACACTATACATCAAGGTGTGATAAGTCAATCAAAACATGAAGTACCAAGAACAATTGCAATGATCCACACATACAACCCAAGAGTTGCATCATCTCTCACAACATGTTGCCACCATCCTCCCAAAACAAGGAGAAACCATGAAGAGAGAAACCTGTAAACCATAATGTCCTTCTACCAACACCTTAAAAGTGTACCGTTGTGTCAAGTATGATCTCCTAAACAACCCCAACTGAAAAGCCTCAACAACATCCATAACACTCAATCTCATAGATCAAGTACAACATAAATCAATGTAACAATGCCAACATGGATGTAAGCCTCTCAAAACAAGAAGATCAAACTCATAGATAACCATCCCCATTAACTGGAAATCAGCCCATAAACCATCTCCTAACAATCCTCATCAAAGAATGATATCATAAACTCAAATGTACAAGGAGATAACCATGCCATAACATCTCTCAAAATGAATCCTCCAGAACTAACTATCTATAGCTCAAGATCCATGTTTATGAAAGATAAAGCATAAAACTGAACACATTTGAAAGATATAATGGGAAAATACCTCTCAAATCATAAGCTGCCAAGTAGACCAATAGTGGGGAATGAGAATGCTCCTCCAAAATAACCAAGTCATCATGACTCACTCCAAGAAAAATCTCCTCTATCTGTCCATCATGAACTCACGTCCATATCTAGGTGAAGGCTCCCTCGGTCTTCCTGCTGAAACCTCCAAAGAGTAACCATCTCAAGCAAATGTCTCTAATCACAAGAGAACTCCAACCATCACCTACATCTCTAAGTATCCATGAGCACCTGTAACCGATCAATCCATGCCAAACTCCAAATGCAACAGAACACCATCATGAAGTAATCAAACAAATGATCAATGTACTCAATACAAAGAGACTCACACATGATCAATTTCAAAGTTCCAATCGAAGAATCAGGAACCTATCATGACAATATGATCTAACCATCCCCTCATAGGAGATCACATGCACCACCATAACATACATCCTGGTCTCAAGAGAACATGTAATATGCCAAACTCTAATCTAGAATCAAGAGTGTACCATGACATCATAACAAACACTCTAAGCCAAGAAAACATATCCCTAATCACATGAAGATAACCATACCAATGATGCATCCATGTCACTGCCAACAACTCCCACTAAACTGAGATACGAGCTACACATGGCATCATGACAACCATCCTCTCCATGAAGATCATCCAAGTCTACACACACTCAACTGCAATGTCAATAACATACAAGTAAACCAAGATCTCCAAGCCAAGAAGATACATACAACCGCCATAAAAACATCACAAACCAATCCAACACCGCCAAATCATCACTGTCAAAAGCTCCCACTGAAAGTGTATAACCAATGAATGTACCAAGCTATCATGACATCGTGATTAAATCACATGCTACAAGTCCCATAAACCAACTAATCAAGTACTCCAAACATCTATCCTCTCAATCCCAAAACAACATACCAATGCACAAATGACCATAGACAAGGCCAACTAATGAAATCTGCAACAACAATGAATCAAACCTAGTGGATATAGACAGTCCACATCCGAGTCATCCCACTACAAATGAATGAGTGGCCAACCCACACACCTGCATAACTCGTAGATCCAATCACTGAAACATGCAAACTCATTATCACATTAGTAACTGCAAACCAATATATCAAAGAAGATAACCAAGTAGACATCAAGACTCAAACACCAAATCAACCACTGATTTGATTTTCCAACCATGTCCACAAAAGAGTAATCATAGTCAAGGAACCAAATAAGCATCAAGAAGATAATACCAATCTCCTAACATCAAACCATATCACCACCAAACACCACATACATGATCATATCATGCCAATGCATCAGATGTACTTGCATCTCCATGACACCATAACCATAGCCATCACTGTACCTGCACTCAACTATCACCCATACGAGACTCCAAGTCTCAAACCATGTCCAACCATGTCCTCAAAACCAAAGACAACCTGTGTACCTATCACCATCAAAGTCCTAACTCTGAAAATTACCTGTAAATCTGTACCATGAAGCACCAATCTGATAATCAGCAGTAGCATCATAAATAACATATAAAAACATGTACTCCCTCAAGTTTTCGCTTCTTGACTCGTCCAGATGCTCACACAATCACACCCCGAATCTCAAGATCCTACAAGAAAGCAATCAAGTACCAAACATTCCCTGCACCACAAACTAATAAAAAATCTGAACCACTGTGTAGTACACTACAAATTCTCTCCAACGCATCTTTGAAATCCAAAATCCGATTTCGTATGCAAAAGATATGACCAAAACCGTTCAAACGAGAATATTTGACTTTCAGACTCCAAAAACATGTCAAAACGACAAAAAAAAAGAACCAAACCTATACCACAGCGTAGTGCTCGGAACCAGCTTTCCAACGACTATAATAAGTTGAAAATCTGACAACGTGAGTGAAAGCTATGCTCATTTGAATAAAAGTTCTCCAATCTGCCCTGCTGGTGGCTCTGTGGTGGCGCCCGAGCGGCGCTCTGGTGGTGGGAGGGTGGCGGACTCCAAACTCCATTTAAATCCAATTTAATTTTCCATTTAAAAAATTCCACCCCTCCCTGCGTACGGACCCGACGCATTATCAAATATGGCTTTGATTTTTTTTTTTGGTTTTTGAAGTCCGGCGGATTTTAAATATTTGAAAGGTTTTAATTTTTGTTTAAAAAGTCCTTTTAAAAGTCTTTGCCCGACGGTTTTTGTGGGTGCCGACGGACCAACCGTCGGCTGGTACCCCACTGCCGACGGGAGCCGATAGTGACAGTACTGTCACTGTCGGTACCCGCCGACAATGGCAGTACCCACTGGTACGAGCGATGGCGGGGGTCTGCAGACCCCCAAACAATCAATTTTTTTTTTATTTATATTTTTAATATTTCGATTTCTAACATTTTTTTTTCCTCTATTTGCAGGATTTTTTAATAAGATATTTCACCCGACAGTTAAAAATAATTTATTCGAAAAATGATGGGATTTTTAATTTTATTTTTCTGCACATGCAAAAATGGACATTTATTAAAAAAAAATTGTCTTTTCTTCAATTTTTTCAAAGTAGGTTGAATTTTATATCAAAATTCGTCTCTCAGCTAGCCTGAATCTAGCCATGAGGTTCATTTTGTTCCAGAAGGTTATTCTTGAAATTTCCCCCACAAAACCCTCACATGCAAATTCAAACCAAGAAACCCTTTTTCACCCAACATTGGAAAACTTCAGATCTGCAATAAACCCAACAAATCTTGACAACCCAAAAGCCCAAATCTACATAACAACACCCGCAACATGTGTTACATACCTTATAATGCCAGATCCTACATGCATGTCCATGGCTTCAACTTTGCAAAAAACTCTCAAACTAAGGTTATAATAAAAATTATTCAAACATGAAAGCTCTGATACCACTTGTAAGGAAATATAGCATTCAAACCCAAAATCACAAATCATTTCCTACATAACCCAAGAGAGATTAACATGCATACAAGTTTTCCAAATGCAAAGATCAAATAGACAAGCCACAAGATAACACAAGATTTACCCTGGGAAAACCCTCAAGAGGGAAAAACCCAGCCTCCAAAAGCATCCATACTCCATCATATTAATCAGCCATAAGCACATACAAGAGTTACAATGAATACCTCTGAAGCATCAAGCCCTCCAATGCACTTTCATGTGTCTAAACATGAATCCACACATCCCATGCCATGCTTCACAAACGCACTCTTCAAGAAGACTCAATAATCACAACCAACCTGCTCAGCCAATTCACCTCCCCCCAACCTAAAACCACTACATTGTGTTTTGCTTTTATAGAAACAAACTCACACAAATACAACTGGTGGTAAGGTAAAACCATGTACCACAAAACCATGTGAATACAAAACCATTGACCCCTTTTCTAATATTGGGTACTAAGATGTTACAATATTTAATTCCCCAATATTAAATTACTGCCATATGTTTTCTACAAATAGTAATACAATGTTACAATACAATCATTAAATGGGACCAAATAATTTCCTAGTGTGATCATCCACACCACCAAGGTGCATCACAACTAAATAATTATTTACAATAATAGAATAAAAACATTTTATGCAATGGTGTACAACACCATACCCCAACAACCCCATGATCCATCATCAGGATGCATATTGCAGAAAGAGAGAGAAGTGTAAAATGAAGAAGCAGACTTGGGTAGATAAAAGGTTGAGGTGTGGGAAGGGGAGAAGGACTGAACTTCAAAAAATTGCAATTCAAAAGACCAAAAAGAAAAAGAGAAGGGGGGAAAAAGACTTTGAAGGTCAAAGTCAAGAAAGAAAATGGAGAGACAAGAAATAATGAGAGAGGAAGAGAATAATCACAAAATAGAAACATGAAACTAAATAACACACCAAAAAGACACATTTTTGGCACACAGTTTCAGTTAATTTTAAGTACAACGCTATATATATATATATACTATCAAAATTATCAATGCAAGGAATGTGGGAGTAAAACTACGCCAGTCCGTCCTTCAATCACCTCGCGTCTACAGACACGGTCTGCAGAGGGAAGAGACAGGCTGCGTTAGCATTAAAGTATATAAATGTTATGAGCAAAACAGGTAAAGAAACCACCCTTGCCTACTGGTCTGAAATCTACGGATACGGTACAGTTTAATTTGAGATTAGAAACTAAACTCTTCGCCATATTTTCATAATCAAAACCAGGCAATTGAGATACATGCACACCTTCCAACATTTTACAAGATGTGTTGTTCTGTTCAAATGGGGTTTTTGCACCTGCCGTACAAAACCATTTTTAGGCAGCGCTGAACAAAATTCTCTTTCTCTGTTCCAAAATAGTCAAATTCATTCTTCCTAGATAGCTGATAAAAGAGTGTTGTTTTCAGAACTTTCACACCCTGTAAAGCAAATATCAGAGCCTCAAATTACCCTGTTTATTGAACATTTGTCATCCATTGCAGAGCCTCAACTTTCCTCGAGAGCGGGTCTCAAGAAAACTGCTGCTACATGTAAGAGACCTGGTTAGATCCATAGGTGATAGCCTCCAAGCTCGAATCCCTGAGGTGCTGTAATACTGGACTTCAGAAATATTGGACTTTCTGAGGACGACCCATTTTTTATCCTACTAGCTGTAATACTTTACAAGAAAATTTTGAACCTTAATGTCAGTTAATTAAATTATTGTAGATGTTTTAAATGCATTTATTGTAAATTCTACTGTTGGTATTGTTTATTTTCTTTTATTATCCTCATCGTTTCAATGTATATCTTACACACATTTTTATGTTCATTGACATTTTAATTTTGTTTGCTTTATCTCTTTTATGGCAGGTATTTGGTTATTAATTTTGAAGTGTCTATATTGAGATTGTTATTTATGAAGGATAGGCATCACAAGTTTTTTGAAAGATATGATTTGATATCTTAATTATTTTATTTTATGTTATTTTTGGGTATGTCAGAATTTTTATGGCCATATAAGAAATGTTGTGATTAGTTAAAAGAATAATCGTGTCAATTGAAGACCAAATAAAGACTTGCAACAATTAACATAAAGACCTCAAGTATGATTTGAATTTAACAAATAATGGAGGGACCATTTTTTGCCCAACTATGCAGGGTTTTCGATAAGGGTTGTTTTCTTCCCTATCATCATTTTACATAATAAAGTTAGAAAATATTAGTGGAATAAATATATAGAAATTAAATGAGTAGGTCAAGGATATTTAGTTCACTGATGGTGAAGAAGAGATGTTCATGTTTTTTTGAATCAATTTGATTGTTAAAAATTTAATTGTCTTAATTTGATGCATTTTTCATAATTTAAATTGTCAAATAAAATTATGCAAATTGATCCCAATTCCTATGAGTTCAATCTTGATTATGGTAAACCCAAAATGAAGCACAAAATTGATCTAACAATAATTGTGCCAAAAGATCTACTCACTAATTTGTCTTATAAATATTTGAATTTACCAAGGTGGTGTCTAGAGACACCCTTGAGTATCTTGTTGACTCGATAGATGAATGTTTTACCAAGGTGGTGTGTAGAGTCACCCTTAAGGATCTTGTTGACTTGATAGATGAATGTGTTCACCTAGCTCAAAACCTTTGGAAAACTAATTTAATGATGATAAGAAAGATGAAAGAAAACATTCATAGACATGCAAAAGTCCTATATGATAATGATGTGGAGTCAAGTCCTTTATTATCCTTTAGAATTGAAGTGTGCTCTAATTACTAAGTCTTTTTGGCGAACAATAGGGATCGAGACTAACTCAAACCACAACATGACAAACAAGGTTCATAATTGTACAAAGGAAAAAATATGTACAAGGAAGTATAATAACTTGCACCCAATGACATGAAAGCACATAACTTTGAAGATATGGTTGCACAACAACTTACTAACTTATTTTGCAGGTTAGATCCTTAATGAATACTCATGGCACATGGCCATAAACAAGCTACTACATCCACTTGCCTTTATCAAACATCATCCTATTATAGGAACTAACTTCCCTTAACTTGAAGCTACTTCCCTCATTCAGTTGCAATGAATGTAGCTTCCTATTTGCATGCACCAACATACAAATTATCCCCAAAAAGAAAAGAAAAATTACATCTTCAACATCACCATAGCAAGAAAACCATAAATAATAAGTGCTATAGACCTATTCCATGACATACCATGCTTGCACACAATATCAAGGGCAAAAATAATTAAATCTAGGCCAACATCAAAAGAATTGAAACTCATGTGAACTTTCACACATGAGCACAATGTTTCCATATCCATTGATCTTCTTATTTGAATTGAGGCCAAAATAAAATACCTCCAATTCACATGAAAATTAAAATTATGCATGATTATGTTGCTAATATGTGCAAAGAAAAGATCTCCCTCCTATAAATCAAACTAAAATAATTGGAGCTCTGACACACTATCAAGATAAGCAACATGATGACCTTCCTTTTGATAAAAAAATGTGTTTCTCAACATTATCATCATATGTATGTTGGACCCAAAAAAGGATTCTAATTCAAGCACACCATCATCTATAGCAATAAAAGCATGAACCTCAAAAAGAAAGCTTCACACTCATTATTATCTTCATTGAGCCCTTGGATAATAGGTGCCAACATACACCACTATCACACATGTTGATCTGCACCCTATGTATATATCACACATTTGATCCACACAATATTACCATCATTAGCATAAGAATTTGTACTTTGAGACACCTTATGTGAAGAACTAAATTCCTCAAATTGTCTCTATATTTCAAACTCATTCGAACAAATTTTTGTGTCGTATATGATGCTAAAATTAGACCTATGATGCACCTATTCTTCTATGATAGCAACAAAAATATATGGTGACCTTATGGAAACACATTCTACATGAGGAATACAACAATCCTTACACCAAATAAATAGGTACTCGCATGCATCCACATGATAAACACCTTCACGTTCTTCAAGATAAAAACCATTTTCTACACTAGAAATTATTTCAACAATCTCATCACTAGGTACAATAATTTCTATGTCACTCTCATGCAAACAAATATTAGTAGCTTCATTATCAATGATATTGATAAAGGAGGTTAACACATTAAAAAATAAACTAGTTTCTTGTTCATCCTTGATATCATAAACATGTACACACCCCACATAATCAATTCCATGATCTATTTCACCTAACTATTCAATTGTGCACACATTTTCTTGTTTGTCCATACATTGCATTTCTAGTTACTGGAGCAGAAGTAACAATGCCTCATCATTCAAATCTACTCCTTTGAGAAATCCATGTTCCTAAGCTACTGGAACCTCTTTCTTCTTCACTATCTACTATTTCATTGGATCCTTCTTTCTCTCTATCACCCTCTTTATAACATTGCTTTCCCATAGTACACTAGAAGCTTATTATACCCACCAACAAGCACAAACATCACTTGATATTATGTTTGAACCTAATGCAACATTCGTGCCATCGCTATACATAGTATTTTGTTCATTTCCCACAACCTCTATACTTGAGGATAATGATTTTGTAATCATATCATTTTTCACTTCCACAATAGAATCAATCTATAAAAATGTTTGTTGAATATTCACCACATTTTTTTTCATATTGAACTCAAACCAATTTCATAAGCCTCAAGGAGCATATCAATATGGGTAGGATTGTTATGCTAGTAATCACTTGGAATCTTAGAAAAGGACAACAAAAAACTTGTGATTTAACTCCATGCTAGACTCTCCCTCTTTCATTTTGATGTCTTATGTAATTCTTTAACAAGAGCAACAAGGTCTAAAGTGATTTTTTCTTCAAATGCAACCATAAGATGATCCTAAGAGGGAAAGGAATGCTTTGGGAACCCATCATACCAATTATTTGTCTTTCCCACCAATGAAATAACAAAAAATCTCAGCCACTTGGAATTATCATCAAACTAATATTTTCCATGAAATTTGAAAATTACCTAACATGTGTGTCCCCTTTACTGCTATCATACCCATTAAAACTAGGCATTTGGTTGTAGGAATTTCCTACCATAATCTTCATTTCATAATCAACCTAGTATATTTCTAGCTTCTTGTAAAGAGTTTCCCATGGAATGATAGGGGACTGACTCACTTGACCTTTTGTAGTAGTAGGGTGGGAATTGGATTACATTACCTTGATTCTTCCTTCACATTCCCCCTCAAGCTTCTCAAGCTCTTTTAACTTTTTTTCAAGTATGGATCTTGGTATATATCTGAATGTGAATCTTTATTTGATGTCGAGTTGTATAAAAATATGGAGGTTCCTTGGGCTGTACTATGTTGTGAGTAGGAAAATCACACCATTCTTCATCAACACTATGTATATCTTGAAAACACAAATTAGTTACATCATGATCACTATATTCATCTTCTTCATTCATGGAATTATATCCAAATGCAACATACCGATCATCCTCTTCTTCATAGTATTGAGAACAATCCTCCTCATAAAGAATATCTTCCTCTCTTCTCACTAAAAGGGAATTTGGATTGTTGAGAGTGATAAGTTGATCTTCCTACAAGCTAATGTTTTCAATAATTCATTCTTGTTTAAGGTGATAAAACACCTTATCATGTTCAACTTCTTCTATGCATTAAATCTTAGAAGGAAGAGGATATTGACTAGTATCATATACTTCCACATATAGATAACGCATTCCAATGTTTTGTGCATCATAGTATTTATCCACAATCATCTCATCAAGGTGCGTACAAATTATTTCTAATTGAGTCTCTTCTCACTCAATAATTGCCATTTTTTATGTGTCTCCATTATGAGTTGATCTAGCAATTCATATATTTGGTCATTATAATCATATGATTTTCTAGGAGAATGGGAACATTAGTAATCATGATATGCATTACAATATGTAACCTTGTCCCTTCTACCAATAGTCATATCACTTATTTCTTCATAATCAACTCTACAAGTTTGTATATGTTTTATAATTGTGTTGCTACTTGAATCATCAAAAGTGTACGGATATTTATTTCTAAAACCAATGCATGAATTATTCTACCTATAAAACAAGATTTTGAGATTTGAGGGGTATGTCTGAGTGACTTACCATTACTTAGAGCTTCTCAAGATGAATTTCTTTGTACATTGGTGGAAGCTTCATTTTCTCCTTGTTGGTACATGGGCTACATTCTTCTTTGCATCACAAATCCTTTTAATCTAATTATTAATTCTAGATTGACTGAAACATAGTCTCCACTCTTGACTTGGAATAGAAAAAAATATTATCCAACAAAAAATACTTCAACTAATAGACAATAATGCTCCTTGTGTTGAGTTGCAGATGAATTAAAAATAAAAACCAAAATATTATCCCCAAAAAGGGTGCCAATTTTTTGGCATAAGTTGATAGGATGTCAAACTTACCCAACACAATTTTATTGCAAAAGCTAGAAAAAAAGTTGCAAAGGTGTTTCAAATATGCATTAGGCTCAAACTTCACCAACAATAGCTAAAGTAACTTCCTCCCTAACAATGAATAAAGTAACTTCTTCCTAGGAAACAACACATATTTGTTTGCGATTTGAGTTGTAGACCCCAAATCCCTAAGGTCTAATAATATCCCAAGTGTTAAGGGTGTCAAACATAGGAATATTACCACAAACCTATATTTAGGTTGGGAAACTTAGGACCAATTTTTGAGGTGGGCAATACCTCCTTTGCTTTTGGATCTACTAGACCAAGGGGAGTTTCCTTACAAATCATGTACCTATTACATAGTGCACCCTTATTCTAGTTGGAATTTCATGCCTATATGTTGGTTTAAGAGACTCAAGGTTAAGCACCTTATTAACTAGATGATCTTCCACATAAGTGTCAATGAATGTGTTTTATAATACCCCTTAAAGTGTTACATACATTCAGACATGGTAGTTGGAACACACAAATAAATGAAAATTAAAATATGTTTAGATTGATGTATTTTGAGTGTGCTGAGGATGATGGAGAGAGAAACTTTCCTGTGCCCTTATCCATGAGGAAATAAAGTCTCTGCATTCAATCAAACATGTAACAATTGAAACCAAGGAAATTCCTTAATCAATACACCACAAAAAACTATGTATTTTAGAATGCACAAGCAAGATAGGCTCTACACATACATTCATAAAAAAAAAAAATTGGTTGTACAATATTAAGCAAGTCGACTTAGTAATCCATGAACATGCCCATACACTTCCTTTATTATATTGAAAAGATACCTTGCAAGGGTTTTGCGAGGATTTTGCATACTTCTAGTTGACCAACTAAATAGCATATATCCAAAAATGTATATTGTTCACAAGGAGACACTCAACTAATGTCAACTCTATATTTAATCATTTAATCTTCAAGGTTTACAAAATTTTATTACAAATTTGGGATAAACCGAGACCATTATAATATAAAAAATATACTAGCCCATAACTAGAATCTGAAATCGTAGGGCTTCTTGTGAGTATTTTCTTCTGCTATCTTTTTCACTACTTCTTCGTCCATATTTCTATATTTTGATATACTCTAATCATATCTAGTTACCCCTCCAAACTAGTGACCAAGGTAGATATACCCATGACAAGAAGGCATGCAAACTATTAGGTCATGGCACTTCAAAAATCCTAACCTTGATCACAACCAACCCTCAAGAAATAGGTGTCCTCTTCGAATCAATTTGATTGCCTAGAGGAATGTGAAAAAAATTCTTATGACACCCACCATATCATCACATCAATGATTCATAGGTTTGAGTGTGAGATTGAGGAAAATCACGTCCAAGAAGTGTTGCAAATAATAAATGAGGTATTGGCACCATTATTTCTCATGGATCCATTCTAAAATACAATTAAGTACTTTATGGAATGTTTATGGCATAAAATCTAGGTAGTTGGAGTGGTTGAGTATTAATGGTACTATAGAGGGAGTAGTTGTAGAAATCAGTGCTAATCAGTGACAAGAATACCTTCTAGAACCAATTCAAGGTTCTAAGGGTTCTAAGAAACAAAGAACCCTCCAACTCATTATATTTACCATTACCTTCACATTATTTTATTTTCTATCAGTGCTTAGGACTGCATCGAAAACCTATCAGGGTTCCCATGGTTCTAGGAACCATGGGAAGCTTTGACACTTCCTTTTTTCCTTTTACAGAGAATCAACCTCCAAGTGAACATGCGAGAATCAAACCTATATGTAGATATATCCAAATCAAGCCTTTATCCTTGCCACTTGAGTCATTGTTTCATCTTCTTCATTTCAACTTGTCCAAAGGCTTGGTACTTGTTGAAGGTCCCAACTTTACCTTTGTTGGGTTTCAAATGTGCATTGGAAACTAGCATAAGACCCATAGTCAACTAGCCCAAGACTAGTTCACTTATACATTCTCGTAGGTCAAGTTTGTTGACTGTACTTGCATAATTTCTATTTTGTAGAGATCTCATGTGCTACAAAATGTGCTAAGTGATGCCATTTAGAATGACCAATACACTTAACCTTACCTACATCGTTGTATTATAGTTCCCTTTATTATCATGTTTTTTGACCAACCAACTCCTTATTTTTCAACAATAAATGTGAATAAATGTGTTTAATTATCAAAGAATGATATATATGTATATATTTATAGTATATATATATATATATATATATATATATGTATGTATGTATGTATGTATGTATGTATGTGATAATATATAGAATATGTGAATATGTATGTGTATTTGAATATTGATTAATAAAAAAGTATGAGGAGATATATATGATATATATACACATATATATACATATATATACATGATATGTATATATAATATATATTATATATGATGTGTGTTAATGAATTCATATAAGCGCTATAAGAATTGTGCACGTATCGTATGTAACACAACAAATACAAAGTATGAAGCACGACTTTAATACTAAGTATTAAGCGATGAGAAAAAGAGAAGAGTTCATCATATGTTTAAAGTGCATAAGTTAAATATATTGAGTGCTGAGAATAAACAAAGGCAGTGCTATTTTAAATGGCACGTGGAAATCAAAAGCAAACTGTAATATGTTAAAACATTGAAGACTTAGTCAAACATAGAGGAAAGGATGAATAGTAATGCATAAGAGAATTTTGAATTGGTCTTTGAAACAACAACCGAGGAAATAGGCGTATGAGGAAATATGTGACGTCAAAGTATGAATTACTCACCTCATTTAGAAGTCTGATTTACATTGCATTTTTTGTATGTGAGGCAAGTGGATTTTTAGAATTAGTCAAGAGTGAAGCTGGCTGGGAATAGTTGACCTGTAGCCTTGCTTTTCAAAAAAATGAGTCCTTTCGGGTTCACGGAGTTGTGAATTCACAAAGAATTGTTGCCCTAATTGACACTGGAGCAACTCATAATTTTATTGATGAAGGATTAGTAGCTAGAAAAGGTTTGAAGACTGAGGAATTTGATGGTTTCAAGGTAATGGTTGCTGATGGTTTTACTATGTCTTGCACAAGGAAGATTCCTAACCTCTCTATGCAATTAGGGAATCATGAGATTAAAGATGATTTTTATGTGGTGGGAATTGGAGACACTGATGTTGTGTTGGGCATACAATGGCTGCGATCTCTTGGTGAGATCACATTGAACTTGCAAACTATGGAACTTAAATTTCAGTCTAATGGAAGAAAGGTTGTTCTAAGAGGGATGTCAAATGGAGGCCCTCGAATTGTGTCTTTGAAGAGGATGGAAAGGCTGATCTGTCACGATCGGGTTGAATGGGCTGCTGAATGTATGGTTCTACCAGCTAATCCGGTAGAGGAGAAAAGGCAATATCACCCCGATATTCAAGCCTTACTTTCAAAGAAGAGTAAAGTCTTTGGAAGCCTACCTCCTAGAAGACCTCCTGAAAGAGGTTCTGAGCATATAATTGAGTTAGAAGAAGGAGCAAAGCCTATCATGATTACACCTTACCGCTATCCAAAGAAGCAGAAAGATGAGATTGAAAAAGCTATCAAGGAGCTTTTAGAGAGTGGTTTCATTAGACCAAGCAAGAGTCCTTTTGCTTCTGCAGTGGTGCTGGTCAAAAAGAAAGATGGCACAATGCGTATGTGTGTTGACTACCGTGCATTGAATCAGAAGACCATCAAGAATAGATATCCTATCCCTAGGATTGATGAGCTTATTGATGAGCTCCATGGGGCCATGTTCTTCTCGAAGATTGATCTTCGTTCAGGCTATCACCAAATCAGAATGAGGGAGGCGAATATAGAGAAGACAACGTTTAGATGCCATTTTGGGCATTTTGAATTTCTTGTCATGCCTTTTGGTTTGACAAATGCTCCAGCTACATTTCAATCTTGTATGAAGAAGATTTTTAGATAGCAGTTGAGGAAGTTTGTGCTCGTCTTCTTCGACGACATTCTCATATTCAGTAAGTCATGGGAAGAGCACCTTAAGCATTTGGAAGAAGTGCTTAGTATTTTAGAGGCGAATGTTTGTTTGCCAAAGAATCAAAGTGTGAGTTTGGGTTGACAGAACTCTTATATCTTGGCCACATTATCAGTTCAAAGGGTGTGAAAGTGGATCCAGAAAAGATAAGGGCCATTCTTGATTGGCCAACTCCAAAGAATATTTCTCATTTGAGAGGATTTTTGGGGTTATGTGGATTCTATAGAAGATTTGTGAAAGGTTATTCTCATCAAGCAGCACCTCTCACAGATCTTACAAAGAAAGGAGCTTTTCTTTGGACTAAGAAGGCACAAGAAGTTTTTGATAAGTTTAAGCAAATCATGAGTACATGTCCAGTGTTGGCTCTTCCGGATTTTACAAAATCTTTTGAATTACAGTGTGATGCTTCAGGTGAAGGTGTTGGAGCTGTTCTAATGCAAGACAAACATCCTATTGTCTTCGAGAGCCGGAAGTTGAGAGGAGCAGAAAAAACTTACTCCATTTATGACAAAGAGATGCTTGCTATCATGCATGCTTTGTCTAAATTCCGTCAATACTTGGTGGGAAGTAAATTTGTTGTTAAGACTAACCACAATAGTCTTAAACATTTTATGCGCCAAAAGGATTTGAATGAAAGGCAGCAAAAGTGGGTAAGTAAGCTCCAAGCATATGACTTTGACATTGAATATGTCAAAGGGAAAAATAATATAGTGGCTGATGCTCTTTCAAGAAGGCCTCATTTGCAGTCACTTTGTGAGTTATCAGTAGATTGGAAGGAGTTAATTGCTGCTGATTATGTTAAAAATCAGTTTGCAACCATCTTGCTAGAAGGTCATTTGGTTGATGAAAGGTATAAGTTGGTTGATGGTATAATTTACTATAAAGATAGAATCTTTTTAGTGCAAGAATCTAAGCTTAAAAAGAAGATTCTACAATCTTTTCATGATGTTCCCCTTGCTGGTCATCAAGGGATTTTCAAGACTTATAAGCAGATTCATGAAAGATTCACTTGGAAAGGGTTGAAAGAAGAAGTCTTGAACTACATTAGAGAGTGTCTGATTTGTCAAAGAAATAAAAATGAACACTCTTATCCAGTTGGTCTGCTACAGCCCTTGCCCATTCCGAATCAGAAATGGGAAAGTATTGCCATGGATTTCATCATGGGGTTGCCCAAGGTGCAAGGACGTGATTGTATTTTTGTTGTGGTTGATAAACTAACGAAATTTTCTCATTTCTTTGCTGTCACCACTTCATTTACAGCAGCTCAAGTGGCTGAGTTGTTTTTCAGAGAGGTCTTCCATTTGCATGGGTTGCCTAAAACTATTGTCAGTGATAGGGACAACAAGTTCCTAAGTGTTTTTTGGCAAGAGATCTTCAGATTGAGTGGGACAGTGCTTACTCCAAGCACTAGTTATCACCCACAAACAGATGAGCAATCAGAAATTGTTAACAAGTGGTTAGAGGGCTACCTAAGAAACTATGTTTCAGGACAGCAAAGAGCTTGGATTAAATGGCTTCATTTAGGAGAATATTGTTATAACTCTTCTTATCACATGTCAATTAAGATGTCACCTTTTATGGCTCTTTATGGCTCTTAATGGTTATGAAGCTACTAATTTTGTTGATTTAGTGTTTGGTGATAGTAGAGCTCCACAAGCACTGGATATGTTACAACAGAGCCAAGACATCTTGAAATCTCTCAAGGAAAATCTGCAACAAGCTCAAAATCAGCAGAAGTTATACGCTGATCAGCAGCGTGTTGAGAGGTCTTTTGAAGTTGGGGACATGGTCTATTTGAGGCTTCAGCCATATAGACAATCTTCTCTCAAGAAAAGTGGTGCGGAAAAGTTGAAGCCACGTTTTTATGGTCCTTTCAAAGTCACCAAGAGAATTGGTGAAGTTGCTTATGAGTTGGAGCTTCCAGCTGAAAGCAAAGTACATAATGTCTTTCATGTGTCACGCCTCAAGAAGGCCCTTGGACACAACGTGGTGGCTACTTCAGAATTACCTCCATTGGATGAGGAAGGTCAGTTGGTGTTGATTCCTGAAGCAATTCTTGATACTAGAGAGCGTTCTTTGAGAAGAAGGACAATCAAAGAATACTTGGTTAGATGGAGGAATTTTCCTATTGAAGATGCCACGTGGGAAGGTGAACAGATTTTGTTGCATCCATCTTTTCAGTTGCTTGAGGACAAGCAATTTCGAGGAGGGTGGACTGTAATGTCCCCTTCTCATCGGTGATTAGCCTTGCAGTTCATCAGTCTATTCCGGAACCCGTAGACTGGAATGAGGAGAAATTAGGGTTTCTTGGCTTGGAGTTTGTGGCATTTCATGTTATTTACTATTTATAGTAAATACTAGTTTTTGGCAGTTGCAGTTGTCTATTCTAAGTCCTTCTCAGCTGGAGCAGTTGTTATTTCAGGCTTGGTCTTCTAAAAGCTTTATTTGGTGAAAAATATTTGATTAAAGGCATTATGTTTTAATTCTTTGTTGACCCCCTTGGCCTAAGGAGATAACTTAAGTTGTTTTTAAAGTGGGGCCATGAAGGGTACGCCCTCATTAAAAGATTATTTATTCTTTATTGAAATATTATATCAGCTTGAAATTGGACGCCACCTTTTTGAGGGATTAATATTTTTGAAAGATGAAAAGAATTTCAAAAGGTGTCTCTTGGCGTTTCTCCTGGAAAGTGAAGAGTTTCTCAAATTTTTTATAACATGAAGTCCTTTCTCCAGCATTTGGCATCCATGAAATTATCATACTGTTATGTTGTCAAAATGAAAATGGACATTTTGCTTCGAGGAAGCTACCTCCTAGCCTCTTACCAATTTCGTGTTTGAAATACAACACCTAGTTGGATTATTTCTGCTTCTCAAATCAGACTAGCAGATTGAGCATCAAGATTGAAGAATTTCTAAAGTATTTTTACAGTTTTGGTTTACTGTTTCATCTACAGCTAAAGCTGGTTTTTGATTATATCTCTTGGAGTGATTTTAATTATGTTCTGGGTATTTTGGAAAATCAATTCTTGTTCAAGGCGACCCCTTCCACAAAAAATTGGAATTTAATTCCAAGTTTCTGATTTTATCTTGTAAAGTCAATTTTTCAAGGAGGTTGTACCATTTGGAAGAGCATTGGGATTCGTGCTAAATAATCTGGAGTCTTTGGTGATTGTTTTTGGATTGCATCTTGGGCTCCAAACCTCTAGGAAGCATTTGCAACTGATATCTCATCATTCAGAGGTAATTTGACCAAGTTATGAGCATTTAATGAATTCACAGTTTGCTGGTTTGAATTTCCAGAATTCTGATTTTTATATCAAACTGTTATAGTTCTCAGTTTTCGGTCTTATACTTCAGTTTTAGAGTGTTATATGATTGTAAAATTTCATACTTCTTGTTCTAAGGTTCATTCTCTATCATTGTAATTTGTAATATGCAGAGTTTAATTTGTAAAGGTTGAGATTAAGCATTACTAATCCAACCATTTCCAGTTCTGCAATTACTTATTGTTTTGTCATTAAATTACCCCTGGATGGTTTACCGCCAGTGTGGATAATCTATTTTGTAACACTCTTGTACCCACTTTCATAGTGGAGAATCCCCACAGCTCTGTGGATGCCCGCCGCAGCGGATGAATTGTTTTAATTGTAATCTTTTCCCCCCACTGTTTGGTGGTAGTGTGGAAATGTTCTTCATGGCTGGTTATCTGCCTATAAGTTTCTAGTTTTCAATTCAACACTCTGTCATATGTTAGCACCTCGCCCTCAGTGGGATCTTGAGTGCACATTCTTGACGTTGAGTAGTTTTCTTTCAAGTATTTTCATTTAGCTCCTCCGCCATATGACAACACCTATCCCTCATTGGGGTTGAGTGTGCATTCTTGGTGTGAGTTCATTTTCAAGTTCAGTTTTCTTTTCGAAGCTAACGCTAACCGAGTTGATTAAGTGCTGGTTATGTGTGTTAATTCATCGAAAAAATTGGTTAGCATATTTCATACACGTGGTATCAAAGCTAGCAGGGTTAACTCTAGAACCTATGTGCTTGCTATGTTTTTCCCTCCAACATTAAATGATTCTAATGTTTGGAATTCTTGTGCTAGGATAGTGTGACTCAAGATGACTACAAGGAAGTCAGTGATCGAAAATGAGTGCTACCTACAAGGCAAGAAGGAAAAAGAATCCCTTGTTCGTACCATAGAGGAAACTAACTATGACAATGCCATTTGGCTAAGCGATAACGAGACAATCAATCATATGCCCTATCACAAATTATCCAAGAAAAGAGAAGGATGAGAGATGAAGCCAACTTCAAATATTTACCTCCCATCTCTCTAGCAAAATCAAACTCACTATCACTCTCTAGGGACATTCCCTCAACATGTAGTGTTAATCCAACAATGTTGTTTAGAGACCCTCATGTTATACCCATGGCTGGAATTATTGTAATAGCCACAAATGGAGAGTTTGAGGGTTATGTACCTCGAAACTATGTATCAGAAGATAAACCCGAGGGATACTATCCATTTTGGGATAAAGATGAACACAAATCTAAGGGCTACACCCCATGTAGTTATGTATTTGAGAGTGAATTTAATGGATAATCTCCGCTTGAATATTTGAATATCCATTCTATGTCAAGAAAAGGATATTGAAATCCTTATGAATAAATGAAAATCATATTTGTATCAAAACTTTTGTAAACGCTTTTCAATGAATTATTTATATGAGAAAATATGCTCCTATATGATGTTATGGAAACAATAAGTAGAATTTATTAGATCTAATTCCATGAAAACCTCAAGGTGTACTTTGACTTTGGAAAATGGTTAGAACTCACACTAACCTTGGGGAAAGTCAAGAAGTAGGATAGGGGGTTGAGAATGTTGAAGCCAAGTTGGATCACATTCTAACAATGATGGATGAAACCAGGGAATGAATAGGGAACCTTGAACAAGAAGTAAGGGGGAAAGATAGATTGGAAGAAGAAATACTAAATGATCACACACATATTAATGAACATGAGACTGATAAAACACAATTTCAGTCCAAGTCAGAAAGTAAGAGAAGATGTGTGGCAATTGAATTGTCTAGGGATATGAGAAGGATTATCCCTCCCAAATTTGAAGGAAGCACCAACAGAGATGAGGTTGAGGATTGGTTGATACAAATGGAAAAATACTTCTTGTCATTTCATGCCACCCTCTAATGACCCATCATTGATATCTGATCTGAGAGATCTTACATGGGCCATCTTGCATGTTTTTTCCTTGGAGGTTTCCTAAATTTTACCAAGTCCTAGAATTTTGGGTTTTTGGGCTATCACTTACTTGCTTACCTTGCATGCTTTTTTCATTGCTCCCTTTCTTCCCCTCTTTCCTCTAAGTATTTCAGGTTTTGACATTCAACCTTACCCATTACCTCTTACCTTCGCTTTCCTCTTTCATCCTTATGATTTTCTTTGTCGACTTTCGGCCTTCCCTCTTCCCTCTTACCGTTTACTTTACAATACGTAAGGCTTCAGTCTGACCTCTAAAAATCTCTTCTTTTTGCCTTCTTCCATTTTTCTCCGCACCGATGCCTTGACTCCAAAATTTGACTAAGTTTTGGGGTTTCAACCTTCAACCTTCGACCTTCCCCTTTACCTCTTACCCTTCGTCGGTAAGAGGTATCCCTTCCTCCCAACCTTCAACCTCCGACAGTTCGAGGTCTAGCACCCGACATCTCCTCTCTTCATCACAATTTCCTCCTCACTTCTTCCCAACATGAAGTACATGGTATGGCTAACGTTTGACGCTCGACCACCCGATGCCCAACATCCAACAAACACATTTTTCAGGGCTTTGAACCATTTTTTTATGCTTGTAGAGGTCTCCTTTCAAGCTCAATGCCCCGACCTTTCAGTGGATTTTTGGTGTATTTTTTTGGGTGATGACTTTAATGTGCAACCACTCCATGGTGACTAGATTTGATTTCCTAAGCTTCAAGGATGATATTAAATGCATTTTGTGACTTCCTTAGGTGGATTTCATTGGCTCCCATGTTTATTGATTGCAATTTGTTGACTTTCTTTCAAATCCATGCCCTAGATTATGATTTTCACGAATGGCTCAAGTTTGCATGCCCTGGATTCTTTGCTAACCTTGATTAGGGTTAGGGTTCGTTTTGGGTTTGTCAGTTATGCCTGATCTATAAAGGCAAAAAATATGTTTATTTTTAGGGTTCTTCTTCCTTTGGCTCTTCTGGGGTTTTTCTTTTGCACAATTGCATTTTGCATCTCTGCCATTATAAAGATTGGATTTTTTCCTCCACATTAATGGAGTCGTTCAATTTTCCTCTTCTCAAATCTTTGGTGTTTTTGTAAGTCATTACCTTCATATCTGAGTGTTTATTGTATTTTCATGCATGTATGTTTGTGATTAAATGGTTTACAATTGCTGGTTGTGAAACCCTCTTTCCTTCCATCGCCTTGTCAAACCCTAGCCTTCATGTATGCCTTTGAAAATTGACCAAATAGAGATTTGTGAAAGTCCCCTTGCCTCTTCAATGATGTGTTGTGCAATCTTGGTAAGGAAGAAGTGACCTTTCTATCTTGGTGTATCACCTCCCTCACATTTTCATGTTCTGCTTCTCCCCTTTTCCTCACGAGCTGTTAGTGGTAGGATTTCATGTGTTGTTGTTGGACCAACACATTGCACTGGGATCGAAAAGGAAGCTAGCCTTCTCTAGAGATTTGATCTAATATGCACAAAGGTCCCACACCTTGAGGTTGTTTCCATTGTGTCATTGGAATGTTGAGCTTCATGCTCAACAGGGTGCAATTTCATGTGACAACAATTTATGGCACGCTCGATGGGAAAACTTCTTTCCATTGAAGAATCTGGTGTTTTCTTCAATGCATCTTGCCTTTTGAGGCATATCTTCAAACACCATGTCGACTTTGTTTTGAATCAGCTAGTTCAAGCAACCTAATTCCATTTCATGCCATTTAGGAAGTTGTGCTCTTCAATGTTTCAGCCTTTAGAAGCATTCTTCAAGCACCTGGAGACTTTACAACTCTTTGAGTGACTCTTTGGTATGTACCCAAAATATGTGGTTGGGCAGTCCTTTTCCCTTATTTTGTAATTTTGAAGTGTTTCACATGCTTAATAATGTCAAGTTTTAGAGGAAACCATATGTACACTCCCCCATATCATGATAATGCTAGCTTTGCACCTCCCAATCATCCATATCAAGTTGGTTATGCCTCCCATTCCATTCCACAAAACCCTATTGTTGTGGGTTTTCAATATTTTCAAATTGTATACCACCCACCCCACCTTGCTTAGTCTTCTTGGATGCCTAAACATTCATATCAACAGCCCCAAGAAACTTATCACTTTGAAAATCAGCCTTATTTCTCTCCTACTCAACCCTGAAATTTTGATAATTTAAGTGCAAGTGAAATCACAAGCATTTTGCTTGATTTCAAAAGACAACTAGGTGAGATTCAGGGATAACAAGAGGCTCTGTGTTCTTCCTTTCAACCCCAAAATGAGAGTGAACTCATGCCCATGGTGAAGGGTCTCTTTAAACAAATTGTTGAGCTTCAGGAGCAACAAAATCTTGACCTACAACATGAAGAGTGAGATAATCAAGCCTATCAAGTTCAACAAGAATGTTATTTCCCATGTCATGATGAGTTTTTCCATCAAGCTCATTATGCACATCAACAAAATTTAGATGCTTGATGGAGGTATGAGTGGCAGTTGGAGGCACAAAGAAGGCAACAAGAAGAGTGTACCATAAGAGATGTTGTTGCTAAGCAAGAAAAAATCAGAATTGCCCTTGCTCTAGCACAAGTGCCCAAAACTCAGGTAGCCCCTTGTGTACCTAGTTTCAAGCAAGCACCTCCACCATTTCCAAAACAACCTTCTAAGAAGGAGGTAAGAAAGTATAAATTCCCAAGTTTCAAGAAACCTAGCAAGCCTCTTGAAACTTCTATTCATCCTCCTTTTGTTTTAGAGGAACCTATTGTGCAAGAGGTTTGCAACAAAAAAATTAGTTTCAAGAATCCTAATCAGCCCCTTGAAACTCCTATTCAACCTCTTGTGCCATCAAGCAGATCTTCTATGTTGGAGATCCTAAGTTTTGCGAGCCTCTGTTCTTCACAAGAACCTATCCTTGAGGAGGTTGTTGTTGTGGAGCCTTCATGTGATCTTAATAATGAGTGTCTTGGTTTTTTGCAAGAAAATAATGAAGATGAAACAATGTTACAACAAAAAGGCACTAAAAAGGTAGAGAAAATTGATACAATAGAGGAATCAATCCTCTCATTTAATTCCCTTCCTTGTTTTGTTGAATATGAAGAGGATAGATCAGGTATACCTACATCAGTTGAAGCCTTTGAATAGCTCGGTTTGGGCTTGATGGTTTAAGATAACTCCATGGTTTTGGAGCAGCAGTAGCAGACATATTTATCCCCTGTCGTATTGGATGAAGATCCATGATCTATTGAGGTCTGCAGTTTTGAGGTGGAGGACTTCTTTTGGGATGATTTAGAAGCTTTTTGTTCAAGATTGGATTCCAATCTTTCACCCCCAAAAGAGTAGCTTTGTGGGAAGCAGTATAAGAATGAAGAAGCAATAGAGGACGTGGCAACCATTACATGCCATGAGTATGATTTTGTGGCAACCATTACAACCATTACATGTCAACAGTTAGACTACTGGAAGCAGTGAGCAAAAGGTGTCTACAATCTTTAGAAAGGCTGTGAATGTGTTGGTGATGCTGTGGTGGAATTTTGTGTTGCATTAAGATGGATTTCTCACTAACATTCTACTTTATTCTTCTTTGTATTCTAGCAGTGAGCCTTTGGTAGTAAGTCCTTTCTTTTGGGCAGTGAGCCCTCTAGCAATGTGCCTATTGTATTCGGTGTTGCAATTACTTTATATTGTGATATAATCCTCATTGTGGTTTTCCCTTCTTGGGTTTTTTGTGATGTAAATATGGTGTTCTATTGTGCATGGTATTGATGTGTTTTATTTTTTGTTATTTTCTTTCATGCTAAATTATTCTAATAGATTAAGGTTTAACAAAGTTGATGTGGATCTACATATTAATGAGGGTTTTGATATTTTAATGAACAACTGATTCACCCCCATCTCAATTTCTTGTACATTCAACAATTGGTATCAAAGAAAAGTTCCTTGGTAGAAAGCTTAAATTCTTGAGGTAGATCTAGGATGGCACACAAGAGAGATGCTCTTATGTTTGATGGATCAAATTATGCATTTTGGAAGACGAGGATGGAAAGTTTTCTGGTATCCCTTGGATATGAAGTTTGGAAGTCTGTTGTGATTGGATACACTATACCTACAAATGGTCTGAGTACTGATGATGAGATCAAGGCCTATGGAACAATGGTAAAGAAAATGTATGCTCTTTTAAGTGGTCTTTCTAATATTGAACTTGTAAAAGTTATGAATATGAAAAAAACTAAAGAGATCTAGAAAAAGTTGGAAAGCATTTATGAAGGATATGATAAGGTCAAGCAAGCTAAGATGCATAATCTAAAGATCATATTTGAGAACATGTGGATGTAAAAAGATGAAAACATTACAACCTACATGCATAAGGTGGATGAGACTATTGACTTTATCAGAGGTCTTGGTGGAAAGCTTGAAGAAGTGGTAAAGAAGGTACTGATAACTCTTTCTAAAGCTTATAGTCATAATTTTTTTTTCCATTCAGGATGTTGGGATAAAGGTTCCCTCAACCTTGTAAATATCTTGTATTTAATTTTCTCCTATTATTGTTTGTAATTCACCCATAAGGGATTGGAGGTTTCACTGACAGTGGTAATTAATTATTTACTAGCCCCAGTAATTACTATTTTACTGGCTAGGAGTTGCTGAGTTACTTTTACCGGCTTGTGGTAACGATAATTATTAAATGTTTTCACATGAGATTCTAGGTGCCCACCTTTGGAGATTGCATTATGACATGTTATGGAATCTTTCATAAGTTGTAAGAGTATCTATGACAACTATGATAGGTTTCATAAGATTCTATGTTGACTATGATGACATCGATGATGGAATATTTGCTATCTTGGTCCCTAGGAACCCATGCATGAAAGATGCTTTATGACAACTGTAAGAGGATCTTTAAGAGGTCATTATGAGCTACATTTTATGATTCCAAGTTGGTGGCATGGTATCTTGACCATTTTGGATTCCATTCTTCATGGCTTGTTGTATTCTATTTAATAGGTGCTTTGGAGTGGAGTTTGTGGTGGTTTTCTTCAACAATTTTCTTTGCAGGGGTTATGTTGTTGGATTGAAGGCTGAAGAAAAGTTAGAGTGCATGTATTGTAATATTATTTGTAGCTAATATTAGGCATTCATCTTTTCGGTGGTGGAGTTTTTTTCCAAAAGGGTTTCTCCATGTAAATCATCATGTTATGTTTTCAATTTTCTCTTCTTTGCATTTTCTATGATTACAGTTGTTTTAACTTCATATGGTTATCATTGTTAAATCTGATTTACAACAAGTTTAAGCTTTCACTATAGCTATTACTCTACCATTTTCTAACATAGGAAGCTCAAGATTTAAGTAAATACACTAGAGATCACTTGTATGGTTCTTTATCTACTTTTGAAATGAGAGAATTTGATCCAAGTAATGCAAAAGTTAAGATTGCTTTTAAGGCTAGCAAATCAAAGAAGACTGAGGAATCAGATCAAGAGGATATTGATGATGTAAAAGAAAACTTTGTGAAGAGAATGAAAAAGGGTACTGGAAAGTACAAAGGTAAGTTACCTTTTAAATGTTTTAGTTGTGGAAAGATAGGTCATTATGTGTCAAGATGTCCAACCAAAGCTTTAAATGACAAGAACAAGGAGAACAAAGGTAAAAAGATTAAGAAAAGTTATTATGTTAGAGAAAATTCCAGTATATGTGATGATGAATCTAACTATGCAGATTATGAGGATAGTGAATGCTTGTTTATGACTATAAATGTTGAATCTAATTCTGCTAACTTTGAGAGATGTGTGAAGGAAAGTGCTCCAGAACCAGGTCATAATATTGAAGGAGCTATGGTGACTGCTTTTCATGCTAGAGAGGAGAAGAACTATTGGATCATTGATAGTGGATGATCAAATCATATGACTAGTGATAAAAGTAAGTTTTTTAAACTTGAGAAATATGAAGGAGGTCTTGTTAAGTTTGGTGATGATACATTTGCTAAGATATGTGGAAAAGGTTCAATCAATTTTGATGGAAAAAATAATAGAAATGATGTCCTTTATGTTAAGGGTTTAAAGCATAACCTCTTGAGTGTTCTAGACAAATGTGTAGCAAACACTATAATCTTATGTTTTAGGATGATGGTCGAGAAAAGGTTTGGAACTGTTGTTTTTGTTGGAAGAAGGAAAAATGGAAATACGTATCACCTTAAGAGTGTTGATGGTCATTGCTTTATGACTCAAATTCATGAAAGTTGGCTATGGCATAGTGTAGTCAATGGAAATGGAGGCTCCCCAACTTTGAGGCATAAACACAAGGATAGGGATCCTATTTCACATTTGATACACTCAAAGACACCTTACAAATCTCAATCCAATGAAGAATGGAGAGAGAGATCTGACAATAAGGTATCCTAGGATATAAATTCAGATTACAACAAGGTTTCACCACTAAGTTTAGACTTGGAAAGACAATGCAATGAAGGATGAAATACAAAATCCTAGTTTGATGCAATGCTTCAATGAAGGACCTAGAAATGACCATGAAACAAAACAGAAAGCTACAAAATTGAAAGTGTGCACCTGGAATTTGAAGAGAGATGAAATGGGGCTTTGAAATTATGAAATTATTACTTTTTAGGCCTGGTGGGACTCATTCACCATTCTGGGTGAATCACTCCTAGATCAAGGTTTCTGTATAGGAACATGTTTCTCAAAAAAGGGTATTCAAAACTACAAAAAATCCCAAAATTGACCAAAAATGACTCATTCGCCAATCTTGGAAAATGAGTCCACTTAGGGTTTTCTAAAACTTGAAGGTTTGAATTTGATCTTTAATGTCTACTCTTCCTATTCTTCTTGATTTATGGATCTGAAACTGTCAATTTCAGACCTATAGGTGACTTTTTGTGAAGATTATGACCTAGCAAATGGGGAGACAACTCCGACAAGCTTGTAACCTATTCTTCAATCATTTCAAAGCCTTCAAAGCATCTAGATCCACAATCACACAAAGAAAGAGAACAAAGGTGTTGATTGTTAGAGAATAGGGGTTTGTCTTGGTCAAACTCCTTTTAGGTAATTAAACCAAATGATGAAATAAGATAATGAAGCATGAACATGAACTAATGCAATTAGAACCTTTCCATGATGATGGATCTTGAATTGATGCAACAATTAATGAATAATCTTGCCCTTGAATGCCTTAGAAATGATCTTGAATGATATATTCATGACCTTGTGAAGACTTGGAATGCTTAACTCTTGCTTGCTTGACTTGATAACATGAATGCTTGATGTTGCTTGTTATTCTTGGATGAAATAAGGATTTGAAAGCTTTTTTATATAGGCAATCCACTCATATGACCGTTAATTTGATCCCCAGGGCCAACATTGAAGAAATTTGAATTAAAAACCCACTTTTCCCACTCAAGGCCTTAAAAATAGGCCAAATGGGCCTCATTCACGCAAGGTGGCAAATGGGTCCCACAAGGGCTATTTTTCATGCTAAAGTGTCGGGGAGTGAAGAATTTAAGTTTTTATGTTGATTTTGTTGAGTTTTTTTATATCAAAATATGCCTTGGGATGTACAATATAGGGTCATAGGGGCCTATTAATGATGATATAAAGGTCATAAATGCAATAGGGCCCAAAATACAATGTGAAAGTGTAAATAAATCACTTTACAACACTAAATTAAGGAAAAATTAGGTCTATTTAGCTTAGAAGGGCCCTAAATCCCATGTGAATGTGTGAAACACATTACAACACTAGATTAGGTTCACTTTAGTTTACAAGACTCCTAATTTTAATGTGAAAGTGTAGATAAATACAATTTACAACATTAAATTAGGGTAGAGTTAAGTTAATTTAGCTTAAAAAGGGCCCAAGACCTAATGTGGATGTGTAAAACACCTCACAACACTAGATCAAGGTGACATTAAGTCCAATTTATCATTAATTATTCCCAAATCAAGCAAGGAAAATGTGTACTTTTTTAGTGACTCCACATAGAAGATTGTGTCGCATCAATTTTGATAACCTCATAAGGATTGGTTTAGTTCAAGTTATGAGAGATTTTCCAAAGATTACAAAGCTCATCAATGTTGTCTACAAGGAATGTCAGATTGGGAGGCAAGCAAGAAGAAGTTTCAGAGTTAAAGAACAATCTACTACCAAACTATTGGAATTGGTGCATACAAATCTTTGTGGTCCTACAAGAGTAAGATTTTTTCAAGGTGACAGGTATTTCATGCTATTAATTGATGATTATTCTAGAATGACATGGGTTACTTTTCTCAAAGAAAAATAAAAAGATCTAGAAAATTTTAAAGCATTCAAAGTTATGATTGAGAATGAAATGGATATGAAAATCAAATGTTTGAGGTCTGATAGAGGTGGAGAGTTCACCTCCAATGAGTGTAATAATTTTTGTGAGAATCATGGAATAAAGAGGTATTTATCTTCCCCTAGGACTCAGTAGAATGGAGTGGTTGAAAGAAAGAATAGGACTATTCAGGAAGCTGTAAGAACAATGATGAAAGAGGAAAACCTACCAAAATTATAGTAGAGAGAAACAATTCATACTACTATCTACATACTTAACAAATTTCAAGAAAGAGAAAACAGTGCAAAGAATCCCTATGAGTTGTGGTATGGAAGGATTCCTACTGTCAAATATTTTAGAGTGTTTGGAAGCAAATGTTATATTAGAATAGATGAAGAGAACTTAGGAAAGTTTGATACAAGATCTGATGAAGGTATCGTTCTTGGATATTCTACAAGAAGCAAAGCTAATCTGTGCTATAACAAGAGACTAAAGAATATTTTTGAAAGTGCAAGTGTCAAGGTAGATGAAGACTTACGAAAGAAAAATATATGGTGATAGATGGATATGAATCAAATGAGTCCTCTTGTAGGGAAAATGATAGAGATGAAGGAAAGAATAAAGAAGTTCATATTAAAGAGGAAGAAGCATTGGAAAGGATCTCTAAGAATCCTAAGTATGTGCAAAAGAATCATTCTAAAGATCAAACCATTGGTGACAAAAGAAAAGGTGTTTTGACAAGGAGAAAAGCTATTATGATAGAAGAATAGGTAAATCTATGTTTTACTTTCTAAATTTGAACCTACAACAGTGATTGAAGCATGCAAGGATGAGTATTGGATCAAGGCTATGGAGGAAGAATTAATGTAGATTGAAAAAAAATAGACTTGGGAACTTGCCCCAAGACTAACAAACAAGAATGCAATTGGAACTAAGTGGGTATTCTAAAAAAAACTAAATCAAAATGGAGAAGTGGTAAGAAACAAGGCAAGGCTTGTGTGTAAAGGTTATTCACAAGTAGAATGCATAGATTTTGAGGAGACATTTGCTCCAATGTTAAGAATGGAAGCTATCAAGATTTTTTTAGCTTTTGCAACACATACAAATTTCAAGGTTTATCAAATGGATGTGAAGTCCACTTTCTTCAATGGTGAGTTGGAAGAAGTATGCATTGAACAACCGGAAGGATTTCAGTTATTAGAAAAACTAGATATGGTTTACAGATTGAAGAAAGCATTATATGGATTGAAGCAAGCTCCCAAAGCTTGGTATGAAAGGTTGGATATATAATTGATATAACAAGGATTCAATAAAGGAACCATAGATATTAATCTATATTTCAAAGTTGAAAAAGATCAAATCTTGATTGTTGTTGTGTATGTTGATGATATAATTTTTGGAGGAAATGAAGCAATGCATAAGAGATCTGCAAAAGAGATGCATAAAGAGTTTGAGATGTCTATGTTTGGGGAGATGAATTTATTTTTTGGACTACAAATCAATTAGACAAAAAAAGGTATATTCATTTCATAATCAAAGTATGTCAAGGAAATATTGAAGAAGTTTGGAATGGAAGATTCTAAACTGGTATGTACTCCTATGGTTACCGGTTGCAAGTTGAGTAAGAATGATGAATCCCCTAAGGTTGATCAAAGCAAGTACAAATCAATGATTGGAGGACTACTATACCTAACTGCTACTAGACTAGATATCATGCATGCAGTTTGTTGTGTGGATAAATTTCAAGATCCCAGAGAGTCACATGTTGCAGCAGTAAAGAGAATATTCAAATACTTGAAAGGCACTTTGAAACATGGTTTATGGTATCCAAAGGATACTGATTTTTCTTTGAATTCTTATACATACGCAGATTGGGTAGGTTGTGTGGATGACAAGAAAAGTACAAGTGGTGGTGCATTATTTCTTAGATGCAGATTGGTGTCTTGGATAAGCAAGAAATAATATTGAGTATGTTTATCTATTGTAGAGGTAAAATACATTAGAGGTGATATGGAGCCTAAAAAACTCTATGAAAATAAATCTACTATCTAAGGTGCCTTATACTTTGTAGATATGGTGAAGAAATGAGAAAACTTGGTCAACCAATTAACAAATACAAAGATAAAATATTTTCCCTTGTACCTTGGGTAGACCAGTAATGAAGTCCATAGATACACTTTCCCATTTCTACTATGGAATGGGAAATGGTTGAAGTAATCCAGCTAGAAAAGTGTGATTTGACTTTTTTTGTTGACAAGTCATACACTCTCTCACATGTCGCAAGACATCTTCCTTAAGGCCTTTCCATTAGAACCTTTCCTTGACCTACTTGTAAGTCTTAAAATACATATGATGTCCTACCAATGGTGTATTGTGGATGGCTCTCAAAATTTTCTCCTTAAGCTTGGACTCATGAACCAAGTAAATTTTTCCCTTGTAGTAAATGATATCATCTACTACTCTATATATATCATACTACGTCTTCCCATCCATGATCTCACATGCACTTGTGTTTTTTGAATACTCCACCGAAAGGTGAGTTTTTTAATCATATGAGATTTTTGCTAGAGATCAAATAGTAGGTTTCCTAGAGAG
This sequence comes from Sequoia sempervirens, assembly GCA_007258455.2. Classification (NCBI taxonomy): domain Eukaryota; kingdom Viridiplantae; phylum Streptophyta; class Pinopsida; order Cupressales; family Cupressaceae; genus Sequoia; species Sequoia sempervirens. The sequence continues at coordinate 74,439,023 of VDFB02072274.1, read as the reverse complement.
AGCATCAACAACCACATTCTTCTCCCCCTTGACATATTCTATGTCAAAATTATACACCTACATCTTTCTGGCCCACTTTTGTTACCTTTCATTCAAATATTTTTTCTCTAGAAAATACCTCAAGCTATTATGGTCAGTCATGACCACAAATATCCCACCTACTAGATAGTATTTGAACTTCACCAATGTATCCATTATTTTAAGCATATCCTTGTCATAGATGGAATAGAGCCTCTTGTTATCCCTAATTTTTTAGCTCTCAAGGATAATAGGATGTTTGTTTTGTAGTAATATTTCCCCAAGACCTCTCGAAGCATCACATTCAAGAACAAAGGGTTGCATAAAATTTGGTATTTCCAAAATGAGACAAGAGCTCATCACCTCCTTAATCTTGTCAAATTCTTGTTGAGCCTCATTTGTCCATCTAATATCCCCCTTCTTGGTAAGTTCTGTTAAGGGTGCACCTAGTTGTGAGAACCCCTTCACAAACCTCTTGTAGTAGCTACACAAACCAAATAACCCTCACAACTTAGTCAATGATCTCGGTGGTGGCCAATCACAGATCGACTGTATCTTTTCTTGCTAAACCTAGACACCCTAAGTGTTGATCACATGCCCTAACTAAATATTTTTTTCATCTTGAACTCACACTTGGATGCTTTAGCGTGCAAATATTATGTCTCCATTATACCTAACACCTCATTCAGATATCTCAAATGTTCTTCCCATATTTTGTCATATATAAGTATGCCATCGAAGAACACGAATAAAAACTTCCTCAACTATTTATTAAAGATGTGGTTCATATAGGACTGAAAGGTTGATGGTACATTATTCAACCCAAAGGGCATAACTAGGAACTCATAATACCTATAATGACATCTAAACATTGTCTTATGAATGTCCCACTCTCTCACCCTGATTCAAGATCAATCTTTGATAAGTACACTACCCCATGTAACTCATCCAAAAACTCATCAATCTAGAGAATATGATATTAATTTTTATAGTCTTTTTATCGAGGGCACGATAGTCTATATACATTCTCATGGTCTTGTCCTTCTTCACCAAGACAATCGAAGAATCAAAGGGACTAAAACTAAGTCTGATGTGCCCCATGCCAAGTAACTCCTTAATGGCCTTTCCAATCTCCTCCTTGAAATTCTTAGGGTGCTTGTAAGGAGTAGTGATGATGGTCTTAGAGCCCTCCTCAAACTCAATGACATGCTCAAACCCTCTATTTGGAGGTCTCCCTAGAGGAATCTAGCCAAAAACCAAACTATGTTTCCCAATGAAGGTTGAATGTCTACATGACACATAGTGCTATCTTCATTAGGAATATTAGATGAAATTAGACACTATGTTGCTCATGCTACATCACCATGTATAAAGATGATTTCCATCCTTTTTGCTAACACAATCTTGGGAGTACTATTAGACATACCCCTCAACACAACTTCCTGCCATCTTCCTTGACTTTCAACTCCATTGTCTAAAATTTTTGAGAATACTTCCCCAACGAGTGGAGCCATTGTATACCCAAAATGGCATTAGTATATCCTAAGTCCACAACATAAAATCATTAGTGATAGTGTAATTCCCTAATGTGATTGTGATCAGGTGAAAATTCTTGTTCCTAAACGTGCAACAACAAGAATGCAAGAAACAATGAAGAACACCTAACACCTCAAGATTGGGAAAAATGTTGAACTTAAACAAAGAAGATAGGATGAAATGGTGACACCTTGTTAAGTTGTTCTTGGTTGGCCCTTCAATCTTTGATGTTGTGTATGCTCCTTGGATGGAAAATGAGATTAAAAATGCAAGATGATTGAAAATGGATGATTAATGGTGGATTCAAGTGCTATTATGAAGGAAAAATATGCAAACTGGCTAAGTATGGCTTCAAATAACAAAGTGGCAAGAGTTTGGTATCAAATGCATAAGGTTTCTAAATGAGAGAAAATAAGGGGTATTTATAGAATAATTTGAATTCTCTACAGAAATGGACAGTTAAGATTGAGCCACCATGGCCAAGATGTAGGGCTATAGTGAGTTGAGGACTCACAAACCCTCACATCTTACCATGTGGTGGATGAAGTGTCCAAAGGACATGATGAGATGGAAGGAGGGTACATGATGTGAAAGAAGGACAAGTACTTTGAAAGTACATTGGGAGAGGAGAAGATTGCTTTAAAAGGCAAGTTCTTGACCCCAAGTGAGAATGAAAATGAATTTTGAGGAATTTTAGAATTCCTCAAAAATCTCCATGGGGAATGAGAAAGTAGTTGGGAAAATAAATGTGAATTAAAAATTCACATTCTTGGAAGAATCCCATGGACAAGACAAGGTTCCAAAAAGGGAAGCACTTGTCCACATGTGACTTGATGTGACAAGTCAAAGATTCTAGAAGACTTTGGCACATGTGATGTGGCAAGTCAAAGGTTCTAGAACTTGCATAGGGAAGAGAAGATTCCTTGGAGGAATAAAAGTGAAGTAAAAATTCTCACGGGGAAGAGAGGAGCCTTGGATGAATAAAAAGGAATTAAAAATTCCTTGGGGGATGTGGAGAGTTGACCAAGATGCTGATTGGATTAGCTAATTAGTGATTAGAAAATAATTAGTGGTTAAGAAAGATTAGAGGCCAACTTGCAAAAGTTGGAGGATGTGACACATCCTAATCAAGGATTAGGCATGTGTACATCCCTAATGAAAATATTATGAGGTTGATTAGGGTTAAGGAAAAGGATGTGACATGTGAGGAATTAAATAAATGTCATATTTATTTAATTCATTTGATGAAAGGGGAATTAAAGAGGTAAGGTATTTAATTATTTAACTAGATACATTAGGGATTAGAAGAAATTTAGAGGTATTAATTAAATAATAGTGATATTACTTAATTAATGCAAATAAAAGGATGTTTAGATGAAAGGGGGTGAATTTGGATAAATTAAGTGTCCAAATTTAGGTGTCTATAGTGATACTCAACTATGGAACCTATTGGGTGCAAGCAATATTAAATCCATCTACCACCATGACATTGAATCCCCTAAAATTTTATGATGGAATGCCCATCTTTGCCACCAAGGAAAAATCTATGAAGTTTTAGATTTCCCAACTATCCACTAGGATTGTCACATGCTACCCCTACAAAACTCCACAAACTCGGAAAGAGTTGAACCTAGGGGTACCTAAGAGAGTAGAAATAGTTCCACAATTCACTCCCTTAGGTGGTGGTCCCCTCTCATCTCCAAACTCACTATTTGAACCATTGTGTTCACTGCCCTGAACTTCTTCTCCTTTCCTTCCTCTTTGTCATCTAAAACAACCTCTATGTAATGAACCTTGTCTTTCCCCAAACACATGTGTCTAGGCTCCCAAGGCTCCTTGCAAATGAAACACAACTTCTTCCTGCATAGTCTGTTATGAACCTCATCATCCATGTGGGGTTTCCTAGGCTCTTCCTTTTGAAATGGTTTCTTAAAGTCTTTCTTAAACTATAAGGTTTTAGGCTTTGTTGGTAAATAGACTTGTCACTATGATTGTTTCTCCAAAACTAACCCCATTTTCTTGAAGAGTGATGATAATTGTTCTGATAGTTAAAGAATTTGTTATTGGATTAACAACTTTCCTTTCTGTTTGAGAGGGGAAACTCTCTCATATGATAGGGGTATTTGAGATTTTCATGTACTTTTAACCTAAAAGTACAAAATTGAGAAAAGGAAAAACTAAAAGAAAATTAATAACAAAAACCACAATGGTAGACATACCAATATGAAATGATATTTCACAACTAATAACACATTACAAAGGGGGTTTATCACAAAATATGTATTTGATATGCAATGGCAATGAAAGAAGGATAAAAAATCTCAATATACGAGGAGATAAATTACTTCAACACATTCAAACCAAGATACCAAGATATGATTGCGCTTCATCAATTGTATAGATTGTTTAAACAAATGATCAAAGGAGGTTTATCATAAAATATGTTTTTGATATGCAATGGAAATGAAAGAAGGGTAACAAATCTCAACATTTGAGGAGACAAATTACTTTGACACATTCAAACCAAGATACCAAGATATGATTGTGCTTCATCAATTGCATAGATTGTTTAAGAAAATGACTAATGGTTTTCACAATTACACAAAGGGATTGCCGATTTAATAAATGAGAAGTCAATAATAATAATTTAGAAACACATTTAGAACATATGAACTAAATGCATTCTTTATTATCTTCATGAAATTATACAATCTTAGAAACCCTTAGGTACAAAATGTCAATCCAAAAGTCAGATTGATAAAATCTATCTAAAAGTTTTTCTTAAAATTTCCCCTCCATAAAAATTCCCCTATACAATAGCAAGAGCCTTGTATTTACAGGCTTGTTTCTTGTAACTACCCTGTAACTACTTGGTAACTACCTTTTTGAAATACAATTCTTTTGAAAGTATTATACCTAAATATTTGGTTAGGTTTTACATCATATTTCCAAAAATAAGGTTCAATTTCTAACCTTTATTTACAATCAATGACTTAAGTCATTTTTACAAAAAATATAGCTAGTAACTTGTAACTTTTGGGTTATGGGTTTTAGCTCATAAAGTTACTGTGTCTTCTTCCAATATGTGAAATACCAGATATGAACATGAAGTGAGTCCTTTGGACTTTCAATGAGGGCTTGGATGAGTATAACCTATTGGCTTCTTTGAGCAATCTAAAACCCCGCCATGTACACTCTATCTTCAACTTTAAATGCTTATGTGACAACACCATTTTGTAGCCATATAACCAAGTTTGAAATAAAGGTAAACTTCATAGAGGATTTACATGTATTATTACACTAGAAGACCCTTTGCACCTTAATGCTTTGTGAAATAATTCTCTAGAGGAAGTCATCCTTTTCACAAGACCTATCATACATGCTCCCAACTTTTGCATTAGATGGTCACCTAGTGATATCCGTTGCTTCAATTATATGACCCATTTATCAATATTGCTTATATTATTGTCATCAATAGCTTTCACACATGGAACAAGGAGTTTTCTTGCATCCACGTGTGGGATTTCATCTTCTGGCCATTGATTTTTTTCTTCTGAGGCATTACTCATATTACATGGCATTCCAAGATTCATCTCATCCCTTGTGCCTTCTATAAAATCATATTGAGTGACTAATAATATTTATACCTATTTGACCTTTGAGTAAATAGATAAGGAACGTTGACCATAGCTACCATTTGTAGCATGCATTAAATTAGATAAATGTTTAAATTCAATCCTTACACAAAACATAATGTTCATTTATTTTTTCATCTCTATAATCTTTGATGCACCATTATGAAGAAATTATAACATATTGCAACAACTCTTTAATGTTTGCTTAATCTTTACTTAGTTGTGGGTCAAATAAAAGGTCTATGCTGTAGAAAAAAGGACCCTTTGCTTGACATGGGATTAATTCATGAAAAATTGGACTTAATGAGGTCTTAATCTAGTGTTGTGAGGCATTTTATGCATCCACACTAGGTCTTGGACTCTTGCAAATTAAATAACATGCTTTTAACGATGTCTTGTAGAGGTGTTGTAAAGTGTTGTAAGATACTTTCACACTTTTCTAGACTTAATTAACCTATTTCTCCCTAATTAAACATTATAAAATGTGTTTAATACCATTATTACATCAATCTAGAAGGTTCTTAACTTAAAATTAATGATAAACTAGTGTTGTAATGTGTCTTACACATTCACATTGGTTCTTGTGCCTTCCTAGGCTATGTGGACCTCATTTTAGTGTTGTAAAGTGTATTTAATCACACTTTCACATTGATTTATGTGTCCAAAACCCTAATTACTCTTTACATCATCACTAATAGGCCCCTAATCACCCATATTGTGCATCCTGAGGCTTAAATTGATCAAACACTCGACAAGATTGCATTTTAGACCTTATTTCCTTATTCCTTGGCATCGAAGTTGTCAAAATAGCCCCTGTGGGACTCATTCTCCATGCATGGAGAATCAGTCCCATCCAGGTGGGACCCATTTTCCATGTGTGGTGAATGAGTCCCATTTGGCCCCATTTTGACCTTTGAGAGGGAAATAAAGTAAAATTTGAGTTTAATTTTGCATCATGTTAGCCTGCGATGAGGTATTAATGGGTAAAATAGGTGAATTTCCTATAAAAGCACCTCTCTAAGCTCATTTTTATAGCCATTAACATAATTCACACCCATTCTTCATTATTCATCCATCAATCTTTCATTTTAAGTCAAGCAACTTAGGGTTTTGACATTGCAATTCATCAAGAAGGATTCTAAGGAATTCAAGGTTTGAATCTTCGTCCATTGTTGTAGACTTTCAAGATAAAATCATCATGACAAGGTAATCAACTCCATGGTTGCATGTTTCATTGCTTTATTACTTTATTTCATCATTTTGGTTTAATTACCTAAAGGGGTTTGACCAAGGCAAACCCCTATATCCTAACCCTCAATACTTTTTCCCCTTTGCATGTGTTTGTGTATGTATATTTATCAATTGAAAAGGTGAGAAAAGGTGTACATATCCCATAAAATTCATTCAAGGTGTATCAATCCCTATTTCAAGTTTGGAGAGAGTCTATAGGTTGAGTTTTGCAGATTCAGATCCGGGGATTCATCAGAAATAGAATTGCAGATCATAAGCCTCAGAATCATGTTCAAATTTCTCTATTTTCTAGAAGAGGACTCATTCACCATTGATGGTGAATCAGTCCCATTTCTAGGCTTGAACAATGATTTCTATTGATTTGGATACCCAATTCCCTGAAACTGGTTTCAACACTTTCTAGTAAAAACATGACTCATTCGCCCTTGATGGAGAATCAGTCCTAGTGAGAATTTCTAGTGTCTTTTGCAAGTGTTCAGAGCCTCATTCCAACCTCTTCCAACTTACAGGTACACATCTTCAATTGGGTTACTTTCTGTTACAGTTTGTTTACATTCCTAGTCAAATAGTTTGAATACACATTGTGTTTTCCAGCACTTTTGCATTAGGTTAGAATACATTTCTTAATCTGCATTTTCATTAAGTTTCCAGCATTTAAACACATCCACACACACATTTCACACCCCTCTTTCCATTTCTTCTGATGGGAACATAAGCATTTTTGGCCCACCTTTCTCCTTCTAGGTGAAAAACTCTAGGAGTGATAGAAAGCAAGTAGGTGCCAAAAATATATGTTCCAAGGTCACCTAAATATATTAATACTTTGTCTATGTATTGACCTTTTTGTTGTTGTTAGTTATACTCAAATATATATATTTATCTTTTTATTTCATTGATAAGGGAAATTGACTAACTATTTATTTTAATGACTCAATTTCATGAGAATTTGGGTATAAAAGATGAATGGATTTGAAATGTAGGTTTTTTTTTTCCTCATAAATATAAATGAACCTTCCCTAGAATGAAGGTTGGCAACTCTATCTAAAATATTGAAACTAGAATAATGGTTTGGTATAAAGGAATCGAATAAAAAAGTGATGGTGATGGTAATGATGAAGACTATTCTTTATCCATGCATTTCTATCAAAAAATCAGGTTCTTGATGAACCCATGCAAGTTGAATTATTGAAAATATTCTATGGTGGTATGCAACTGGTCTCTAATAAGGTACATCCTTCTCTACTTCAAAATTTTCAAGGGATCAAAGAAAAATATGGAAAAGAGACTTGTTTTCTTTCTCATGATCATTTCCCCTAACTAGTAATAGATAACAACAATGATGGGGGAAATAGTCCTTTTGTCTCTATTTCTCGACATAATCAAACTCTTGACGATACTAAGAAAAATTATTTTTTGAAAAGCTTCTAAGGTAACATGCCACTCACTCCTGACAAAGTACATCCTTCTCTACATTGGACTTTACAAAAGATTGAATAAAAGGATCAGAGTGATAATTACTTTCTTGTTGATGAAAATAATTTTGATGAAATTTCTTGTAATCAAAGGATTGAAAGAAGTTCATTAGAACATGCATGTGCCAAGGAAGATGAAGTTGTTATATCTTCTCCTAAGAATGGATGTCAAGAGAATGATCAAGATAAAGTGATAGTGATAGGAAAAGAAGGTTGCATTAGAGCATGTGATTGGCATTGTGAAGATTGTAACAACAAAAAAGAAATATTTTATCAACTTGAAAACAAGGAGCTTAGAGAAGAGATATCAAATGCTTTCTAGACATGCATGTGTTAGGATTTGTATGCAGAAAATATCAATTAAATGCAAATAAAGATTAAGCAAAGGAATGAAAAACACATAAATAATAATAGTGAGAGACAATTTTTAATGTGGTTCACCCAAACTCGAGCTACATCCACCAACAAAGAATCCAATATTATTATCCACCAAATCAAACCGATTACAACCCGCAATCCTTGCAACTCAATACTGCTGCAAATGCTATAAAAATACAATATCAATGGAAACCCTAACCCTTAGCCTTTTATCAAGACTTATGTCAGTTACAAAATAGGTTTTTTTTTTTTTTATGTCGGACAATAGAAAAATAACTCCCATCTTGGGGGCGTTGCCCCCAAACCCCCATTAAATAACTTGGGGGAAAATCACACTGATAAAAGTGGGGAAAATTAACCTCTAAGTCTGATTAGGCTCCATATATGAAAAATCTCCCACTTGGAGACTGATCAGACTCCACCCCGTGTCTCTCACTTGGAGACTAATCATAACACTGTTGACCTTGTAGCTCCCACTGGAAATAAGCACCTTGGACCCTGTTGTTCTAATTTATTTATTTTTAGTCTTGAAGACCAACCAAAGCTGAAGAGGAGCTCAACTTATCCCTTGGAACTAACTTTGTAAACATATCCGCTGGATTGCCATATGTATGTATCTTTTCCAACCTTATATGTCCATCATCCAACACCGACCGAATGAAGTGATACCTCAACTGCATGTGATGTTTGGTCTTTGAATGCAAGGAAAAATTCTTTGCAAGATGTATGGCACTCTGGCTATCCGTAAAAAAATAACTGTTGGCTTGTTGTTTTCCCAATTCTTCCATGAAAGATTGCAGCCATATCATCTCCTTGCTTTCCTCTGTTGCAGCTACATACTTTGCCTTCGTGGTGGATAAAACAACCACCTTTTGCAACTTGGAGATCCAATTCACCACTGTCCCACCTATAGTAAAGACATAACTTGTAGTACTCCACCTGGTATCAATATCCCTTGCCAAATCTGAGTCTACATAACCTACTAAATCAGTATTAGAGCCCCCACAACATAAATGTTTATTGGATGTACCTCTCAAATACCCGAGAACCCATTTTACTGCATTCTGATGCTCCAATATGGGATTACTCATATACCTGCTTACGACTCCAACAACATGTGAAATATTCGCTATCATGCATACCATGGCATACATTAAACTTCCTACAGCTGAAGTCTATGGTACCTTAGACATTTTGTCTTCCTCCTCTTGTGTCTTTGGACACATCTCCTTAGTCAATTTCAAATGACTAGGAAAAGGTGTGTTGATAGCCTTTACATTCTCCATGTGGAATCTTTGCAATACCTTTTCAACATAACCAACTTGAGATAGAGTCAATTTTTTGTTCTTCCTATCTCTACAAATTCTCATACCAAGGATTTGCTTTGCTGCCCCCAAATCCTTCATAGAAAATGATTTTGCTAACTGCTATTTTAACTCACTTATGTGATCCATGTTAGACCTTTCTACAAGCATGTCATCAACATATAAACATAAAATAATGTAGCTGTCATTATCCAACCTCTTAAAATAAATACAATGGTCAAAATTACACCTGTTGTAGCCTTGCTTAGCCATAAAACTATCAAATTTCAAGTACCATTGCTGAGGTGCTTGTTTCAAGCCATATAAACTCTTCTTCAATATGCACACCAATTTCTCCTTGCCTTTGACCTCAAATCCTTGGGGTTGTTCCATATATATCCCCTCCTCCAAATCACCATGGAGAAAGGTGGTTTTCACATCTAGCTGTTCCAAATGTAAATCTTCAACAACCACAATACTTAAAACAATACAAATAGAAGTAATCTTAACAACCAAAGAAAAAATCTCAACAAAATCAATGCCCTTTTTCTATGCAAATCCTTTTACAACTAACCTGGCTTTAAATTTTTTCTTACCTCCATCTTCCTCTTTCAGCCTATAAACCCATTTTTTTGGTAAATCCTTTTTACCTGTAGGCAATTTGCATAATTCCCAAGTTTGATTTCTCAGCAAGGAGTTCATTTCTTCTTCCATTGCATGCTCCTACTGAATTTGTTTATTTACATGCATAGCTTCATCATACCCTTCAGGTTCATTGGTATTTGTTAACAAAATAGAATACAAAGAGGGAGAAAACCTTTCAGGAGGTCTGCTTAGTCGTTTTGACCGTCTAACATTCACTGGAGTTTGTGGTATTTCTTGTTGCTATTGCGGAGTATGATGAACCACTAGAACATTACTATTTGGAGTATCATCCAACACCACAAAATCATTTTCTTTCTTCTCATGTTGCTGCAACTGATCTTTGTACAACACCTTCTCATTGAATACAACATCCCTGCTCCTCACAATTTTTTGATTTTCAACATCCCAAAGCCTATAACCAAATTCATCAATGCCATATCCAAAGAAGATACTTTTTTGATTTTGCATCCAGCTTGGTTCTATTTTTAGAATCTACATGTGCAAATGCTTCACATCCAAAGGTTTTGAGAAAAGAATAACTCACCTTCTTACCTATCCATGCTTCCTCTGGAATACCACAACCCAAAGGAACTGAAGGACCTCTATTAATTAAATATACAACGATATTAACAGCCTCTGCCCACATGTTTAAAGGAAGCCCAACATGCAATTGTATTCTCCTTGCGCACTCCATTATTGTCCTAATCAAGCACTCAACCACTCCATTTCCTTGTGGAGTCCCTAGAACCATTTTCTGCCTACAAATTCCATTAAAGGAACAATAATCCTCTAATTATTTGCTGCAATACTGACCACCATTATCAGATATGAGGAATTTTAATCTCTTACCCATCTCATTCTCAACCAAGATTCTCCATTTCTTAAATGTTTCAAATACATTAGATTTCTACTTAAAGAAATAAATCCAAACCTTCCTAGTTGCATCATCTATGAATGTAACATAATACCAAGAGCCACCAAGAGAAGATACTTCAGTCGGTCCCCATACATTTGTATGCACAAGCTCCGAATTTTCATCTTTCTTTTGCTTCCCATCCTTGAGAAAACTAACTCTCTTTTGTTTGTCATACACACAACTTTCATAGAAATTCATATTAATGCATTTCAGACTTAGTAAAACTTTCTTAGAATGAAGTACCTTCATACCTTTTTCACTCATATGCCCAAGTCTGTTATGCCACAGGATTGTCTCGGAACCTGCAACAACTATTTTAGTCTCTTCTTGCGAACCCGCAACAACTATTCCTGAACCTGTTTGTGTTTTCTCTGCAACAACTAAAGTAGAAGGAACTACATGACCTTACAAAGATATAAGGTGCCTACTTTCACACCTTTTTCTACTACTAAGGAACCTTTTGAAACCTTCCAATTTTTATTATTAAACGTAACTATGCAACCTTCATCACCTAGCTACCCTGCTGAAATTAAATTTCTACTCAGCCTTGGAATGTGCCTTACCTCTTGTAGTAGCCAATGATTCCCATTCAACAAATTAATCTTAATTCTTCATTTTCCAACAATTTGACATGGTTTGTTATCTCCCAAATAAACCAACCCAGAATCCCCTTGAACATAATCAAGAAAATAACTTCTATGGGGCGTAGCATGAAATGAGGCCCCTGAATCTAAAACCCACGAATCATCAACATTATCAAGGGAAAGAATTAAAGCATCCTCATTATATTTTTTACTTGCCACATTTGCCTCTTTACTTCCTTCCTTTTTGTCTCCTTTTTCAGTTTTTCGAGACTAACAATATTTTTTTAAATGACCTAGCTTACCACAGTACCAACAATCCTTCTTATCTCTAGATTGGGACCTTTTGTCCTTTGATTTTCCTCGTGACTTCCCACGACTTTCAGAGTTGTTTCCTCTCTCCTTTATTCTACCCCTACTTTTTGCATTCAAAACATTGCCTGATGTGGATGTTCCACCTGAGCTTTTCCTACAAATTTCCCCCCTCAAAATAACACCAACAACATTGGTATGCTTGACATGATGCCAAAAGATGTGACCAAGACTTTATAAGGAAATATTGATGTGATTCAAGAGGACTCAGAGATTTATGATGAGAAATGTTTGTTTGGTATGTTGTTCAAAAATCCTTCTCATCTCATATATGTTGGTTTGGTCAACCTATTAAGCTTACAGGTGCTATACATGTACATGTCTCTTTTCCACACTCATGCCTATTTCTCTCAGCCTGTTAATGGATTTGTATGACCATCTTGGAGTAGCTTGAGGTAGGGTTACCTACTATGTACATATTTAGGTAGAATTTTTTGTTATGTCTATTCTATTTTTGGATTGTGTCTATATCTCTTATCAATATCTTCTGTTAACTCCCCTTGAATTTTTTTCTCAATAGTTAAATCCCTGATCTTTTGCAAATATTTTGGGTTCATCCTACATCTCTTGTGATCCTTGTCCCCAGTCAGAGCCAGTTGTTAGCCCAAGTTTTAAACTTGACAAATTTTAAACTTTTAAGTCAAATCCTTGTACTAAGAACATCCTAGTCAAAATCATTCACAATCATCTACAAATGTTGAACCTCTTTCCATTTTGAAGCAAAATCATCATTTGTATCAATCAAAACCTTCAAAAGTAGCAATGCAACTTGCCAAGATTTGTAAAAATAATTAATTTTCGAAAATCGTGAAGGTTTATGCAAAAATATTTTATGGGGATAATATTGATAATAACACATAAAATGTGGTTGGTTTCTACACTAACCCACTTTCCACTTTTTGAGAAATTAAAGCTTTGTTTCTTTTGTTAGCCTGATTGTCGAAAACTATTTAACTAAAGGTTCTATTCAGGCAAAATGAAACTATATTTTTGGGTTTTGGTCGCGATGCTACTATTAATAATATGGCAAGTTTTTAGAGAAAAATATGAAGTCAATTAAAAGATATGATGATTCCTCATTTTGACGAATTCATAAAATCGATGAATGAGTTTCAAGTGTCATGAAGTTTCTTGAAGCTTTTGTTCTTGAATGATTTTTTTTCCAAAATTACTCGAAATGAATAATTAAATGAGAAAAATCAAGGTTAATGTAAATAAATAAAAATTAAAAAGGATTGTAAAAATTCACAACCCACAAGTTGAGGTTGCGAAGTGAGTTGAAAAATGAGGAAGTTAGAAAAAGTAGTTGTTCTAATTTATACATGAAAGTTATGATTGAAGGTGTTATCATTTTTAACAGCTTGTAAAATTATGAGTTAACTCTCAAATTTCAATGAAAAGGGAATTTGAAGTTAAAATTTTGAGCAAATTTTGGAAAGCACTCAAAATGGTGATAAGGACAAAAGTGTACATGCATAAGACAATGATAAAAATTTATAACTATTCAAGAAACCAATGAGAAGTTGCAAGTTTAGGAGTACACCATCCCATAGGCTGCCATGATTGTGAAATGTGTATTCATTAGGAAACAAAGGAAAGGATTTTGATAGAAATTGTAATTGGAATATGTAAGGCACACATGCAATGCATGTGAAGAAGTCTACATGAAGGAAAGCATGGTGTTTGACAAAATGCCTCAAAGAAATGTCATTTCATGAACTGCAATGCTCATAAATTTGTATTCTTTGGAACAATGTATGAACATGCATCGAAGCATAATCAAAGAAGTTTCCTCCAAGCACCGATGCAACTTGCTGAGTTACCTTAAATTGCCGATGATGAAATGGAGTTTAGCAGTAATCGGCGTTTCCTAAAAAATTCATAACATCATTCTAATGTCCCACATGGACATGAAGATTGGTGAAGTTAAGATCTGTTATGCTCACAAAGTTTATTCTCTTTCTTTTGAAGCTACGAGCCCCACACATCATATATGTGTCCTACAACCCTACTACTTGTGCACCAGATCTTGACTCCTCTGTCATGGTTTTCCAGAATAAAAAATGTTAGGAGCATATAAACTAAAAGGTAAGGGAAAGGGACCCATAGTGGGTAGGGGTCCAATGGTGGATATAGAAGTAGGTCTGAGTGGGCCTCATAGTGGGTAGGCTTAATATTCAATTGCAAAACACTTAATATCCAATTGTAAAACACTTCTATCCATAAAGTGCACAAATTGACAAATCATGTGATGCCACATTAGTGCACCAATTATACATGACTTAGTGATCCACTATCAGTCTCACCTCTTTTTTGGGTCTTTTTGGATACCTTGACAAAAGCATGCTGATGTGGTGTCATATTTGATGATGTGGCCTTGAAACCAATTTTTATAAGCAGGGAACTTGCCAAATAAGTTGTATAAATTTAGGAGTGATTTGAAATTGTCACATAAGACTTTGAGAAGCCCGAAATTAGGGTGACCCACTATAGGCCCCTCTACCTTGTATAGCCAATATATATGTTCCCCATACACTTCATATTGAATGTGTATGCCTTCTTGAAATTTCTTGATAGATAAGGATTCTTATGAAATCCCATAAAACTTAAAATCCGGTGCATGAAGTTCAGTTGCCCAGATTCAGAGAAAGCCAACAAATACTTTTGAGGCAACTTATCTCCAACCATCCCTTTGTGATTTAAAAAATAAACGTGTTTAGAGAAAATGAACTGTGTGCATAGGATCAAGATATTGGAGTACAGGACTGTGAAGTCATGCATAGTTCAATCATAATAATTGGTCTCTCAATAACTAACACCTTAGCAGGTGCATATGCAGACCACATGAAGATTGGGGGAGTCCTTTATTTGGGAAGATATCCAGGCAAGGGATTTCTAAGGAAAATTCACCATCATCAATTCACTGATGGAAAATTCACCATCAACAATTTACTGCGAGAAAATTCACCACCATGGAAAATCAACTGCCAAAAATTCATGCAATTAATTTTTTGCGCAGTGAATTGTCATGATGGTGAATTTTCCCAAAGTGAATTATTGGCAGTGAATTTTTTGTCGGTGATTTGCTGGCGATGAATTTATCATATGCCCTAGGCAAGCAATCAAATGGAGCTGTAAAATTGGCCATTCGGGATATTAACAACAATCCCAACATTATTAATGGGATAATCCTTCAGTTTGAGACTACAAAGATAAGAAACACTTCTCTCATAGATGCGGAGAATGTCGTAAAATTGTTCAGAGCAAACTTGGTATCTTTTGCATATCCCTGACAGTACAAGTCCCCAACTTCGTTTATGTCCTAACTGATTCTACAAAAGTACCACTCATTACCTTTGCTGACAATGATCCATTCTATGTCCCTTGAAAGTCTCAAATGTGATAACTACCACTCCAAACAAATTAGAATGAGTATTTATAAACTTGTCCTTGGAAAGGAGCTTGATTTATATGACATTAAATCCTTTGATGATGAACTTGGAACAACATTGTTAAAATTGGAAGCACTTTTTTATTGAAAATATTTCTTGGAGTCTATTCCAAGAGATAGAAAGAAGAAATATAATTTTGGCATTACCGTGGTGTACAAATCAAAGACCTTTGCATTGATTTCATTCTTCCTAATTTCTTGGAGTATTCACTCCAACCAGGAAGGAGAAATTGTTGAAAACGTAGCTCGGAGGTGTCTCCAACCTGGAACCGTGTCACCTAGGTTGAAGCGGTTGTGGAGATAGACATCTCCAAATTTTTCTTATTTTTTTCTTTATCTTCCTTATCTACAACGCAACACACTTGCCAAGTTTGGAAAATTTCCTTTTTAGCAAAACAAATTTGCTTTGTTTTCTTCGTTAATCTCTACTCCATAGTAGGTGATGAGAGGTTATAAAAAGGAGATCAATGTGAGTGTTTGCAATAGACAGATGAAGTCTTTTTTGCAGGAATGACACAAGACAAAGGGAGATTGCAGTGAACAAAAGAAGGAGTTCAATATTATCCAAGTTTGCAGTTTCGTTGTGGATGCCAAGTTTTGGCAGTTATTGTAAATTTCTTCTTTTCTGCTATAATAAAATCTCTCATTGAATGCTGGTTTTTCCCCAGAGTTAAGGGTTTTCTAGGGTAAATCATTGTGTCAAAGTGTGATTGGTTTTCTCTAAATTTTTGTTGCGTTCAGTATTTTAGTGAATGGTGTTGTGCATGCTTTAGTTCTTTGTTTCAATCATTTGATTTCTGTTATTCAAATTTCTGAGATTAAACAATAGTTAATTTATTGTTGGGTTTCACAACACCAATAGGGGAGATGTATTTTTCACATGGTATCAGAGCTCATACTTTGAAAGAGAAAACTAGGGCTTAATCACACAAGTGCAAGTTTCGATTTTTATTTTTGTGTTCAGGAAGGTTTAAGTTCAAGGGTTTCAACAATGGAAGTAGCCGGATTAAGAGATTCAGAAAGACTTGAGGGGGCTTCAAACTTTGGCGTGTGGAAAGCAAGAATTCTTTTGTTACTGGAGGAGAATGGTATGAAGGAATATGCAACCACTACCATTTCTGTTTCGACAAATGCTATGCTACTGGCTACCTACCGGAAAGAAGATACCAAAGCTAGATGCATCGTTATGGATGGGGTCAAGGATCACCTTGTTCCTCATATTGCAGATCTAGACACCTGTAAAAAGATGTATGATGCCATACTTAATCTATACCAGAGTTCAAATTTGAACAGGAAGCTGATTCTCAGGGATAAGCTGAGAAACACTAGAATGAAGAAAGGGGAGAGCATTGTGGACTACCTTACCAGGATCAGAATAGTAAAAGATGAACTGGTAACTATCGGGGTAGCAATACCAGATGATGAGATTGTTAGGATTGCATTGGTAGGATTCACAAAGGATTGGGACACCTTTGTCAAATTTGTATTCGGACTGCAAGATATTTCTAATTGGGATCGTTTGTAGACTGATTTCACTCAGGAAGAATTGTGAATGAGTTATGTTAATGGAGGCAACAACAGTGGTCGTAAGGGTGAGGTAGAAGAGAATGTTTCTCTTGCCAGTAAGGGAAAAGCTAAGAAAGGCTCAAGCAGTGAGTCTACCTCAAAAGGAGACAAGAAGAAAAAGAAAGACCTAAGTAAAATTAAATGTTATGGTTGTGATCAGCTAGGACATTATGTCATTCAATGTCCGAATCGAAAGAAAGGAGTCAAGAAGAAGCAGATAACGACTTCAGCGGATGTTGATGGGCTATCCTCTAGACTAGAAAATGAGTTTGCTCTTCTAAACTGCTTATCTAGCTCAAACACTACAGGGGTCTAGTATATTGATAGTGGTGCATCATGCCATATGACAGGAGTTAGAGAAAAATTCTCCAACTATAAAGCAGAAGAGATAGGCTTCCAGATAAAAATGGGAAACAAGACCACATGCACTCCAGTTGGGAGAGGGACTGTTTCATTTCAGAGGGAGTCAAACAGTAATATTAAGATTACAGATGTTTTGCATGTGCCAGGGATGTGCATGAATCTGATTTCAGTATCTGCCCTTGAAGACAAATGGTACAACGTACTCTTTCAGGGACAGAAGGTGTATTTAAAACACAAGGACTGGAAGAAGGAAAAGCAGATTGGGGTAAGAAGTGACAATTTATACACGTTGCAATTTGAAACTCCAAAGGCACTAGTGAGCAGTGACAATAGTAGGGAAATATGAGAGCTATGGCATAGACGGATGGGACATATACACCATGGGGCATTAAAATTTCTCAGAGAAACCGTGATAGGAATTCCAGAGTTGAGTGCAGAGCATGGTGACGCATGTAAAGGGTGTGCACTTGGGAAATTTTCAAAAGCAGCCTTTCCTAGAAGTGACAGTAGAAGCAAAGGTGTTCTTGATTTAATACATTCTAATATCTGTAGCCCCATGTCTACTTAGTCTTTGAGGGGTTATGTGTATTACATAAACTTCATTGATGATTTCTCTAGGAAGACCTAGATATATTTCTTGAAGGCCAAAGATGAGGTCTTCAGTCGCTTCCAAGAATTCAAAGCTCTTGTGGAGAATATGACAGGCAGGAATATCAAGGTTCTTTGGACATACAATGGATATGAGTATAAAAGAAAAGCCTTCCAGGAGTTTTGCACCATAGAAGGAATCAAGAGAGAGTGGACTGTTCCCTACAACCCATAACAAAATGAGGTTGTTGAGTGTAAGAACAGGGCAATTGTTGAAGCAGCTAGGGCCATGTTGTTTGACCAGGATCTGCCTAAGTATCTTTGGGCAGAGGCTTGCAACACAACAATCTATATTCATAATAGAGTACCTCATAAGATTTTGGGGAAGATGACACCAGAAGAATCCTTTACAGGGAAGAAGCCTGAGGTCGGGCATTTTAGGATCTTTGGTAGTATAACATACTGTCATGTTCCGTCAGAGAAAAGAATCAAGCTAGATTCGACTGCAGAGAAAGTTTTTTTTGTTGGATACAACGAAACCTCCAAGGCATATAGGATCTTTATTCTAGGGATGAGGAGGATCATAGTGAGACGTGATGTGAAGTTTCTGGAGGAGAAAGCCTTCAAAAATTCTCAAGATTTTCCAGCAGTTGAAGCTCCAAAAGTGGATCAGGAATCTCAGGTACAGGGCACTGTGACAGGAAAAAAAACAGATACAAGTACCTTGGGTGAGTTGATTCCACAGGATTGGGAGCAGCAGAATAAGGAACAACAAGCTCCATCTATTGGTGTATCTCCTACCAGCGGGAGAAGGACTAGCTGAGTGGAAACTCATATTGCACGAGATGCTTAGGAGTTTATGGGAGCTCCTAGAATGAGTGGCAAGGAGAGGAGACCACCAACTAAATATTCAGATTATGTGGTATTAATAAGTGAGCTCATTGACAATGAGCCTTCCAGTTATCAGGATGTTGCACAGCAACAAGTTTGGCAGGATGCCATGGTGGAAGAGTACAACTCCATCATGAAGAACAATGTCTGGGAGGTAGTGCCAAGGCCTATAGATAAGGCAGTGGTTGGTTCTCACTGGATCTATAAGATCAAGCATGCTACAGATGGTAGCATAGAGAAATACAAAGCTAGGTTCATGGCCAAGGGGTTCTCTCAAAAGGAGGGAATCGATTATGATGAAACATTCGCTCCAGTGACCAGATATACCTCCATACAAGCTATGATCTCATTAGCAGGACAAATGGGATGGAAGATCCATCAGATGGATGTCAAGACGGCTTTCCTAAAAAAAATCATAGAGGAGGAGGTGTACATCGAACAATCGGAAGGTTTTGTGGCGCATGGGAGTGATTCTCATGTTTGCGGGTTAAAGAAATCACTATACAGACTTAAGCAGGCATGTAGAGCGTGGTATGAGCGCATAGATAGCTACTTGCAAAGCATGGGATACGTGAAGAGTGAGGCAGACTCCAAATTTTACTATCTCATGGTGGGAGGTGAACCACTCATTCTAGTTTTGTATGTGGATGATTTATTTATGACTGGTTCACCGAGGCTCATAGAGGATTGCAAGAAGGACCTAGCAACAGAGTTCGAGATGAAGGATTTGGGGTTGATACACTATTTTCTGGGACTAGAGCTGTGGCAGACAGAGGGAGATATTTTCCTTGGTCAAGGGAAATATACTATGGAAATCTTGAAGGGATTCAAAATGTTGGACTGTAGACCCATGTCTACACCGATGGTTACAAATTGGCGGAAGATCAATGCATCAAAGTAGGAGGTAGTAGACCCCACCTTGTATAGACAACTTATTGGTTCATTGATGTATCTGGTCAATACAAGACCAGACATTTGTTTTGTAGTCAACTCTCTTAGTTAGTTCATGGTAGAACCCAAGAGAGTACATTGGAAAACAACAAAGCATGTGCTGAGGTATCTACATGGTATAGTTCAGTATGGGTTGAGATATACTCAGGGTGATGGTGTCAAGTTGATTGGCTACACTGATGCAGATTGGGCAGGTAATGCAATAGACAAGAAAAGCACTTCGGGGTGTTGTTTCAGCATGGGATCAAGGGTTGTCTCTTGGTACAACAGGAAACAAAAGTTTGTTGTATTAAGCCTTGCGGAAGCAGAGTACATGGCAGCAAGCATGGCAACATGTGAAGCCATATGGCTTCAGAAGCTGTTAGTAGCATTTTTTGGTTAGGAGCTAGAATCGACCATCATTCATTGTGATAATCAGAGTTGCATAAAACTCTCTGAGAATCTTGTGTTTCATGATAGGTCGAAGCATATTGACATTAGATATCACTTTATCAGGGATTGTGTACAACGTGGATTAGTTCGACTACAGTATATATCTACAGATGAGCAGGTTGCAGACATCTTAACGAAGGCCTTGATGAAAAGCAAGTTTGTCTTCTTTAGGGACAAGTTAGGTGTAGTAGAGAACACCTTCCTCGCTAAGAGGGAGTGTTGAAAACGTAGCTCGAAGGTGTCTCTAGCCTGGAACCGTGTCACCTAGGCTGGAGCGGTTGTGGAAATAGACATCTCTAGATTTTTCCTATTTTTTTCTTTATCTTCCTTATCTACAACACAACACACTTGCCAAGTTCGGAAAATTTCCTTTTTAGCAAAACAACTTTGCTTTGTTTTCTTCGTTAATCTCTACTCCACCGTAGGTGATGAGAGGTTATAAAAAGGAGATCAATGTGAGTGTTTGCAATAGACAGATGAAGTCTTTTTTGTAGGAATGACACAAGACAAAGGGAGATTGCAGTGAACAGAAGGAGTTCAATATTATCCAAGTTTTCAATTTCATTGTGGATGCCAAGTTTTGGTAGCTATTGTAAATTTCTTCTTTTCTGCTATAATAAAATCTCTCATTGAATGCGGGTTTTTCCCCAGAGTTAGGGGTTTTCCAGGGTAAATCATTGTGTCAAAGTGTGACTGTTTTTCTCTAAATTTCTGCTACATTCAGTATTTTAGTGAATGGTGTTGTGCATGCTTTAGTTCTTTGTTTCAGTCATTTGATTTTTGTTATTCGAATTTCTGAGATTAAACAATAGTGAATTTATTGCTAGGTTTCACAACACCAATAGGGGAGACGTATTTTTCACAACAATATCTTGGTTACCATAGACAACTTGGAATCCTTGATGTCAGAGTGATTAATGGAGAAATACTAATGAAATATGAGTCGAATCAAAGAGCAAAGTAAAATTATGCTCATTCCAATGGTATTGTCAATAATGTTGGTGACAACTCAGCCAAGTCTCCTTCAATTGATGTACAAAATGTGGTTAATAATGCTGCATCAAATATTATAGAGATGCCAAAATAAATGATCATTATGTTTAGTACATAAGGATTCAAAAACATTTATGTCAACGTTCCTTATCTGTTTACTCAAAGGTCAACCATGTATAAATATTTTTAGTCACTCAATATGATGTTATAGAAGGTGCAAGGGATGAGATGAATTTTGCAATGTCATGTAATATGAGTAATGTCTCAAAAGAACAAAAGCAATGGTCAGAAGATGAAATCCCACATGTGGATGTAAGAAAACTCCTTGTTGCATGTGTGAAAGCTATTAATGACAATGATATAAGCAATATTGATAAACGGGTCATATAATTGAAGCAACATATATTGCTAGGTGACCATCTAATGCAAAAGTTGGGAGCATGTGTGGTAGAAGGTCTTGTGGCAAGGATGACTTCCTCTAGAGAAATACTTCACAAAGCATTAAGGTGCAAAGGGTCTTCTAGTGTAATAATATATGTAAATCCTCTATGAAGTTTATCTTTATTTCAAACTTGGTTATATGGCTACAAAATGGTCTTGTCACAAAAGCATTTAGAGGTGAAGATAGAGTGTACATTGTGAGGTTTTAGATTGCTCAAAGCAGCCAATAGGTTACACTCATCCAAGCCCTCATTGAAAGGCCAAAGGACTCATTTCATGTTCATATCAGGTGTTTCACATATTGGAAGAAGAGATAGTAACTTCCTGAGATGAAACCCATAACCCAAAAGTTACAAGTTATCATCTATCTTTTTTGTAAAAATGACTTATGTCATTGATTGTAAATAAATGTTAGAAATTGAGCCTTATTTTTGGAAATCTGATGTAAAACCTAACCAAATAAAGGCTTATTACTTTAAAAAGCATTGTATTTCAAAAACGTAGTTACCAGGTAGTTACAAGGTAGTTATAAGAAAGAAGCCTATAAATACAAGGCTCTTGCAATTGTAAAGGGGACTTTTTATGGAGGAGAAATTTTAAGAAAAACTCTTAGAGAGATTTTATCAAGACTTTTGAATTGACACTTTGTACCTAAGGGTTTTTGAGATTGTATAATTTCATGAAGATAATAAAGAATGTTGTTGGTTCGTATGTTCTAAATGTGTTTATAAATTATTATTGTTGACTTCTCATATATTAAATTGGCAATCCCTTTGTGTAATTGTGAAAACCATTGGTCATTTTTTAAAACAATCTATGCAATTGATGAAGCACAATCATATCTTGGTATCTTGGTTTGAATGTGTTGAAGTAATTTATCTCTTCAAATGTTGAGATTTGTTATCCTTCTTTCATTTCCATTGCATATCAAAAATATATTTTATGATAAACCCCCTTTGTAATTTGTTATTAGTTGTGAAATATCAATTCATATTCGTATGTCTATCATTGTGGTTTTTGTTATTCATTTTCTTTTAGTTTTTCCTTTTCTCCTTTTTGTATTTTTAGGTTAAAAATTTGTCAAATACCCCTACCATACAAGGGAACTACCCCTCTCAAATATAGAGGAAATTTGTTAATCCAATAACGACTTCTCCAACTGTTGGAACAATTGGTATTACTCTTTGGCAAATAGGGTTAGTTTTGGAGAAACAATTGCTATAACAAATCTGTTTACTAACATGCTGGAATTTGTTCTTTGGGGCTACACTCTCCATGTTCCTATCCCTTTTGATAGCATCTTGTAGGGTGTTAGGATCAAATGCTTTGATCCATCCACAAAGTGGTTATTCTAACCCCTCTATAAATAGCACTATCAACCAGTGTTTTGGAACATCTATAACCATAACTGACAACTTTTGAAACTCAAAAATATAAGCATCAACTGATCCAACCTATTTCGATTGTGCCAACTCCCTAAAATGCAATTTTAGATCCTTCTAATCAAACCTGTCTATCAATCTCTTTGTGAAATATGCATAGAAAGTTATACTATCATGACCCAAGGTCACTAGCCCATGGTACCACCACTCATGAGCCTTTTCGTCTAGATGAAGTGTTGCATATTTGATTGCTTCCTTTCAGTCATGGGGTTTAACTAAAAATATGAATCCAAAATTTGAACCCATGTTTGAGCATAATTATATTAATTAAATTAAAATCATTTTTTTCATGCAAGTTAGCAAGTTGAGATAGTGGAGGTGTAGTTGCATTTTTGAAAAAAAAAAAACAAACTTGGGCATTGGGTTTGTGGGAGTTACAAAATGGAATTAAAAATAATTTATTGATTTTTCCATCTTGGAAACCACTCATTCCATGGCTATGGTGATTTTTCCAATTAGAGAGGAAAAAATCAGATTTTTGATTTTTGGAGGGGGTTTTGTTGCATGTTTTGGGGCATTCATTTGTGACTACAGGTTTGGGAAAAAGAGAGAGCTTGGTGTGGTATTCTCAAAGGGGGTTTTGAAGACTTTTATTGCAGGTTGAGAGGATTAAGGCAGCCATAAAATATTGAATGCTCCATGGTTGAATACTGAAGGTTCAGGGTGATTGATTGTAGGAGAAAGGTGTAGATTTGGAGGTGCTTGTGAAGCACATAGTTATTATTTTTGTGTAGTTTGTTTTGTGTTCATTTTTCAGATTATGTATGGGGCATATGTTGCTACCCATCATTCATTTGATAACTGAAAACAAATATGTAATCAAATTTATAGAGTGAGAATACCTTTTGTTGCCAAATTTAAATTAATTTCATGAGACTATGTTGCAGATTTGATGCATTGTGAGGTTGTTTGAGTGTTTATTTTTAGAAAAGAGGGTTGTTGAGAATCCTTCCTACATCACTGGTATAAGAGCTAGTGTTCCCGAGTGTGCAGGAAGAAGTGTCGATCAGAGGCTATTTGCACCAGGACTTGTGGTGGCGGTGTGTGTGATTTGCATGTAAACAAATCATTGAACATGAGGCAATTTACATGTGAAGAAATTGATGATTTGAAGATTTGTCTTGAGACTTTGTGAGGCCTTGAAAATGCAAAGAATAAAGGATAGAATTTTATCATAGTTGTGTATGTAGGTGAACAGGATGGAGAAAATATTGTAGAAGTATGCTTTGAGGAAGGCATAGCTAGTGGAAGAAGTGAGAAGTGAAGAGAAGAATGTAGAAGAGGGTGTTGAAAATGAGAATAATGAAGATGCAACTATGGAACTTGAAGTTGCAGGATTAAGTATGTTGTAGCGAATGGCAAAGATGAAGATGATTTAATGGTAAAAGAATGGATGAAAAATATTGTCATTGTAGCAAAGGATGAAGAAAAAGATGTTGGAGCATTAAAAGAGAATGAGGTAAATGTAGAAAATTTTGAGTTTAGTTTACCTTTATTTGCAAAGATGAATGTAGATGATGTAGTTGCAAATTGGTGTATGGATAGTACATATTTGCATGTAGCAATTGTAGAGGATGCTACAGGTGAAACTTGGTGGAAGTGGTCGGTTTGTGTTGAGTTGGATCCCACAAAGAAGGAAAGGAGGGAAGAAGAGATGTGGCGAAGGAGAAGGGCTCATGGTGGGCATGAGTCCACAAGAGTAAGGAAAAAGGAAGTGCACACTTGGTGGAGGAGAATGGCAAGTGTCCCAACTAAGTGCTAGAAGAGGTGGAGGTAGAAATTCTTCTATCTAATTTGGTGATGGAGTTTTTTGAGGATTGATTGCAATCCAAAAGGGTGGTACTACAACTCAACTTCATTTTTTGAATCCGCATTCATAAATATTTTCCTACCTAGGGTGTTTGACGCAGAAGCATCTTGGGTTGTGAGAGCAATCTTGCATCAACTAAAAAAAAATCAAATTTGAAGTTTTAATTTGCATTTCACGTTAGGAGGCTAATTTGAATAATTTGAGCATAATTATATTTAATTAAATTAAAATTATTTTTGTTATGCAAGTTAGCAAGTGTAGATAGTGGAGGTGTAATTGCATTTTTGAAAAAAATTAGAAAAAGTAAACTTGGGCATTTGGTTTGTGGGAGTTACAAAATGGAATTAAAAATAATTTATTGATTTTTCCATCTTGGAAACCACTCATTCCATGGAAGTGGTCATGTTTTTTTCCATTTGGAGAGAAAAAATCAAATTTTTTATTTTTGGAGGAGGTTTTGTTGCATGTTTTGGGGCATTCATTTGTGGTTGCAAGTTTGGGAAAGATAGAGAGCTTGGTGTGGTATTTTCAAAGGGGTTTTTGAAGACTTTTTGTTGTAGGTTGGGAGGATTAAAGCAGCCATAAAATATTGAAGGATCCATGGTTTCAGATTGAAGGTTTTGGGTGATTGATTGCAGGAGAAAGATGCATTTTTGGAGGTGCTTGTGAAGCACATAGTTGTTTTTTTTTTTGTTATTTGTTTTGTGTTCATTTTCAAATTATGTATAGAATGAGAATACCTTTTGTTGCAAAATTTAAATTAATTTCATGAGACTATGTTGCAGATTTGAATGCATGGCGAGGTTGTTTGAGTGTTTGTTTTTGGAGAAGAGGGTTGTTGAGAATCCCTCCTACATCACATTGTAAATATCTATTATTTCCTTGGCTCCTTTTCCCTCTAGGTATGTTTCTATATTTTACCATAAAGTTCTACCAATGACATAGAAGCATGAAATTCCTCACCCAAGGATTGGTATTCCCATAAATAATCACCCCATCCTTCACCATGTCTTTGTTTCCATTCCTTTTCTCTAGGTTGATAATCAAGAAATCAATCATTAAACTTCTAGGAGTGGTTCTACTTGTTGTCTTGGGTGTCTATACAATTATATTAGTGTTGCTACCTTCGCCCTAGTTGCCATTATGTCCATTGTTGCCATTGTTATTTATGTTATTTTCATGTTCATCATGGTTATTTATGTTATTTGAGTTCATGATTTGCATCATTTGAGTTAATGTTTGGACCAATTGTTGTTGTCCCCTAGCTAAGTCATTGAGCATAGCCAAAATGCTAGGATCTTGTTCCTGTCCACCTTGTTTATCCACCATATTTTCCTCTTTCAAGTAAAAATGAGCAACACCTCTAATTCTCCTATTGGTAATGAAATCTCTATCTTCTACATCCATTACTATGCATGCAAACAACTAAAAACTTTAAATTTGATCAAAAAAAATTTCTATTAAAATTTGGCATCAAAACCCACCTGCTAGCAAGACCTCTAGCTCTAATACCACTTAAATATCCTAAGGAAATTTTGTATGCAAATTTTTCAATTTCAACAACTTGTGTATATAAACATTTCATCAAACCGTTATCTCTCAATTGTTCTAAGCAAGTACATTCAAATTTTCTTTCATGGTAGGATAGATAATTCATGTAGTACATTCACACTTGAGTTTCCCTCAAATTTTTAATTACAAAAAAAGAAATATAGCAAGATTTATAATGGCATAATATGCTTCATATTTTGAATACACTACTATTATGATATTTCAAAAACTATCATTTGATAATATTTATCAAATAATTGCAAAACTATTACACAATAATCTAGTGCTAACCTGAAAAATGGTGAGAGTCTAATTGTATGATCTTCCAAACACTATTGTTGGGCATCAACTTAAATTGCAAACATTAATGGTGTTGTGTTGTGATACAACACCCTCATAAATGGTATGACAACACATGTAAGTATTCAATATAGATCTAACTTTTGCTAGCTCCAAAATTGGATGCAAATCCCTTCTTTGACTTCATTGACCCCCAAGACCCCTCCACGACAACTCCTCTAGCAATTGCTACTGTGAATATTGATTATTTCCTAAAGTGCAACTTCTTCATCAACATGTGTGAGACCTTAGGTGATGATAAGAAAGGATTAAGGCTTTCAAGACTAATTCTTCACATTGTAACATATACTTATGCAAATAATATATTTGATATTCAATCACTCCTTCCCAGACTCTTGAATTAGTAAGGAATTTCTCAAGTAGCTAAGATAAAATTAATTTTATTTATCACTCTCCCCCTACCACTCAAAACAATCTCTACAATGTCTTTGAAAGAGACTTCACAAATTTCAATATTTTCTTGTAGAATCATTGAGAAATTTGAGTGATCTCTCCCATAAACCAGATAGGGTAGAATTGTTACACCACTGAATCTAGTTATCCCTAGGGTTTTCATCCTAAGGTTTCAAACTTTGAAAAGTCTTCCAAAATCCACGTGCAATAGAAAATTTCTCAAGCATAGTAAAAATGAACCTTGAAAACCACTTTTGTATCCAACTCCATCATGTCTTTTCAAATTCTCACTTTTGATATTTTAATTAAACCCGAGAATAGAGTGGCTATTATCCTTCAATAAATAATCCACTTAAAGTCACTTTACAAAATTTATTAATTTAATTAAATAACATTTCCTTTAAAAATGTAGGGACGAATAATATTAAATAATTAAATTAAAATATCCCTTATCTTCGACATTAGTCCACGGTAATAAAATAGGCTAATTAATCACTCTTGCTTAGGCTTCGAAAGGGGACATTATAGTGGCTAATTGTAACTTGAGGAAAATCCTGTGAAGGTCAAATTTAAATGAACTAATTAATGACCCTTGACATTATCTCTATTTCAAGGTTTGAAGATATAAGACTACAAAATTTATATTGTCTCTATTGAGCATATGATCATTATTGATGTGTACTTTCTACCTATATAAAATGAATGAATGATGATGCATAGTCTCTCCTCATGCAACCCAATTTTGCTTAACATATGAGTAAAGTCTAATTTTACTAATGAAATTGGTAAGTAGAAAGTTTACCTAGAGCAATATATCTTGGTAGTCTAGTATAACACTTTAAGTCAAAGTGCATTACACCTATATTTTTCCATAGGTTATGGCTTATTTCATGCTAACCTATTTGTAGTTTATGAATTAAGGGGGAAGTATCCCTATCCTTATTCTTGATAATGTATTATCACCCCTTATTAGCTATATGTGTGTGTGTGTAGCCAATAAGGGGTATACACACACACACACATTGATCAAACCATGGTGAACAACGACATCAACTATTATTTCCTAATCATCCACAAGTATGTTTGAATGCTCATTAACACTCTATCTCTAGCTCTCCCAAATCACCTCACCATTCACTTTGTAATGCCCTCCATCCTAAGACTATTGTGGCTAGAATTCCAATAAATTCCAAGCTAGTAGATGACCACAAGCCTCAACCTATATGATACCAATGAAATTAACAAGTTGTTACCAATACTTAGTGATTGATGTCATGAGCTACTACCATATCGTTTTATGAGCCAACCTTCATTTGTAGCATGGTGATGAATTATGCCAATAGTTATCATGGTTGTCATATTGGGGTAGATCAATTAATTATTACCCATGTAGGTAACAAATACCAAAGCCAACCATTGTATCAAGAGAGTTAGCCAGTTGTCACTAGTAGCATGGAGGTGACTAATGACAAGTGATACCCATATTGTGAAGGGTCTAGTCAACAATGTCACCAAGGCCATGTGGTGTTATATGTATAGTACTACTCCCTTCTTGAGTGTACAAACTTGCCGTTGAGGCCTAGGGGTGATATATGCCAAAATCCACCAACTCATAAAAGTTCATCGCTTGTGGAAAGCTCCTTTTAGCCTACATGGTCATTTTGGGATGGAGGATGGACCCTTGGTGTAGTATGAAATGAGTCATGGTCATCTTCTTAGTTGTTTGATGGCATGCATTGACCCTATTTGGGTGAGGATGGACCCCCTTATGTCTTATGGGATGCACCAAAGTCCCCTTTACAATCATCACCGTTGAGAGCCCATCTCACCTCCTCTTCCCTAAGCCTCTAGCCTTGACAGAATTACCTCAAAATTGTTCTTTGGGATACCTTGCTAGATCCACTTGGTTGGGGTAGATGGGGCAGTGGTCAGTGTGGTTGGAGTTGTTACACCCTTGTCAAGAAACTAAGAACCCAAACATCCAATTACTATGCATGATAAGTCAAGCTATAATTCATGTTCAGGTACTCTTAAGTTATGAGCATTGTACTTCAATTCAAGCTTGTACTTGTGTAAATTGGATAAGGCCACATTTATATTTATACTACTAACTAAAATGGTTTTTGTATTTGCATTTTCTAGTTCAAAAAAATCATATTTATACTAACTAAAATGAAGTAAAGCATCTATTTCAAGTATAAATATTTTTTCTTCTCATTTAAGTTGGTAATTTTTTTTTAATATGGGTGATTCTTAAAATATTTTCTAATTCCATATTTAATTGATATATAATATTTAAATTATATCAACAATACTTGAAATAATTCCAATCTTTCAAATTGGGAGATTTTTTATGAGAAGAAAATTATTTATAACCAGGCCTATTTTGGGACCAATCATGTTGATATCAAACCCTAAATGCACCCATAATGTTTATGGAAGTACGAAGAATTATGTTTTATATACTTGGAGCATGTGTTGAGACTAATTTCTATGATGTTAAAATAGTTATTCCCATTTTAGATTATAATAGGTTAGATAATTATGTTTTTGTTGTTGATAAGTGTGAGTTTTAAAGGATTTAGATCCTTGTACACAAAAAAAAACCAACAAGCAAATGAAACAAGTACCATGATATATGGGACAAACCAAACAACCAATCAAAATGAAACAAAGAGATGCACCTACAACCAAGCTACCAAGCACAATTGGATAACCAAAAATAAGAACCAAAAAGGATCCCCAAGATCCAATCTAGACAATGTCAAACCCAACCTTATTCAATCTCACACTCTTCACTCTACTATGAGATTGAGATACCACCTATGTACAATAGTCAAAACAATCAAAAAAATATTATCATCCATGTCCTCAAAGGAAGGGGAAGCAAGGGGAATTCCCCCATAGAGGGACCATCTATGTGTGTGATGGGAGTAATGGAATGTCAAGACAAACTAGCCAAACATGGAACTATTGGGAAAATGTGGCTAAACCTTGCAATTATATAACGATTTATTGTTGATAGGATGCATATATTTATATATATTTATTTCTTAGTTACACCAATAGGTGTATACAATGGCATAAGGGTGGGGAGAGTGGGATGCGTGTAAACAATTTTTTGTTAACTTTTTCCATAAACTTCTAAAATGGCCGACATACATTAGATAAATGATACATTGTAAATCTAGATCGTTAATTATTAGGTTTTAGATCTAATGGTGGATATTTTGTTGGCCTTTCTTGCCCTAGAATGTAATCCTATTTTATGAGGGTGGTGCATTACGGCTGCAGTAGAGAGAGATGATGATGTATTCTAGAGTATGATAGAAGTTGTGTTGTCTCTTGATCTTTGAGTGGTGATACTCCTATGAGAAGCTTGCTTTGCAAGTACATTGTAATCTTTATGATTTACTGAATAATATATTGGGCGGCTTTTGGAGTGGGGTTTTTCTCCCGAAAGGGATTTCCCCACGTTAATCACTGTGTTGTGGTATGCATGATATTTATATTTATTTATGTTTAAGTCTCTGTAACTATTAAAGATCAATAATTTTTTTGGATTATTCTCCTCTCAAGTTAGTGTAGGAAGTTGTTCTGCTACCTTATCCTTACAAGTGGTATCAAAGCTTGATCACCTTTGGTTTTAGTTGTGGCATGTTGGATTTTTTGAACTAATCCATATTTCAGTGGGAGCTTGTGTAAAAGATATTTTGTGATCTTGTTGTAGGAATTTTCACATGGCAAGTTCATCAGGGAGAATAGAGGTGGATAAATCTTTTGGAAATAATTTTGAAATGTGGAAGCTGAAGATGGAGGATTTGTTAATAGATCGAGATCTATGGGATGTTGTTGATGAAAATGTTTCAAAGCCTATAGATCCTACTCAGGCTACTCAATATGATGTTATGGATCATAAAGCCAAGGGTCTAATCACATTGTGCTTGGCATACTTTGTTTTAATTAATGTCCATGAGAAGACGTCTGCACATAAACTATGGAAGAAGCTTGGTGAGATGTATTAGGCCAAATCTTTAGTGAATACGATTTTCTTGAGGAAAAAATTGTATTCCTTGAGAATGGAAGAGGGTGGACGAATCACAAACCACCTGGAAGAATTCAATATGTTGGTGGCTTAATTGGCATCTGTTGGTGTTAAAATGGATGAGGAAAAGAAATGCCAAATCTTGCTTTGTTCTTTGCCTGATTCGTGGGATTCTCTTGTTATGGCTATTGGGAGTACTTCTGTAATTTTGAAGACTGAAGATGTGGTGGGTTCTTTGCTTTCTGAAGAGATGAGGAGGAAGGTATCCATTACTACCAAGGAGGCCCTAAATGTTCGTGGAAGACCTAAGGGAAAAGGAAAGAAGAATGAGAAGCGTGACAAATCCAAGTCCAGGTGGAGACCTAAATCTCCTGGAAATTCCAAAGTTATTTGTTGGAACTGTGGTAAGCTTGGACATGTTCGTAAGGAATATAAAGAAGAAAAGAAGAAGAAAAAAAAGAAATTTGATTATGATTTTGAGTCCAAGAAGGAAGATGGTGACGCATTGATTGCAGCTTTTGCAACTTGTGTAGGTAATGATGCATGGTTAATTGACTCAAGTGCATCTTTCCATATGAACTTTAATAAAGATTGGTTTTCTAAATATAAAGAATTTGATGGAGGTAAGGTGTACTTGGGTAATGATTCTCATTTAGACATTGTTGGTCGTGGTAAAGTTAAAATCAGGTTTCTTGATGGTCGAATAAAAAGGATTAATGGTGTGTTGCATATCCCTGGATTAGCACGAAATTTGTTATTTGTGAGCAAACTAATAGATGTGGGTGTGCAAATAGTATTTTCTGATGTAGGATGCAAGATGGTCAGAGGTGCTATGGTGATTGCTAGAGGTGTCAGATATGACACATTGTATAAGCTAGATGCATGCACTATTGAGTGCAATAGTACTTTTGTGAAAAGCAAGTCTGTGGAAGAAGTGAGGGTTTCACCTTTTGTAGATGGTCATGGCTTTTGGTTACCTAAGGGCGCTCTTTCTTCTGAGACAAAGTTACCTGCAGAGAAAACTATGTTATGGCACCAGAGACCTGGCCACATTGGAGATAAGGGTCTAAGGACCTTAAAAATAAAAACCTTGTTGAAGGTTTGTCTGATTGTAATCTTGAATTTGATTTCTGTGAGCATTGCATTTATGGAAAACAAAACCGCATTCAGTTTTACTCGAGTTCTCATAAATCTTGTGGTTTATTGGATCTTATTCATTCTAATGTGTTTGGTTCGATAGATGTTCTTTCAATTGGTAAATCCACATATTATGTTTCATTTATTGATGATTATAGTAGAAGGACATGGGTATATTTTCTAAAGAGTAAATCTAAAGTTTTTAGTCGATTTAAAGAATTTAAAGCAATGGTTGAGTTATAGACTGGAAAGAAAATAAAATGTTTGAGGACTGATAATGGTGGTGAATTTTGCTCTAATAATTTTGATAGATTTTGTAAATATTGTGGTATTCATAGACAAAAAACAACTCTGTATTCTCCACAACAGAATGGAGTTACAGAAAGAATGAACATGACACTGAAGGAGATGGCTAAGAGTATGTTGAATGGTGCTGGCCTAGAACAAAGATTTTGGGTTGAAGCTATAGCCACTACCTATTACTTGATTAACAGGTCTCCTATATTAGCTCTTGTTGATAAGACGCCTATAGAGGCATGGTCGGGTCACTAGCCTTCATTAAGACATCTTAGAGTTTTTGGTTACAAGGCATATGCACATGTGCCAAAGGAGAAGCTAAGACATCTTAAAGTGTTATTTTTAGAGAAACTAAGCCTTCTTTTGTTACATTGCAACTAAAACAAAGTAAACAAGATGTGATTCAATTTCCTTCTACACTTGAGAAAGTTGAATTGAGGTATACAACTTATCTAGCTCTAGATCTTCTAAAGAGGAGGAAAAACCTCCAACTCAATTTGTTCGTAGATCTACAAGGAATAGACAACCACCTAAAAGGTATACACCTGATGATTGGAGATGTATTTTTGCTTTGAATACTAACATGGATGAACTGAAATCGGTAGAAGAGGCATAAGGTATGAATGATGCAGAATCCTAGAAGATTGCTATGGATGAAGAAATGGCATCTTTAAAAAAGAATGATATGTGGGATCTTGTACCATTGCCTAAAGGACAAAAACCTGTTGGTTGCAAATGGGTGTTCAAGAAAAAGATTGGTTCAGATGGAGGTATTGAGAAGTACAAGGCAAGGTTGGTTGCAAAAGGTTACTCTCAAGTTGAGGGTGTTGATTATGGTGAGATATTTTCTCTTGTTGCAAAAATGACATCCATTAGATTTTTGCTTTCTATTGTTGCTACTTATGATTTAGAGGTTAAGCAAATGGATGTGAAAATTGTTTTCCTTCATGGTGATTTGGAGGAGGATATTTATATGACATAGCCAAAGCACTACGTGGTGAAAGGTAAAAGTAAGGTTGTTTGCAAATTGAAGATGTCTTTGTATGGCTTAAAACAAAGTCCTAGGATGTGGTACCAAAAATTTGATACATGTGTTGAGTTTGGGACTTGAGCGTTCTAAATCTTATTATTGTGTTTATTATAAAACTGATGGTGATCATTCCCTGTATATTGCATTATATGTTGATGATATGTTATTTATTGGCAAAGGGAAAGGTATGATTTCAGAATTGAAATCTCAACTTGCTACTAAACTTGAATTGAAAGATCTTGGTGTAGCTAGACACATTCTTGGGATGTAAATTAAAAGAGATAGGGTGAATAGAAAGTTATGGCTTGGACAAAGTAAGTATGTCAATTAAATTTTACAGAGATTTAACATGCAGGATTGTAGACCATTGTGTGTTCCCCTTTCTGTTGGAACAAAGTTATCTATTTCAAATTGTCCAACATCTCCACCAGAGATGGAAGACATAAGCAAACTACCTTACCAGAGTGCAGTTGGAAGTTTGATGTATGCTATGGTTTGTACTAGACCAGACATTGTCCAAGCAGCCCGAGTTCTTTTCAGATATATGTCTAATTTTGATAGAGTTCATTGGGATGCAGTTAAAAGTTTCTTCAGATATTTGTGTGATACCTCATATTATTCATGTTATCATAGAAAATTGACTGAAAATGAGATTTCCCTTGATATTCGTGGTTATATGGATTCATACTAGGCAAGTGATATTGATAGTAGACGATCCACCAATGCTTATGTGTTTACTTTATTTGGTGGTGCAATCAGGCGAGTGAGTAAGTGACAGGCTGTGGTTGCTTTGTCCACTATTGAAGCAGAGTAAATGGCAACTACTCATGCTTGTAAAGAAGCCATTTGGCTTAAGAGACTATTCAGATATTGGAATAAAACAAGGTGCAGTGACAATTTATTGTGACAGTCAAAGTGCAATATGTCTAGCCAAGAACCCGACATTTCATGCCAGGACCAAGCACATTGATGTACAGTATCATTTTGTTAGAGATATGGTTGAAGATGGCAGGGTGAAGTTGGTTAAAGTACAGACTTTGATGAATGTTGTTGATTCTTTAACTAAGCCTGTAAGCATAGAGAAGTTCAGATGGTGTTCAGAGACTATGGGCCTTTCGGCCACTGGTGATTAAGAGACAATGTTTACTCCCTCCTGTTGCTCTTGCAAGGCGTTCGACAAGTGGGAGATTTGTTGAGAAAATGTCTCAACCTTGCAATTATATAACAATTTATTGTTGATAAGATGTATATATATATTTCCTAGTTACACAGATAGGTGTATACAATGGCATAAGGGGGAAGGGGGAGTGGGATGCGTGTAACAATTTTTTGTTTAACTTTTTCTAGAAACTTCTAAAATGGCCGACATACATTAGATAAATGATACATTATGAATCTAGACCGTTAATTATTAGGTTTTAGATCTAATGGTGGATATTTTGTTAGTTTGTCTTGCCCTAAAATGTAATCCTTTTTTATGAGGGCACTGCATTACGTCTACGGTAGAGAGAGACGATGATGTATTCTGAGAGTCTAATAGTAGTCGTGTTGTCTCTTGATCTCTGAGTGGTGATACACCTGTGAGAAGCTTGCTCTGCAAGTATATTGTAATCTTTGTAATTTACTGAATAATATATTGGGCGGCTTTTGGAGTGGGGTTTTTCTCCCGAAAGGGTTTTCCCCATGTAAATCACTCTATTGTGGTATGCATGATATTTATGTTTATTTCTATTTAAGTCTCTGTAACTGTTAAAAATCTATAAATTTTTTGCATTATTCTCCTCTCAAGATTAGTGTACAAAGTTGTTCCGCTACCTTAGCTTCCTTACAGGAACGACCTCAACATTAGTAGATTAAAACATATATGAAGCCAATGGCATGGCAAGCTAAGTAACTAAAGCAAAAGGTTGTTGAGACTTGCCAATAGGAGTCGATGGGGCAATAGGAGTGGGACTCACTAGAGTTGTACCATTTATATGAGTTCAAACATCCTAAGAAGACACCTCATATTGAGAGGAATCATCAACCAAAGAATCGAAGGCATGAATAATCAAGTGATATTTGTAGGCATTCTTCCACCGTGTTTTTGCACCCTTGTGTTGGGAGAGTGCACACTAAGTAGCAAGGTGGCCAATAGTAAAGCATCATTTGCATCAAAAGGGGAGGTCCTCATAGTCAAGCGATTAAATATAAGGCCTATCCCCCACCTTCAAAACCATGCCCCCATGAAGAGGCTTGTATATGCCAATATCCTCTAGAATGTGAGCAAACATTGAGTGACCCATGTAGGGAGTGGTAGAGTCAACCTTCAATAAGTGAATAAATTGAGTTGCCTATGGCCTCATAGTAGCAATCTTCCCAAAACTGGAGAGGAAGATTTGGAAGACATGCCCACACAAGTCTAACATTGAGAGGTTTGAAAATGGAGTTGAAGGAAGGAGTCTATGGCTTGACAGAGAGAGTGCTCTCTCGACATCTACAACTCACTGTTAAGCACTAAATCCACATCCCTTTACAATTCAAAAGATACAATGAAGAAACCCCTAGCACAAGGCAAGAGCTCAATCTTGCTCATGACAATAGGCCTCTAAGAATCCAAGCCCCATTTATGTAGATTGGGAAAGGAAGTCCAAAAATTGTTGATTATGCAACCCAAACCAATACACAAATAAATTCATCATTTTCAATTACATCATGTCCAAAAATCACCACCGAGGAAGATTTTGAACGAGGCACTACAATTTCTCTCATAGAGGGCGAGCAACACTCCCAACACACTAAATGTTTGCAAAAGACCATTGACTACCAACAATAGTAGTTGCAGCTTTCACATTAGCGAGAGAAGGGCTACAAAAGGAACACCAATCTTTGGAACAAAAGCAACGACAACCTTGGAAACACCTATATCCCCTAAAATGGCCTAAGCAAAACAATCACCAATAGCGTAGGAATCGACAGTAACAAAATCCCCCATCAAAAATACAAATCAAGTGGCTTTGCTAACACAAAACCCTACCCCAAGGTGGCAACAACAATATGGAAGTGTACTTGTCAAAAGAACTAATCACTAAAGTCTTGGGCACCATTTTGTGATGGCAATGCCAACAAAAACTTCCACTAAGCATTCAAAGGTGGCAAAGGCATAAGTAAATCGCACCCCTATGTTTTTAAGCACTCAAATCACCAAATTGGCGCACTTTTTAGATGGCAATGTCATTCTTAAACCCCACCAATTTAAACTCGTCAGCCAATACTAGTTTCTAACACCGAAGTGCGAGATTTGAAAGAAAAATGAAATAAAAGCGTGTCCCTTCTAAACATAGTCGGTTGTTTGAAGGAAAAACAAAACGTTTTAAAGCTAAACAATGCAGTATGCCTATATATGCAAGGCAAATTTTCATTCAAATATCAAATAATTCTCCTTTGCTTTCCATAGCAGAAACTGATTATAATTTTCTGATTTTTACAAGCCTATGGAGTCTTTACAAGCGCCAAAGTGGAGGATTTTAAAGGACAGCAGCAATTGTGTTGCGAGACACTTCAGCAGCAAAATGGAAAGGTCAAAAAACAACAATAACAAAGGTTTTCCATATATAGATTTCATTAATAAGGGTTTTTGAGATACCATGAGGATGTCACAAGATTATGACAAATTTGTAGGGTTTGATTGTGGCAAAAATAAGTTTATAATGCCTTCTAACTGTTTTAACAAACATGGTGTTTGCAACATCAAAGGATTTTTAAAAGAGGGTTCCAGATTCAGAAGACTCGCATATTAATATGACAAAGTATGGATTCATCATAGTCAAGGCTCTAGTTTCAGATTATCAAGCGGTAAAGGAGATGCATTCATCAAAAGAATGCTCATAGAATTTCAACAATTTCGATAGGCTATAATAAAGTGTGGATGTAAACGAGTTTTTAAGTTAATGCTGGTTTAGATTTTTAAAAAACATTAAACATAAAAAGTTTCTATTTTTCTAACATAGCAATGGTTAGTTGTTATCATTAACAATAGCTATTTCAAGAAGATAGATATTAGTCTATTATCAGGTCTTTCTTTTTATTAATTATTTTAGATATATTTGTTTTAAGTAATTTTATTTCTACTTTGTTTTGTAAATAATGATAGGATGAGTGAACTTACTTTTGGAATATTTAATTAATATTTGTATATCCCTCAAAACAATTCTTAAGAGTTTATAAATAAATGCTTTGATAGCTCAAGTTAGACTTATGTTGCAACTATTATTGTTCAAACATTGAAGTTCAATTATTAGCATCTGTCTTTTTTAGATGTAACTTTGGATGCTTAAGTTGTTTACTTCTTAATTTTGAATTATGTTCCCTGTTAGTAGAATGTTTTCTTTATATAATTAATCATGTTATTGATGTGAATCTGCTAGTCTCTACATTAAACGATGGAAAGCATTTGTTTTTAATTCATATTATTGTTTAGCTAAAAATACACAAAAAAAAATGTGAGATAAGTAAGTCTCAAGTATTGTGCTCAACCTCTGAGATCAAAAAGATTGGTCAAGTTTGTTTTCATATTATTTATTTTCATGCAAAACCCCAGATGATAAATTAGTACAGTGCATAAACAGTAAGTTTTGTTGTTTTATAGATTTTAGGAGTACTTAAGATCCTAGAGAGCTCCCTTTGCTAATTTGAAGAGAGGTTTTCCTCACATAGCATAGTGGCTTGAATTGTTTTAAAATGAACAAATTAAAATGCTGACACATATATGTACTCTTCATGAATACTCTGCAAGCTGACTTTTTACTCAGAGGCAAAAATATCAGCTAAATTAATTTTTCATTTCAGTTGTAGAAGAGGCAAGGTACCAGCTTCAAAAACAAATATTCCCCTATGCAGCACTAATTTGGTGGTCATGAGTTCTCCAAAGCACAACTCAATATTCATGCTGCGTTTGATTCCAACCCAAGCAAGTAATGTCTATAAGTGTAACAGAATAAACTTTAAAGCATGGAAAGTGTAACATATTCATATCTGTTCAAAGAGTTTGCCGACTCGCAGAGCTAATGTCATTTTCTAGTCATGATGTAGATTTTGATTATAGTGAAAGTAGTTAGTTCTCTATCCCATTGAAGCTGACTCACCACCATATCCAGATACTTTTGCTGGTGTACCCACTACATGTAGAGGATCCCATGGCTTTATCTCATAACTTACTAAATTTGCCTGTAGGAATTTTTTCTCATGCTATACTGAAAGGGCACAAAGCTGGCATCACTCTTTACTTGTTGAAGACCAGTCTTTCTTTCTACCAGCAAGAATACGTGAAATTTGCAAACCTCTGCTAAAGGCTTGATTGAAAAGCAAACGAGTTTGGAACTCTGAAACAAATGGAAACCAAGCCAATACGGCAACAGGTGTAAAGACCAGCAGTCCCATTATAAATTCATAAACTCGTGCAAGAGCTCGAACAGAATCCCAAAATCCTATACGGTAGACAAGTGGCTTACAAGCTTGTGCAATCTATATGGAAATGAAGTTCAAAATTAGACATAAATTTCCATAACAAAGTAACTATTCATTAATTGATAATTGACTGTCGAGTTTTCACTAGAAAAATTAGTATTTGACATTAATCAAAGAATCGTCTTACCTGAAGCAAGGCCCATCCAGTGGGCATGAAGGCAAGAATACATGCAAACAAGTCTCTCACTGTCATATGACAAACAACATAGAGAACAATTAAAACTGCTACGAATCCAATGAAAAGAAGGCCCTTAAGAAGCCGAAACATAAGTTGAAAATCTGCACTGAATTTTCTTCTTCCCATCGACACTGTCTGCATTAATAAGGATTTCTGTTAGATTAGAAAATGATTAAATAATAAAGGAACAGTGATTACCAATAATATTACATTGAAGAACTGAGAAAAATGGAGCCGAAATTCCTTTTTTTCAAAGAACTTAGTCCAATGTTTTCTCTCAAAGACCTGTAAAACATGAAATGGGTCTTACAGGTTGGACACTTTACCTTAAGTACCAATAAAACTACAACTATCACAAGCCATGATAGTCCATATACCTGCAAATTAAGCATTGCTTCTAATGTTAGCAATTAAATACAACGAAAGAACAACTTACATATCAACCCCCATACAAAACCCATTTAAACCATGTCACAATTACTCAGATTACTCTTCCTGAACCAAGTTTTCTTTTCATACTGACACATTCTGTTTTTACATAGATGGCTTTCATGCATTCTTATTCCCAGAATATACAATTATTTCATAAATATACCTCAAAGAGTTTACTTGAAACACCTAAACAAGCTTCAGATCCTCAAATAAATTAAGCTACTGAGATCTTTAGATTCATTACATGTACATCAAGCAAAGTTAAACAAAACAAATGCCTTGACCATTTCACTTGAAAACCACCACAAAGGGAAAAAGCTATTAACATTGGCTAGCATCGTCATCAATATAGAAAAAGAAGCAGATAGATAGCAAACTGACAATATATTCTCTTCCTTGGTATATAGTGATACTAAGGATACAATACCCTAGCTTTGAAAGCATTGGATATCATTATTAAAAATGAAACTTTGAAGCTTTACAGGACAAGTATGAAACATGTTTGTTCCTACAATAGCACTGCTGGATATTCCATCATTCACACCTGTATGGTTTGTTTGATTGTTTATTTAGTTATTGTCTATTAGTGTAACATAGGATATGGTTGCATATTTTGTTACACGGTTGAACTCGTAAGTGCTATTTTAAAGCACATAGTTCACCGCATTTCTGCCTATATATTTGGAGATTGTATTAAGCAAATCAACATGAGAAAATATTATATTTGGAGAATGGTTTTTTCTTTAGCTGCACAATTTGGATGGAAATTGTATCAAATGGATGTCAAAAGT
This sequence comes from Sequoia sempervirens, assembly GCA_007258455.2. Classification (NCBI taxonomy): domain Eukaryota; kingdom Viridiplantae; phylum Streptophyta; class Pinopsida; order Cupressales; family Cupressaceae; genus Sequoia; species Sequoia sempervirens. The sequence goes on along the minus strand of VDFB02072274.1, from coordinate 74,398,268 downwards.
GCATTTCTTAATGGAGTCCTTAAGGAAGAGGACTATATGACCCAACCGGAGGGATACATTGCACTTGGTAAAGAAGAAAAGGTATGCAAACTCATTAAATCCCTATATGGTCTCAAACAAGCTCTAAGAGCTTGGTATATTAAAATTGATGAACATTTGCTAAAACATGGTTTTACTAGGCATCCATATGATCCAAATCTCTACCTCAAGGATCAAGGGGGGGATATTGTGATCATTAATGTATATGTTGATGACTTAGTTATCACAGGCAGCTCAAAAGCAATGATTGAGGCAATCAAGAATGATCTCAAGAAGGCCTTTGATATGACAGATCTCGGGCTATTGCACTATTGTCTAGGCTTGGAGGTATGGCAAACAAATCACCATATTTTGTACCTCAAAGAAAATATGCCAAAACATTGCTCGAGAAGTTCAGAATGTTCGATTCCAAACCCATGTCTACACCTATGGAATCAGGTTTGCAGTTATCTGTATTTGATTCATCTCCTCAGGTGAATGCAACTCTCTATCAGCAAATGATTGGAGGTTTGATTTACTTGACTTATACTAGACCAGATATTAGTTATGTTGTTAATTGTCTTTCAAGATTTATGCAAGAACCAAAAATGTGTAATTGGAAAGCAGCAAAACGGGTACTTAGGTACATCTAGGGTACAGTAAATCATGGTTTGGAATACAAAAGGAATGATCAATTCTTCTTGACTGGGTATACAGATGCAGATTATGCAGGTTCAATTGATGATAGGAAATCCATGTCTGGATTTGTTTTCTTCTTGGGTTCAAGTCCTATTTCTTGGGGAAGTAAGAAACAAGCCACAGTTGCTCGTTCCTCAACAAAAGCAGAATATCATGCAGCAAGTGCAGTAGTTTGTGAAGCAGTATAGCTACGTCGCATATTAGAAGGATTGGGGGTACCACAAAACCAACCTACTATCCTCTATTGTGACAATCAGAGTGTTCTCAAGCTTGTTCGCAATCCAGTGTTTCATGAATGAACCAAACATATTGAAGTTGACTGCCACTTCATACGAGAGCATGTTCAACAAAATAACATTCAGCTCCAATTCTGCTCAACTCAGGAACAACGTGCTGATATCTTCACCAAGTCTCTTGGACGTGTGAAGTTTGATAGTTTTCAAGATTCTCTTATTAGTACTTTAAAGCAATGATGTAATAAGGGGGGAATGTTGGATATTCCCTCATTCACACCCGTATGGTTTGTTTGATTGTTTATTTAGTTATTGTTTATTAGTGTAACATAGGATATGGTTGCATATTTTGTTACATGGCTGAACTCGTAAGTGCTATTTTAAAGCACATAGTTCACCACATTTCTGCCTATATTTTTGGAGATTATATTAAGCAAATCAACATGAGAAAATATTATCCTTGATTTTCTCTGATAAGCACTAGCGGGTAAACCCATGCACCACCTAACCAGGAGCTAAACTGGAGTGTTAATTTGATTGAAAAATTGACGGCAGACAATTTTCTAATAACAGTGATAGTCAGAAACTGTCCTGTTTTACAGGGAAAGGAAACAAGTGTTAACTGTTGTATTAGAAGCCTGGGCTGATTCTTTTGCTGTGATAGGAACTTCTGGAGTAGGAAGTTTAGTGGATACAGGAATTAAAAAAGGAGAAGTTTATAGTTCTGTTGGTTTAAAAATGAGAGATTGTATGCAATGGTCTTTGCAAAAAAATTAAGACTTGAGTAATATTACTGTGTTTACGGTGTCTTCTTATTTAGTATTCTGTTTTGTTTGTTTAAATTATAATTTGAATATGAGTTATGATATCAGAGCATCTAGATCTGAGTTTTAATCGATAGGAATAAAGATTCATCTACGTCAGTTTGGTATCAGAGTATCCAAGATGTTAGGAATAGAGACTGTGTGGGACAGCCTTAACTGTTATTGAGAAGAGTACTGAATAGTTAAAAGGAGCACTGTGGCTATAGCTATGGATGCAGAGGTGGAGTTGTTATACGATGTGACAAAACAGATAACCGAATTGGAAGAAGAATTAAGTCAAAGGAGGAGGCAAAAGCAAACAAAAAACAAGCAACATAGGTTGCAAAAATTGGATTTTGAGTTAAGGGAATTATAGTGGATGGTGGAGTAATATGAGGCAAGCAACAATAGGAAGACAAAGAAAAAGAAAGTTGAAGCAAAAGTATTCAAAGGTAGTAAGAAGCTGAAAAATATTAGTGGGAATAAATACTCACCTTGTGAGAAAGAGTTGTTTTCAAAGAGGAAAGATATAGAGTCTACGATTGGCCAAGGAATAAAATCCCTTGAACAGGGAAAGATTAAATCCCTTGATGAGGGATGTGCTCTGCAAAGGGTTTAAGGGAGAGGAAATAATTAATACTTAGGATTTTATTCCAAATAAAATTGTGAAGAGTAAATCTGCATAACCCAAAATAGAACTTGAAAAGGATGAAGATGCTGAGCTATGTTATTCTAAGGAATGGGAAAGCATTGATGATTACCATGGTAGAGGATAAGATTTAAAAGATTGCAATGAAGAAGAATGCAGCCTATCCCTAGAAGATGCCCAAGATATTGCAGTTGTGGAAGCAGTCCGCATTAGAGATGAAATGGCAACAAAGATGAAGGTCTCTAGAGGCCCCATATTTGATGAGAGAAGATGAATTCATATAAACTTTAGAAAACACAACAGAAAAGAAGTGGCTAGAGGATGTCTTGAAAATCTTAAATGCCCAATTTACTTCTAAAACATTTTAACTCTAAAATCATGTTTGTAATTTTATACATTTTAAGGAACCCCTTGTCCTAATAAATCCTCAGAGACAAACAATGAGAGTTGCTGGAAGGTACATTTGATACTAACTGTAGCAAGTACATTTCTTTTCACATCGATTAAAGTCTCTATTTGAACATTTATATTAACTTCTTATTTATATATACAAAGAGATTGTATATGAAACATACATATGTACCCCTATTGTAGGTAGATTGGCAAAGCTTGATTTGTTCTCGAACTTGTTAATGAGATCAAAACCCAAGGGATATAAAATTTGAACAGTATAGGTAAGATATAGTAAAAAACATCCACCTATTTCCATGAGGGAAGGTCTCAAGGCCAACTTGGTGTGCCAGTTAAGCTGTGACCTTAAAACTACCTTTACCTCTATATGTAGATGCTTACCCATCCATGCATTCCTGTCTATGTGGGGATTTTCTTGGACACACACATAGATATATATGTGTGTGTGTGTGTACACAAAATCTTTTTTTAGAAAACAAAATCTATACACTTATAATTTACGAATGTTTACATAAGTATAAACCTATGCATACACATTTGAAATATCTCTCTATATATGAAATTATGTGTGTGGAGGCAGGAGGTGGCTGGGTTGGTGTGTGTGTGCTTGTTTTCAAGCTATTCACATGCTATATATAGTATAACTGTATTAATCTATAAGTTCATCTTTTAGTAGAATCAGGTGTCATCAGGCTCAGAAAATCTTACCAAAACACTCTTATTATCTCCTGCAATGTTGAGATGATAAACTAGGCCATACTGGTAGAAGAAGAATCTAAACGATAAAATTATTTCACAAATTCGCCCTCGTAAGCCTGAGCATTTAAGGTGTTCCTGTTCCTTATCCCACCAAGATTCCCAACTTTTCTCCTGTGATACTCCAATACCTCCACGGCTATTAATCCACTTATTCCAGTCTGTCCAGTCATCTACAATTTTCTGCCACTCAAACCCTGAAGGATTGAATAGGAAAGGAGCAAAGAGCCATGTTCCAACCATAAACCACATGGAGAAGGTGATCAAGATATAAGCAAGAGTGTTCTGGTATGTCTGACCAAACAGATTGTACACAACAAGGAGTACCATGAGTTCTATTCCTTTTACAAAGTGACTGCGGGAGTAGAAGCGATAATTATCAGCAAACTTTGCATGGAAAACAACAAACCCACGCCCAGTAGCTCTATATTCAGCACCGCCATGAAGTAGAGTCCTTCCATAGTAATGAGTCTTTGTCCCAAGAGAGAAAGTAAAGAAAACAGGAGCCAACTGTAGCTGCATCACCACAAAATCACTCAAGGCAGTGCGGAATCCTCTTTCTAAGCCAATCTCCATTACCATAGGCAGGGCCATTAACATTCCAAGTTGTACAAAGGACTGTGAAGCTAAGGCTGCTTGCAGAGCTGTATTATGCTGTACACCTGCTCTTTTGACCACTTCTTTTTCAAGTCCACTGAGAACTAGATATAAACGTCCATAAAGAAATATATACACTGTAAGCACAGTTACCTGCAAATGATATGCAAGAAGTGATTATTTTCTTCTGATTAAAATCATATAACTACGATTAGATATGCTCCCAAACTAGAAAGACTTTGTCATTACATTCTTTGTGCAATCCTATTAAAGAGAACATAAAAACAATCTTCACAATTAAGTTTTCATTACAATTATTGCATACCAAAGTGCTGAAGTAAAATCCAACAGTAGTAAAGTAGCAGGACATCATTCGGAAAAAGTCAAAGCGGTGTCCAAGGCGATATATATCACGGCTAAGTGTCTGTTCACCATTTCCATTGGCAATCTTCGCCTCAAACAGAGAAATTTGATTTAGTCCCACATCACGACCTTTACCAACTTGTATATATTCATGATGAGTTATATTTCCTTGACGTAGGGTAGAATTAAAGCCTGTAAATCAGGTGAGAACATATTAATGATACTCAACTCAAAACTGAATGCAATTACTAACAAAAGTTACAGGGATAGAAATGAACACCTTTACATTTCAAAATCTAAATGAAAACAAACCAAGATATATGTTCAGTGGAACATATTATCAACAACATAGGAAAGGTTAAACATTCACCAGCAAAAATATCCTCACTCAAATTGATCACTTTGGATGCTTTGCTCACTCCACCTCTTGTAAGGTGAAATAAACGATCAAATACATCAGGATGGCCATAGTGGAAACGCACCCTGGATGACCACACAAGAAGAAAATATTACTTCATGGAGATAAATCAATTTGTGGTATAGAGAAAAATCTATTTGTTGCATTTTAAGAGCTAAACCATGCTAGAAAGTTTAGATCAATGCTATATTTATATCCAGTCCTTTATGTAAAAATATGTGAAAGTAAACAAATCACGAGGAAATGTGTATACTAAGATAAATTTGGAATGAATTCAAACAAACGATGATTCATGTGCTTGCTTAGCTATAGTAGCGCAAATATGGGCTATGTGATAAATGCAATATTTCAGAGATTTGAGTGCAGTTAATACTAACAAACAAAAAATGAGAATTTCCTTTTATGTTGTCAAAATCTTGCAAAATTCTTTGATAATTAGATGAATATATTGTTTATGGTGTATACAAAAATAAATGTGGAACAAACCAACCACACAAATATGTATTGCTAAAGATAACTAGGGTTACAGGTACATAGACCCAAAAATTGGCAAGACACCAACAAGTAGATACAAAATATAAATGAAAATTAATCTAGCAGTCACCATACATGGTGTTTGTTACTATGTTATATTAACATAAATTATACTGACCTGGTTTCTGTTATTTTAATTGTTGGCTAAGGTAGTGCAAGTTATCAGATGGTTGTAAACAATTAGAACCAAATGTTCAGTCTAAACAAGTATAGGTTGGTCCTTCAAATAGTAGTTCCAAAGTTAGGGAAAGGACGCTGAATTATGAAAAGTCCTCTTTGCAATGCTTATTTGTAATTGAATTCTAGCTCTAGGATAAAGCACCAATTATTACAATCTTGTGTAACCACTCCTGGTATGAATTGTTATTTTTATCTCGTGCTTCAACTTATCATTTACTACTGTGGTTTCGAACTTTGGCAGGCAACATCTAGTGTTGTTGCTTGTGCTAAATCAGTCAAACTTGAATAGAGCCGACAGATACAAGCAAGCAGATACACAAAGACAAAAAAGAACAATTCAGCCATGATCTTAGGTATTTGTGGGAAATTTTGGAACAGATACATATCAAAGAAGAATCAGTAAGGAATCAAGTACACACAAAGTCAGTCCAGACCAACTTGGCTATAACCAAGGAGGCTTGATCTATTGTTGGACAACTTGCCTAGACTACAAGAAATGTACTATATTATATTGCAAGATCTTTGTGCCTAAGGGCACCATAAAGCACACAAGTAACAAACTTTACATGTTCCCATACAAATTTTTGCCAATTGTGTCAAGTTTCAAACAAAAATCCTGTCACTTCTCAATTGTGAATCATACTAGAGCCCTTGTTATGGTTCTCAATGTTTTTTGTCATCTCTAGTCAATGTCATTGTAATTCCAGTAAAAGAAGCTTTCTAATGCATTTGGCAGTGCAAAGATTAGAGCTTAAATAATCGAGAAAAGGATAAAAATTTGCTAAGGGATGAAAAAAAGTTCCCCAATGCATGGGCTTGTGCCCCAATGAAGGAAAGCAGGTTTAGCCAAAGGTAGAAAAGTGCATCATAGTGTAATGGTGTGTGCTTGACCAAGGAGATACATAAAAAAATTAGGTACCTAGGGGTATATTGTTATAACATTTATTGGTTGATGGGTATGCTAGCATGTGACACACATCCCTTAATTGTCTTGGGTGTGTGTGCTTTGTAAGTCATCCCATTAAGTAACTAGAATAAAGGCATTTATCTCATGTGGGAAAGTAATGGTGGTAGGTAATTGAGTGTTATATATTGTGAGGTTAGGCAACAAAGTAGATGTGAAGAGTATTGTCTATTGAATTTTGCTAAGAACAAATGATAAAACCACACCATGTTTGATAGAGAATAACACATAATAATATTATTAATATATTTATGTGTCTATTACAAAGGAGTTCATCTCCTCATACAGCATTTGAGAGATCTAACCAATTGTAACTTAATAACTAAGTTTTATAACACCCCACAAAGTCGCTAGGTTGACTTTATTACAAAAGTTAAGCCTTAAATTCTAACACCCCCTCTTAATGCACAATATTGAAAGAAAAAACATACTAATTGAAGACAAAACACACTGACAAAAAATAAAAAACAAAACCATCTATTTTTCAAAATCTTCTCTTTTAAAATAGTTTTTGGACCAAGTTGAACTCTATCAAGCTACCAAATAACCCTCGTAAAGGTGTAGCTCCCAAGCTAAATTCTCAAGTTCATACATTCCACCTCCCCAAACTTTTGAATTACAAATCTCCCAAATTATTGCACAAAAATCCATGTTGAGTTACATCCATAGTGCTCCATCAAGTTGTCTCATGTAATTTCCCCTAATTGGGAACGCACTAAATTTTCCCTAATTCCTTAATTTTAATAAACAAAGGGGTTAGAGAATATCTTTCACTTGATTGAGGCCTTAATTGAAGCCCTGTACACAGGTTAGAACCATTTACCATAATCAAACTGATTAGTAAATTATAATCTTCCACAATAATACTAATTAGTAGATTACCATAACTAGATATTAATGAACTCATGGCCAAACATTAATTCAATCACAAAGCATTTTAACATCCTTGGAGGGTTCAATCATAGGAGAGTATGGGAGAATGTGACTTGATGGGGTGCCTAGGACCCTTTTACCCTAGGCCCAAGAGTGGATATACCATCCCTCTTCGCCTCATGTGGCCCATACCATCCATACGAGGTGATCTACCTAGGAGGTGTCTTTTTTGTTGTCCCCTCATCTCGCCAACCATTTCCCTCTCCCTATGATTTGACCTCCTATGCTAATTATCCATGATGGAGGAGCGAGATTACAATGGGTGCCCTGAAAATGCCATCTCTCCTAAGCCCAAAGGCGTTGTACCCTCTGTACCCCCTTGGCCTCATGGGGCTCATCTGGTCCCCATTTGAGGTGTCGTAGCTAGGAGAGTGCCCCATCACCGTTCCTCTCTTGTACTCTCAATTCCTTCTATCATGGCTAAACATTCAAGGCATATGACAATCAAATATTAATCACATTTACTGATATTACAATAGCAGCAAAATATCATTAGTAACTGGAATGCCTAATTAAATAATCACAGTCGTTCATATTAAATCATGTTGCATCATATGACTATAAATTAGGTCTCATACCACTAGTTTAGGTAACCTGACTGTTGCACAAATAATAATCAATGATTATTTCGGATTTAGGAAATGTAGACTTCGATTCCTTATATCTGATTTAATGATTGTTGTCTTGCTTATCGGTTTCTAGACTGACTCTACTTTTCTCCAATCGCTTGTTCTTTTCATTGAAATGCTTTGCCTTTTATACTTATGTTGGGCGGATGGTCATGTCCCTTCAATAGGGCATGTCTTTTGTTCGATTGCCTTAACCATTCATAATTATCTGATTAAAGGATAATTAATCTATATTAATATTATCCTTTAATAATTTGATTTCCTTTATTATTTCTCCTTGTCGATTTCTTATATTAGTTCTCCTTTTATTTGCAGCCTATGGGTTTCTTCCCATGCGGAAGATCTCAAAGCTCCCAAGTGTGATTCTGCATGATACTATGATGTTCAGCTGTAATAGCCTGTTCCCTCTCAGGTGTTCCTTTAGCCTCTGTATATGTCTAAGGCTCTGAAATGCTATGAAGGTTGGCCATAAGAGCAAAATTCACTATATGTTGTTGCTTGCTCTTATTCCAAGCAGATCTACCCTCTAGTAACTCATCATCATGAAGAGCACCAATCATCGAAGCCCACCATTTAGGCTGAAGAGTAGATGAACCAATATCAAAATCAGGAGTAACAACCTCTACTAGATCAGCTGGAACTGACATATCTAGAAGAACATCCAGATCGTGCTGAATAGGGGCCGGTGGTGGAAGCGGTTGCTGAGGTGCCTACACCTCTAAAGAATCCCTCCCATAAAGTGGACCAAGTGGAAGATAAACACCCAAATCAAAATATTTCTAAGGCTGATCCTCAGAAGAAACAGGAGAAGACTGATAGAAAAGCCCACAATTCTCATCAACCACGACATCACGACTGAATATTAGACGATCAATGTATGCATCTATTAGTTTGTATGCCTCATGGTTCTCACTATAACCTATAAACATGAGTTTCTGGCTCTTGGAATCCAACTTAGTGCATTGAGCATCAGGAATCCAAACATGAGCTGTGGAGCCAAAAACCTTCAGGTGACTAATGTTTGGCTTACGTCCAAACCAAGCTTCTTCAAGAGTCATCTTCTTCACAGCATGAGTAGGAGATCTGTTTAGAAGATAAACAACAGTATACACTGCTTCAACCCAGAACTTCTTAGGAACATGTCTATGTTCCAACATAGAACATGCCATTTTTGTAATGGTGCGATTGTGATGCTCGACTACACCATTTTGTTGAGGGGTGTAAGGTGTGGTGAATTGGTGCTTTATGCCATGTGCAACACAGACGGTGGAGAAATCTTTGGAACAAAATTCCCCTCCATTGTCAGACCTAAGAGTAATAATAGAAGAACCAAACTCTTTTTCCACCAAGGCCTTAAACTACTGAAATATGCTAAACACCTTTGATTTAAGCTTCAAAAACTACACCCACATCTTTCTGCTGAAATCATCAGCAAAAAGTAAAAAATACCTGAATCCAGTGACGGAGGGCGTGTGCATTGGACCACATACATTAGCGTGGAACAACTGTAAAACCCTTGAAGCCCGCCATGAGTCGCCATTGGAGAAAGGAGTCTGATGTTGCTTTATAGCCTAACAAGCCTTGCAAACTCCATGAGTTTGAGTCTGAATCATAGGTAAACCACCAACGAGATCATCTCACAATAACTGAGAGAGATAATTCATGTTCAGGTGCCCATAACGCTGATACCAGAGATTGTTGATAGAAGTGCTCTTGGTAGTCCGTGTCTCTCTATCAACAACACTGCATGTAAGCATACTGAAGACGATGTCCAACTGAGAAGAGTGAGTCATAATCTGACTACAGAAAGTAAGTTCATCTCCATGCCAGGTACAAAATATACATCAAGAAATATCAAATTTCTCCCACCAGACTGAATTTGAATGTTTCCCTTGCTGACAACAGTATACTCTACACCTCCTCCAAAGATAACTAAATCTTTGAAAGGCGTGTACTGAATGAACCAATCTCAGCGATGCGTGAAATGGCATGAAGCACAAGAGTCAATGTACCAAGCATAAGTGTTTACAGGATCTGTAGGACTCCTTGCCATGAGTGCAAAGAAGGTAAGACTCATTTTGCTCAGTGTGCTCTGCCACATGTGCTTTCGGTCTAGCCTCTCCTTGCTTGCCTTGTTCAAAGGCCAAGCGTTTCCGACAATCCTTCTTCATGTGGCCAAACTTGTGACAATAATTGCATTGAATATTCTTCGACTTCGAAGAATCTAAAGATTGCCCCTAATTGTGCTATTGGAAGGACGAAGGTTTTCCCTTAATCTTCTAAAATGTCTTTGCAGGGAATGCCTGCACTGAAGAGGATGAAGTGGCACTAGTTCCAAACTATTGTTTCCAACGATCCTGTTGTAGAAGTTTATTGCAGAGATCTGGAAACGTAAAGTCAACATTAGTCACTGTAATGTTGAGTGTCTCAATAAAGTGCTCATAGGGATGTGGTACACTCCTCAGAGTGATCACCACCATATCTTCTTCCTCCATTTTCCGACCAATAGCCTCAAGTTGATCTCGAATGTCCTTGACCCTGGTCAAGTGTGCCTGCAGAGGTGTATTCTCATCCATGACGATGGAAAACATGTTCTTCAGAAAGAATGCACGACTCTTGTCAGAAGTCTCATCAAGATCTTTCAAAAGATCCCAAATCTCCTTCGCTATTTACCTGAAGGAACTTGAGGCAATTGGTCATCAGTGGTTGATAACTTTATGAGCATAATGACTTCCCAATTCTGCTCATCAAACTTCACCTGATCCTTATCAACTGTGGGAAGTCGTGTTATGGTGCCCAGAACAATCTGGTCAAGACATCGATACTCAAATATCGTCATCATACGCTACTTTCATGTGTTGTAATTGCGACCGTTAAACTTCTGACTGTTGTCCAGCATGATGTTGGTCAAAGAGGCCATGCTTTGCGCTTTTTGAGGCACAAAAAATGAAGATGATGCAAGTAGATAGACGGCACAAAATTCAAGACAACACACCCTGAACTCAGAAAGAATTAAAAAAAATAAAATAAAAATTTGAAAACGGATTTCGAGGTAGAAAGAACAATTTCTGTAAATTGAAAACACGAAACCCTAGGTACAAAAATATACTTGAAATACTGATTACACAAATTCCAAGGCAGAAATAAGGATTGAAAAATAAGTTCAAATCTCAAGGAAAAAATAGGTATAGCTGGCATGAATCCCAATGTACGAATTTCTGACAAACCCAAAAAAAACAACGAATACCCAGAAATCTTCACAAAAAACCCACAAAGAATATGTATGTAGATTTTTAATCCGCCCAAGAAATCAGAGGATTTTTCACAAACCCTAGCCAGCTCATTTTTCAGGAATCTTAGGCGGCCATAGAAATTACAGAGGTTAAAAACCTAACCACACACAAACAACAACGGAGCCCACAAACAAAAATTTCTAGAAATCGCGAGCATAAATGACACTGAGAATCGCGTCCAACAGAGACAAAATCCATGACCAGAAATTGCATCACAAATCTGCTAACCCAAGAGAAAGGTGTCGCTGAATCCCGTCAAGAATCGCACGCCCAAAATCGAGACCAAATCCACGACACAGAAGCAATGCCTCACGCGACCAGAAATAACTGGTAAAAGACGCAACACCCAAACAAGTAAATGAAATTGCGACAGCGACCCAGAAACGCATCGACCAGATGAAGCCTCGAAGTCATTGAAATAGTTGCAAACAAACGCGAACAGAAGAATAAACGCGACTTCGAGAGATTGTGTTATCCCCTGGGCTCTGATAGCCATAGCAGCATTAATCGTTTGGGGAAAAAATCGGCAAACCAAAAGTTCAGGATTTTTTGAAAAAATCGGATTTACAAAAAAACACAAAAAATTGAAGAAAAACAGTCAGAAACTACTTTTTTAAAAAATTTAATAGCATTTCCATAGCATACAGACATTGAGAGCAAATAAAATACAGAGTTCAATCCATGAATTATAGAAAATAGATTTTTGTTGGTTATATTCATATCGCTGATTACATTGTACAAAACATACTACAACTGCATAAATATCAGATGGTGACAGTTGTCTATGCTACCACATTTTTCATACATGTCTACCAAAGCATTTTATCAAACAGTTCACTACCTTGCTGCTATGGCTAAAAGCCTAAAACAGTGCTTTTGAACAAGTTATGGATGCTTGGAAAAAATCTATCAAAGCATAATAGTAAGCAATAGCATAGACAAAGGACTGTTTCAAAAATGCCGAAAGAAATGTGGTCTCATGGTGATGGAATGCCATGACAATCCATAGCAATTTGCTTGTCATGGCATTAGTTATGGCATTTCATCACCATGAGACCATATTTTTGAAGCATTTTTTCAAATAGTTCACTACCTTTTCTATGCTACCACATTTTTCATACATGTCTACCAAAGCATTTTATCAAACAGTTCAACGCCTTCATGCTATGGCTAAAAGCCTAAAACAGGTGCTTTCAAACAAGCTATGGATGCTTGGAAAAAATCTACCAAAGCATAATAGTAGCAATAACATAGACAAGGGTGAATTGTTTGAAAAATGCCTCAAAAAATGTCTCACGGTGATGGAATGCCATGACAATCCATAGCAATTTGATTGTCATGGCATTCGTCATGGCATTCCATCACCATGAGACTACATTTCTTTGAGACATTTTCAAGCAGTTCACTGCCTTGTCTATGCTACTGCATTTTTCATACATGTCTACCAAAGCATTTTATCAAACAGTTCATTGCCTTGCTGCTATGGCTAAAAGCCTAAAACAGGTGCTTTCAAACAAGCTATGGATGCTTGGAAAAAATCTATCAAAGCATAATAGTAAGCAACAAGCCATGGTCTCATGGTTTTTTTTTTGTGCGAAAATCAGCTCGATTTTATTCACGTTTTTTTGCAGATTTTAAACATGTTTTTTTGGTGATTTTGCAGTTTGAAACGGAAAAAAATCATTGACCAAAAAGTCAACGATTTTTTCAAAAAATTGGGGAAAAAATCGTCGAGCCTGCAGATTTTTTAAAAATCGCGATTAATCGGGATTTTTTGCAGATTTATGCTTCTATGTCTGATACCATAATACAGATTGTAAAGCAGATGGATTTCAAAATAATCAAATGATTGTATTAACATCAGAGAATGACTAAATAGATTACAATGTAAGAGTAGCAATAATCACGGATACGTGATTATAGGGTAACTGAAAGAAACAAAAGCATTGAAAAAGGAACTACTAAAGTAAAAGAATGTTACACTAAGTTGAGCATTAATTAAATAGTAAATATAATTCTAATAGTTTTCAATATAGTTTGCAAGCTATGATAGCATTCTAGGACTATGTATTTCACGTAGTCATCCTTGGAAATTTTGTTCCAAAGTTCTCCATGTGAATCTGTGCATTTTGTAGCCAAGTCTACAACCAGAATCGGTGTGTGCTCCATAGAGGGGAAGCAAATATTCATGAAATGCAAAATTTGCTCTTATTCATAGAAGCGTACCACTACAAAGGGAGTGCAAATAAAAAACAAAAAGAAAAAATGAGCTATTTATAGAGGCACACAATTGGAGAGGCAAAACACAAATTTAAAGAAAAAAAGAAGGTTGGTCTACAAAAACATCGCGTCTCCTCATTCCTCTGCATTTTGGGTTCCAGATTTTCTCAAGGGTTTGACAACTTGTTTCCACCAACCTCTGTGAGGGTTTGGTTAAGTGGTGATAGCATATTTTTTGGGTTGACAGTTTTTTGGATCGGCATTTTCTCCCAACACCAGCAACAGATTTGAGCAGGTATTTGGCATCGATGGTTGCTGACTTTTAGAACATAAATAAAGGGCTTGGGTGGCAGTTTTGTGACTATCATTTCAGCAGTTTTTTGCCATTGGCATTTTCAATCACAAAATAGCAAATTTTTGTATGCCTAGGTTTTAAAATATCCAAGGTTGCAATTTTCAGCTTCAGAAAAATCAGCAATGAAGAGAATTCAGGTTCAATTCACCAAGATTGCTTGGTGAGTCATCAATTGTCATTAGGCTTTCAAAATTTATTCAGAGGATTTGCTATAGCAAAGATGGAAGAGCTTTGTCAAAATCATCGCTAGGAGCCAAGTATCAGATTGGCTAATTTTAGCCCAAGATATTTATAGCCAGCACTATTTTTAGCCATCACTATTTATTAAAAGATAATCATATTCTAGGAAATCTATTTTTAGAAGATTTAGTTATAGATCAACTATTTTTAAAAGACTTTCAATAAGGTCTATTTTTAGTTGGTAATTATCCTTATGAAAAATCAGTTTCAGGAATTCCTGACTTAGAAACCGAGTTTGTGGACCAAAATTGTATACTAAGCTTTCTTTGTGTACAAGCAAACTATTCAATGTAGAACCTTTAGTTAGCTTTTTATTATTTCTCATGCAAAATCCTTGTAAAAACTTATAAATAAATTATGCTAGCACATAGATTTTCAGTGAATAATAATTTTATGTTTACATGTTAAGATTATTATTAAAGCTTTTATATTCTTGTGTATGTGTTGTTTAGGTAGATTGAATAACCTTGTGTAAGAATGCAACCTTTATATTGCTTTTTTCATCAAAAAAGGTACTTGTAGCTTTGTATGCAATTCCCCTTTGTTCAACTTTCTAATTCATGTGTGCTACTCTAAATCTAATTCCAATTGTAGTTGCACCTTCTGGTCTCTACTTTTAGCTAGTGGGTGTGAGCATTTGTTAGTTCTTGTAAATGAATAACTTCAAGCAAAACATATAAAATCTCATTTTGAGTTTCCATTGATAAGCCTTGTTCCCTAACCTAAGAACAAAAGATAGATAAATTGTTTAGTTTGTTTGCAATGCCTGTTCAAGACCCCATGATTTAACTTGTACGTATTATAATCAGCTAGAGGTTGTTTCCTTAGATTCTAGGGTTTAGTTTTGTTTTCTATTATAAAGGAGTTTTTCCTTTTAATTCAAAGACAACTTTATACTTGCACTCTAGTTTGTTTTTGTTTGTACCAAAAGGTGCAAATTAAAATGGTAACACAATACAATGAAAGTTCTTGTCAAGACAAAGAGGAACAAAGCGAAGATTGACTTTGTACCCCAAGAGATTAATGCCGTTGATGCCAAACAAAGGCAGAAGAAGAATACAATCAAGACTAGTACGTCAAGGGGGAAATTGAGTAATCATACAATCAAGACTAGTGCAACAAGAAGAAATAGGCAGGCAGGCATTCAACTCTAGAAATTCATCAAGACAATCTTAGATCTGAAGGGAACGCAGAAAATATGTATGCTGAAATTATAGCCACAAACAACAAGATCAATGGGTTTTACCAACTATGAGGAATTGTTTGCCACTCATAAGAGAAGAGCAAGTTGAAGTTCCTCTGCAACTCTTTTTGAGGAAGGAAGTTCAAAGCTTCCAAACAAGTTGGGTTAGAAGCTGTGGTAAAGGGTCCCACAAAGCCAATCAAGTAGATCGAGCCCACTTTAATTGTCTTTATTAGGAGACAATATCTGAAAACTCCCTTGCAAAAAAAGAGATTGAAGCATATGAGAGCAATATCTATTGTGTCAAATAATTGCTCTTGGAAGACATCACAGCAATATTCAAATAATTGCTATTGAAAAATAATTGAACTAGAAGGAAGGGAGCTTGAAGGAGACCAAATTAGTAGGCAGATTGCTGAGACTATAAGAAGGGTTGAGGATTTTCATGTGTCCAAATGGTTGGAGAGCAGAGGAATATCTTGGTCAAACCTTCTTGAGGAAGAGGATCATACCATTATAGTCACATCAATAAAAACAACTAGAAATGGTTACTGCACCACCCATTCCAAGTTCTAAGAGGTCAAGCTACCAAGATTCAGTAGTGATGGGTCTAAAGAACCAGTGCGCCATTAAGGAACATGTGCAAGTATTTGGATTGTTAATAGGAAAAATAATGTATGGTTGGTTGTGACTATTCCAAGCCATGCCCACGGGAATCACAATTGGTTCATCTACAAAATGCAACCCCTAAAACAAAGAATGTGGGAAAGATCATGGAAGACCTTTGAGAAAGAGTTCAAGCTTCTTTAAGATGACAATAAAATTATCACTAAAACATATAACACTCGACAAGGGAAACATGAAATATTATGAGAATACAATCATAAGTTCAAAGAAATTGAAGAAATGACGGCTCATGGTGGATTGATACTCTTGTTGCAAAGAGGAATGGAAGTGGCACCACTTTCATCTTAGGAAGATGCATACAATAAGGTGATGGACATGGAAGTAAAAACAAAATGTCTTCATGCTCTAGACAAAGAAGTGAAGGTCATTGATGACTTGGATAGGAAAATGATAGTGAACCAAGATTGATTCAAGCTCTAAAAAGACACATGCTCTAAATGATAAACTCAAAGGAAATACTAAAGAATATTTCAAGGAATTGCGGTGTATGAATTGCAAGATGGAAGCCTACACCAAGGAAAACTTCCATATGTTCAATGATATTTTCCATACAAGAAGCAACTCTATCAAGGACTAACAATTCAATTTGAAGACCAAAGTACACAAGTACTTTCCACGGAAGGAGAACAGTCAACCCCAACCACCACACCTTCAAAGATAGAATAATAATAAACATCAAATTAACTATAGTGGAGGAGCTCACAATAAAATATAATGACTCCAAGGGTCAACCTATTCTTTAATGCTAACAACACAATGAATGGAGACATTTTGCAAGGAACCATCAAACAAAATCAAGGCAATGTGAGACTATAATGTAGATTGTGTGGATTGCATTATACCCATACAAAAGTTTCATATTATGATAGTTTCAAACTAAAACTTTGTTGTGTCCTCAAGCATAAGTCATCTTTAAACTTGTGTTCATCTATGATGTTTTGTCATTTGTCTTTTGTATCTTATGCAAGGCAAATAGAAAGGGTTTTCAAATGGAAAGGCAAAGAAAAAATGTTATTAATAAAGAAATTGCAATCACCTTCACAAGCACGCACAATGAAAGGACAAAGATGTTTCAAGATGAAAACAACCTACAATTGCATTGTGTAGAGCATGCCAATGACTATATATACAGAATTCAAGGTCACAAAGTATGTATCTCCATTATCAAAGGTGTACCCCAAAATGCAAAGACAAGTTTTCAAATTTGATATCATGCAAGATCATAGATGGCCATTCTCCCATAAACATAGAAGACAGTTACAAAATTCAAAAGTGGTGAATGCCTTGTCACGCTCACACAAAATAATGGAATACATGTTAGAGTTTCAAGTTTCAAACATGTGCAACACCTATATCAATTTGGCCTAAGGGGAGATCATATTTTTTGAAAAAGTATTGAAAGGTTATTGTAGTGTGCACCATACAATGCAAAGACATGTTCTCAAGTGAAGCTTGCAACACCATGATCTATTGTGTGCCCTTACGATGGAAGAAAGAAGTTTGAGTTAAGCTAGAACCCACACGACACTAGCGAGGCACACACCCTATAATGGGGGGACAGTTTAAGTATTAAAACTCACAAGTAGAGAATGTGGTGCAACTGCACACCAATCAAAGGCAGAAACATATGTGTTTTCAAGTTAAAAAATTTGCACATTGCTGGTAGAGGGCACAACATGATGGGCATGAAGGGTTTCAAGACAAAAAATTGAAATCCTCTTCAAATCATGTGCCCTTTCAAACTAAAAAAATCAATTCAAAAAGGGAAAAAACGTGCAAGATGATCCATAAGTGCACACCATATATTGAGGTCACAAATTTTAGACAAATTTGCATGGACATAGATACGGATACGGTATCGGACACGGATACGGCCATTTTTTAAGACCCCTAATATGGATACGGTTGGATACAACATTCATAAAAAACATATAAACGCATATTTAACTCAATTTTCTAAGTTATTAGAGGAGATTTTCATTACTTTAAAAGCAATATAGACATATAATTGTGTTGGAAAAAGACCCAAAAAAATGTGTCGTTGAAATAGAAAAATGTTTAATTTGTCTTCCTCATTTGGTGTATAGGTTTTGTTTACACAAAAAAAATTACATGAATAAAGTTTTTTTGAATTTAGGAAGATTCACGTCAATTTTTTTAAAATCAAATCACATAGTATCCAGTGCGGCTGGAAAATCACAGATTTTTGGGCATGTGTATACAGTATCCAACATGTATCCGCGCCATATTGGATATGGTACGGTGGTATGTGTGCTTGAGGATGGGCGTGGGTGTGCCCGGCTACTCTAATTTTAAATTTTGTTCCATTTTTATTAGCAAATGCCAAATAGAGGTGATTACAAAATAAAGTTTTGAACACATTGTAATGTCCCCGTTTTTAGCTCTTCACTTTTCAGTGATTGGTAGCCTATTCCCAATGTGTTGTCGGCTAGTCAGTGGCAGAATTAGGGTTTCCGGCTGTTTGATGGGTTCTCTTGAAGATTCAGGGTTTTGCTTGTTGGAGTTTGGGTGTTTGGATTCTGGATTCCTTCTGGGTTTTCAGAGGGCTTCGCAGTGGTATGTTTTTCTTGGCATTCTGAGCATCTTCAGGAATTTACTATTTTTAGTAAATTCTAATTTTAGCAGTGGTCCAGTCGGCATCAATTCAGTCAACTTTCCTCTTCTGGCAATTCATTGGGTAATTCTCATTTTTGGCTTAAGGGGTTCATTTCGAAGATATAAGTTATTTTAAGTCAAAATGTTTTATTTTTAAAACACCCCTTGGCCTAGTGTTATAACTTAACAGTTGTTTTAAAGAAGGGGACTTTGAGGGGTATTTTCTCATGAAGGAAATATTTTAATATTTCTAAAGTTTATAATTGCTCAAAGGGAAAATGGACGCCTTTTTGAAGGAGATTATATTTTATTTAAAAAAGAGAAGTGATTAATATTTCACAAGGAAAGTACGCCATTGGGAAGAAAGTGTTTGGGTCAAAGTTTAAACCTAAAAGCAGCTTGGGATTAGGGCGCACCTTCTAGAAAGCTCTTCGGAAGTTATAAATTGGAGCTCGGGGTCCTCATTTTGTTTATCTAATGAATTTGCAAAGTTATGCTGCCGGATTGGCTTTGGGATTGCTTCGAGGAATGTAAGCCTCCTAGCTTGGCTCTTCTTCTTGCTTGAAAGACAGCAACTAGTTGAGAGGTTTAGTTGTAGTTGGTTTCCTTTCATTGTAGTTGGTTCTTCTCACATTCTGTAGTTGAGTTATTGTATTTTCTGTCAATTTTAGAGTTGCTGGTTTTGTATGGCTGTAGGTTGTTTTTACTCACAACTCAAGAAACAGAAATAATATTGTTCTGGGTACTGTTCCAATCTATTTTCCTATGTAGGGCGACCATATGTGCAAGTTTCCAGAATTTTATTTGAAGTCTATGAATTATCTAAAGTAAATCGCCCTTGCTTGCAGGCAATTTCACTTTGTAAGTGCTTTGGAAGTCGTGCAAAATAAATAGGGGTCTTTGTGAGAAGTTTTTGTGATCCATCTTCATTGTCATCATCATTAGAATGTTTTGCAACTGATTTCAAGTTAAATGAGTGAGTATTGAGAGAGATATGAGCATTTAAGTGAGTTTTGGAGTTGCTGATTTCACCATTCTAACTACAGATCTGTCATATCAGACTTAGTAAAATTATTAATAGGGCTGGGATTGTTCGTCTTAGTCATATTAATCATTCTGGAGTAGCTCTACATTTCAGCAGTTTGATTATCACTATAATCCATCGTGCTTGCAGGAGATATATTATATTGTAAGGCTGTTAGTAGTACTAACCAGCCAATATTCTGATTTGTAATGCTCACTTTACATTCTGAGGTTGTTTTGTAATATCATACATCTCCGCCCTATGGTAGCTACTTTCCCACTCTGGGTTAGAAAGCACATTCTGGGTGTTGAGTACTTTCAGCATTTCGGTTATTTCTTTCAAGTATTGTAATTTTGTAATACTCCGCCATATGGTCGCCTCAACTCCATATTGGATTGAGTAGCACATACTTGGTGTCGAGTTCCCTTTCAGTACTTAGTGTAGAAGACCCTCTGACCATATGCTCGCCATCATCGGCGCCATTCTTGGTTAGAGTTCTTGCATAAGCATTTTGATTAAGATCCTCTGACCAATGCTCACACCTTGCCCACATCGGGATCCTGGTGTACATTCTGGTTAGAGTTGCTTCAGCATCATTTGGTTTAGAGCTAACCCTAACGACTGTGTATTGCTCTACTTATTGTAATTGAAAATTTGAAAAAAATTGGCTCGGAATATTTCACACATGCATTTGCACGTCAAAGCATGTGCCCATATATGAGGAAACAATTTTTCAAAAATAAGTCAAATGCATCTATTCATATAGGTGTGCCTATTATAGGTTGACTAAAGTTTTCAAGGTTTGCCAATATTAATTTAACAAGTCACACTTTTTCATGGACAGTCATGGCCTTCTGAAAATAGATTCATCTAGTTATAGTTGGGCGCCCAGCAATGAAGAAACTCAGTTTTAAACAAGAAGGTGGACTCATAAAAGAAAGATCTATATTTAAGCAGCAAAGGCAGAAACGGTAGTAGTTCATGTTTAAATTGATCTTTATCTTTGTAATCTCTACATCAGACTTCATCATTTTGCAGCAGATCTAGCAAGGAACATTCAATCATATCAACCATGCCAGTCAAAAGGTATTCTCATCATATTGACAATAATGTATATTTTTGGAAGAGGGTTTTAGAAGCATTATACAGCAGTAATCATTATAAAAAATGCCTGATTTCAATCTTGTTCATCATCATTTCAGAAAAGTTGCAGAGTACATTTAGAGTGAACAATGATTTCATTCTCCATAAATGGCAGAATTTAACCATTAAGTTTCAATTATCATATAAACTAGGTTTGTGAGCATGTATTAGTCTTTGAACAACAAATATATTCATTTTGCGAAAGGTGTTTCATTGTGTCTTGTGATGTGTTTTTTAGGGCATAGAGCTGTTCTTCATCATATCATAAGACAAAAGCTTGCTATCAAAACTTATGGAGTTTTCAGAGCATTCCAAACTGTAAATATTGAGCTAGGGTTTGCTGAAGATAGGTTTCATATTTGAGTAACCAAGATTGTTGAATTGCTAGAGTTTTAGGTGTCTTTAGAGGTTTTGTCATTGATCAAAACAGAAGCTTTGTCAAAATCACCATTAGAGCCAACAGTCAAAATTTGCTATTTTTAGCTATAATCATTTCCGAGGAGATGAATATTTTGAGAAGGCTATTTTTAGTGAATATTATAAGATGATCTTCTAGAAAATCTATTCTTAGCTAATTAATTTCCTTATAAGGAATCCATCTTAAGTTTGCATTAGTTAAGCATTTGTGGACGCAATTGTGTAATAAAGCTTGGATCACATGCAAAGAATCTATTGTTAGTGTAGAAGTGTCAGTAAGCTTTTTGAGTTATTTTTCATGAACAGCTTTGTAAAATTTAGAAACAAGTACTCTAGGCACTTAATTTATTCATTATCATTCAATAGAAATTTAGTATGACTATTTTGCTAATTGAAGTGTTATGTGTTCTTATCTATTATTGTCCTTTTATGAGTTGAATATTACTTAATTTTTATTGGATGGATTCTTTGCATTGTAATATCTATTAAGTTGGTTGTTGTAACTTTGGATGCACTTACTATATTTAGCTCTTTTGAAAACATGTACTAGATATTTTTAAAACAAGAGAGTGTAGAGTTCACCATTTCCTCCACTAAAAGCTTGCTCTCAAGGACTTGTGGGAAACTATCAAGATTTGGTACATAGTCTTTCTCATGAACTTCTGATTTGACAGGTGCCTCCAAACCTAAATTATGTTCAGGAAATTGTTCTTCATCTGTGATTTGTCACAGACATCATTAACAATATCAACCTCTTGGAATTGAGAGGTTTTGATTAAAATCCCACTTCGAATCCACAAAACATGTAGCAACAACATCCTAAGAAAAAAGAACATCTAGTTCTTCTGACAACAGAGTTAAATGTTGAACAAAAACATCATTTTCTAAAATGAGATACTCTATTTCTTCGTTAGATATATTCAAATTCATTTATGTCTTATACAATTATATTTGTTGCAAGTTCTCTAAAGAACCCTTCGAATGAGGAAAAGAAGTAATCAGATTAGTCAAACTCTCTAGCATAACTAATCTCTTTTGGCTTGATGTTTGGAACATCACTTTGCTCTTTTGATTCTAGCTTGACTTCATCTTCCATAGAGAAAATATGGCATACTTGCATAAATAACAAGTTTTTCTTCTATCAGCAGCCTGTCCTTAGCTTCAAAGAATTTAAGTAAAGAAAGCAAAATGTCTACTTCTAATGGATATTCTTGTACTGGTTGCAATTCCTAGTTGTTTGAACCATAGAAGCATAAATCCTCAAAAAATCACAAAAATCCTGTTTTTTATAACATCTTCAGCCGAAACAATTTTTTCCCCAAAAAATCCCAATTTAATCAATTGTGATTTTTAACGATTTTTAAGGGTTTAAATTATGAAAAATTCCTGTAAAGCTCAAAAAAAAATTGCATACAAATCACGAAATAATTGCCCAACCAAACCTTTGTGAGACCATAACCATGCGAAATCTCTATTTAATTAGGTTTTTTCATTGATTTTTACCACAAAATTGAGCAGTGTTTGTTGGGACGTCATCGATGGAAAACAAGCACTAGCTAGATAGTGACCTTGAGGAAGAAGTGATGCTCGATCGAGTAGAGAGGCCTTGTGCCAAGGTAGTGATGAGTTGTACACACAATGGTCACATGGTAGAACAACTTGAACACGAATTAGGAAAGTCAACCCCATCAAAGCATTAATTATTCAATCTTAGTTATTGTTCCAATTACAAATCTTGTCCATTTAAATGACACTAAAGGGCTATTTAAGGCAAATGGAAATAGTAAAAGAGATAAAGGAGGGATATAGACCATAGTTTACATACTCAGAATCGGAGAGTACTCGGCAAGCCCAAAAATTTTGACTCGGGAAATACTCGGCAAATTAAAAAGTAGCAAAATTTCTTATAAAAACACTTTTTTTTTTGCAAAATTCAATTCCAAAATGCATCAAATGAGTCTAAAAACCATGAGGGAGTGTTTTATATAAAATTTCATTGTTCAATACATATGTATTACAAAATGGCATCATTATACGAAGCCGCATAGTAAAAGTACTAATAGTAATAACTATAATGAATTTATGATGATTGTATTTGAAAATCATCATCATAAATTTCATATCTAGGCAATTACAATTTCCTCTTCCCCAACCTAGAGAAAAATTGGGGGGTAGAGGGTATGGTCCTTGCAATCAATTCTGGCTCCTTGCTTGCCGTAGAAGATTGTGGAAGTGGCTCCACCATGCTGGTAGGTGGTAGTGGCTCCTGCTCCACCACATCAATGTCATCCACTCCAATCTCCCCTGCTTCTGCTGTAGGCAAATCCTCCATAGCTTGCCTCTCGAAATCAACAATCTCATCCTCTGTAAACAAGGAGGCCTCATCATCTTGCACGGTCCAATCACTGTATGGATCAATCTCATCCAAATCAATGAGCTCTTTTGACTGGTCCTGCACCTTTCTTGTACGAAGCCGGAGGTTATATTGTACAAAAACAAGATCATTGAGGCGTTGTTGAGTCAACTTATTACGCTTCTTTGTGTGAATGGCATCAAACAAACTCCAGTTCCGTTCACAGCCAGAAGAACTACAAGGTTGAGACAAAATTCGAAGGGCTAGCCTTTGCAAATTTGGGGTTCTTCCACCCCAATCTTCCCACCAAGAACTTGCAATAAGATATTCAAGTTTTTGTAAATATTAATAAAACAATAGTAATAAGTAATATAATTATAATTCATAACTTGCAAGATATAAGGCTTCACTTTTTCTTACTTGGTGTTTGGATCTCTCTTCCTCGTTCACATAATTTGGAAGAAAACAAAGGCCCCCTAGCTGCCTTATATTTTTGCAACTCTACAAGGATGAGGTTTTTCACTTCAGAATCAGGTGTTATCCTTTCAATACATGTGAATAGACCCTCCATAACCTCCCCATTAGCATCTGTGAAGCCATCAAAGAAGTAGAACTTGGGGTTGAGAAAGTAGCCTGCTACATGAATGGGTTGGTGGAGTTGATTGTTCCACCTTCAATCAATGATCTCCCAAATAGGGGTAAATCTATTTGCATCCCCCATGTAATAGTGTTGGATGGCCTCTTTGGCCCTATCCATTGCCTGATAAAGATATCCCATCACATTTTTCTCGCTGTCCACCAAGCGCAAGACCCTCACCAATGGCTCAGTCACCTATAAAGTACAAAGTAGAACCACATTTAAATTACACCTTACAATGAAACAAAATACTTATAGAATTCTAAATTAAGAATAAAGGATTCAATCTGAAAATTCATTAGAGTTGAAGTTACCTTGACAATCTCTAATGCTCTAGTTGCAAATTGACTATCAAAGATTATTGCTTCAATCTTTTCTCCATCAGCCTTCTTTGAGTAAGTTGAGTCTACCCATGGTTGACTCACAAACATCTGCTTCAAGGAAGTCAATAAACCAGTGATACTTTGCAATGTTAGAAAATTAGTTGCAAACCTTGTAGCACTCGATCGCACAAGCTCTTTCCCCTTGGTGTGATCTCTCATCAATTGAAGAACCCATGGGTGATTATATATATATTTTGTTATGTCTCTTGCTTGTTCTACAATTGGTTTCACCCAATCAATTTTTCCTATATCCTCCAAAAGAAGGTCAAGGCAATGAGTTGCACAAGGGGTCCACAAAACTGTTGGATGCCTCGCTTGAAGCAATCTACCAGCTGCCACGTATGCTGCTGCATTGTCAGTAACAACTTGGACAACATTTTCTATGCCCACCTCTAAAACAACCTGCTCCAACATCAAGCTCAAATTTTCTGCATTCTTTATTATGTTGGAGGCATCAATTGACTTTAGAAAAACCATCACACCATTGGAAGCCACTATAAAATTGATAAGTGTGCGGTTTCTTCCATCTGTCCAGCCATCTGAAAGAATTGAGCATCCAAACTTTTGCCATTTCTTCTTTTCTTCTTCCACAATTCCTTTTGCATCTACAATAGCATCTTCAAGTAACTTGCCACTTAGATCCCTTGGAGTAGGGGCCTTGTACCCTTTGCCTGCAACTGTCAATGCTGTCACCAAACACTCCCAATATGGACTCCTTGCCACATTGAAGGGAAGATTGTTATAAAACCAAAAACTTGCACAAGCCTTGTCTGCCTCTTTGTGCACCTCCTTATTCCACCCAGTTGCTTCCAATGAAGGTTGTGATCCTTGAATATTTCTAGGCACAAAAAACTGGAATTTGCTCGAAGTGGAAGAAGTGGATGGGGTATTGCGACCAGCACGTATACGTGGACCACGACTAGAGCCCGCAATGGTTTGAGTTTGCATAAGCTCTTCAGAATCTTCAGCCAAATTCGGAGCAATGGCTGCTTGCATGGCTGCTTTTGCTTTTTCCCTCTCAATTTTTTTTTCTTCAAGTGCTGCAAGAACAGCTAACATCTCGTGTTTCACCTCTAAAGTGGCTTTTTCACATTCCTTTGAATCACGACAAGGAATACCAGCAAGATGGTATTTGAGGCGATTGATGCCTCCACTAATCTTCTTCTTGCAATGAGTACAAATAACACTGCCTGGTACTGGCCCGTAATAACCATGTTTCCAAGTAGGATCACGGCTACCAGGGGGTCTCCTTTCAATGACACTTGTGCCAACTGAGTCTGAAGCAGATGTAGAGGCGGATGCCATTGTGATTATAAATTAACCTACAATATTAGAAGTTGAACAATAAATATATTAGAAGTTGTAAGTTGTAACAAATCCATTACAAAGGAACAATCAACTAATTGTTTAACAGTTAACTAACTTAACTTTATTCAATTATTATCTAATTTCAGTTTTTGCATTCTTATATTTGTATTTTTTGTTGGATGCACATTGATTTAATTTATTTCCATGCAAATTGGCATTGCAGTCCTAAATCCTAACTCCTAACCCTATTGATTGTTGCAAATTTGCAGGTGGGAGCAGCATATTATCATTATGAACAATTAAAAATTTAACTTTACATACAATGTGATAATGTGCATAGTGCAAAAGCATACATATGTGCTAATTGATATGAGTAAAACTATAAATATGCTCAAATTTTAACTTTTAAAATGTTGATGAAATATGATGATGAGTTCTATTTCTGCTTATTAAACCCTCATTTCAGCATTACTTCATTTCAAACTTTCATCATTCATGGCCATGCATAAAATTTTTATAATTGGATATTTGTATGCCTGGATATTTGGAGTTGGCAGTTGGCAGAGTATGTAAATTGTAACCAATAACAGTAAAGTAAAAATGAAATTTTATAACTTAATAGAGTAAAGATTAAGTTATAAAATTTCATTGTTACTTTACTGTTACTCGTTACGTATGCTGCCAAGTGCCAAGAGCCAAGTGCCAACTACCAAACATCCAATCTAACCCCATTTAAAATTCAAAGATCAAGTTATGAAATTTCTATGCATGAATGATGAATCATGAAAGTTTGAAACACAAGAGGGTTTAATAAGCAAAACTAGAAGTCTATTAAGTTATAAACTTTCACAGCCCAGCTATAGTTTTCAATCTCATATCTGATTTCATGGCTTCATTATAAACAAAAATCATATAAAATCATTTTTTTTTTGCAGAATATGTACATTGTAAAGTTATAATAAATAGTAAAATCCTATCTTACCAAGCCAAAAGGCAAAATATATACATTTTTAATAATAAATATTAAATACATTACTATCTATAATATTTTTTGTTTTGATTCATTATATATTAAATTCTATAATTTTGAATCAAAAAAATAAATATTATAAATAGTAATATATTTATTTTTTATTTATAATATATTGAATTTTAATATATTCTGAATTAAAAAATATATTATAGATATAATATATTTATTATGAAATTATAAATAATGTACATTACTACATTGTATATAAATAAATAATAAACAACTACATTATTATTATTTATTTATATACATTATTAATAATGTATATAAATAAATAATAATAATATTCTTGTTTATTATTTCTATATACATTATTCATAATAGATATATTATATCTATAGTATATTAAAATTCGATTTATTATGAATAAAAAATATATATTATTGATTATATAATATTTGTGATTCTGTATAACTATGGAATCCAATCATCAATAAAAACAAATAAATATCAACAAATACGTCTACAGAAAGCTGAAGGCGAAGCTGTGAAAAAATTGGTGGAAACGTACGAGAAAAAATGAAGAAACCCTAACTAACCTGCAGCCTTCACACTTGATGCAAATCGCGATGCCAAAGCCTCGAAGTCGCGCGGAAATCAAAGCCAGAAACGCACTGAAACTAATTGGTAAAAACGCGGGTGTGAAATAATACGCGAAAATGAGGGTTTAAGTAAGGAAAACGCGAAAAAATAGGGTGAAATGACTGTCGTTTTCGCGCAAAAAAGAGCCAGAAAAAACGTGTTTTGCATTTATGACGATTACTCACAAAAATTCGACGATTAATTGCCATTTTTTCCTGCGATTAAACACAAAAATCTGGCAATTATTCATACTGTTCATTCTGGCAAGTAAAAGTAGATTTTACTCGTTTTCATGAAAACTTGGCGATTAATCTTCCACTCGCTAGTTAATCGGCGATTATGTAATCTATGATATAGACTACTATAGAGGGTGATAGAGAAAAGCAGTGTTCAATGGGGATGTGATAGAGAAAGTCTAGCCGTCTCCCTGACTCGAATGTTTCAGAGACTTGGGGACGGCTAAGAAACGTCCCCCCACCGCCGTCGGGACTTGGGAGACTGAGGAAACAGTGGGGACTCCTGGACGTCCCCGAGATGTCTTAGGGACTTCTAGCCGTCCCTCAAGTGTCTCAAAGACGCCCAAAAGTCTCCACGCTGGGATGTGCAAAAAAGCAATTTTTAAAAAAATTTCTTTTACTTTTCTAGGAATGTGAGCCTTGGGCCGAACCCTAAAGGTTTGTGGGACCCTTCTAAAAGCCTCTAAGCTAAACAAAACACTCTCATTCTTCATTTTTTTGCTCGCATATGCCATTTGATGTTTTGCAACTCATTGTATCATCTTTATGATATGATATAATGATTTTGCATTTTTGCATTTTGTACTTATTTTGATATCAATGTATCATGCTACTCATTGTAATCATCTTTATGATATGATATTATGATGTGACATGTCATATTTTCAATATTCATATAATAGAAATCTCAAATTCGACAATTTCATTTGTCAAATTTTCATATTTTATTTACTGTCTTTTAGTAATATATTCAAGTATTTAAAATGTTAGTATTTGCAATTTTACTAATTTTCCAAAGATTAATTTGAAATATTATTCTTAAACATCTTTTTATAACTAGTTATTCAAGTACCATATGTATATCAGCACCGTCCCCCCACCGTCATCCCCCTGCCGTCCCCAAACTTAGACCTTCTGTCCCCCCATCCTCGTCAAGAAACTCCGTGGAACACTGGAGAAAAGTTAGTTATGTTAGTGGTACGTGAATATGAGAATGTGTTTTTGCATAAAAGCCATTGAATGTGTATATCATGTTTGATGTAAGGCATTGTTGATGAATTCTACAATGAATCCCTTGTTCCAATTTATGTTGTCTCAATCCCTAAATGATTCGTTCAAATGGTTAATAATAGTAGTTTAAATCAAATAATCATAATAGTAGTAATCCTTTTACATTACACTTTTCTCCTTGCATGCCACCAAGAAAATGACTAATGAGGGATTTGAAGGAGCTATTGTGCCTCCAGTAAGCTCTTAGGTCCTCTTGAGCTTGAGTAATATGCAATGTAGTATCTTTGTTGGTAGTCTATGCATGAGTAGGGGGGTGATCACAAGTTCAATAACCATGGGAAATCACTATTTAATTGGGTATTTTCATTGTTTTTTAGCACATAACTAAGCACTCGCCACTAGGACATGGTTCAACATCAAGGATTCATTAGATTTCATCATGTTGCTGAGGAAAATCGCAGTAGGCAACCTTGAATAGACATATATTTCTAATAGATGTTAAGGACATTAAAATAGAGACACATTCATTGGTATGCTTCTACATTTGATATTAAGAACATTAACATGGAATGGTTAAGAGATGTGTTGGGTTTTTCTCTTTATGCCACACAACCGTCATTTTCCTTAAGCTCATAGTAATGCTTTCCATGTATATAAATCCAAAGATGCAATTTAGTGGGAAATAGTAGACAATATCATAAATACTAAGTAACACTTCTATCTTTTTTTTTTAACATATCTAAACCTTGTAAAAGTACTTTTCAAAAGTAAATATAGGAAGTCAGACTAAACTGAAACGAAACTTTATTGGCTTGATATCAACCTAAAGAGGTTTGTTTTCTTTGAATTCTTGTGATCCTGACTATTCAAAATAATTTTAACATTTCAATTGTCAACAATAATACCGAGGTGGTTGTTTAGATTATCAAGGTTAGGTTGGGACAAATTTCCTTTTCGAATGCTAACAAAGTGTGATAATTTGGAGCTTCAATTTGACATTGGCCATCAAGTTTTAATGATAAGCGAGAAGGGTAGTGACAATTGTATAATCAAGTGGGAAGCATAAGTATATAGATGATAGTATATAGACATTGTGAAACTAGAAGCTGAATGGTTCCTATCAAAAAGATAAAAATCATCTTGTAATGCTGAAAAAATAAACTGTAGCAATATTTTATATCAAAATGAAGGATTGCTTTGGTTATATTGAAATTTCCTATATATTCTATAAGCTTTATGATTTGTTAATTGGTCGAACTCATTGCTTAAATCATGCCCTACACTTGTTTGGGAACTACATTTTGTTATACATGAAGGGTTCAGAAGGCCTACAAGGAGTACAATAGCAGTGCACGAATGCTTTAGACATATACAGTATAGCGTCCCATGCATGTTAAATAGGTATCAGGAAAACTAATACATTCCTTGAGAGAAGTCATGCCCTAGTCTTGTGGGTTTATCTTAAACCCTCCTCATATATTTTCTAGATAGATTTCAGCAACAACTGTCTCATTGAAACAAAATGTTCCTCATGCTTTGATTTTCCATTGAAACTTGTACCTATAATCTCTCAAATTCTCAACTCAAAGTCCATCAATATTTTTAACTCCATCATCCACTTATACACAAAATCAAGGAAAACTTACTTGGATAATAACAGCCAAAATTGTGGCTCATAAAGTTGCTCTCTTCTTTTGTATTAGCAGATCTTTATTATCTAATGGAAAAATATTTAACACTCCCTTTACTTTTTTACAAATCTGCTAAAATAGTTATCAGTGAGAATATTTCAATATCATTTATGGTCTTTTGAGATTTAATATTTTGTTTCAAAGCATTCTCTATTACTACATCTTGAGCTATTTGATTTGAAACCTATTAAGTTGAACTTTGCAATTGCTTATGTTGTCAGATAATTTCCCTTTTGCACTCTTCATATAGTTAAGGGAAATTAGTTTGTCTCTTTTTCTACAATTTTTTACGTTTTTTTCTTAAATCCAATTTTTTCTCAATTTTTCCAGATTTTCTTAAAAAATCTTATACTTTTGGTCATTCATTCATTGCATGATTATGACAATTATTTCTTATTGTATCAAGTTCATGCTCAATATATCCCATAACAGAGCTTCCATCGAATCTACCTAAAAGACATGACCATCCAAAAATCTTTGGTTTTCATTTGAAGCTAACAATATCATGCGACTCAATGCATCTTAGGACAACTTTATCCATCATGTTCACTCATTGCATGGAACAAGCAATACATGTGTGCAAGAGAAGACACTTATGCCACTTTACCTACTAACATAACTGATAGAAGCAACACTTTTTTTTGAAGGAGGTGGATCTTGTTGAAGTGGTTGTGATTAAATCTTTCTACATCTTTCCTAAGTTAATCATATGGTCTTCCAACTCAATGGCATGTTCCAGACCTTCTCTCAAGTCTATAGCATTTTCTTCCTTGAGAAAGAAAGCAACTTTTGAAGGCAGAGATTTGATGAAGTAGCTAAGAAGAATCTCAAAGGAAGGATTTAGAGTGTTGGCAACTTTGGTAACTAGATGGTTGAATCTTGAAATGAACACTCATTAATCCATTTTCATTTGTCTTGACATTTGAGAGTTGTGGAAACAAAAATGACTGAAACATGTAGGAAACTTCTTACTCATATCCAACTTGTAATTGAACCAACAGCAAGATGTTGAAACCAATTAGCTATTGTGCAATGTAAGGTTTTCACAAACAAGCGAATTACAACATCTTCATGTGTAACACTTAGAATTCCACATGTAGTGGTGAAGAATGCAATGTGTTCATTAGGATGTTGCTTCCCTCACCATTGAAATTGGGAAAATTCTTTTATGATCCACAAGGAAGCTCATGATTTTTTGTCAATGCCAATAGACCAATTTGATTTCCCCATGGCAGCAATAGTGGTAGACAATTATTGTTGATGTGGTTTCCCTCTTGATTAGCCATAGGAAGTCTTCTTCTAAAATTGAGAAATACTTGTGAACTCTCGACCCTTTGTGCCAAACTTTGTATGTTGCAACGGATAAGACAATAGCCTTATATCGTTCCCTAGCAATATGCAAACCAAACCAAAACAAAGACCTTGTATGGCCCTAGTATCAACAGATTTGTATACAAGAAACCCAATATCACAAGTTTTATCAATTGATTAGAATAGGAAAGATGGTTACTCAATGGTACTAGCTTGTGCTAATAAACTAGATGTTATAGATGTAACACTAACACAAAATACATACCATTTTTTAGTAGCTCAATAACATTCTTTTAATGGAGTCCCTATCCTAATATTTGTCTCTTGTACCTACGACATCTCCTGAGTCCAAGTAACTATCATTTAGCTTCATCAATAAAAGCATTGGGCACCATGATTCAACTCATAGTTGTATTGATATAATCAAATCTCCTTGAGCATTGCAAAATCTTCCACCTATTTGTTTGTTTCTTTGCCAACATCTAAATCATAGGTCAATGTGGGTTGGCAATCTGTGTCTCTAGAAACTCTGCTAACTCCAACATGACTAGGGCTACCTATAGTCACCCCATTGAAGTTGATTTTAAAAGTCCCTAGGTGAGGGAGTCCAAAATGTCTAAGGCTTGCTACAGCTATAGAGATTTATCCTGTTATTGGCTTCTAGATGTTTTCCGGCAATCACTTGGGAAAAATTGATTTATTTCTAATAATTTTAATAATTTGCCATTTTCGGTATCAATCAATTGTAATATCCCTTGCAACTTCTGATCTAAATTATTTCCTTCAAGGAATATCGTTAGGTTCACCAAAACATGAAACAAAGATCTTGGTTACTAATGCCCTCTAACACTTCGGGATTTTTCACCTAAAGGAGAAGGATAGACCAAAATGGCAATGCTCACACTTCTTGAAACCACTGATGTATTCCTTACAAGATCTGACCTTAGTTTGCTGATTTAGGTCTCAAGGAATATCGTCAAACACTTCTCATGCAATCTCTTTACTAGCTGTTTCTGTATTTTCAGTTTGTTTGTCTGCTTGAAAAGATTTCAATTGTAGTCTAGAAGCTTGCAAATTAACTCTACAATGTCTAAGCAATGTACTAGATGCAAATACAATTTCTTTTTGGCTTTTTGGATGCAAATACATGAACTCTACTTGAGAAATATACTCCTACAGCCAACTGACATTTTTACAAACAATTGGCATGCAAGCTAATATGCTGATTATGTATGCTATAAGATAGACATTACATCAAACATATGGTATGCAACATTAATCTCCTTTATTGTATGCAATCCGAAGTACAATGATGCTATGTATTTGCCAAGACTCTTGGCTTACAATGAGATATACAAACAATGCCAAATCTGATTCTGGGTAATCACCTACAGCAGCAACACTAAATGACTAAGATGACAATGCAAACTACTTTAAATTGCAAGAGGAACCTGGTTATAATAGTACCCAATGATGATGTTGAAGAAACAATCAATATCCAATGAAATGAGCTCCTTCCTAGTCCAAGTCAATGACCTCTCCCAGCCGCCCCTGTTCTGATGTAGAATGACAATATAAAATTATATGTAGACTCCAAGTCTTCTAACAAGCACCAAATATCATCACAATATCCTCACAAATGGAGCGCTTCTACTAGGAAGAGAAATCGATGCACATATGATCCTCCATGAATAAAATTATGGTCTTCATGTAGCTGATATGATGACTGTAAATTTAAAACCAGATCTTTATTTATTCTCCAATCTGCAAATGCAAATCTCTAATGAACTCTACAGCTGAAATGCAAAGCTATCTCCAACTCCAAAATCGAACTCATCACAAAATTGGCCCTTGGCCACAAATTTTGGCACCAATGAAAGGACTAAGTTATCCTCTCCAATCTACAACCCTTCGGAGGATATTTCACCACCTCAATTATGCTAATCAATGGAAGTTTTCATTTCCAAAGATTAATGGTTGTTAACTGCAGTAACCCTAGGCTCCACAATGGACATATTAAAAACAATATCAATTTCTTGGATATCCAAAAATGAGCTCTTAAGATCCTTTTATACTTTTCATGGGGGAGCTCACACACTTTTCTTGCCAATGTGGGATAAAAGATATATTTTCCCTTTAGCATACATATCTCCACATACTTTAATTTTATTTAGTAACTTTATGATATAATATTTTATTTAAGTCACTTTATTAGATTAATTAAATATAAGGTTACTTTATAATATTTATTTATTTAATAACCTTACAAATAATTAATTTAATTATTTATCTCCCTTATTACTCCCAAATCAACTGAGTCCAAGACCCCATCAACCACAAGCAATATCAGGCAAAAATGGGGACATTACATCAATCCATTCATCAATATGCTATGAATCAGAAAAATAGTCAACAAACATAATGGTGGAAACAAATGTCAAATGCAGCGTTAAGGATATCAATCATATTTACTATTAATAAAGAAAAAAATTAATACAGTAAAAGACAAGGTTTCTGCAATCCATGAAATTAAGATAACAAGCTTCTAGAGAAATCTTCATTTGCAGATTTCCAGGCATTCACAAACTAGCTATAGCATTCATCTCATAACCAATAAATGTTTCATACCATTAGATACACACTCCATGGGAATTAAAGAGAGCAGTGCAGATGTCTTACTTAAGTGGATTTGCCAGCAGCCGCTGTCCGATGGTAACAAAACTAGTCTCTTGATTTGACATAAACCAAGCAAGTGATGACACACTGCACCAAACAATAGCACAATCCTTGTTCACAACAAAAGTAATATATTTTATCACTATTGAGATGTAAGCTGTATGTCATGTTGTTAATCATTATTTTGATTATTCTATCAACACACATGTTCAACTTATAATTCACCATATAATAGATGTAGATTTCATTCTTTGATCCTTGTGAATGAAAGCCTTTCTTTAACACACCTGCCAGTAAAGATGTGCTCTCTAAGACCAAGAATTGTTGGCGACCGAACCCCATGGTTTTGAAGAAATTCCTCCAACAAATTTCTCATTTTGAAAGCTTCTTCAAGATAGTTGTCCTGTAGTAAGAGATAAGTTGCCCTAAATTAGATATCACATAAGATAACAACCAGAAAAGAAAATATTATTAAATATTTAGAAGCTAAGTATACCTGATTCATATCAATTGCTTGAAGACCTTCACCACGAGTGAAAATAATGGCATGGTTTTGGTTTTCTGGCTTCCCTTCACCAAGGTTAGCATTACCTGGGAGCTTGATGCGATAGATATCCTGGAATTAATGTAAATTT
Organism: Sequoia sempervirens; assembly: GCA_007258455.2. Classification (NCBI taxonomy): domain Eukaryota; kingdom Viridiplantae; phylum Streptophyta; class Pinopsida; order Cupressales; family Cupressaceae; genus Sequoia; species Sequoia sempervirens. Next base: position 74,363,047 of record VDFB02072274.1, on the reverse strand, counting down.
ACCACTAATAATTATCACAAAACAAGTGGGCCACCTTGATGATATCTCTGTTAACTAGGCATTTAGCTTAATTCACCACTATGGTAATTCCACACATCAAAGAAAATCTTATTTAGCCAGTATATATTAAAAACACACATCCAGTTATGTCTTTTGTTCCCGTTTTATATCATCAATATGATAAACATACATTTACAATTATGATATTGCTATCAAGATTCAACCGTGTAGTTTCTTCAAGTCAAACTCATTGACCCATGTCTCATGAGAAGTGATTCACAAGAACCCATCTCTAATGATAATGAATGGTCCGCTATGCATCTAGGTGATTCGGGAGGTCACCCATCCCAGTACTACTCCAACTCAAGTGTGCTTAACCATGGAGTTTTCCCTAAGTTTAAGCCCACTTAGCTTGCAACCCCATTTACAAGCCAAAGAAAAGTAAAAGTATCATAGATCCTTAGACATGAAATTTTTTGAAGTGTTTTCAAAGTAAATGTGTCAGGAGGAGTCCTTGCTATATGTAAAAAAATATAAAAATTTGAAGGAAATTTGTTTGCCTGGCAGTGAGTCACTATAAAGAAGACTGCAGTTACCACAATATGCTAATTTTTGCAAAATATTTAAGTTTAGAATAAAATAATATAATAGAAACAATGTCTGTTGGAATACTATAGCACACATATACAATAATTTATTTCATCATTGTGTAAATGATAATAATAGCACGTTATTATTAACCATAGCTAGTTTGCTAGTTTGTTGGGAATGCCTAGCCTGGTCAGTTATTCCTTTGACTAATTTTCCTTTGTATATATTCATTCTACCTTCAATAATCAAATTGCTCATTGTTTCCCGATTTCATTATTGTATCAAACCATTTCAATCCTGCCCTATAAAGTCATGAGGAGTTATACTGAAGAGGTTGAATAATCTAATAAAACTTCCAATGGTAATCTGCAGTATTTGTACTGTAGTTGTAGAGCTGCTGCCAAATGTGCAAAGTGCCATTGCAAGTGCATCTAAAGATTCCAACAGAATGCAAACATGGATGATATTGTGAAAAGACCTAGTTTTGAAGGAATGTCCTCTCTCAAGCAATGGAGGTTCTTTGGATGAACAAAAGTCTAATTCAGGATTTATTTCCTTCTAGGGATTTGGTCTGATATCATGAGGTAGTAAAAACCAAACCAATGGTGCTTGCTCTTCCACAAAAACAAAATATCATGCTGAAGGTGAAGTTGTCAACGAAGTGATATGGTTATATCACAGCTTGACAGGAAAGGGTGTACTTGAGACACAACTCACAATTCTGTTTTGCAATAGCCAAGGAGTGTTTAAGTTTGTTCATAATCGAATTTTCCATCAACACGCTAAGCACATTGAGATTCAATGGAACTACAGCCACAAGCATGTCCAACAGCAAAATATTCAGCTCCAGTATTATTCCAATCAAGCAATGTGCTAACATCTTTACCAAATTTCTTGCAGCAGTGAATTTCGAAGCTTTTCACACTTGCTGACTTGAACTCTTGAGAAAATGATGTTATAAGTGGGGGGGATAGTTGGAATATTATGGAACATATTTAATAATTCTATTACATCATCTATAAATGTCAATAATAATAATAATAAAACATTATTAGCAACATAAGGTAGTTTGGTACTTGGTCGAGTATGCCTGGCCTAGTCAGTTATTCCTTTCGCTGAGTTTCCGTTGTATATATTGCATTCTACCTTGAATAAATCATTCATTGCTTCCCAATTTCATAACATCTATAACTATTGTGACAATTTATAATTTAGGCATTGTTTTAGTGCACATCTTCTAATTAGATAAACCTTCCAGATGCAATCTTAAAGCCAGATTTCTTCAAGAAAGACTAGATTAGCGTCAAACGGCATTAAGTCAAAGTAGTACCTGATCATGATCCTTTACTGCCTTTGCAAGAACTGAGTAATAGACCTTCTGTGACTTATCTTTTACTCTCTCTTCTATTTCATCAATATAAGCTACACGTAGAGATGGGTATCTGTGAAAATGATAAAACTTTGATCAAAATCAACATAGTACAGAACACCAATTTGAACAGCATTAGCCTGTCACAACCTCAACCATAATTAAATAGGTGCTCTTGAACATACGTCACCATAAGGTTCAATATGTCTTGAGCACGAGGATCACCAGATCTCTTATGTATGCCATAAAGTTGGCATGACACCACATATGTAAATTTTAGATCTGCCACTGCCTGCAACTGTGCCCACAATGCTCGCTGATTTCGTTTTTGCTCATCTGGAAGGCATTCTTGTGCTCTGTATCCAGCCAGGAGTTCTGCACAACAAATAGAAAAATGAGGCACCTACTCAACTCTTTCTTTTAAGCCTTTAAGTCATTCTTCCTATATCACAAATAAGTGTTCTTATGGCAATCACATTTAATAACCACACCTGGGTTCCACCCCAGTTTATCCACATACTGCAACTTAGAATTGTATACAAAATAGTCACAAACCTTCCGGTTTTGCCATATCCAAAAATGATTGAAGCTCTAAGGCTTTCCTGTAGTACATCATGCCTCTGACTGCAATCATAGCAGTGCAGGAAAACAATAAATATATGGCTGATGAATGAATGGATAATCATAAAGTTTTAAATATTCTGATGCAATATGGATGCCACATTTCACATTGGTTTTATCTTCAGGATAAACCTTGATCCTCTTATACCTGTCCGAGTGAGCGTCTGTCCTCTATAGGATGCCCAGTGCCGAAGTTCATGAACATTAGCTGCATCTGCCAAAACCTCCTCTTCTGTTTCACAATTTATTCTCTGTAGGAAGTTCTTCCACTCATCTGTTAAATAGCATGTAAGTCATAAATGTCACAAATAGTTGACTAACAACAATAAATAATAAAACTTTTGCAACTGTTCTCTCCAAGTCATATGGACTGTGGTACAGGTTTTTGACCTGGGTAAATTTTTTGCAAATAGAAAATAATTGACACGCCATCTTCATTCTCCAGCTGAAGCGCATCCTTTGAAAAGAGAACATCCTCCTTGTAGTATGGTGTCAGAACACTGCAAAAAAGGTTTGGTCAACATTTCCTCCTTTATTGAGAAGTGTTGAAAGGTTGTCATAGGAGCCACTACTACTGAGAAATTTGAAATTGACAAAAACACAGCAACAAAAAACAATAAATGTGTGCATAATTTCATTTGAAAAACACAAGAAAAACTGATAAACATGGATGACTCGGGGATGGAAAGGTGTTTCAATTGAAAGTGCCAACATCTTTTTGTTTGGAACAGGAGACTCCTGGAATGCAACAGTAACTTCAAACACATTTCATACCCAAAGACTGCAAATCTGAACTAATTTCTTTAGCTAACCAACTCTTACCCACAGAGGAGGGAGTTGTGCCTTGTTCAAAGATGCCATATCTCAAGTTCATCCTGTCCCGGCAACAGAGGATCTGCTTAAATATCTGCATCTGCACTCCCAAAAACGGTAACCAAACCCTCCTTCCTACCTATAAAGGACAATGGTGGCTATTCAAAACTGGATACCTTACCTGGATTCATTTCCCTCTAGACAAAACAGAAAAGTCATTGTGGATTCCTAAGAAGAAAACACTTATCTATCATTTTATGGGGGAATACCTGGGCCCCAAGACACTTAAAAAACTGGATATATTTCCAGTTGAAACCTTCGAGATCCACAACTATACTTATAATGACAAAACAATACTTCTGCCATATTCTCCATCCAAATGAAAAAAGCCACCATCTTGCAAGCAGCTGCACAGTTTATGAATAATAATGGAATATTTATGAAACCATGGACTCCAGCCTTTAGTTCCATGCATAGATGCAAAACTAATGGAAAACTCAGCGAGTTTCTTTTGCATGCCGAGTATTTCTGCCAGTTACTCGCCATCCTTTACTTGCCCTGCAAATGACAAAAACACGGCGAGTTCATGCTAAAAACACAGCCGCTCAGAAAAGTGTCTCCCTGCGGCCGCTAAAAAGGCATTTTCATTTCATTTTTTCAGTCTATCAGTTGCTCTCCTTCACGAAAAACACTCTCCCAAAATGGTGTACACCACGAAGGTTTGCTGCCCCCGAACCCCATGAGGGGCGCTGCCCCTTGACCCCGCTGGGGGCGTTGCCACCAGACCCCTACGAGGGGCACTTCCCCTCGACCCCATTGGGGGTATGACCCTCAAACTCCATTGAATTCATTTGATTTTATAGGGACTCTCCAAGTCCAAGTTTCCAAGTTTGTCTACATTTACAAGTCTTCATCTATAATATCATCTAGTTCTACCTCTCCCCTAGTTTTCACTAGACATGGGAAGAGGAAGATGTAAATTTGTAAAATATATTGATGTAGTAACTACTATTTACTTTCAGCTTTACAAAAACAATTTGCTATTTTCATTGTGTTTCAGACTATCAGTATCAACGCATTCCACATGAGGATGCCATTTTGTACCCAATTTGCTTTCAAATCAATCAAATACAACTAGACTCAACTTGTTTCTTTTATGTACTCATTTATTGACTCATTGGATGCATCTTATCATTGAATTTTGCAAAAAAAATGCGTTTTTAATGAAATTTAAGCAATTTCTTAAGTTGTCGAGTTTTTGTGGAGTCGAGATTTTTGGGCTTGGCGAGTTTTTCAACTATGGTTCCATGCATTGAGAAAGTCCCAATTTGGGTCCATTTATCAATCCTCCCAAGTGAATTTAGCATGAATTGTCATTAATTGCAAAGAATTGTCAATAATAAGCAAATGAATAGCACCTGAAGACTCAACCTACACCCAGGTATTTCAATTATGAAAAAAAAAGTGTTGCCGTAAACCTGGAACAACCTCTTCAGGACAGGCTCAATCTGTCACTTGGAAGTATTGATGGGGACAGCTTTTAGACTGGCAACATACCCTTCTAGTGAAGAATATGCCACCTTCAAGAACAGTTGGCAGGGCTACATCCCCCTCACCATATGCCTAGAACACCTCCAAGATTTAAGAAGTAAACCCACCCGAAATAAACCAGTTCGAAGGAGACAGAAGCAGAGATACTGGTAGAAAGCTAGCAAAAAAGAAACTGAATTATGAGAGTAATATTTATGAAATGAGTTCCAATGATGATGTACTGCGATAATGATGTAAGCTATTACTAAAATAAAAATTCACCAAGTGATTGTATTATAACAGAAAAATATTTACAAAAAAGTCTATCCAGATCACAGTAGCATTACCTGGGAAAAACACACAGTTATCACAGCACAAGGCCAGGGCCATGCCAGTTTGAATCAGCTAGTCATTTTTTTGGAAAAAAGAAAACAATAGTTGTTTTACAGGTGAGCTTTCATAAAACCTGCCCCCTTTGATTGTAAAGCCTGGGTTTTTCAATAGCACATCATTTTCTTGTTTAAATCATAGGTTTTTATTATTTACACATGATTGAAGATTTGATAGTAACTGACAACATTGAACAAATTCTATACTACATCATATTGATTTGGTGCCAGAATCAAAACTTCCCAACCAAGTTGCCCACCAATTATCTCCAAAAAAATATGTAAAAATGAGAAGGCATAATGTTGAATTGTTAGAAAAAGGATCATAAGGGAGCACATGAGCCTTTGTGCCACACCAACTTTACTCTAACCTTAAAAGTGAGGAAAAAGGAGAATGTGTGCGGACTTTACAGTAAGGTACCAATACCCCCTTCCTAGAATGGATGACATACTAGACTGCTTGGCAGGTGCTATGATTTTCTCCAAGGTTGATTTGAGAAGTGGTTACCATCAAATCCAAATCCAGGAAGGGGATGAAGGGAAGACAGAATTTGAGGCTGAGTATAGTTTATATGAATGGTTGGTGATACTTTTCGGAATGTCTAATGCCCCAGCCACTTTCATGCCCACCATTAAGCAGGTATTTAGATCCTACATTGGAAAACTTGTTATAATCTATTTTGATGACATCCTAATTTTCAGAAGGAAAACAGAAGAACATTAGCACCTACAAATTGTGTTTGATACACTTAGAAGGGAAAGGTTCTTCATTAACCTTGAGAAAAGTGATTTTTTCCAACCGCCTACTTTAATGAAAACTTCAATGATGCCCAGAAGAGGTATGGTACTTATGAGTATGCTATTGTTCAAACATCGAAATAGTGGAGGCACCACTTGTTACATAGGGAATTCATCTTGTTGATGGACAATCAAGTGGTGAAATACATCAACTCTCAAGCCAAATTATCTCATATGCATGCCAAGTGGGACTCCTTTTTCCAAGGTTATACATTTGTTGTTCAACATTTGAGTGGAAAAACTAATGTGATGGCTGATTCTTTAAGTAGGAGGCAACCTACTTGTCCCAATGAACAAACGAGATTGTTGGGTTTGAAGAAATGAAGGGAGAATATGCAGCTGGAACTTATTTCAGCAAAGTTATTGCTACTCTCAATAGTCCTACTATTGCAAGAAGTGAATTCTCTAAAGACGACTTATTGGTAAGTTATTTTATGTTTATAGGACTCCAACTTTGTATATCCTTGGGGTTTAAGAGGGAAAAATTGATTTAGAAAGTGCATTCAAATGGCTTGGGAGGACACTTTGGAAGAGACAAAACTTACAGCTTGGTAAGTGGGAATTTATTTAGGCCTCATTTAAGGAAGGATGTGAATAAGCTTGTTTGTATATGCAGAGTTTGTCAAGTTTCTAAAGGAGGATAGCAAAGCACAGGCTTGCACAAACCCTTACCTATTCCCAAGGGACTATGGATAAACATCTCCACAGATTTTGTCAAGTTTACCTCGTACTCAGCAAGGAAATGATTCTATTCTTGTTGTTGTTGACCGATTCTCGAAGATGGCCCATCTCATTTCATGCAAAAGGACTACAAATAAAAAGTAAGGTTGCTGATTCATTCTTTAGAAAGATTGTCTGCCTACATGGAATGCTCAAGACTTATGAATGATAGGGAAATGAAATTTTTGAGTCACTTTTGGAGGACTTTGTGGAGAAAACCTCAGTTACTGATTTGGATACAGGTGCGAGTACGACTATTGGAACCTGATACAACAGTATGGCAATTTTTTTCCTTGGGTACAAGTACAGGTATGGGAATATATATATATATATATATATATATATATATATATATATATATATATAAAACTTAGAAACATATGTTTAAAATTTAACATATATTGAATATTCTATAATCTATATTATTAATATTAATAATATATATTATTATTAATTTATATACAATCTAAAATAAAATAATAATATTATTATTATGATAAATCTATAATATAATAATAAATAATATCTATTATTATTTATACAAATTATAATCTATATACTATTAGTCTATTAATAATATTATATATTATTATAGTCTAAGACTCACTCTAATACTATAAGTCTATTTTTCTATAATTTATAATATTAATATTAATAATAATTTATAATATATATTATTATTAATTTATTATATAATCTAGAAGAATATATATAACAATTAATATAATTTAATATAAATAATAATATATATTTAACAAATATTTAATATACTAGAAAGTGAACAAAGAACCCTCAATGCGAAGTAGTAATCTCATATAAAAATAAAACAAAAGCAGGAGCGCATCACAACCAAGAGAGACTTTTGCTCTCCCTTTTTCAATTGGCCATACGAAAGTAGGAAACCCAGGTTCATAAACTGGCCAAACGATATTCCTTCAGGCTAGAAGAACACATCCAAACTAAGCAATAGACAGAACAATGCTAGCTAAAGGAAATCAAACAAAAAAGAAGCGAACCATGGAAATCCATCACGAATTCCTCCAACTCATAGCAGGACAACACCATCAAGGAACCCCAATTTCTACATTAAATCCAAACCAAATAAGGAACGGAACTATAACAGCAGAAGGGTACCAAGAGATGCTCGCCAATCATAAACAAGCAAGGCCCAAATCAAACAACCAAAGAATCCAAGAGTGACCTAGGAGATAGATGTCCAAAGAGAAATAGAAAAAGACATAGAGTTACTCAAAGAAGTAGCCATAATATGCAAAGTTATAGGCAAAAGATCAAGATCTGAAATAGAAGGATGGGCTAGAACCAATTGGGTCACTGATCATGCAATTAAATTTCTTCCCAACGGGTTCTTCTTGGTAGCCTTCCTATCAAAGGAAGACAAAGACAAGATCTTAAGCGCTGGAACTTGGGAAATGAATGGATGCCCTCTATATATGCAAAACTGGGAACCCAACTTTGATGCCAGAATGCATGAAGCCTACTCGGAGCCTAAATGGATTAGGCTATACAACCTACCCATCGAATTTTGGACAAAGGAATGCTTGGGAAAAATCGGCAAATCGCTTGGCACCCTCTTGGATATGGACACAGGTAGATTGGAACAAAGCTCCTACCTTTATGCTAGAATCCAGGTGGCAGCAATAAGGAGAATACCAAAAGCCATATCATTAAAAACCAAGGAAGGAATCTAGAAGCAGAAACTAGAAATAGAAGCCAATCAACACTACTGCTCTAAATGTGGTCACAGGAACTACTCAACAAAATCATGTCCAAGACCATCAAAAACAATCAAGGTATGGAGAAAGGAGACCCCTAGGGAAGTAGACAAGCCAAACAACAACCATACCAAGGGAGTCACAAAAGAAGTAGAGGCATTGAAAACAAATCAAACACAGCAAAGCATTATGGTTGAAACTGAAAATTATGAGGACCAGGATGGGCCTATTGACCCTTTGTTCAATACCCAAAAGGAGAGACAATTCCTCCCCTCAGAAAACGAAAAAGAGGATGAATTCGATGAGCTTGACATAATAGAGCAAAGGAACATTGCCTAGTCAATATCCAAGATGATGGAACCTTCTAAGAAGAACAAAAAGAAAAGAGGCAAGAAATCTAACAAACAAAAGTGCGAAGAGATGTCCTAGGAAAAAGGAATAAAGAGTGTCAAAAACTTTTGGAAATTCAACAAGGGAGAGGAGCACTCCTTGCTGAAAGCACCATGAAGATAGCAACCCGGAAAGTTAGGAGCCTAAATGCCCCTAACAAAAGGTGCTTAGTCAAATGCCAACTAGAAAAACTAGGTGCAGATATAGTTATTGCAAGAATCTAGACTAGAAGATGAGGGTTCCAAAGTTTTTCACTCCAAAGGATGGGAAGAAGCATATACTAAATCCTTTGGCACAACTGGAGGGTTGGGGATTCTTTGGAGAACCAACAGTGTAAATGTCGACATAAGTGAAAAGCATCCCTTTTGGATGAAAGGCAAGGTTTCTAGCCTAACTACCAACCTTAAGTTCACACTGTTCAATATTTATGGCCCTGCAAGGGTGCAAGAAAAGAACAAACTATGGGAATCCCTCAGCCAACAGCTAGCAAACAAGGAAGGTAAAGTAATACTGGGAGGAGACTTCAATGTTGTATTAAAGCTAGAAGAAAAGCTAGGTGGATCAAATAAAATATCAACTTCTATGCACGACTTTGGGCGATTCCTATCAGAAAATGACCTAATAGATGAACCTACTAAAAGTGGACTATTCACATGGTCAAATAAAAGGAGTGGAGGAAGATGCATAAAGAGAAGTTGGATAGGTTCCTCTTCTCCCAAGATTGGTTGGAGACCAGCGTCACCCTGGGAGCCTTCATCTTACTCATTGTTGGCTCAGACCACCTACCTACCAAGCTAGCCATTACATCTAAGAGAACCCAAAAGAAGAGCACCCTTAAATGTGGAAAAATGTGGTTCAGAAAGCCAGAATTAATCTCCCTTCTTGAAGATTGGTGGAGAGAAGCCCCCAAATGTGTGGGAACCAAAAGCTTCATCTTCTAAAGCAAGTTGAAATACATCAAAAGCAAGCTGCTAGAGTGGAACAGAATAGTTTTTAAGAATATCTTCCTAGGAAAACAAAGGTTGGAACAAGCCCTATCAAAACTAACGAGAAAGTAATAACTCATGGAATGTTCCAAAATGACTACATCAAAGAAAACGAACTAAGATAAGAATACAAAGAGATACTGGCAAGAGAAGAGGAGTTTTGGAGGTTCAAATCAAGGGAAACATGGCTCTGTGAGGGTGATGCCAATACAAAATGCTTCCACAACACATCTAAAAACAAGAAAGCCTATAAGAGGATAACAAGCATTCAGAATCATGAGGGAAGAACATTAGAGGACACAGAAGAAATTCAGGAAGAAGCAAATGACAGTTGTAACCTTGGGGAACTGACAAAGAACATCCCTAAGGAGATAACAGAAGAAGACAATCAGATGCTGGCCGCTCCATTTACAAAACATGAAGGAAAGATATCTTCCAGATGTACCTAGACAAGCCCCCAGGCCCTGATGGATTTTTGGCCTTCTTCTATCAAAACTGTTGGCACTTTTTGGAGACTGAGGTATGGGAAGTTGTAGAGGAATTCGGGACTAAGAAAAAGTTCATCAAAGACATCAATAACACAGCCTTGGTCCTAATACCTAAGAAAGAAGAATACTTTGATATGGGGGACTATCGCCCCATCTCCCTATGCAACACAATATATAAGATAATTTCTAAAGCTCTAGCCAATAGACTAAAGATAACTCTTGACAAAATAATCTTGACAAATCAAAGTGGCTTCATTCTTGGTAGGGAAATAATAGATAGCATTACCATAGGAAACAAATCCCTACACTCAAAAAATAAAGACAAATTGCAAAGCATGATAATCAAATTGGATGTGAGCAAAGTCTACGATAGAGTCAAATGGAGATTCCTAATGAAGGTGATGGAACAAATGGGTTAATGCAAGGAATGGTTGATGAAATGAAATGAAATGAAATATTTTAATAACGTCCACGAGGCCACAGCAGCCTATGGGACCCAGGAACAGCACAAGACCACCACCGAAAAGAGAAGACCCTAAACAGCCTGAGATCTTCGCTCGAGATTAGCTCTACGACAGTGAATTTTGATGATGTAATTTGCAGATTTGACCAACCTTTCCTCCTCAAACAAGGTATTTAAGTTGTCCACTTGTAAGATGTCCCCATAAGTGACCCGAATATCTTTGTATGCTGAGCACTCCATAACAAAGTGCCACTCTGTCTCCACTAATCCCATGTCGCAAAAACGACATATTCTTTCTTCCCACTCTTCTTTAGGAACCATCCATCTGCCCGTCTCACATCTAAGACGATGTGAGCTAGTTCGGAGTTGAGCTATCAACATCTTTGCTCTCCATTTAATATTTGCTCCTATATATGCCTTTTCATCATGGTCCCCCTTAGGATTGAATTCTTTGATATAATAGTCTTTTTTTCGCCCTGATTGTTTTGTCCATAAAGCTTTTTTGAATTTTTGTTTCACATATTTTTTTATTTCTTCATTTGTACTTGGACAATCTTGCATATTCACACCCCACTTTTCCATCCATTTTTTGTTTTGTTTCATCCATGTATTCCTTCTTCTATCCAACTTTTCTTTTACGATTAGCTTAGGCCACCGATGGTCGTCCATGTTTTGAACCTTTTGAAGGTAACATAGTAACCGAATCATCGCGAAAGCCTCCAAGGGAAAGGTGCCTGACTCCGCTAGTAAAATCTCATAAGGTATCGTGGTTTTGAGTTTAAGGCTGCTAACAATTAGATGCTTTTGAATTCTTTCCACTTGCCTCCATTTCTGATCTGACATGCTGCTGCCCCAAATTTCGCACCCATATAGAACCACCGGGGTCACAAGTAAGCCAAACAACGTTCTCTTGGTTTTCCAATCCCATAGCTCAGCATTTCTACATCTGTTTTGTAGAGAGTAGAGCGCTTTCCAGCCTCCTTGGATCCTTTTTGCTCTACAAGTTTCCCAACTGAGCTTATAGTGAAAATCTAGCCCAAGGTATTTGTATTCATCTACAATTTCCAGCGGATTGCCCTCAAAGATAAAGCTAATTTGCTGTTTTTTCCTTCTCAGAGAGAATATCATAATTTTGGTTTTACTAGTATTCACTTGCATCCCAACTTCCTGACAAAATGATTCAAGAGCTTTCAAATGTTTTCTTAACTCATGTGCTGTTTTAGCAATCAAAATGAGATCATCGGCATACAAGAGCAATTTTATTACATAATTGGCCAACTAAATACCTTCCCCACCAACTTTGTCTATCCACTCTTCCAACTTGTCAATGTAAAGCCCGAATAGCGTTGGGGAAAGCGGGCAGCCTTGCTTGACTCCAATGTCACTGCCAAAGCACTCCGACATACCTTCATTAGTTCTGATTTTAGCTCTGACCTGCTCATACAGCCTATGAACAGCCGCCCTAAGAGCCCTTGGGACTCCCAGTTCCTCCATTGGTTAAGTATGATTTATTCTTGCCTCTCAACGGCAAGATACTTTCGATCTTGGTGAACAACATTTCATCGCGGTTTCTTCAAAAGCACAAATGGCTTAAGGCAAGGCGACCCCATCTAGCCCTTCCTTTTGTTATTATGGTAGAAGCTCTCAGTAAAAACATAGCAAAGTCCCATAATTAAGGCAACTGGAGGGGACTACAAATAGCCCCAAACATGGAGCCCCTCACCCACCAACAATTCGTAGATGACACCCTCTTGTACGAAGAAGCATCAATCAGGGAAGCAATCAAAATCAAAGATTGTTTGGAAGAGTATATTTCAGTATCTGATCAACAGATCAATAAAGAAAAGTTGAAAATCTTCTTCTTCTATACAAAAAAAAAGGTGCAAAGGAAAATAGCTGACCTTCTAGGATATTCAGTGGATGTTTTACCATGAAAATATCTGGGTGTTCCAATCTTCAGAGGTAGTATTAGAACTAAGCTATGGGTGCCAATAAAGGAAAAGTGCAGAGAAAAAGCTTTAAGTTGGGAAGGTAAATGGCTAACCCTTGCAGGTAGAATCACCATGATTAAAGCAGTGCCAGTATGGACAACATTCTAAAGCATTTCCTGTGGAAAGGCTCAAACTAGGATCATAGAATTCCACTAGTTCATTGGGACATAGTTTGTAAACCACAGGATGAAGGTGGCATAGGGATCTGTAACCTAAAAGCACATAACTAGGCTTTAGGAGCAAACCTCATATGGAAGATGTACCAAAAACCCCAACTACTTTGGTGCCAGATCTTGCAGAATAAATACTTCGCCTCTAGAGAACTCGAAAGAATCTTAACAATTGCAAACCCTAGAGGGGGCTCCCACATCTGGAACTTCATGATTAACAACAAACACTTGATTACAAACCACTTATCCTGGCAAATAAACAATGGATGGAAAGCTGATTTCTGGCTGGACTCCTGAGGTGGGGGGGGCGGGGGGTACAAATCATTAATGGAATATCACGAACTAAAGGACCACATCCCAACACTAAGGGACAACCATGGCCAAACAATTAGGGAGTTCATAGTACCGGATGGAAGTAACAGTTGGATAGATTTTCAAGCCCTCCAAATGGAGGAACCAGCCAAAACCAAGTTAGCAAAAATAAAAAGGAAAGTATGCCTAAACCAACAAGAGGATAGGATAATTTGGTGTGGAGCCAAATCAGGTTCATACTCGGTAAAGCTGGGTTACCAGATTCAAATGGTACAAAGGGAGAAATATTGGCCAAAGAAGGTATGCTGGGGTCGATGGATATTTCCTAAAGCTAGCGCTTTCCTGTGGACCTACTTCACAAAAGAAATCTCACAGGTGATAGACTCAAATCCATAGGGCTAGAGGGTCCAAACTGGTGTGTAATGTGCAAAAATGATGAAGAAAGTGTTGATCACCTATTACTAAACTGCCCCTATGCAAAACAATGTTGGGATTGGCTCTAAAACAGCTTAAGTTGGACAACCACAAGAAACAACAATTTATGGGACTGCATACTTAGCTAGCTTATTTAGAAAAAAGACTCTTTCTGGGGTCTATCATGGCAAGCAGCCCCCTCCATTCTAGTTTGGAACATCTGGAAGGAGGCGCAACAAGTGAATCTTCCAAAACAAGGAAAAAGATCCAAAGGGGCTAATGAAAGACATTGAAAGGAATATCACAAAATGGTTCAGCTCCCATATAAAGCTACAAAGAAAATCAAAATTCACAACATGGGACGGGGAACTAATGAAAATATGGGATAAGCTAAAAGCTCCCCCCATTCTTTTGTTTGCCCTAGACCCAAAACTGAAGAGAAACAAGATAAAGTGGTTCCCACCACCATAGGGAAGACTTAAGCTATATATAGACGGAGCATCAAGAGGAAACCAGGGTAAAACAGGTATTAGATATATTATAAGGGATTCGCAAGGCCAAGTAATAAAGGCCATGTCAGTAAAACTTCTAGAGGCCACCAATAATGTAACAGAAATTGAAGGGATTCTAAGGGGCCTTCTACTATGCAAAGAACTAAATCTAAGGAATCTAGAATTAGAAAGTGACTCAATAGTGAGCGTAAATGCCATTGCCAGAGGTCAGTTCAGTGACTGGACCCTTCAATCCAAAGTTACTAGGATCAAGGAGTTGATGCAAGAATTGGAAGTAACTTCAATAAGTCATATCTACAGGGAGGCTAATAGACAGGGAGATCTCCTGGCCAACCAAGGAATAGAACAAGATGAAGAAATCAAGACTAGTTATCAAGAAGACTATGGGTCAAAACTACAAGCCATAATAGAAGAAGACCTTAAACAAGTAGAAGATGAAGGAGAAGAAGCCAGAGGAGTGGCCACTAGGTCAACCAACAGGTAAGTATCCCAAGAGGTATGTACGTAAGCCATAGATTCTCATCCCCCAACATCTTTCTAAAGTTAAAAATTTAAAACAAAAAGCTAAGGCAAGGTTAAAGGCCCTTGTACCCTAACATAAGCATAGAGCTGAAACTGAATCATTATCACAATCCATAATAAAAACACAAACTGCTCTTAATCCCGACCTAGCTTATCCTCAAGTTAACGCCAAACTAAGCATTGCAGAGACTCGCTAATAGAAGACCTAGCGGAACATAGAGAAGGATAGGCTCATAATGAATCAAGCGCTATGTGAAAAAGGCACCCATACTGACACCAACACCTTGACCAAGGTCCCAATAGCCATAGCTCACACAGTGAATTCAAAAAGAGTAAGAACAGGTTTCAAGGCTATCTCACTGTTTCGCCCTCACCTTCAAATAAAACAAAAGGCAAAACACATTGAATTCACCTTACCAGGGAAAGGAAAGAATAGGAATAAACTATAACAAGGCTGGCCTCGAGAAATTCCCAATTCAATGTTGACCCCTTTTCAAAAAGCGCCTTTAAGATCTCAAAAAGATGATCTTCCCTACTTTCCACCAATAACTCAAGCTCAACATATAGCACAACAAGATACAAAATAATGGAATCTAATATATTACATTTAAAATCTATCTTGGGTAACATTATCAGGTCCCCTGTACCTTGAACAATCTTTTTCGAACAAGCTGCATTCTTTGATCTGTAGTCCCTATCAATACCACCAAAAGGGTCATAACAATGGAACATGTAACCACAGCTTCGAAGCAATGAAACCAGCGTCCATTGATGCCCAATTGAGATCAAAAAGGCCACAACACTAAATCAATCCCATTCAACCTCCAAAAGGATAGAAGGTAGAAGCCCAAATCATTCCAATCAGGGCTAACAAAGAAGTGGGGTACTAAGCTTTGGGCGGAATGAGAATGGTCCCCCCTATTTTGCCAAAATGGAGCAAGTTAAAAAGAGGTTGTAACAAATTTGAAACAAATCCCAGTCGTCTTAACTATTTGTGAGGACACTGGGCCAGTATTTCAATTAAGACACGCGGTTGTGGTTGTGCATTATTCCTTTGAATCTAGACTTCCCACCTATATAACACCAACATAGGTACATATAATCACTCAATCAAATGCCACAAGGTTTGCCTTGAATCAGGCTAACCCTATAAAGGAGAGAAAGGGAATTTTGGCAAACCCATTGGTTTGCCCTCAACCAATCAATAACAATTGGAAAAAATACACTTCAAGCCCAACCTAGAATGAGGTTCTTAGCCCTTAAGTAGGTGTTCCCCTGCTACCTCAACAAAAATCCCTACTGAATCAGAAGGAAAACACCTCAGAACTAAACTCCTAGCTCAACTGGTCACAGAAAAGGAATTCTAATATTATACATGCTCCACATTTAAAATCCACCTCAATTTGTAACATAATTAGGCCACACAACATTAAAGCAATATCAAGGTATCAGACGCTGCCAAAGCTTTTCGTTACAAAAGCTAAAGTGTCACTACACTAGAAAAATAATCAATCCCTCAACCATCAAAAGACTAGGTCTGAAGCATCGAGCTCTAAATCCACCGTAGTCCATAGGAGAGCAGATGGGTCACATACCAAGGTCAATCTTAACTACTCCCAAAATAAGGAAAAAGAATAATAGGCAGTAGCCTAATTCTCTCTAACCAAGGCCAAGCGAGTGAAATATTCCGAGCCAAATTTTTTCAACTTTTCAATTACATTAAGCAGAGCAATACACAGTCGTTAGGGTTAGCTCTAAACCAAAACGATGCTAAAGCAACTCTAACCAAAATGTACACCAGGATCCTGATGTGGGCAAGGTGTGAACATTGGTCAGAGGATCTGAATGCTGAAACAGAGCTGGAAGGAACTCTAACCAAGGATGGCGCCAAGTGATGGTAAGCATATGGTCAGAGGATCTTAAATGAAATGCTGATACAAGAACTCTAACCAAGGATGCGTCGAAGAACGACGAGCATATGGTCAGAGGATCCCTACCATCTAATATGCTGAAAGCAAACTCAACACCAAGTATGTGCTACCCAATTCTAGTATGGAAATGAGGTGACCATATGGCGGAGAAAAAGAAATACAATTGCGATTACAGAATGTAAAGATGAGCATTACAAATCATGATAAAGCAAGATTAAAGAACTGCTGTCAGTACTACTGTCAACTTACAATATGAAGAGAATTCGCTTGCCAAAAGCATATGAGCATAACAGATTCGCATTACATCATATAAAAGAACTCTCCTTTGCTTAATCAAGGATGCCAAGGCCAATAACTTCTCTCAGAGACCAAAATGATAATTCTGATTTTCAACAGATCTGCACTTTAAATTAATGACCAGCAACTTATCACCATACTTAAATGCTCATATCTTCCTCACAACTCATCCAATTGACATGAAACGAAGTGCAATAGACCCTAATGATGAAGGCGACCAAGATAGGATATTGAAAACTGATCAAAAGACCCCAACTTAAATATGCACGAATTCCAAGACAAAAGCAAATGGTACGGCCCAGCAAGAGGGCGATTTCTCTTTAAAAATTCAATGCTTCTCTAAAAAATCTGAAACTTACAGAAAAGGTTCGCCCTTCACAGACAGAGAGATCTAAACAATACCCAGAATGAATCTTTTTGTATTTTTCGACTTATGAGTAAAAACAACAATCTGCTATGGAGAAAATGCAATTCCTGAATCTCTCTAATATGCATAAAACTGATCTACAAAGCCACACACTGACTACAATGCACAAATCCCACTACAATTCACTCAATCTACACTATCTCACCACTAGTCGCTATCTTTCAAGTGAGAAGCAATGCCAAGCTAGGAGGCTTACATTCCTCGAAGCAATTCCAAAGCCAATCCGGCAGCATAACATTCCTGTAGACCAAAGATAATCCAAATGAGAACCAATGGCTTCCTTTTATAATTTCCAGTTGACCCTTCTCGAAACCCTAATCTTCTTTTTTGAGTCAAACCCTAATTCTCCAATAGATGGCGTCCCACTTTCCCAAGCAATACTTGACTTTTTATTATAACCTTTATCTCTTCCTTGAAGTTGGCGTCCAACTTATGCTTGGATTAAATCTTTTTATAAAAAATATAATTAATTCCCTCAATGAAGCGCCCACCCATAAAGACATCTTTTAAAACAACTTAAAGTGAAGTTGCTAGGCCAAGGGGAAGTCAATGTTAAAATATAACATTAAAACATGACTTAATTAAAATAGTTCGAACTTATCTCTCAAATTATGCCCCAAAGCCAAAAATGAGTAAGCCAACTGATCTGTCTGAAGTAGAAAGCCGACCGTGCCAAAGCCAACAGGACCACTGCCAAAAATAGAATTTACTAAAAATAGTAAATTCCTGAAGATGCTCAGAATGCCAAGAAAAACATATCACTGCGAAGCTCTCTGAAAACCGAGAAAGAATCCACCATTGAATCAACCAACCTCAAGCAAGAGCATCCTTCAAAACATAAAACCCTAATTTCACCTTCTGAATAGCCTACGGGTCTCCGGAATAGGCCAACGGTCAACTGGAAAGATCATGCTCGAGAAGGGGACATTACAGCGAGGCATTGGAAACCCAAGATAGGAGCAGGACAAAAGTAGCTGCTCCCCTTTTCTAATCAAAGCTGAGGAAGGCAATATAACCCTAAACCCTAAACCCTAAACAAAGCTGAGGAAGGCAATATAGGCAGTAACAAATTAAAAAGCAAACCATGGTCGTTTAATAAAATACCATTTACAATGGTCTTATGATTAATCGCACAAACAAAACATTCGTCTTACATTGGGAATTGCCGTTATGTATGTTGATTTTTATAATCAGATGTAATGCACAGAAAAATAATTCAAAATCAGACACAATAACACAGCAAATACCCTGGGAAAACCCTCCTCTTGAGGGAGAAAAACCTAGCAACAATTATATCTCTTATATATATGAGTAATGGCAACAAGTTACATTACAAAGAGGCCACACACAAGGCCAAAGATCAGCACCAGCAATGACTGTAAAACAAACTAATAGTCTGCCCTTCAATCTGCACTTGAATGGACTCACAATCTGCCTTAGACGAAATTTGCACTAGATAGGATCTGCACTTGATACAATTCGCACTTGAGAAGAAGGAGAACGAACTTGCTTGATACACAAATGAGAGAAAGTGACCTTCTATATATACATGTTGCTTAGAGGGGTCACACCTTTTCAAGGACAAGGTCGGCCACCATAAAAATAATTACAAAGGAGGTCGGCCATCTTAGAGATATGTTGCCATTAAATAATCACAAATAAATAAGGAAGTATGAAGCCCAAAGCTGCAATAACATCAACAATGTAGAGACATAGAAAACAATTTAAATACTCTCATCTTTATTATAAAAATCACGACCTCATAAAGTGAAACTCTAGTGGAAAAAGTGCATAAAAATCATTCACAGAACATCTTGATAATTTAACCATGTAGCAATTTTAAAACCAGATTGTAAAACCTAAAAAATGGTAAGTGATACATAGTGAACTAGAAGATAAAGGCAATCAACGACAACTTAGTTACTATAATCAGCTATATTATCATTTATAACGTAAGATATCACTTCAAAGTCTGTAATACTTTTAAAGAAATATAACGGCTGAGCCCACAACTGTCAACTTAACCCTTTACCTAAAAATGTATCTAAATATAGATTTCCAAAAAACTATTACAATCCCTCGAAAGATATTTAAATACGATTCTTTCAAATCTACCCTTTCTAACAAAATGGGTAGTATCAAATTCATATACAATAGTTACAAAATGGGGCTTTACCTGAAGACCCTAAAAGGAAAAAGCAGCAAACTAGGCAAGCCACTTTGAATCTCGGAACAGCATGAGTTGACACTTGCTCTTAAGAAAATCATAAGCGGTCTTTCCATAAAAACAGTGAAGGCAATACCAAGGTTCGTGAATATCTAGAATAAATGGCAGTAGCTCGGCTCCGGGGAGAAGGAGATCTTGAGGGTGCAGAATACCCTCTTCAAGTTGAGCTGCTACTAACACCACATCCAATCCTTGAAGGAAAGCAGGTTTGAACACGCAACGGGCCAACTGAGCAACTACCTCCTTACTGGTGTGCAAATCCAACAATACACAGGCACTCCTGGTCACATTTTTCATGTAGAGTTCATGTATATACATTTGAAAAGCCAATTAAAAGTTGCATTTGCATTTAGTTCTTTGCTTAGCCATCATAAGAGTTATTTGCAAGCATTTATATTGTTATCAATTGAAGTCAAGTGCAAGTAGAGCAATCTGAAATTTATATCAGCAAGATATCCCTTTGTATGCAAAGTGTTTGATGAAATTCTCAAGGTCAAAAATCAGAAATTTACAAACATATTTAGCAAGGGATATTAATATCTCGTCATACTCTTCTTCATCAAAAGCAGCAAGGTCAACACTTGGTTCAATTTCATTTGAACCACAATCAACTAGATTGTCACTCCCACTAGGTTTGTCAAGTGTAAAAGTTGCCTGATCTATATAGACTTTGGCAAGTTGCACAAGCAGCATCTTACTCCCCTATAGCCCTCACCTTCAAAAAGTATGAAGCAAACTTCAAAACCCAACAATGGGAGCTTGGAGGAAAAAAATGCTCTTTTTGGTGTTTTGTGTTTGTCAAATGAGTTGCAAACTCCAAATAGTGTTGTTCTAGGGAAAAATGAGGCATTGGGGGGGCGTGTTTCAATAAAAAAAAGTTTTTTAATGAGTAAAGGATATTTTTGGGCATCCCTAGCCGTGGGTACGCAGGAGTCCACTTGGGTACGCCCCAAGTATGCCCAAGGTACTACCTAAGCACCTAGGTTCCCTATGGGTCCTTCCATGAAGGACCCACAGCAAACCCGAGCGCTCAAGCAATACCTTGGACATACCTAAAGGCAAACCCGGACCAAACTGATACTCAAATTGAACTAGTACACATACCCAACCTAAAAGTGGAGTACTTGGTAACTTCGGAGAAAACGTTATAGTAAATTGTAGTTTAGCTCAGCCTACCACCCTCAAATGGATGGACAAACAAAGGCAGTTAAAAAAAAATTTGAGTAATTTGCTTCAATGTCTTGTTATTGAGAGTCCCAAGTAGTGGGAATTGGTCTGAGTTTGCTTTTAATTCAAGCATCAAGAAGTCTACTAGAAAGTATCTCTTCCAAGTTGTTTACGGAAGCAATCCTAAGGGGGATGTTGATCTTTTGATCTTCCTAATGTAAGATGGGTTAGTCAAGATGTAGTGGACTTTGCAAAGCACATCCAAGAAGTGCAACAACAAGTGAGGCATATCATTTCACGTATCCTCACGATGCTCCAAAGTAGAAGCATTGCCACACAAGTGGATATGGTTTACAAATATTTATTTTGATTAGTTATGAAAAATTACTACAATAAGAAGCAATTTATTACCTTGAAAAGACACATCATTTCACACATGTCCCATATAGACTAAAATATTATAAAAATTCAAATCCTAGTTCCAAGAAACATGTGGATTCCTCATCCCAAATCTTTAAAAAATTATTTGAGTTCATTTCTAAAATACTTAGACAAATGAAACTTGAATCACAGTTCAAGAATTGGTAATGTAGGTTTACAAAAGTTAACAAAAATAAGGTGTCTAACAATGCCCCTTCCACAAGAACAAAGACCTCCATTGAAGAAGCAAGAGATGCATACTTGGCATCTTAAAGTACACACTCATGTTAAGTTTGACAAAGGTAAATGTGTCTAACAATGCCTCTTCCACAAAAACAAAGACCTTCGTTGAAGAAGCAAGTGAAGCATACTTGGCAGCTTAAAGTACACACTCATGTCGTGATGCATGTTTGATCATTTTGGGTCATTCTTTTCATGATTCCTCACAAGGAGTGCTTTTCTAAATATAAAATTTATAATTTTGGTGATGTCTACTTAAGACATAACTTGTCATTGAAGATCATGGGGCGTGGAAAAGTCGAGGTGATGTTTAAATATGGAAAGTTTCAAACCTCCCCTAGGCTTTTGCATATTCTTAGGCTGGTTACATGTTGAAGAGAGAGGCAAACAACCTTTGCACATTAATTGTATTCTTGTAGGAATTTCTAGTTGCTCCTTAGGTTTTGAAAACTATGAAAATTATGTAAATGGTAACCAAATCAGGTGTAGTTTCCCACTGTGGCTACAAGAGAAGATGGGATTTTCCATTTGATAAATAATGATATATTTCGAACTGTCAATACTCTATCACTAGGAATATCTATCTTTTATGTATCTTTCATAGATGCTTTCTCAAAGAAAATATAAGCATAATTCTCAAATAGAAAGCTCGAGTTTTCAGAAAATTCAAGGAATGTAAGGCTCTTGTAGAAAACCAAACAAAGAAGAAATAAAAGTGTTAACAACAAATGGTGGTGGAAATTTTTGTTTCCAATGAATTCAAGCAATTTTGTAAGCAATGTGAAATAACAAGACAAAAACACAACTCCATAAACAACACAGTAGAATGAAGTTGCAAAGAGAATGAATAAGATATTAATGGAAAAGACAGGGACTATGCTCAATGGTGTAGATTCATAATGGAAACTATGAGCAAAAGCAATTATAGATGCATATAATTTAATATAATAATCACCTACATTCGTTGTTGATAAGATGTTGTAGAGCAGGAATTAACTAGTAAAAGAGAATTATACTGAATTTTAAAAAAGAAAGAAAGAAAAAAAGAAATTATATTATTGTCCATAGGTGACCAAAAGTTGGTCAATGGGACTTGAAAGTACATCAATATACAATAGAAATTTCTAGAAAGAGAAAATCCTAGATATGCCCAAAATAAGGAAGAAACAAAAATAAAAAATACAATACATACAACTGCAGACCACCAACACATGGTCAAGAAATCAATACAAATAGCCAATTAGGGGGAACAAGATCTCTAGCGAGCACAAGCTATGGAATACTGGAGAGATAGGAGACAAAACTAGTATCTGAGTACAAAATGGAGAAGTCATCGATGTCATTGTCAATCACTATGAGAAGACAGATACAAGATCTGATAGTGCTCATCTAGGAGTCTTTAACACCAAGAGTACTGAGCCAAGGGACTGTAAGAGGAAGCAAGGCACTCCCTCGAGAATTGCTCCTGACATCCAAGGCCGATGCAACTCTTATAGTAACGAAGAAGCTCATAATATGCATCTCTCCCTGTGGCTAGAGGGGTGGTCAAAGAGTTCTAGATCTATGTCGTTGAGGAGTCAGGTCATGTTGCTAAAAAGAAGCAAAACCACGTTGTCAAGGAGGAACTTGCTCGTGCATTTTGGTAGAAATGATCAGTTGTTACAACTACCATCTCACAAGTCTATCCACATCTATGTGTGAAGTACTAGTATCCAAAGGTCATTTAGAGTTGTCAATCTTTTGGATGGGCTGGAACAAGGTCATCAACTTGGGGGCTCTAGGATCCTAGAGACCCCTTACAAGTATCTACACCAAAGTGCTAGGCATTGCTGGTCTGGATATATAAAGAAAGTAGAAGTGTTGCTTGAGTCCCTATAAGTGTAGAGATAGTAGCATCTCCCCGAAATCTCATATTAAATGGAGCATTTGCTGATGAAGTACACCTCACTCTCCACCTCCTAGAGGGCACAGAGATGGTAGATTTTGTCCTAGCAAAGAATATGATGATCTATTTCAACTTGTAACTAGTGGGAACACACCCTTACTTGGCCAAGGGGAAACCTCAAGCCGTTGAACTAACAATGCCAAAGATAGTGTGAACATAAGATACTATACTACATCTACAAGGAATGCTCTACGTAAAAAGCAAGCTTCAAAATAAGTGGTATTGGCAGGGAAGTCGAGGTGACCTGAATGAGCTGATTGTAATTGTCCTCTCTAGCAACACCGGTGATCTCGTACAAAGGAAATAGTTGAGTAGTAGCATCCAAGGAAGATATGAAAGGAGGTAGTCTAACAATAGAGATGTAGATAGAAAGAAAGAGCATGTTAGTCTCAAATTATCAAAAATGTTGATATTGATTGGAGCATAATGAAGCAATTTTCTCAAAGGAAACAAGTCCTAAGTATGGATACCTTCCACAAGCAAAAGATAAATCCCCCATAGATCTAGGTATGTGGATGTAGAAAGTAAGCCAAAAGATAGTCTTGGGACATAGCAGCTGGGCAGCAAACTCAACATGAAGAATGCTTTGAGGAATAGTCAACTTGCAATGAATCATGTGCTATAGCATGAGTTAGGGTCCTTTGGAAACGAGTGCCAATCGACCAAATCTCAAGATAGGTCCCAAACCTTGTAGTCATATAAAGTTGTAGGCTTGATGATTGTATAAAAACAACATATCTTTGAAGGGATATCTTGGAAGTGGCTCTAGAACTTATTGCTCCAAGACAAAGAGAGAGGCCTAACCCTTGCAAACATGTGATCGAGAGGCAAGCTTCATGCTGTAGAATAGACCAAAAAATTTGGACTCCCAAGTATTAAGTAAGTCAATGTGATCTCCAAAACTACCTTCCTACAGGAGAACCAAAATTTGGAAAGAAAACGTTTGGAGATGTTAAAAATAATGACCTCAGTTTTACTAAGGTTGACCAAAAGCTAGCAAAGGCATCAAGTTGTTGTATGTCTTTGGAAAAAGGACAAAGGAAAACTACATCAACAAGTACTATAGCTATAACTACCTTATGTAAAATACAACCATCATCCATCCATATGAGTATGCTACCAAATAAACTCCTTCAACTCATCAATGTAAATGTTAAAGTGGATCAATGAAAGAGGACACCTTTTGTTTGGTCATAATGGTCCTCTTCACAAAGTTGGAAAGATTGTGAGAAGTATAGAATCATCCAATAATTGTCTCATAAAGCCTGCAATCTGGATTGATGAGAGAATCAATATAACTAGCATCATGCATCCTCTAGAAAAGTAGGTTTCTCAAAATCAAGTCAAAGGCCCTCTTGAAGTTTATTAAACAACAATCAACCATGGAAGACTGATGACAAACCTCCTCAATAACAGCATAGACTTAGAGCATAAAGATGTGGTCACTAGTCGATTTAATCTCTCCTAAATCTAGCTTGTCCCCAAGCTCTAAGCTTACCTCTCTCCAAGTGCTCAAAAAATGTCATGTCTAACACTTTAGCATAAAGTTTGGCAAATGTATGTGCAATCATGATGGTACTATAGCTTCCAAGGTTGAAGAGATTTCCAAATTTATGAATAGAATGAATTATGTGTTGGGACCAAGATTGAGGGAAACCTAAACAAACCACCTTGTTAAAAAGTTTTTCCAAAGGGAAGGATTGCTAGTACATAACTTCAAAATAGCCCTCTTGAAAATACACATGAATAAAACAATAGAAGCCAACAACTGAGTGGGGATCATGACAACAATTTGGTCAGGCGTATTCTTAAGAGAGCTAGCATAGGAAGCACACAGACCGAGGATAATGTCAATAGCTATACATTTTCTTGGGACAAGAGTGTGCCAAGAGGTTTTAGAATGGTGAAGATTCACAAAGAGGCCAAGTTGTTGAGAAGCAATAAACTTTCACTTTTTGCATCAAAGAAGACAAAGATACTCCCTGTGTCACAACCCCATTTTTGCATGCATAAACTTAATTAATGAATACACGGAATGGGTTGAGATTATTCGTTGATTATCTTATGATTGATTGATTATGGATAAATATGTTTTAAATTAGATGTTATTTTCAAATGCTTGAAATTGAAATTGAAATTGAAATGGAGATGAGATGTATTGTGTGCGTGCTTCGGCTATGGTTTTATGAGCTAACCTTTTAACATAAATCTAAGTGTGAATGAGTGCAAGTAAATGTCGAAGGCGAGAACATGGCCAAGGTCAATGAGGAGACTCCAATTTTCCGATGGGATATTGATCTCAAAGATGTGGCCCGGGTCAATGAGGAGGAGACACCAGAGGGATTGGTTGGGATTCCGTTGGCTAAGACTGAGGTGGACCATCATAGTGGCAATGACTTAGAGCATGACTCTGATTTTGATGCAGTTATGGGAGATGCAGATTAGGGCCAGCAGTGCACTTTGTTTTTTGCATTTTGATTTTCATATCATAATGTAAAAGTTTAAAACTATATGGCAGCAATGTAGCCTTTGGGAATTTTGTTATAAGTTTATAAATTATAACTTGGAGGTTCTATCATGTATGTTAATTCTAAATTTTGAATGCGTATTTGAGTATTGACAAAGAATTTTGAACACAAATGTTATGTGTTAAGGTTCTACAATGTATATTATTCATGCTTTATCCATGTTTTCATATGAACATTCAAAATTTCCCTATATATATTAAATTTTCCCTATATTTTATATAGTCGTCCCCTTTGTTGTTCTTTATCCATGTTTTCATATGAATATTCAAAATTTCCCTATATATTTTAAATTTTCTCTATATTTTGTATAGCCACCCCTTTGTCATCCCTTGGCCATCCCCAAATTTGGCTTGAAAAATCGGGGACTTGAGGACTCATCCCGCCATCCCGGAAACTTGGGGTAACACTAATATTTGCAGCCTAAACATTAATATAAAGCTATACTATATTAAAAAATTAAAACAATTGTATAGACACGAATAGAAATACCATATCAAATATGGGTAGAATTATTTTTAAAAACCCTCTAATATAGATACCATTCAATACAACATTCATAAAGAAACTCATAAATATATACATAATATTTTAAGAACCACTGAATAATATATATTAAATAATATTAAACTTAACAAATAGCCAATTTAATAGTAATTAATATAAATAATATATTTAACAAATATTTTATATACCAATAAATTAAGTTTAATAAACAATAAACCTTAGTTTACATACTCGGACTCAAAGAGTACTCAACAAGCCCAAAAATTTTGACTAGGTAGAAACTTGGCAAATACTCAACAACTTAAAAAACTAGTAAAATTTCTTGTAAAAACACCCTTTTTTTTTGCAAAATTCAGTTACAACATACCTATACACACTACATTGTGCACACATGCATATCTATACACAATCACAAAATGCCAAGTTTCCATGCATGTACACATACAATCACATAGTTTCTTCTTTCACTTATCAGTGTATCATGATATCATATTATCATCAATCATGTATGCATATCAATATTAAGTTTAACTATTTAACTATTAAGTATGCATATCGGTAATACAACAATACTGTAATGTCCCCTTTTCAGTATGATCTTGTTTATTAACGGTTTAGCCTATCACTAGCCCTCGTAGGCTAACTCAGATGGTTAGAGGGTCCCTTTTTGGCAGACATCAGTGTGTTCTCTCCTTCAGAACTCAGTGTGGGTTCAGGTTTGGCCTTCGTTAGACTTAGTTCTTCATACTTATATTTATAGTAAGTCACCATTTCAGGGGAGTCAAGGTTACTATATTTAGTGAGGCACCTGGACATGTCTCAAATGCAGTGTTGACCTCTTAATCAGTTGGATGGGCGAAATATTAAATGTTTAATGAGTAATTATCATTAAAGGTACTTTAATGATAATTAAATAACGTCAAGTTAAATTATAAAGTCAAAAAGTGTACTTTATTTTCAATGAGGCCATGACCCTCAATTAAAATTACTTAAAGTACATTTATTATATTATGGATTTGAGCGCCCAAGTTTGGAGACATATTATAAAGCTTTTATTAAAAACTTAAAAGTGGATTTGAAAAGCAATTTAAATGCCATTAAGGGGTCGACCTCCTTTGAGAAATTATAAAAGGCATCAAAAGGAATTCATTTTCATTATGTTTGAAGAATATAAAATTGTGTCTTTGGAGTTCGTGCTTGGAGAGGAAGCCAGCTAGGGTTTCTGCCATTTTCGCTATTCGAGAACGAAAACTCTTCAGTGTCTATGGAATTCTGAGGCTGTCCAATACTAGCTGATATTATTGCTTGAGGGAGCTTCACTCAAAAGTTCTATTTGTGCTTAAAACTAAAGTATTTAACCAAGGGTTTGGAGGTATTAAAAGCAGATCAGAAGATTATCAAATGTCTATGGATTTGTATTGAATATCACTCAGTATGTTCGCTGTTTGAAGACACTTTCATTTGCTTTCTAAGCCGTAAACTTCCAGCAAAGAGGTGTCCTTCACTCCAGGGCAAAGCGCCTTCCATTAATGCTGCTATTCATTCCTAGCAAGGTCGGATAGATCTGCTGAGCAAAGATGGCGTAATAATATGATAGGAATTTTAAGTTTATTGCTGCATACACCTACATCTAGGGTTTCAAATTTCCAGATTTTCGATCAGCTCTCAAAATGCCAATGGGTATGTTTGTTATGCCATAACATTTATGAATAAAAATCAGATTTAAATTGTTTCCATCTTGAAAGGAAAGTGAGCAGCAAGTAATAGTTGAATGTAGTAGCAAATTCGATTTAATCCAGGTTCATATTCACTGCCGTTTGAGTTTCAGAATTTTGTAATATCATTTGTAACCTTTCGGAATGGAGAGATCAAATAAAAATTCCTTTTATGCTGCTGTCATTAAAAATCCCAGTTTATTGCATTTAGTTAGTCTTTTGCATTTATTAGTTAGTATTTCTTTAATGCATTTCTTGGCATCTTATCGAGAAAACACAAAAAAATCATATATTGCCCGAAACAAACCAATTTGCATCATCCACATATCAGTTTGCAAGGGTTAGAGACAGCAGGTCTCTTACAAATACAAACTTAAACTATTCATTATGATAATGTTCATTAAACTATTTAATGTTTAAAAATTTACACATTATCAATATACACAAACCTGTCGATTGTGTATGATAATGTGTAATATCAATCGACAG
This sequence comes from Sequoia sempervirens, assembly GCA_007258455.2. Lineage (NCBI taxonomy): Eukaryota > Viridiplantae > Streptophyta > Pinopsida > Cupressales > Cupressaceae > Sequoia > Sequoia sempervirens. The sequence continues at coordinate 74,334,345 of VDFB02072274.1, read as the reverse complement.
GTTTGTGTATATTGATAATGTGTTATCAGTAACACTGTAGCGTAAACAGTAAACCTAGTCAGAATCGTGCCAAAAAACAGTCCAAATCGCATCAAAGGATGTAGCGTCTGTAAGGCCCACTAAACGGGGGTTTTATAGGCACCAAGTCGTGTCATACACACATCCAAAATGTGCCAAAAATGCGTCAAAATCGTGCGAAAACAAGCACATGAAAAGCGTGTTTCATCTGTTCCAGGGTTTTTTGCGAGTACTTTGAGGGTTTTCCGCGAGTTTTCTGAAAAAAAACGGCAATTTTTTTTTGCATCTTCAGCCGACAGTAAAAGCGGATAGTACTTGCCCAAGCAAAAAATGGGAGAGTACTCGGCCACTCAGCGATTAATCACAGAGTATGTAATCTATGCAATAAACTTCATTAAAAAGAATTGTAAGATTAATAATTTTAATAAATGATATAAAATTTAGTAAAATTCTTATAAATAAGAAACCTAAAATTAAAGCTAAACTTAAATAATATTTTACCCTAAGTTCAAGAAGGATTTGGGTAGTGTGCATCAAAGAATGGATCAGCCACAAACCCATAAGTGCAAAGGGAAGGATCAATCATTGGGCAAGAAGGATTCAATTGGACAGTAGGAGATGGCAGGAAGTTGAATACTTCAAATCTTGGAGGAAGCTTTCAATGGAGGCATCACTTCATCTCGAGTCCTTCACTACTCCCATGGTGAGAAAGGCCACTACCGACCCCTCTACCAACAATTAAAGAAAAAAATAAAAAATTGATAATGATAAAATTCATTCTGACAATGATGTGACAATGTCTAGGGAATCAAAAAAGAACCTTTGGAAATCATTTTTGTAGGTTGAAACAATCAAGATTTGATTCGGAATCACCATCTTTTCATTGGAGTCGATTGGATTTGATAGGAAAAACTCATAAATGTTTCAAGCGGGAAAAATGAATACCCTAGTCAAATCCTAGGAAATTCAAACCAAGATCCGATTTTGGGACATTTCATACATGAAATCAGCCTATATACATGTCAATTCAGTATCATAGACCTTATCTATCACAAAGAACTAGAGAAACTACAAATTCAAACTTACCAACACTATTGCTATTACAAAAAATTGTATCTTCAACCAAATCATTTTAAATATCCTAATACTAATTCTCAAAAATATGTGGATTTCTAATCCTAATTCTGAGACAGAGTTTTGGAGTCATCTCCTAAATACTGAAGTAATTGCTATTCAACCCTTAGGTCATGAAGATACTCAATACCTTAATTAAAGCATAAACAAGGGCTTTTAATGCTAGGCTTTTGTTCATCTAAAAACTATATTCTAGAATTAATCGAGCCACCTTGTATTTCATATATTTGATGCAGATTTGTGGTTAAAATCTACCATTTCGATAGGATACTTGAGCAGGTTGCAAAGATTTGAAGTATGGGATTTAGTTTCATGTCAGCAAACTAGATTGATGATGTTGTTACCAGGCTAACCATCAAGGTTTCAGTTCTCTTCAAGAGAACTAGAGATTCACATGGTTCAGTGTGGAAATTCCTCTAAAATCCTAAAAGGTCACTCATATGCTAATAGCTACTTTTAGCAGTGAACATAACCTGTGGCAGCTATTTCTAGTCTTCTATTCCGAAGAGTAGCTAAGGGCCTATTTTTAGCCCAATTTTGTTAGTTGTATTCTCTTAGTTGTTTTGGAATGTTTTCTTTAAAGTTTCTTTCTTTCCACTTTTTTTACAGCTTTGGACTGTTTTGCTTGAAAACGATTTTTTTAGGATATTTAATTAGTGTTCTCAAAGCCCTAAAAGCTATTCATTGTAACCTATAAATGAATTCCTTGGCCACAAGATATTTGGAATGGTAGCTGATGCTATGCTTGTGCCACTAAACTATCGCTCCATCTGTTATCTCTTGATCTCTTTTATGTTGTTTGTATTTCATGAATTAAATTGAGAGTAAATCTTATTAAGTCGAGCTTTGAATTGATGATATTCCTCTATCTACGTTGCAGCTTTGCATGCAACATAGGCTTTCAATTCCTAGAATCATGTATTGTTCAAATTGATATTTACTTCAAATCTTGTTTACATCAGAATACTAGCCTCTGTTTAACCAATAGGAAGTTGTGTTTGTTTATGTTTAGAAAGTTTCTTCTCAGTCAATATCTGAAAATCTTATCTGCAAGGCTTGACTGTTAACAATCCGACACATGTATCTAGGACAAAAACATAGACGCTTAGTCATACTCATTTACGCAAACCCCCTTAGAAAAATCTTGTATAGTATGCAGATCTATAAATCTTGTCTATTGTCTTAGTTTAAGGTTAATTTTAGGTTTAGTTAGATCTTAGAAAGCTTTCTCTCAAAGATTTTAAGAACAATTTACCATACACACTACTCCATTTTATGTTGTCTCACAAAAGACAAATTAAAATGCAAAGAGATTTTTAATGCTAGAAGGAAAATTGAATACCAACTAAATTTGTTTTTAAACATCTAATATTCAAAATGAAACCATCTAAAATGACAGTGATCTATAGGGCAACAAAACAGGCTTACCTGAATGATAACATATGACGAACTTTGGGTGCATTTGGCATATCCATAAACAAGGAATTTGTAAAGAAGGCAATACGACGTCGTGCTTCCAAGTTCACAGGAACATCCATAGCTGATTCTGTAACAGTCAATAGTAAATGAAGCCTCTTGATCTGTCAAACAAAACAAATAGATTCAAGTGGAGCCTATGCAGAATTAGAGAGATTATATTTGCATAGAATGCAGTATCCTGTAGACTCATTTTACACAATATTCATACCATCACTAAAAACATAAATACACATCCCTTCTCTAGCCATTCAAATGATTACATTTTTTTTGGTGTCTACCTGGACACGTAATCTGGAAAATATATATTTGCTCAAAATTGTTGACTAAAGTAGGGTACCTGTTCCATCCAAGCATCATTTGTTGGAATCTTCACTGCACCATCAGATGCGAATAACTGTAAATTGTTTTCACCTGTGGTTTCATATTCCTGCCTTAAAAGTGAACCGTGGCTTAAATCTAAAAATCTGCAAGTTAACATCAAGTAGGATCAGTTGATGTATAGCCAATGCATATGAACTGTGAAATAATCAACTGGATAAGGAACCTCACCCTTGGTCATCCTTAATCATATCTCGAGTGACCACCTCCAACATGTCTTGAAGTAGAATAATAACTCGAGATATAGTCTCTTTCTCCCCAGATATACTCTCATCATTTTTCTCATCAAATGAGGTCTTATGATTTTTCTCCACGGGTATAGTCTTGTCGCTTTTCAACTGTAAACATGCACACAAATTAACTTCACATCCCTAAAGGAAATTGCATCGTGGAAGTTCTAAGATACTATTATTAAGAGAGGCAATGCGAAAAATAACAAAAAGTAAAACATTACCAAAAGCTCTATGAGTTCCACAATCTTTGAGTTCAATAAGTGAATTTCCTTCATGTTGAAATGATCCAGTAGTTTACCAGAATCAATACTCTCGTCCACTTTCAAAATAATCTCATCAATCACACTGATAAATTGAACGATCACAAGTAAATTATGAAGTAATATCAGCAAGAAAAAAGAAATTGGAAAATACAGTAGAAAAGAGAGATATTTCTGAAGATTGTTACATTTGTAAATCATATTATTAAGGTATTTGTGGTAAAACTAGATTCCATCCATGGTTTATGAAGAAAAGAACTATGCATAATCATGAGCCTCTTCTCCAGAACAACTAATAAGTTTACCTTTTATCCTGTTTGCCAACGACAATTGTTCTCAGAATGTGTTTAAATGACTGGTAGCATTCTTTAACCGCATGGCCCATGTTACCATCATTCTCTATTTTTTTTTTAAGCTCTTCATAGCTTCCTTTAAAATCTTTAGCCATGTGTAATGCTATTGGTATCTGAATCAGGAAAGGAAAGGATCAGAAACAAAGCCACATTGAAAAAGGAAAAAGCTATATAAAATGGAAGACCTATCAGATAAAATGCAATACCTTGCTAGCAAGTAAGAATGGTGGCCATTGAATGATAGGTAATTCACGATCTGAAGAATAAGGAACAAGTAATAGATCCATCTCTCTGCATGCCATTGGATCAAACAACATTAATTCCTGTAAAGACCAATAGCAATCTACCTATTTTGACTTGAAGGGCAACAATCACCTTTTGTTTATCAGATCCTCTGCACGAAAACTTGTAATCACTTGGTTCCAGAGTTGAGCAAATTTAGCAAACTCCTCTATTTTGTCTGCCTTAACCTACAATAGCAGCATTATTTGGATATATAATTCAAGTTAAATTTCTGGTGTATACTAATTGCTTTTCTTTGAAAAAGATATCATTGATGGAGTAAAACAGAACCTCTTCAAACTTTTGTGACATAAGTGATAGGAATCGCCTCTTCCGACCCTTGGTCTCTTGTTTCTCTCCAGAAGGTGGCACCAGACGTGCATTGAAAGCTCCAGGCAAAGATTGGAATCTCGACCTTAGCATTCCTAATGTGCGAATCTGAAATCAGAGAGAATAGACAGATCAGCAACAAAAATAAGAAACAACAAATGAACAAATCAAAGAAGTTTCATTCTAGAAAAATCTATGAGGAAAAAGCATCAAATCTGCTACTATTGAAATTAACACACCTCACCAAGTCGGCGAAATGCACCATAGATACCTCCAAACAAGGTGGAGAAGATGGAATACCAAATTTGTGTGTCCATGAAATATACCTGCAGATAAATAACCAACATATATCTATTATCCAAAAACCGTTAAAACATAAGTGTTAAAAGCCTTACGCTCTTCAAAAATAAATTGAGCAAATTCAATCATCTAGCTCACAAGCACTATTGGAGTCCAAAGAGCAAGCACCACACCAAGATTATTTTTTTCTGCAATCCCAATAACACATATATTAGTAAGAGCTGATTTGATCTTAGATGTCTGACCAAAACCAAATGATGCAAACAAACTAACCTTGTGGGAAAAACTCATGCCACTCAAATGTGTTAATACTCATTCTCATGATAGCTTGTGTAGGCTTAATTAGTGGCTTAATCTGCAATTTATATGGCATAGTTTCTATTATAGACCATTCCAAAAGTTGATTCTAAGTATAAGACTGTATAACAATTAAAAATCAGAGTACAATGAATTCACAATGAAAAGAAATCTCAAAGCTCTTCAGATTTGAATAGATTCAACCAGATGAGTTAAACATGTATTGATCTCTTCTATGCCATTTGAGTTATAGTGCAAAGGAGTCATTTAATTTCAACTATGCTTCCAATAAAGATCAAACTCTTTCATAGTCATGGCACCTTTCTATCTGTTTTGTAAAAGGAAAATGAGTATATTATGCAGATGACACATAACAGTTGCAAGCTTGAAAAGTACCTCAATGTAGTAGCTAAAAGTAACCTTAGTAATAAGAAGTAGGATCCAGAACATTGTGTACCTGGCAGAATTGCCCTAATCAAGTTAATAGAATATACAAATGTAGCTAGAGCAGAATAAAGGAAATGATCGTAAGGTAATTTACCCCAAAAAATAAGAATCGGGAGATGCTATTAAACTTACTTGAAAAGAGAAAACTGACTCTCATGCATTCCCCGTCCGACATAAAGCCGAGGCTGCAAGAAAACAATATTAGTATTTTTCCTCCAGTAGATTTGTGTACTTAATTTGAACTAACAATTGCACTTTAATGTGATAAAATCTTGACCAGGTTGAAACAAAGTCTTCAGAAGTAAACCCACTACTTAAATTTAATTGCTGTGGTTAAGTTCAATATTCATTTTCTAATGCCTTTTCATATTATTTCTTTGGAAAGGAATACCAAATTACATGTTTCTACTTTATAGCATAAAGACAGAAACAATCTTCTTTGTTCTTACCTGTGCCCACCACATCAGAATATTGACAATTCTCCAGTTTGTGCTCTCAATTTTCCGCCTTAACCAAGGGAATAGAAAATATACCATTCCAAGTGCATTTGGAGCCAGATATAACACAACAGCTGAAACATACAATGAAGGGCTTTCCCACTTTTGGCCAAGCCAACCCTTAAAAGTTTTTATGATACCAGTAGGGTTATCCCATGTATGAGCATAACTAACTGGAAGGATGACCACCCATCCAGCAGCAACAACCACCTTCAAAATGTATCTTAATGTATCTGAAAATTTCATGGTTCTCCTTGCTTTCCAGCTAAAAATTACATCCAAAATGGCTGCAAAAGTTAACATTTAATTAGAAGTAACACTAGTATTGCTTTTGCATTTATGATAATACAGACACTATTGCAAGCATGATAATGCATACAAGACATTGAGCTTTCACCCAATCCACATGATTGTCATAAGATTATTATGTAGTTGCTAAAAGCATCAAAAACTGAGAAATTTTTACATAACATTCTCAAGCCCTCATCATGTCATTCAACAGAAAAATGTGCCAAAACAAACAATTGGTTGAATGACATTTTCATTAATCTAACTCGTGAGAACATATTTTTCCTGTACAATCTTTTGTATTAGAATTGATAGAAATAAGTTAAGCATAACAGTAAGTTGAGTTTTATGATATGCTAATCATAAAATCTAAACAACACAGGAAAACTCAATATAAATCCATGCAATAAGAATTGTTGTAATGTCTTTAGAAAATTTGTCACTTTATTTTTTTTTATAGGAGATTTCATCCTCGTGACATGTGATATTTGATATCTCAAATCTAAGTT